>OX596372.1:6136428-7363714 GCA_951394395.1 Colostygia pectinataria | reverse complement strand
AAATTCAACGTCTAAAGTCAAAGGAGTTGAGAGCACAGAACTATATTTAAGTAGAATGAGTGTGTGTACCTCGCGTGCTAACACAAAAAAGGCGTTCACAAAAAGAACGATAAATCTAAATTAATTAATAGATTCAGGCGTTACTTTGCGGAAATCCATTACAAAATAAAACAAAAGACGAAAAATCTCTAGTACTATTCCGCTTAACCTTTTAACTGATGAGGTCACACAGTTACCACAGTTAACCTCAAAAGAAAAATATCGACACGTGTTTCATCCCTTGTTCGGCTCGACGGAGCAACACGTCTGCCGGAGAACAAGTCGATGGTCCTGAGGATGTCCCGTGGAGGGATGAAACACGTGTCGATATTTTTCTTTTGAGGTTAACTGTGGTAACTGTGTGACCTCATCAGTTAAAAGGTTAAGCGGAATAGTACTAGAGATTTTTCGTCTGTTTTTTAAATCTAAATTAGATAATTATCGAACTATAACTCTTATACCTATAATATCAAAAATATTTGAGGTAGCCATGCATAGGCGCTTAGTGAATTTTATTGGAAAAAACAATATACTAAGACAGGATCGATTCGGATTTCAAAAAGGAAAGTCAACAACCCTAGCTTGCTTTAATCTCATAAAGAATATAATAGAAAATATCGATGATAACAAATGGACTACAGTTGTATTCTCCGATATGTTCAAAGCCTTCGATTTTGTCACTCACAGTAATAGCAAAATTGGAAAAATACGGAATTCGGGACCCTGCGCTCAACTGGATTAGGACTTATCTGGATCATCATGACAGCCTTCTAATGTTCCCACTGCTGGGACACTGGCCTACTCTCAGGCGAAAGTGATTGGGTCTTTATCCACCACGCGGACCCAATGCGGATTGGCGGATGGCACATGTCTTTCGAATTTTTAGTTCTTGGACATGGCGGTTTCCTCACGATGTTTTCCTTCACCGTATGAGAGCACTGGCATTGCGCACATAAATTTTTCGAACAGAAAAATCTTACTAAAAAACTTACAAAAAAAAACTTAGAAAAAACTTATCTGGATGATCGACTACAATGTGTTGAAGTCGCAAACTTAAATGACCAAAAAAAAAAAGAACTGGCAACAACACCGGCTAGGTTTCTATTGGTTTTCGACATAAACCTGCTGTTATGGGTTTCGAGGGGAGTTCAAGCGATTCGTGTCTACTACTAATTCCTCAACGCAATATCAGTCATGATAAGCAGAACATTAGGTCCAGAGTTCGGTGGCGCAATTGGGACCTTGTTTTTCTTCGCCAATGTCGTGTCCAGTGCTCTATGTATCTCGGCCTGTACTGAGGCTCTGGTGGAGAACTTTGGAACTAAAGGTGAGTGGGTTAGAACTTAAAATGCTCTACCTGACCGACTTTTTATACAATCGTATTGTACATTCATTTCAAAATGACTAATTTAATTTTTAAATAAATAAACCAAGAAGCTTCCCGCCGTCGGTCTTTGTGCTCAGTGCCATAAGTCATCACTGGCAACGCGCACTGTTTGCATTTGTTCGGTGGTTGCGGGTTCAAATCCCACTTGTTGCGAAATAATTTTCGGGATATTATAATCTTTAGTATTCCTTTAATATGATGGTTAACACTATATAAACAAATATAACAAATCTCATTTGACCTTATTTGTTATTATAAGAAAGAAAGAAAGAAAGAAAAGTATTTATTCGACAGCACAAACAAAAAACACAGTAGAAACAGACTGGCAGGTAAGTACATCACAAAACAATAAACATAACTATACAAAACAAAAACATTCAGACAACAAAGCTAATACACACACACATATCAGGTGCCAACCAGTCCCACCCCGTGCCAAAATGTGTGCGTCGAACAGGTCCTGACTCAGCTTATTGCTACCTATCATGGTAACCATGATAAGTATAACTGATTTTCAAACTTTTTACACTACTTTTAAACAAAGTATTCCTTCCTTATTACTGGCTGGTCACGTAATTAAGAACGCTAAGTAGTTTATACCTTTATTCAAATTTAAATAGAGAACTCTCAGTCGATTTGTTACTGTTTGTATGATTTTGGCGCAATTACGTGCTGTAAAAGATTAAAGGATTGCTTCTTTAGAAAAAACAATGGGAAAAAATAAAAGTTGTGATAAATCTACAAGGGAAGTAATAATAAAACTTCGCCGGAAGAATTGGTCTTATAAAAAGATAGCCGACCATCTGCAATGTTCAAAAACGATGGTTTTCCACGCTGTAAAGCATTTTGCTACGTATCAAACTACTTCGAATGTTCCACGTGTACCTAAACAGAGAAAAACAACTCCTCGAGATGACCGAAACATCGTTCGTATGGCAAAACAAAATCCTTTTAAAGGGTCCAATGAGCTTAGAAAAGAATATTTTAGTGAAAACAACTTTTCAGCAATCTCAGCACGCACTATTCGAAGACGTTTGGTAGAAGAAAAATTGCACGGTAGGATAGCAAGAAAGGTACCCATGTTAAAACTTTGCCACAGGCAAGCCCGGCTTGCATTTGCGAGAAAGTATGAAAACTGGACTGTGCAACAGTGGAAAAATGTACTTTTTTCTGACGAGACGAAAATAAACAGAGTATGTTCTGATGGAAAACGATATGTACGACGTCCCCCGAATACAGCATTCGACCCAAAGTACACGAAAGTTACATTAAAGCACGGTGGTGGAAATGTGAAAATTGGGGGTTGCTTTTCTGGACATGGTGTAGGACCTGTAAAGTTGATAGAAGGTAACATGGATCAGTTCCAATGCAAAAATATACTGGAAGAAACAATGTTACCATACGCTGAAGAAAGGAATTTCTTACAGCGCAATTAGTTTCTGTCTTAGACTGGCCTGCTAACAGTCCAGATCTAAACCCAATAGAGAATCTGTGGTTTGAAGTAAAGAAAAAGGTTTCAAATACAAAGTGTGGAAATTTAAGAGAGCTGTATGACGTTTTTTTAGAAGAATGGAACTCTATTTCTCTTGCGAAATGTCAAAAATTAATAGAGTCAATGCCTCGCCGGTGTAAGGCTGTAATTAAAAGCCGTGGATATGCTATTAACTATTAATTTTAGTTAAATATTTCTTTTTATGTTTCCTGTGCTACATAATATTGTGATTTTTTAAATCTAAGTGTCATACAAAACAATTCCCGAGCAGTTAAATAAATCGTTCTTAATTATTTGTCCAGTTTCAGTACTATTTGAATGTGTTACTTTGATAAAATCAATAAAATGTGCAAAAAATAGTTAGCGATTTCATACTTTATTCTTAAGTCAGGTTGCTCTATTAATGTGACTATTATATAACATAAATAGTTGCTTCTCAAAAGGTACACATCTCTGTGTATGATACGATTTAAATAAAAAACTTCTAGAACTTCAAATCGTTCTTAATTATATGACCACAACTGTATATATATTTTATATTATATTATAAACCTGTAGTGTCCCACTGCAGGGCAAAGGCCTCCCTTCTCTCTTTCCATACCTCTCTGTTACCGGCTAGTTGGGACCACTCTTTGAGGTATACATCAAGTTCGTCCCTCCATCTCCTTCTGATAATATAATATTACATACCTATTAATAATAAGAATTATAAAATAAACTATTAAAGAAAACATAATAGATACAACTAACAGAAAGGGAATAGCAAAATTAATAATAAATACACCGAATCGCACATGTGTACCCGGCACTAAAGAAAATATATAAATGCACACGTACAAACTGGTTAAAAAATGTTCCTGTATACGACGAGCACATCCAGCCAAGGGGGCAACCCTTGGCTGAATGTACTCGCTGAAGTGACAAGTAAACAACTATTCACGAATTTGTGATTCGAACAGCAGTTTTTTATACTTAGTTCTGAATGTATTCAATGTGATAGAGCTCGTCTGGGGAAGGACTACCACCATACCTATTTCTGCCGCCAAGCAGTAATGCTCGCATTGCTGTGTTCCGGTGTGAAGGGTATAGTTTCCGGTGAAATTACTGGCACATGAGGCTTTCGATCTTAGCCTCAAGGTGGCAACCCGCGAGTGATACCTCTGGTATTGCAAGCGTCCATAGGCTGCGGTAACCGCTTACCATCTTGTGGGCCGTACGCTTGGTTGCCACTTCAGTTGTATAAAAAAAAAAAAAAAAATTCAATGTAAAATTATTATAATCTACAAACGAGATTAATTGGTAGGTTACCTGGTGGGTTCCGGGAGCGGCATCCCTGATGGGTGGTGGTACCGGTTCCTGTACCGCTCGTGCCTCAACAGCGTGGGGCTCGGCGTCTCGCTGGCGGGCGCGGCTCTCTTCGCGCGCACCAGCCTCGCCATCTGGCTCAGCATGCTGGTCTGCCTCGCCAGCGCCTTCCTCAGCTTCTTCATCACCACGCCTGCGCTGGTGACCTGCCTGATATTTATTTATTTAATTTTATGGATAACTATAAACTTTCCCGCCCCCACCATATAGCTCGCAGAACCGATATTCGCTGGAGAATAGAGGATCTTGAATGGTGACCGGAAGTCGGTGGATGGTGAAGGCTCAAAATCGGTCGTCATGGCGCTCTTTGGGGGAGGTCTATGTCCAGCAGTGGGCGTCTATCGGCTGATATGATGATGATGACTTCCCGCCCCACCTATCCCTCTGTATTTGCGTGTATATATAGTAAGTAAGTAAGTAAGTAAGTAAGTAAGTAAGTAAGTAAGTAAGTAATGTTTATTTGAAATTATAGAAAAGTGTTACAATAATTGTTTTACAAATATTTTTCTAGAATTACGCGTGGAACTTTTAAACTACGCTACGAATTTTAATAGATATAGTTAGTAATTCAAGAGGAAAATTTAAGTTTAAGTACCTTGATATGTGATATATCTATAGATAGACAAGCCGGATTCCAACGACATAGACAACACGACTGCGCAGTACAACTACACGGGGCTGAGCCGCGCCACGCTCTACGAGAACCTCTATCCCGACTACGCGAGGGACTACACTGCAGGTGTGTAAGAGGAGGGGGTAAAGTAAAGTATGCTCGTATCATTGGCCAGCTCTAGTGACAGAGTTTTTAGGCCGCCTGAAAGCCTCTGTCAACTAACAACTTTGAAAAAGCCGGGGGTAGTAAAGGTGCAACCAAGCGTGCGGCCTACTGATGGTAAGCGGTTGTATTCTAACCCATTATGTATATCAGTCATCTAGTACCCATAACACAAGCTCTGCATGGCATTGACGACCGATGTGGCGCAGCGGGCGCAGGTCCGCGTGCGACGCGGAGGTTGCGGGTTCGATTCCCGCCTCGGGTCAAGTGTTTGTACGATCTACAAATATTTGTTCCAGGTGTTCTGGGTATTTTCTATGTATAATAAAAAATATCTATCTATGTATTGTATTAGGTATATATCAGTCATCTTGTACCCATAACAGAGGTCTGCTTACCTTGGGGCTAGATGATGCTGTGTGGATTGTCCAGCATACAAAAATAATAATAATGGTTGACATTCATAAACGAATACTGTGACAAACTACTTGCAGGTGGTCAGATGGTGGACTTTGCGTCTGTTTTTGGAGTACTCTTCACCGGCGTGACCGGTGTGATGGCAGGGGCTAACATGAGCGGTAAACTAATATCTTTATTAATTAATGCCCTGCTATAAAGGCTTTTTAGTTCTAGTGCAGGGAACAGAGCCACTTAACGGTACTGCTTTCCTAATTTTGAATAGCAGTAGCAATTCCATGTACCAACAACACTGTTTTCTTAAAATAAACTATATAAAAAAAAAATACTCTGTTGTTTCATAATTATGTACGCCAGGTATGTTTTTAAACGAATGTATGGGTACTGATGAGCGCTGGTGGTCAATTGGTAGTGACCCCGCCTTCCTAAGGTCCTAAGGTCGTGGGTTCGAATCCGGTCGTGCACCAATGGATTTTTCTATTCGAAAAATGTATGTGCGCAATGCCAGTGCCAGTGCTCTTATACGGTGAAGGAAAACATCGTGAGGAAACCGACATGTCCAAGAACTATGGAACTATCCATGAACTATCCGCATTGGGTCCGCGTGGTGGGTTAAGACCCAATCACTCTCGCTCGAGAGTAGGCCGGTATCCCAGCATTAAGACCATAAGAAGGTTTTTATAAAATTGTATTTTGGTGTAACATAATATTTATTCACAGGTGAACTAAAAACTCCGTCTAGAAGTATACCTTTTGGTACGCTAGCTGCCTTAGTGTTCACGGCGATCTCGTACGTGGCTCTGAGCGCCCTTACCGCTGCCACTTGCTCCAGGCAACTGCTGCAGAACAACTACGTGTATCTACTGCCAATTAATGTGTGGCCGCCGTTTATTGCTGTTGGTATGTTATATTTTAAATATTTATTATCAAGTGTAGATATATCTGTCTACTAAACTGACAACACTTCTTGTAATTTCTGTCAACACTACTAATTACTGTCAACAATTCTCGAAATTACTGTCAAAACTTCTTGATATTACTGTTAACACTTCACGAAATTTACCGATATCACTTCACAAAACTTCTGTCAACCAAAGCTTCTCGAAATTAACTCTTCTTTAAATAACTGTCAGTTCTTCTGGAAATAACTGTCAACATTTCTCGAAATTACCGTCAGTTCTTCTCGGAATTGTTGTCAACACTTCACGAATTACTGTCATTATAAAGCATAACTTTACACAAAATTTCTGTTAAAACATCAGGATCTTACTGTCAACACTTTGAAATTACTATAAGATATCATAAAAACTATTAAACCGCGGGTAACACCGAAGGGGTTGCTAGTGGCAAAAATATTTTGTTTATTTTCTTACAGGAATGTTGATGGCAACATTCTCTGCGGGACTGTCAAACTTGATCGGCGCTTCCAGAGTGTTGGAAGCTTTAGCCAAAGATAATATCTATGGTAAGTCATCTATAAAGACGACCGATGTGGCGCACGCAGCATACGATCTACAAATATTTGTTCCGGGTGTTCTGGATATTTTCTATATAATGTATAATAAAAAAATATCTATGTATTGTATTGTATTAAGTATATATCAGTCATCTAATACCCATAACACAGCTCTGTTTAACAGCAGCTTACCTTGGGACTAGATGATGCTGTGTGGATTGTCCAGCATTATTTAATTTTATTTATTTATCTTAATATTATATCTATCCTAATATTATAATGAGGGAAGATTTGTATTTCAGCTTCCTACGAATAAACTCAAAAACTACTGGTCCGATTTAAAAAGTACTTTCACCATTAGAAAGCTACATTATTCCTGAATAACATAGGCTATATTTCTTACTAGCTATCCGCCCCGGCTTCGCTCGGGTGCTTAAGTTTTCATTGCACCCGTGCGAAGCTGGGGCAGATCGGCTAATATTATAAAGGGAAAAGATTGCATGTCTGTATGTTTGTGGGAGCATTACGATCTATATGAAATTTGGCACAGACATAGATTGTGGTTGGAAATAACTTATAGGCTACTTTTTATCCCGGGTTCCCGTGGTATATTACTTTTAAGACCTTTTGTAACACTTATTTGTGCAAATAAATATCTTGAAATCTATAAATAGCTTTTTATCCCGGGTTCCCGTGGTATAAATAGCTTTTTATCCCGGGTTCCCGTGGTATAAATAGCTTTTTGTCCCGGATTCCCGTGGTATAAATAGCTTTTTAAATTATTAACGAACTATTTAATCAGTCAGAATAGCAGTGCTGCTCCGCTACCTCCTGCGTACGCGGTGCAGCTTTTGCTGAGACAGGACCTTTTGACCCTTAAGCGCGATTTTCATTAAAACATATACCTATGTGTACTATCTATATCTATCTATAGTTTGTTTTGTTTTTTTGTGTTTTGTTTTTTTATGTATTACTTATGTATGTTTCTTTAAGTTTATTTAATTTTAATGTAAAACTGTATATTATCTATTATTCATTTGACGACCAATGTGGCGCGGTGGGCGAAGGTCCGCCTGCGACGCAGAGGTTGCGGGTTCGATTCCCGCCTTGGGACAAGTGTTTGTAGGATCTGCAAATATTTGTTCCGGGTGTTCTGGGTTTTTTCTATGTATAATAAAAAATATCTATCTATGTATTGTATTGTATTAAATATATATCAGTCATCTAGTACCCATAATACAGCTCTGTTTAACAGCAGCTTACCTTGGGCTAGATGATGCTGTGTGGATTGTCCAGCATTATTTATTTATTTATTTATTTATTTATTCATTATTCAATATATGTATGTAACTGTATTTAGGTTTTAGTATGATAGGATAGATACTAGCTATATGTAGGCATTTGGTATCCATATTTGTTTTTTTTATTCTCTGTTACTTTGTGGTGGTTGAATAAATAGTTTTCTTTCTTTCTTTCTAAGTATGATCTTGGGGGTCAATAAAAAAGTTTTCTTTCTTCTTCTTATTTACCACTTGATTTATGATGTATGCTGACGTTTCGAAGCTATTTAGAAGCTCTTCCTTATGAGCACCGCCCGCGACCGCGTTCGAAGGTTGCTCGGCGAATACTGCAACATCAGCATAAATTACAAAATCAAGTGGTAAATAGCCATTAATAATTGAAAAGGATTTCTAACCACTATAGTTTCAACTCAAAGCTGTTTAATTGCGGGTAACACTGCAGGGTGCAGCTCATAAAATTTCCAGGATTCATCCTCCGTCCGATGGTGTCCAGTTCTGGTAACCCAGTGCTAGCGGTGGTGACGTCATGGCTCCTGGTGCAGATAGGAATAGCCGCGGACTCATTAAACGCCATTGCACAGGTATTTAAAGTTTATACGGTCAATCATTGGTTCTGTTGCCATTTTACATTCACTTGCGTGAGAAGTAAGGCGTTTCATTTCATTTAGCAATGGTTATGCAATAAGTCTTGTTTCTGATTACGATTTTCGACATAATTCGAATAATAATAAAATGATGTTTAGAATTAAATTGATTCGTCCAAATGAATTTTTACGATTCATGAATTTAATAAGACTATCATTATTCGCCATTAATAATGTAACATTTTTCCCTTTGGTAGGTGAATTCTGTGCTATTCCTCACTAGTTACTTCGCTATCAACTTGGCCTGCCTCGGGCTGGAGCTCGCGTCTGCGCCTAACTTCAGGTATTTACCACATTACGTGCTGATAGCGTTTTGATCAGCGGGGTGATTATGTAATTTGATTCGTTTTTATTTGATTTCAATGGAAACTGACGAATTGTGTATGAATATAACAGCATTAATGACCGTTCGCTAATTGAAATCTGATTGCAACCGAGTTGCGTAATCGCCCTGCAGGTGTTTTCAATCAGCGGTTCGGCCAGTAGAAGGACATTTGACTTTTAACAAAAATAATCTTTTGTGTCAAGTATTCACTTCAAAATATACAAAAAAAATCAAATTTATTAAATTAACCTCTGTACCAAAAAACTTAGTCTGCCATCTTTAGAAGTCCGCCATATTGAATTAGAGTGACGTCACTTTATTTTACAAGTTATTTTCAGCAAGCCCTTTCATTTGATACCCATTTTGTGCATTAAAAATAACTGTTCCGTCATGTTGGATTTAAAATGACGCTTCAAAATTGTTTTGAGTTGGAAAATTCCACCCGAACAAATATTCATTTCTTTACAAAAAATTCTTGTAAAGAGAATCCGTGTAGATAAGGCACCAAACGTAAGTCGATTCAAGATTTTAAAAAGCCTGGCCGCAAAGTAGACGTCTCCGCCGAAACGATGTTGATAATAATAATAACATAGCACGGTTTGGTTGGTTGGTTGGTTGGTTGGTTGTTTAGGCCGTCGTTCAAGCAGTTCTCGTGGGTGTCGTGCGTGGTGGGGCTGGGCGGGTGCGCCGGCAGCATGTTCGCGCTGCGGCCGCTGCACGCGTGCGGCGCCGCGCTCGCAGCCTCCAGCCTCGTGCTGGCGCTGCATCTGCTGTCCCCTGCCGCCGCCGAGCCCGGCTGGCCCGGGGGCAGCCTCAGCCAGGCGCTCATCTTCCATCAGGTGAGGGGGGACCGGTGCTGCCTCCAGCCTCGTGCTAGCGCTGCATCTGCTGTCCCCTGCCGCCGCCGAGCCCGGCTGGCCCGGGGGCAGCCTCAGCCAGGCGCTCATCTTCCATCAGGTGAGGGGGGACCGGTGCTGCCTCCAGCCTCGTGCTAGCGCTGCATCTGCTGTCCCCTGCCGCCGCCGAGCCCGGCTGGCCCGGGGGCAGCCTCAGCCAGGCGCTCATCTTCCATCAGGTGTTGATAACAGTGATGTGTAGACACAGGACCGCTAATTGGTTCGTGTGTGACAGCCATGTTTGTTCCCTGATTCTTCTAGACTCGCAGCGAGGAACTGACATAAATTCGCCTATTTTGTGAGATGATTCAAAGAGCTCCTTATTATTTATGTACTGTAACAGAGTTTTATGATTAATATATGATTGTCAGGTGCGCAAATACCTGTTGCTTCTGGACCCGCGGCGCGAGCACGTCAAGTTCTGGCGTCCACAGATGCTGCTGCTGGTCTCCTCGCCGAGGCAGGCCGCGCCTCTCATCGACTTCGTTAACGACCAGAAGAAGGTAACACATTAAGTTCACCTTGACAACTGTATAAATAATAAATTATTTTTAATTTTATGGTTTTAATCGCAGCTAGGATTACATTCTATAATATAATATATAATATAATATAATATAATATATAATAATAAGAGTAGTAGAGTTCTTTGTGATAGAGCTCGTCCGGGGAAGGACTACCACCATACTTATTTCTGCCGCCAAGCAGTAATGCTCGCATTGCTGTGTTCCGGAAACCATACCCTCGAACGGTATGGTTTCCGGAAAATTACAGGCACATGAGACTTTCCATCTAACGTCTCAGGGTGGTAACACGCAAGTGATATATATGATGTTGCTTGCGTACATAGGCTACGGTAACCGCTGACCATCAAGTGGGCCGTACGCTTGGTTACCTACCACTTTAGTAGTATAAAAAAAATCCCCCGTCCCGTCTAGTACCTGCCTCATCGGTGACGTCACGCTACCAACTCAACTCATACTAGTAATCAACATATTAGTGATTTGACTCGTGAAGGATTTGAACCTCCGTCCTCTGGAACTCTATTACTAGAGTTGGCCACTGACTCGTACGAACTTACAGGACTATGTATAAGTTCGTTCGTTCGTATGAGTCAGTGGCCAACTCTGGTGACAGAGTTTCTAGGCCGCCCGAAAGACTCTGTCATGGCCTAACAACTTTGAAAAAGCCGGGACCGACTGCTTAACGTGCCCTCCGAAACACGGGAGCGCTCAGTTGAAATTGCCACTGGCGGTCACCCATCCAAATGATGACCCCGCGGTTTTTTTTATACAACTGAAGTGGCAACAGAGCGTACGGCCCACAAGATGGTAAGCGGTTACCGCAGCCTATGGACGCTTGCAATACCAGAGGTATCACTCGCAGGTTGCCACCTTGAGGCTAAGATCGAAAACCTCATGTGCCAGTAATTTCACCGGAAACCATACCCTTCGGACCGGAACACAGCAATGCGAGCATTACTGTTTGGCGGCAGAAATAGGTATGGTGGTAGTCCTTCCCCGGACGAGCTCTATCACAGAGAACTCTAGTACTCTTAAATAGTGTATTGTGCGGTTGTATATGTGTAAGTGTTATGAGGTTATGTGTTGCTTCCCAGGGTGGTCTGTTCGTGCTGGGGCACGTGAGGATCGGAGAGCTGGACGGGAGCGGCGACCCGCTGGCGGCCGAGCACAAGTACTGGCTCAAGCTGATCGATCATCTCAAAGTAAGTTCTTTCTACTTTTTTGCATTTTAACCGACTTCAAAAAAAGAAGGTTATCAGTTCGACCGTATGTTTTTTTTTAATGTTTGAATGTTTCTCCGCCAATTCAGAATTAATTTAGATGATTGCTTTTTTAGAGGTATATAATTTTTATCGAAATTGGTTCAGTACTTTTTAAATAATATGACAAGTCTAAAAAAAATAACTACCTACATCTCGTATCTCAACTTTTTATCAAGTTTGTCAAAATATTGCACAATTACAAATATTTATTTAGAAATGCAGTACTGTACATATAACAGTTTAGAAAACGATATTGTGCAATATTTATGTATATCGTGATATCGTAATATTGTTGAATACACTTGACCGTTTTATCCCGTCTAAAAATGAGTTCTGCGCATTCAAAGTCGTTTAAACCCGGCTACTAACTATACTAGACAATAACATGATCTTAAACGCTAAGAAATGCTTTCACATCAAATTAACTAGAAATAAAATTATCATCCCATCTGTCTATAATATAGAAAGTGTCCTCCTGGAGCAAGTTGAAAGTATACGTGATCTGGGAGTTCTGATCGATGGAAAACTTTCGTTTACACAGCACATTGACAATATTATCGCTAAGGCCGCTAAAATGTTAGGTTTTGTAAAACGCAACTGCAAAGATTTTAAAAATATCACCTCACTTAGCTGTCTGTATAACGCCTTGATCCGTAGCCACCTTGAGTATGCCTCCTCAGTATGGAATCCCTCCTATCAAGTTCACATCGACCGCATAGAAAGAATTCAAAGGAAATTCACACGTTTTCTGGTTTTTAAATCCAAAGACATCTCTAAACTACTGGAATACCCTGACAGACTGAAACAGTTTAACATGGAAACTTTGGAATCTCGTAATAAGCTTATAGATCTTCTCAATCTTTTTAAAATTTACAATGGCTTGATCAACTGCCCTGAGCTTCTTTCAGAGATCTCCTTGACTGTTCCTCGTCCCAACTTCAGAATCCACACCAGAAAAATCTTTCGACCCTGGAGTCACAAAACTAACTTAGGATCTCATTCAGCACTAAATCGTATAATTAACACTTATAACTCAAACTATAAAATTAACGCTAGCCTTGATATCTTTGGGCTCAGCATGTCTGCTTTTAAGGCAGAAGTTCAAAGATCCCTCTCACTTGTCTGATCTCTCTGTTATGTCCAGTAGTATAAGTACCTACAGTATTTTATATTTAATTTTTTGTTATATCATTTTTTAATCACACTTAAGCTTCTGCTAATATTTATCCTTGTAATTTAGATCTAATTTTACTTAAAAGTCGAGAAAGCTGTATACACCTGTAAGTGCTGGTTACTTATAATCTAAAACCCTTAACTGTACCTATTTAATAATGTTCTCTGTAACTGTCGTTGGTGTGTCTAAAAAAAAATAAAAAAAAAATAAATAATACTATGTGGTACAGGTGAAGGCGTTTGTAGAGCTGTGCTTGGCGGGGTCGGTGCGGGAGGGCGCGGCGCACCTCACGCGGCTGGCGGGGCTCGGCGCCATGAAGCCGGACACCGTGCTGCTCGGTTTCCGCGACGACTCCGCGCCTCGCGACTGCTTCAGAGAGTCAGTCGCATTGTATTACACACACAGCCACCAGTCACACGCAGCCACCAGTCACACACAGTCACCAGTCACACACAGCCACCAGTCACACGCAGCCACCAGTCACACACAGTCACCAGTCACACACAGCCACCAGTCACTCGCAGCCACAAATCACACACATCCAACAGTCACATACCCAGTCACCAGTCACTCACAGCTATCAGTGACACAGCCACCAGTCGCACACAGCCACCAGTCGCACACAGCCACCAGTCACACACAGCCACCAGTTACATACAACTATCAGTTACACACAGCCACCAGCCACACACAGCCACCAGTTGCACACAGCCACCAATCACACGAAGCCACCAGTCACACACAGCCACCAGTCACACACAGCCACCAGTCGCACACAGCCATCAGTCACACACCCAGCAAC
The DNA here is from genome assembly GCA_951394395.1 of Colostygia pectinataria. NCBI lineage: Eukaryota > Metazoa > Arthropoda > Insecta > Lepidoptera > Geometridae > Colostygia > Colostygia pectinataria. The sequence continues at coordinate 7,349,855 of OX596372.1, read as the reverse complement.
CAGTCACACATTTCTTATAAGTATTATAAGTACAAAAAATAGGCATAATATCATCATCAACATGACAGCCTTCTAATGTTCCCACTGCTGGGACACTGGCCTACTCTCAAGCGAGAGTAATTGGGGTCTTAATCCACCACGCGGACGCGTTTTTCAAATTTTTAGTTCTTTGACATGCCGTTTTCCTTATATGTTTCCATCACCGTATGAGAGCACTGGCATTGTGCGCATAAATTTTTCGAATAAAAAATCCATTGGTGCGCTACCGGATTCGAACCCACGACCTTAGGATAGGAAGGCGGGGTCACTACCACTAGACCACCAGTGCTATTATCAGGCATAATATACGTATTGTAAAATGTGTTGAAGTCAGATGCAAAAATATCCTTCAATATACATTATGTTGTCAGTTCGCTGTCTCCATACAAGACGGACGAGTTCGATCTGTCGAGCGGCGAGAGTATATTCCCGCTGCGACTCTCCTCCGCGCCCGGCCTCTCCGCCCGCGAGTACACGCGCGTGCTCTCCGACGTGCTGTGCGTCAACAAGAACCTGTGCATCTGCAGGCACTTCCACAACCTGGATATGGCGGCTGTGGAGAGGTAATCAATCATTTACTCGTCATATCAGCCGTTAGACTACATGTGCCCCTCCCGCGACCATTGAGCTAGAAAGCGGTGGGAGTATATTCCCACTGCGACCGGCTGTCCGCCGGCGAGTACACGCGCGTGCTCTCCGACGTGCTGTGCGTCAACAAGAACCTGTGCATCTGCAGGCACTTCCACAACCTGGATATGGCCGCTGTGGAGAGGTAATCAATCAATTTACTCGTCAAATACCACGTTCCCCCCCCCTCCCACTACTGAGCTAGAGAGCGGTGGGAGTATATTCCCACTGCGACACGCGTTAAATTTTCAAATTTTTAGTCATATTTGTTTAGGCGTTCGGGCGGCCTCCCCTCCCGGGGCTTGTCTATGTGTATATGTATTCCAGAAAGAGTCCCACCCTCAAGTACATAGACGTGTGGGTGGTGGAGCTGGTGGCGCCGTCCCGCGAGGAGGCGTTCACCGTGGCCGGCCTCTTCACGCTGCAGCTGGCGGCCGTGGTGCGCTCCGCACGCGGCTGGCAACACCTGCGTCTGCGTCTGCACGCCGTCGCCACCTGCCCTAACCACACGCACATACACGGTACCTACCCCCCCCCCCCCCCCCCGACCTGGTGGTACGACTCTACACCAAGAGTCCGTCTTGGTGGTTCACCGCAGTGTCAGATATTCTACCTCCAAGCAGTAGTGTGCAAGCTGCACTGTGTTTAGCTTTGGAGGGCACTGTAGCAAGTGAAATTACTGGGCGAAAGAGACTTAACAACAATGTCTCGGGGTGATAAGCGCAGTGCAGTGCCACGCAAACACTTTATACCTTTAAGCTTTGGGTGGCACTGCATCTGTAATAGTCAGGCGTGGTGCTTAACATCAGGCGGGCTTTGATTGTCTTGTTACTTGCTGACATAAAATAAAACACTAATAATTTGCCCAGGAAATATTATTGATTTACTTGAGATTTTAAACACAATATTTTTTAAAAAAGGTACACCTATTTCTGCCGCCAAGCAGTAATGCTCGCATTGCTGTGTTCCGGTGTAAAGGGTATGGTTTCCGGTGAAATTACTGGCACATGAGGCTTTCGATCTTAGCCTCAAGGTGGCAACCCGCGAGTGATACCTCTGGTATTGCAAGCGTCCATAGGCTGCGGTAACCGCTTACCATCTTGTGGGCCGTACGCTTGGTTGCCACTTCAGTTGTATAAAAAAAAAACCTATTTATTTATTTTGTCTGAAATTTAATTAATTTATTTTAATAAAGCTCTCGCTCATGTGTTTATATCACAGTGTTGTAAAGTCAAGTTCACTTTTATTTTAAGCGCTGATTCTAACTTGATTTTCTTTAATTGTTAACAGTTTATTGACGACCGAAGAGCAGCGGGCGCAGGTCCGCCTGCGACGCAGAGGTTGCGGGTTCGATTCCCGCCTCGGGACAAATGTTTGTACGATCTACAAATATTTGTTCCGGGTGTTCTGGGTATTTTCTATATATAATATAAAATATCTATCTATGTATTGTATTGTATTAAGTATATATCAGTCATCTAGTACCATAACACAGCTCTGTTTAACAGTAGCTTATCTTGAGGCTAGAGGATGCTGTGTGGATTGTCCAGCATTATTTATTATTATTATTATTTATTCGCAACAAGGCATCGGGTTTGTTATTGAATGCGTTTACCTCAAATATTTTAAACTATAATTAAAGACCTTGTAAGTAAGATTGCCGAAGGGCAAGCTGTTACAAGAAAATGAACCGAGTGCCGATAATAAATAAATAAATAAATAATGCTGGACAATCCACACAGCATCATCTAGCCCCAAAGTAAGCTGCTGTTAAACAGAGCTGTATTATGGGTACTAGATGACTGATATTTATATTGATAAATCTTTTTTGTGTATTATAGCATTTGGTTCGCACGACGGATCTAGGCTTCCGTGAAGTTAGCCGTTTGTGATGCGCAAAGACAATTTAGTCCGAATAAGCTCCATTGCGCATCGAAACGGCTAACTTCACTACGGCCGAGATCCGCCGTGCGAACTATAATAGATTTAAGTAGCATTGTAAAGGAAACAGCAATAAAGGCTTATTTTGTTTTATTTAAGTAAGATAAGTAATGCTTGACCGTTTAGCATGTGGTTCTGTTCCAGAAGGCGGGCGCACGGTGGCGGTGGACGAGGTTGCGGAGCCGGTCGCTAATGGCCGCCCGCTGAAGGAGCGATTGGACGAACTCGTCAAACTGCTGAGGATAAACGCTACCACTCATATTGTAAGTTATATTAGTACCCTCATTGCGGTAATTGATAGATTCAGGCGTTACTTTGCGGAAATCAATTACAAGATAAAAAACATCTCTTGTACTATTCCCAAAGCTCCAGGACTTTGGCTCCAGCGCTCGTCGGAGCAACACGTCTGCCGGAGAACAAGTCGATGGTCCTGAGGATGTCCCGTGGAGGGATGAGACACGTGTCGATATTTTTCTTTTGAGGTTAACTGTGGTAACTGTGTGACCTCATTAGTTAAAAGGTTAAGCGGAATAGTACTAGAGAATTTTTTTTTTATCCTCCTTACGGGACCGTACATGTGGCTTAGTGGGGAGATAGATAATGATCACAAAAATTTTATTCACTTAGCGCGTATAGTTCTCACAACGGGTATCGGCCGTCGTGAAATTAGCCGTTTCGATGCGCAATGGAGTTTTTTCAAACTAAATTGTCTTTGCGCATCACAAACGGCTAACTTTACGGAAGCCTAGATCCGCTGTGCGAACTATAACTCTAAATAAATGTAAATATTTTAGAAAATAGTCCTCAAACTAAGTTATTGCTAAATAACATGTTAGAATCCAATTTTTGTCAATACATTCAAGAACCAACTCGCGTAACAAATTCGACATCATCTTGTATAGACTTAATATTCATTAACTTTGATAAAAATATAATAACTACGTCTGTTTATGATTATGGTTTTTCAGATCATCATCATGACAGCCTTCTAATGTTCCCACTGCTGGGACACTGGCCTACTCTCAGGCGAGAGTGATTGGGTCTTAATCCACCACGCGGACCCAATGCGGATTGGCGGATGGCACATGTCTTTCGAGTTTTTAGTTCTTGGACATGCCGGTTTCCTCACGATGTTTTCAGATCATAAAGGTGTAATATTAAAAATTAATGATAGAAATATGGCAATCGACAATACAAAGCTTAAAATATGGAAGATCGAAAAAAGATTATTTAATAAAACAAATATTGACCTCTTTAAAAAAGAACTATGTGAAATTGATTGGACAAAAATAATTGATGAAAAAAAAACCGTTAACGAAAACTATAACGAATTTAATAATAAGTTGCTGGAAATATTAAACAAATGTATACCAAAAAAAATGCTAAAATTAAAAACGAGCAAAAAACAAACTTGGCTGACACGTGGTATTAAAACCTCCTGTAAAAATAAAAGAAACTTAAAAATACTAGTAACATACAGTAAATCGTCGTTATTGATAAATCACTATAAAAAATACACTAAACTATTAAAAAAAACGGTTAATAAATCAAAACGAATACAGTATATACGAGAAATGAATAGTTCTGAGAATAAGACCAAATCCATGTGGCGTATTATAAAAGAGCGTACGAATAAAAATAAAAAAAAAAACATACAACAACATTAAGTTGAAGATCCATAACCACCTAACGTCAGATCCCGTACAGGTAGCAAACTCATTCAATGAGTTTTTCGCATCAGTCGGGAGCTCAAAAAATGGCAGCGCGGCGCGTGGCCGGCCGGTGCTGCAGCCCACTGATAACACAATGTACCTGAGCCCGGTCGAACCTCGCGAACTGCTGTACGTAATAATTACAAAAATTAAAAAATAAATACAGCAGTGGAATAGATGAGTTGCCTCCAGTACTAATAAGACACTGCGCTAAAGAACTGACCCTCCCGTATTATCTATTAATTAATCAATCGTTCCTCGAAAGTACTTTTCCTGACTTATTAAAAATATCTTTAGTAAAACCGGTTTATAAAAAAGCATCAAAGTCAGACCCGAATAACTACAGGCCAATAGCACTACTACCTACCTCATCTAAGATATTTGAAAAGGCCATGCAAATACGCTTAAACTCGTTTTGCGAAAAGTTTAATATTTTTGACGAATCCCAAAATGGCTTTAGAAAAAATCGATCGACAGTATTGGCTGTTTATAAGTACATTCAACAAATTCTTAATTTAATTGATGAAAAATATTATGCAATAGGAATTCTTCTGGACATGACGAAAGCGTATGATAAAGTCCAATATAAAATCTTATTAGATAAACTATATGGAATAGGAATTCGCGGGAACTCACACGAATGGTTTAAATCCTATCTCTATGGCCGTGAACAAATTGTAGAAATCAAAAACTATGACGAGGGATGCGGAAAAATTAATTATGCTAGATCTAAATCAATTAAAATAAATAATTCAATCCCCCAAGGAAGCGTACTTGGATGTATTTTATTTTTAATTTACATAAATGACTTACCTAAGGCTATTAATCAATCTACTATTTTATTTGCTGATGATATTTCTCTACTGACATCTTGTAAAACTGACATAAATTTGAATCAAAATCTTACTGACATTTTTGACAATATTGCTAATTGGATGACTGACCACAACCTTGACATTAACTATACAAAAACAAAAATAATGCTATTTAGACCTTATCAAAAAAAGAACATTAACATAAATTTGACATATAATAACATTAAATTAGAATGCGTTAATACATTTACACTATTAGGACTAAATATTGACACACATATAAACTGGAAAAATCATATTCACAAAATAAAAACTAAATTGTCAAGCTTCTCATACGCACTAAGAGAACTGCGAAAAGCAACCGATCTAAAGACGTCTATGTCGGCTTACTACGCGTATGCCTACTCCTGGCTACGTTATGGCATTATACTATGGGGTAACAGTGTTGACGCGCAGGACCTGTTTATATCCCAAAAAAAATGCATTCGAATCTTGGCTAATATAAAAGAACCTGACAGTTGTAAAACACACTTTTGTGAATTAAAAATTTTGACAATGATCTCAATATACATTTTAGAAATATGTAAATTTGTTAGAAAGTACACTCAATTATTTTCAAAAAAGATTGATCAACCACGTCGCTTCGAATGTAGATACAAGCATAAATTAATAATACCTACTTCTAAACTAAAAATGCACAGCTCAAGTCCGTATACAATGGCTGTTAAAATATATAACAAAGTTCCTGAATGTATTAAAAATATAGAAAAAGATAATATTTTTGAAAATAAATTAAAAGAAATGCTATTAAAAAAAAGCTATTATACACTTGATCAGTTTCTCAGTGACTCAAATAACGAATGATAGGTTTTATTGCTACCCCAAATAATGGTTTTATTATTTTATTATTATCACAAACTAGGTACCTATCCATTAATACTAAAATTGGTCCGCTCCTACTCAATCTTATAGTGCAACACCCTTACTGGGTACATAGCTATGTGTTGGCTGCTCTGATATTATTTAATATTACATAAGACCTGTGACATGTATTACCCTCATAATTATGATGCAATAAATGATACTGAATACTGAATACTGAAAATGATAATCAGGGTACGATGAAAACTTTAGTACAAAAACCATAAAATAGTTGTATTTCTAAGAAAACTCTAATACACTATATATAAATTCATCTAAAACTTACATAAAATCATTAAAACCAGAACTAGATTAGCCAATATTTTCTCCTCTTTTTTTATTACTCCTAGAATAAAAAAGTTTAACATTATCCAAAAATTGTACAAAAAACGAAAAAAAAAACACGGGAAATGAGTATTTACGATTATTTATAATCGGTTATTGTTGTTGCCAATGACATTGACAAATAACAAAGTTTATTTAGACAGAAAAAGCAGCAAACCAGCAAGTCATTAATTTTCTACATTCAATGAACCTAATTTTAATTTATATTTTGTGTAGAAAGGTTAAAAATAGTGTGTTATTTAGGGTATATGGAGTACAGTCTGGCAGTTTTTCTAATAATGTGTTTTTTTGTAGCTGAAAATCAGCGCTGCAGCATGACAATATGCAGTAGCATATGCTGAGCTAAGGTCCCTTTCTCCACCACTCAACGCCTAACTATTTCTTACTTTATGTATAGATATTTATTTAATGTTAATGTAAAACTGTATATTATCTATTATTCATTATTCAATATATGTATGTAACTGTATTTAGGTTATAGTATGATAGGATAGATACTAGCTATAAGAAGGCATTTGGTATCCATATTTGTTTTTTTTATTCTCTGTTACTTTGTGGTGGTTGAATAAATAGTTTTCTTTCTTTCTTTCTTTCTTTCTTTCAAACCTGAGGAGATTGTCTTTGGCTATCTTGTCAAAACGACATGGGTCCTCCCGTTTTAACTATATTTCTCGTGTTGTCTATGATGATGTCTATGACACCAGTATAGTACTTGAAATTATCATAATGGTAATTGTTTTTTTTTTCCTATATCTTATAGGTATACTAATAATATTATAATTTGACGACCGATGTGGCGCAGCGGGCGCAGGTCCGCCTGCGACGCGGAGGTTGCGGGTTCAATTCCCGCCTTGGGTCAAATGTTTGTACGATCTACAAATATTTGTTCCGGGTGTTCTGGGTATGTTCTATATATAATAAAAAATATCTATCTATGTATTGTATTGTATTAAGTATATATCAGTCATCTAGTACCATAACACAGCTCTGTTTAACAGCAGCTTATCTTGGGGCTAGATGATGCTGTGTGGATTGTCCAGCATTATTTATTTATTATTTATTATTTATTTATAAAGAGGTGAGATTTGTATTTTTGTGTGTAACGAGTAAAATCAAAAACTACTGGTCCGATTTCTAAAATTCTTTCACCAATAGAATGCTATATTATCCCTGAGTGACATAGGCTATATTCATTACTAGTGACCCACCCCGTCTTATTTAAATTTTAATAATATAATACTATTTTTATTAAAATAGTACTCGCATTATTTTTGTTGCTTCTACATATTGTTAACTGTTTGTTTGTACAGGTGAAGGCCATGACAGAGGCCTTCGGGCGGCTTAGAAACTCTGTGACCAGAGTTGGCCACTGACTCATACGAACTTACTTACTTCACAGGTGACGGAATGGCCTCAGTTTGAGGAGAACAGGAGATGGTCGACGGAAGAAGACGGTAATGTGTACCAGCGCGTTCCTCTCAGCTACCTACAGACGTAAGTAACGATGAAAGAACTTAAGAGTAATCTCTCTTAGGGTGGATTCGATCAAAGTCAAATCAAAGTCAAAGTCAAGTCAAAAATGGTTTATCTCAATAATATCACAAGGATCACTTTGAAACGTCTTACAATCTAGAAAAATTTACGCCAGTTCTAACGCGCCTATGCCGTAAAAGAACTGGCAACAACACCAGCTGGGCTATAGCCACCGCACTGCGGCTGTAGGCTATACATATGACCATCTAGAATCAGTGAGGCACTGAAGCTCATTAAAAATGTAATGTAAAGATGTATGGTTTTTTTTAAACAACTAATGTGGCAACCAAGCGTACGGCCCACAAGATGGTAAACGGTTACCGCAGCCTATGGACGCTTGCAATACCAGAAGTATCACTCACGGGTTGCCACCCTGAGACGTAGATCGGAAGTCTCGTGTGCCTGTAATTTCACCGGAAACCATACCCTTCGGACCGGAACACAGCAATGCGAGCATTACTGCTTGGCGGCAGAATTAGGTATGGTGGTAGTCCCCGGACGAGCTCTATCACAAAGAACTCTGCTACTCTATGTCCGTTCCAGGGTGAATAACATAATAAAGCAGCGCTGCGCGGGCGGCACGGCCGTCACCTTTCTCCAGCTGCCCGACCCGCCTGCGCCTGCGCACCACACTCTCGCTGAACACTATCTCAAGGTAACCAACCACATAACAACTTCAACGATGCGCGCTACACAAAGTGCACAAACTAAAAAAACACACCTCTGAAAAAAAAATATAGCAGGAGAAAACATGTCTTAATTTATTTTAGTAGTCAGCAATGTACAAGTATGTATAATATGTTACTACACTCTCGCAAAACACTATCCTAAGGTAACTACACTAACTGGTGGTGGAACTCTTCAGCACAGCAGTGTCAGATATTCTGCCTCCAAGCAGTAGTGTGCAAGCTGCACTGTTTTTAGCTCTGAAGGGCACTGTAGCAAGCATACTGGGCAAAGGAGAAAAACAATGTCTCGGGGTGATGAGCGCAGTGCAGTGCCACGCTGAACTTGAAAACTTTCAAGCCTTGGGTGGCACTGCATCTGTTTGGTGCTCATCACCAGGCGGGCGACTTGTAAAAAAAAAGTTCTGCATAGCACTGCTCTACGCTTATCAACTTGAGACGGAGCTAAATATATATATTTTTTTTCTTATTTATCTGCAATCGGCTCCTTAGCCATAATCAGATTTGTTCCGGGGTTGTGGTTTGGGGTGCAATTCCATCGAATATGTCACCATAAAGTCTAGTAGAAGTCAGTTTCTTTGGTCAAGGTTAAGTATTTGCCATCTCAATTCAATTCAATTGAGTCTTTCCTTGTACTTCTTGCTGTTCTTGTTAACTTCCTCCTTGACGGTTGCCATTTCAAGGTGTTCATGTATTTCTGTGTTTCTCACAAACCAGTGTGCACTTGAGACAGTTCTCAGAGCGATATTTTGAAATCTCTGAAGAATCTCGATATTAGAGTTGCTAGCAGAGCCCCAGAGTTCTATTCCGTATGTCCATATCGGTTTTATAATGGCTTTATAATAGCTAAATAAATAAACAATACATTTTTATACATTTTACACAGCGACATCTAGTCCCAAACTTAACAAAACTATAGGAACTATAGATACCAGATAACTGAAAGAATACACATATTTTTACACACCTAAACGAACGCTGGACAAAGATGACGGACTGCAGACAGTCGAGGGCAGCGATACCAACGGCCTCCAAACAACTGACACGTCGTCTATTGCACCTAACAAGAATATAACTCAAAACCATCGTGGGGACCCTAACAGGACACTGTCCCCTGAACAAACACCTCTTTAACATCGGAGCTACAGACAGTCCACTCTGCAGAGGCTGTCTAGCCGAAGAAGAAACAGCTGCCCACGTAGTCCTGGAATGCGCGGGAGTAGCCACCCAACGAACACAAATCCTCGGCACACCGAGGTCACTCCTCGAAGCCTGTGAAGATCCCGGGAAGCTTCTGTGCTTCTGGGAGGAGTTAGGCTGGTTACATTCGTAGCCAGTACCCACGCATAATGGACCAACCATCGAGTCCAAATGCGGAAAAGGGAGTCCCCACAAAAAAAAAAACACCTAAAATTACTTATTTTTCTTGTTTCAGGTATTAGATGAATATACAAAGGATCTTTCTCCGACTATTCTCGTGAGAGGACTTAAATCTGTGACGTCAACAGCTTTATAGAAGTACCTGTTTACTGACATTTTATTTATGCGCCTACAGAGGCCGTATAAAATAATGCTTTTGACAATCGTAAAAGGAGCACTTGTGACGTGGCTGGCTAAGTTGTTCTTAACAGACCAACGAAGTTATGCACTGTTCCGCGTCATCATTTGGATGGGTGACCGCCAGTGGCAATTTCAACTGAGCGCTCCCGTGCTTCGGAGGGCACGTTAAGCAGTCGGTCCCGGCTTTTTCAAAGTTGTTAGGCCATGACAGAGGCTTTTGGGCGGCCTAGAAACTCTGAGTTGACCACTGACACTCATATGAACTTACTTACTAAATAAAAGTAAAATAATTTCATTCAATTTATATCTAAAACTGACATTTTATATTTGATACGACATAAGACAAGTTTTTGAATGAAAATGATTGCAACAATGTTACATAATTACCGCCGAGGGGCCTTACTGTTCAACACAATTCCAATCGGTCGGGTATTGGACAGCAGTCTAAATTAATACATTTATTAACAAATTAAAATTGTTGTTAAGTAGGTACATAATTACATCACCTACATACAAAATATACAAAATACATATGAAACAGTTGAGCCATCTAACGACCGTTACAAACGATCTATAGATAGCTCAACTGATCACTACCAGTAAATTACAATTGGATTGAAATTGGGATTGTATCGGAATTGTCATTGGATTCAACAGTAAGGCCCTATGGACCGGTCTTTATATACTCTATGGACCAAATTGTTCTCAAATGATATCTAGTTAAGTAGGTTTAATATTAAGGTTATCGTTACACGTCCAAGTTACCGTCAATTTATTAGTAAAATATTTAGAAATGTGTATTCATATTATTGGTAAGTTATTTTCTTTTTAAAATTTATAATGTTTAATTATTTTATTTTAAAATGTTTTTTTTAAGTTTATATAATTGATAGATTCAGGCGTTACTTTGCGGAAATCCATTACAAAATAAAAAACAGACGAAAAATCTCTAGTACTATTCCGCTTAACCTTTTAACTGATGAGGTCACACAGTTACCACAGTTAACCTCAAAAGAAAAATATCGACACGTGTTTCATCCCTCCACGGGACATCCTCAGGACCATCGACTTGTTCTCCGGCAGACGTGTTGCTCCGTCGAGCGCTGGACGCTGAGGATGTCCCGTAGAGGGATGAAACACGTGTCGATATTTTTCTTTTGAGGTTAACTGTGGTAACTGTGTGACATCATCAGTTAAAAGGTTAAGCGGAATAGTACTAGAGATTTTTCGTCTGTTTTTTATTTTTTAAGTTTATACTCGCGGCTTCGTTTGCGTGGTACCTATACTCTAGTCAAACTCAAGATGCAATATTTACTAACTGATTTACCTGTCAGTTCAATACTGACAGCTGGTAGCAGGGGTAAAAAGCAGTCGGTCCCGGCTTTTTCAAAGTTGTTAAGCCATGACAGAGGCCTTCGGGCGGCCTAGAAACTCTGTCACCAGAGTTGGCCACTGACTCATACGAACGAGGGGTAAAAAGCATTTTTAGGGCTGCGCTAGTTCTATTCAAATGTATTATTAGATGACAGATTATTAAGTGTATAATTAATTATTCATGATCATTATCAGTTTTTACCATCTGTACTAATAATATAAAGAGAAAAGATTTGTATGTTTGTAATGAATAAATTCAAAAACTATTGATCCGATTTCAAAGATTCTTTCACCATTAGAACATTATCCCTGAGTAACATAGGCTATATTTTATGTCCTGTTATGTAAAGTCGGGTCTGACTGCTAGTGTTATATAAAATAATCCACTTAGCAGGTAACCAAAATGTTATCTACCCAGAAATGCAATAAAAGGAGGAGATCAGCTGATTTCCAATGTTTGTAAATATTGCATCTTGAGTTTGGCTAGAGTATAGATAAAAAGCCTATATGCCTAAGCTAAGCCTAATGGAATGCCATGTTCGGGACTATTACTATTCCAAGTTTCATTCAAATTGGTTCAGCCATTTCAGCGAAACGGAAACACAAATATCTAATCTGTTGAATAATTACATCAGTAGGTTTTATAATACTTTTTGGATCACATACATACATACATAAAATCACGCCTGTATCCCGTAGGGGTAGGCAGAGACCACGGATTTCCACTTGCTACGATCCTGACACACCTGTTTTGCTTCATTTACTCTCATCACATTCTTCATACACGCTCGTCGGTTTAGGGTACTCCTGACCTGGCCTTTCTTTAGCACGTCTTCAATTTGATCGTAATACGTGCGAGGTCTTCCCCTTCCAACTGTACCAATCACACTCGCCTTATGAATCTGATTCGTCAATCTACTTTCATCCATCCTCTCTACATGCCCAAACCACCTTAGCATGCCTTTCTCTATCCTCATCACTACGTCTTCTTTCACTCCACAACGCTCTCTAATCATACTATTCCTTATTCTATCACACAGATTAACACCACACATACTTCGCAACGCTCTCATTTCTACTGCATTTATTCTATTTATTTTTTGGATTACAGTATTATTATTCTACAGTTTGTTTGTCTGTCTGTATTTGTGCATGTATAACCCAATGTTCTTGTTTTGAACTAAATCAAGAGCTTATTAGGTTAGATTGCAATTATGAAAGGCTAAAGGCTAACCCCCTTATTCATAAAACAAACTGTCATTTTAGCGTCTCGCTATGTATGTACTGGCATTCTTTGTCATTATTTCAATGAACAGACGATGGCAGATTTGAAAGAATATGTGCAATACTAGAGTCACACGCGGATTGCATCACCAACGTGAAACGTAGATAAAGTCTCATATGCCTGTAATTTCACCAGACACCACCCTCCGAACCGGAACACAGCAATGCGAGCATTGCTGCTTGGCGGCAGAAATAGGTATGGTGGTAGTTAAGAACTCTACCACTCTTATGACAAACTATTTTATTTCAAGTAGTAGGTTATTGATTAGTTTATTTATTATTTAATTTAAATGTAAGCTTCATTATGAATATAAAATTAGGTTTATATTATTAGTTAGACTTTTTAATGTAATTTGTCTGTTTGGTACTGGTTGATTTACACAATCCGCTTTGGTGGATATTGGCCTTTATAAGTATTTGTGGAGACTCGAATTCTTTAGAATTTTAGTGATTGAACAGCGAGTTGATCACATGACTCTGTTACCGATCAATATCTATCTCAAACTGTTGTTCATAACAGATCAACGAAGTTAAACACTGTTCCGCGTTTGGATTGGATGGTTGACCGACAGTGGCAACAACTGAGCGCTCCTGTGCTTCGGAGGGCACGTTAAGCAGTCCCGGCTTTTTCATAGGTTAGTTATATTCATGAGTCAGTGGCCAACTCTGGTGACAGTGTTTCTAGGCCGCCCGAAGGCCTCTGTCATGGCCTAACAACTTTGAAAAAGCCGGGACCGACTGCTTAACGTGCCCTCCAAAGCACGGGAGCGCTCTGTTAAAATTGCCACCGGCACCCATCCAAATGATGACCCCGCGGAACAGTGCTTAACTTCGTTGTTCTGTTATGAACAACTTAGCCAGCTACGTCACGAGCGCTCCAGATTGATGCTAACAGAGTTATGTGATCATGGGGCTGATGGGACGATGTGTTATCTACATATATCGATAATATTTTTTTATTATAAATCTTGACATTATATTTTTATTTTCCAGCTATAAATGACGCTATTTAAATATTGTGATATTTATAAATGAATAAATGATTATATTTTTTATCTGATGTTTCTATTAAAATCGTAACATTGTTATTGAAATAATGAAAATAAATGACGAGAGGTATCTACTTATTTTTATCTTGAAGTTGTAACCTGCGCTAGGGACAGTAAATTGAATTACAGTAATACTTTTTATTAGTACGTTGAGATATGTTCCAATTCAGATAAATGTCAATGGGGACAGTGGCATGGTTAAAAGTAAAGTGTCACTTTAAAGTTCCCAATTGAAGATAAAGCGTAATGGGGACAACAGGAACTTATTTTATGCCTTACCGCTGTCCCCATTAATGGGGTCAAAATCATGGGACAACGGGAATACACGGAGTGGATTCGTCTAAAAGTCAGGTTAAGTAAAGCTACTCCAGAGTAACTATCTTAGAATTGTAATGAGGGCTTTTCGTCTCAAGTTATAAAAAAAAGCTGTCTATTTAGATGGCGGTAGCTCAACTGGCGAGGCGAGAATGTAAGCACTACGTTTGGCGAGCAACATTGGTTGCCTCTGGCTGGTGTCAAATTCATAGTACGTACTACGTAGTACATTAACTTTGGTCGTACTGGAGTTAAATTATTTTGCCTCAAGCAGGACATGAACCCACAACCTTACGCTTGACACGAGATGAAACAAAAACGGAGTTACCAACTTTTTTCTTGTTTTGTTAACCTTTCCCAGTATGGCAGTAGGGCAGATAGCGCCATCTGTCAAAGCAATCGGAACTACTTTTTTTAAAAATCGCGAATCGAAAACCTCTTATTGACTAAGCAATGCGACACCTCTCGTCAATGAACTAAATTAACTATAGTCATTGAATTTAGATAACTGCAACGTTTCCCCTGTAGGTTGAGCTATCGGCGCTTCGAGCCGAAGACATCCCAATGATTTTTCGTCCAAGCGAGATATGTCTATATAGTTCAATTGGTAGAGCACCCGCGTATCAAGCGGTGATTGCGGGTACAAATCCCGCATAAGGCGATATAATTTTTAGAGATATTATAATCTTAGGAATAATTTAACTCTTTCACAAGGGAAGTTAGGGCGGTCGCCTAGTGTGCCAACAAAGCGGTCAGTGGGTCGAGAGGCCTTTGCCCGTGGTCCAATTAAACTGCTCTATTTTATTCTTGACTTTAAATTAATTAAATAAATACCATTGTTGATTGTAATTTTGCTGTGGAGATGTTTTGTTTATTTTTGCTTTTGGTGTAGTTTGATCAATAGCCAATTAAAAGTGTATAAGTTTGCCTTTTTGTCTATTATTTTATTAACACTTATTTAGTTGACTGTACTAAAATTCACCCAAAGTGAAAGTGGTACGAGGAGTAAACGAGGAGTATATTTTTTTTACGATTCGTCAACTCATACCAGTTGGGACAAGATTTATGGTGTGAGTTGGACAATCTTGAAAATCCAAAATTGAAAATGCCGGCAACGAACGTCGTGAAAAAAAAACACTACACTATGGAAATCTTACGTGATGCGCTCTTTACATTTCCAAACCATTTTGAAAGACAACGTCTAAACTTTTTGAATGGATAAAAACTTTAAAAATGTGAAAACACAATTTTGAAAGTTTTTTCTGAGATGAAGATTGATGAGAGAGATGATTTGAAAGAAGTCTCTATTTTTATTGATTTAATAATTTAGTATACTTATATTTATATTTCTTTTATTGGAAAACCAACAGCTTATTTATCACATTAAATACCTATATTATAGTTTCCTAAGTACTACTTGTGATCCTTATCCTCACTCGCAGTAATAAACTTTTTTCATTCATTTATTAAAATATCTAGTTATAGTATACTTATAGCAGAAAGTTGTTTGTTGAATGTTTGTTGTGTTTTAGCGAGAGCAACATGATAATATTACAAGTACTCTATTACTAAGTATTTTAATAACCAACGACTCAATAAAACATGTCACTTTTATCCGAAATTATTACAAGTAGGGATAGAAAGCATCTTCACGAGAGTTGGATTGCGACGCGCGTCACGTGCCCACAATTTGTAATGCTTTGCGAGTTATGTGGAGCGCTGTGCCCTATTTCTGAGTGTTCATAGCTATGACATCCTCGTTGCAATTCCACGACCTACCAACATACCTTTTTCTACCGCCAAGCAGTAATGCTAGCACCCCCTTTTTTTTTTTATATAGGCAAAAATGCATTTACGCATACCCGCCTGCGGGGGATGCAGTCGGGCTATGTCGGACTCCCCGTCGCAGAAAAACTGCGACATCCTACCGACTAAAAAAGCCCACGATGTTCCATCGTCCTCGGTTTCTGGACAGAGCTGCGGGACCGTTCGCAAACTCTCCGTGGCTCTGTCCACCGACGTCCGCCTACTTGCGGACCCACCTCCTGACGACGCGTCGGAACATTGACGCGTCGCCCGCTCACGAGGGCCATTCCACCTAGTGGTGAGGAGTAGCGGGTGTAATGCTCGCACCCCTAACCAATACAGGGTCAATCATTATCAACCTGACAAACTTAAGATGATAGGTTCCACACATATAAAACAAAAAAATGTACCTATAATTTTTTATTTTGCCTTATAAATCCCAAGTAAACAAAAAAAAAAATCGATTACGTTTTTCCGCTCAATTATTATTTATCATTGTTGGGAATCGAGTTAAGCGACTTAATAATGAAATATTCGAGTGTGCGCGCCATGTAGCGCACACCGCTCAATGACCCGCGGTTCATTGACGCGCGGGTCACTGACACGTGCCAAGCGCTGCCTTTTCGATTTCTAACAAGGATAACTAATTATTAAGCAGAATTACGTACCTTTTTTATATATAAAAATAAACACACAACCATACCTTTTTCTACCGCCAAGCAGTAATGCGGCGCAGCGGGCGCAGGTCCGCCTGCGACGCGGAGGTTGCGGGTTCGATTCCCGCCTCGGGTCAAATGTTTGTACGATCTACAAATATTTGTTCCGGGTGTTCTGGGTATTTACTATATATAATAAAAAAAATATCTATCTATGTATTGTATAGTATTAAGTATATATCAGTCATCTAGTACCCATAATACAGCTCTGCAGCAGCTTACCTTGGGGCTAGATGATGCTGTGTGGATTGTCCAGCATTATTTATTTATTTATTTAATGCTCGCATTGATGTGTTCCGGTTTATCGGGTATGGTTTCCGGTAAAATTACAGGCACATGAGACTTAAGATCTACGATAATAATTATTATTTTTATTATGTCTCAGGGTGGCAACGCGCAAGTGATACCTATATCTGATGTTGCTAGCGAACAATTACGGCTTATAAAAAAGACCTCACGCAATGAGCCCTCTTTTACATGCAATGTCAACCTTTTTTTAATCAAGCTTGATTCCCTTGCAAAATAAACTAGTACTATCATAGAACTTGAATGTAGTGGTAGGTAAACTCGTACCCTACCCTCTACTCTACAGCGATGACATCACCCAGTGAAACCGTGGCGCCTTCGGGTTGGTGTTACCAGCTTACGGTACTAATTTGTGTCACACGTTCATACTTGCGTAAGTGCCAACGTACCTACCTATTAACTCTCTTAATATTGTTTATAATCGGTGAGTTATCTTATTTAACTCTACCATTCTACTCTCTTTATTTGTTTGATTGCTACTCCATTGAGCGATAACAGCTGATTATGTTTAAAGTATTGCGGTGGCCTTTAGAAGAACCTTATATAAACTCTGATAATACCAGGGTACCTACAAAAAAGTATTTCACGCGATATAACTGTCATTTTGCGTTTTTTATTATTTAGTGTATCAGAATACCGGAAAAAAATATTGTTATACGAATATTTGCTGTGCGATGCTCTATAACTATTGTATAATATTATGTAGGTAGGTAGGTGTAATATATTAAGTAGGATGCCAAAATGATACTCCGAGATGTGGTACAAGTGCTCCGTATATTTCGACTGAAACCTTGTCTTAAACTACCCACCACCATAATTTATAATCTACCTACATCTAGACACCACACTAGGTATAGACAAAATACCTGATACTATCTACTTTAGAAACTAATAGCGTCATCTTTATTGTAGAAAGATTATATTCAGTCATCAGTTCAGTTCACAAACAGTTGTTTAATTTTAGGTTATTGACCCAGCACGCTTCTACTGGAAAAAGAAAAAAGTGACCACAATTTTCAAAGCGGGCAACACTGCCGCCCGCCCCACGTAATTGATTTCCACCCCTTGAGGAATGCGCCCGTATGTAACGGGGGCTGCAAACTCATTTAGTACGCCTCCGTAGTGTCAGAACGAAAGTAAAATAAAGGTTTTGTGAATTCATTATTTTTCGTTAGAAAGGCTTTCCTGCTACGTGCCACTCTCAAGTCTCAACCTACTTACTTGGGTAGGTAATAGATAGGTAGATCTACGTATGTTTTCAAACTAGTGGAACCCTTGCGACTTTGTCCGCGTTGAATTTACTTAGGTAAAATTTTCATTTCATTTATTTAAAATAGAATATAATAGAAAAATATTTATTTAACGCCACACAATAAACATAAAAATAAAAATAACAATACAAATTAAAACTTAACTATTGTGACGAAAAAAAGGCAGCCACTCAGCATGTGCTGCAGACATAATGTGTCTGTAGCGCTGGTATTCAGTGTAGCCTACGAGTAGTATTTCATGTTCAATGTACATTCAGTCAGCTTAGGTGTAACTTAATGATAATGCAGTAGGTAAGTAGGTAAAATGGACCCAGTAAGCCATTTTACCTACTCGCCATTATGACGCCACGGTGAAGCGCATTCCCACTTCAACTTTAATTCAACAACGTTACGTTTAATATGAAAAAGTCCAAGAGTCGAGATGCTAATCTATGACAAGGTTCATTCTTAAAAGGAACACACTCTGAAACTGAAAACTCTGGACTGATCTGGACTGGAAAATCCGAAGTTTTACCTGGTGGTAGGACTCTTCAGCAAGAGTCCGTCTTGGTGGGTACCACCGCAGTGTCAGATATTCTACCTCAAGCAGTAGTGTGCAAGCATTACTGTGTTTAGGTTTGAAGGGCACTATAGTAAGTGAAATTACTGGGCGAAAGAGACTTAACAACAATGTCTCGGGGTGATAAGCGCAGTGCAATGCCACTGCGCTTATCACCCCGAGTAATAGTCAGGTCTGTGGTAATAGTCAGGCGTGCGTGGTGCTTAACATCAGGCGGGCGCCTTGATTGTCTTGTCATTTGCTAACAAAAAAAAAAAACTATCACTTGGCTAGCTAACCTTCAGATTTTCTTTTTACCAAGTGCTTCGGTACCACTTGCCATCAAGTGGGCCGTACGCTTGGTTACCACTTTATTGTTATAAAAAATGATTGCTTGATATTCTTAATACCTACTTCCGGCCGAGTTTTACCACAAAGAACTATACTAATCGTAAACTTAGCTAGTTATTATTATATTTATTGGTTACTCGGTCCCGCGCACGCGCAGCTCGAGCCACGTGCACTGCATCTGCGCGGACACTAGCCAGAGATCGTCAACTGTTTACGACGTCATAAATCAGCTGTTAGAGAAGTGCAGACTGACAGGTCTCGATGGATTTGTCTCTTCCACGGTAGATACTTTGACGGGCTCTCTGATTTCTAGAGTTATGAGTCTTTACACTTTTCGACACGATATCGATTTTCGTCCACGACGACACGCCGCACGTGTGTCGTGGACGTCACGTATAAATTGATTATCGTATCTTGCCTTGACTTCTTTATTTTATGGCTTCAGTCCGTTTGTGTTGCTTCGTGATTATCGTGGATTGTCTTTAGCTATCTTGTCAAAACGACATGGGTCCTCCCATTTTAATTATTTTTCTCGTGTTATTTTACGTTTTATTGCGTAAATTTGGTGGCAGTTTATCCAATTTAACTTGTTTACTTAGCACAAGTGTAAGTAATTGAAATGGAGGGGTAATGTTGGTTGGTAATTTAGTCAAAGACTTTCCAAGGGAATTTTGAAACAAAAGTCATCATTTCTTTCCAAATCGTTTGTTTACGTTGAAGTGACAATCAAACTAATACACTTGACACTGGCAAAACTGTGCCAATTATGCCACAGAGTCCATAAAAGACGAAGAAGAAGTGATTATCGTATCGGGAGTAGATATCGGTTAATGTGACTTTAACGTAACATTGATGTCATCAGACAGAAATCAACGGTACATACCGAGGAAACAAGCATGTCCAAGAACTCAAAATTTGAAAACTTTGTGTCATTCACTAACTCAGAAGAAGGCCAGTGTCCCAGCAGTGGGAACATAGAAGGCTATAATGATGAGACTGATGACAATAGTTGTAATGCATTGGGGGTTGCATATTTGCCTCCCAGCTGTAGGTATAGAACCGTTCGCGACCCCTGACCCGATGGATAAAGTAAACAGCGTTGATTGTGATTCAACACGATCCATTTCGGGGGCTCGTCGATCATTCATCTGATACTGTTCGCCGTTAGAAAATTGCACTGTATTTTGTACAAAATACTTACTTATTCGTTTTTAATTGCTTAAACCACTGAGAGATTAATAGATATAATGAATAGTATTTAAATAGTAAGTAATCGTTCGTTCGTTCGTATGAGTCAGTGGCCAACTCTGGTGACAGAGTTTCTAGGCCGACCTCTGTCATGGCCTAACAACTTTGAAAAGGCCGAGACCGACTGCTTAACATGCCCTCCGAAGCACGGGAGCGCTCAGTTGAAATTGCCACTGGCGGTCACCCATCCAAATGATGACCGCGCGGAAACTGTTCCGCGCACCGCGAAACGAAGATAGGCACTGGCCTATCTTCGTTTATCTGTTAAGAACAACTTAGCCAGCTACGTCACGAGCGCTACATAGTAAGTAATAAAAGTTTATTAACTCAGGCGAGATATCTCCCGCTTGCAACAGTTATGCTCAACCAGTGAGGGGTTTTCGTATCGAGTTATTAAAAAAAAAGGGCTGTCTATTTAGATGGCGGTAGCTCAACTGGCGAGCCCAAGAGAATGTACTACGTTTGGCGAGCTCTGGTGAATGTGTAGGGAATTCAACATTGGTTGCTCCTGCTGTCACTGTCTGTCATACCTTTGGCTGGTGTCAAAGACAGCGTACTACGTAGTACATTAACTTTTGTCGTACTGGATTTAAATTATTTTGACTCAAGCAGGACATGAACCCACAACCTTCCGCTTGACACGAGATGAAACAAAAACGGAGTTACCAACTTTTTTCTTGTTTTGATAACGGTTTGTTGTACATTTGCCACAAAGTAAATTCGTCACGAAAAAAAGTATGTGTAAATTCGCCACACTTTTATTTTATTATTTTTGGTTTTTGTAAATTCGTCACAAAGCTTTTTCCGTAGAGACAGCAGAAAAATACACGTTACTCCTACCATGACTATTTGATACCTTTCACGATTTCAGACTTCCGCTAGGTAGCCCAGAAAAAAAAAACACCGTATATAAATCATCAATAAAATATATTATAATCACAGTAATAATCACATTTTCGCATTTAACCTTATATTTAAATAAAATTCGAAATAAAAACGTGATAATTTTTAATGATTAGGATTTCAAGGATTAACATTACTTATACCTACACATAATAATAAAACAAATTAGAACTAGTTTTATTCATTATTAATTTTGGCAATAGGTAAACCTTTGAATGAATCAAAGGTTCACGAGCGCTAAACACTTTACTGGCTAACCCTACTTTATGATGAACTTTACTTACCTGTGACGAATTAACACATATTTTTTATGCATGTGACAAATTTACTTTCAATGTATGGAGTTTACAAAAATGTGACGAATTTACTTTGTGGCGAATGTACAACAACCCCTTTTTTCTTGTTTTGATAACCTTTCCCAGTATGGCAGTAGGGCAGATAGCGCCATCTGTCAAAGCAATCGGAACTACTTTTTTTTTTAAACGCTCATTAGGCCAAAGAATCCCTCGCCTCCTCGAAACTGCCTTTGGAATGTATTTGCTCTATTATTTATGCCTGATATAGGGAAAAATTCATGCTGCGCTTCATAGTTTTTTTTTAATCTTTAACAGTTTCCAATCTTTTACAGCGCAGCGTTTGAAAAAAGACTACTTATGGTATAGTTGTGTAGGTTTTAATGAATATCTGTCTGTATATAATCAATCAATCAATCACTGGCCTTTACATCTATTACAGATGATTCACGTATTTAATATGTGTATAATATAGGTGTGTATTGCATTGGTATCTGTCGGCTTCACAAAGCTAATTGCAACCACAAGGTCGGGGGATTACTCTGAAGGCCCATTGTTTGAGCTACCCATGGAGAACTCATGGCATGCAAATGAAGTGCTGATGTGTCATTAACATAACGGTGCTACTAATAGGTATAATTACTTGCAAACCAAATTACTCTGACTTCTATAAATACAATTTGAAAATAGTTTTATTCAATAACACTTTTGCAGGTTGGTATTTTCGTGTACCATACCTATTTCTGCCGTCAAGCAGTAATGCTCGCGCTACTGTGTTTTCGAAGGGTATGGTTTTCGGTAAAATTACAGGCTCATGAAGCTTTAGATCTACGTTTAGATTCTCAGGTGGCAAGTGATATCTCTGATGTTGTAAGCGTACATAGACTACGGCGACCGCTTATCATCAAGTGGGCCGTACGCTTGGTTGCCACTTCAGTATAAAAAAAAAAAACCTACATGAACATCACGCCTTTTATTGTTCCCACTGCTGGAACACTGGCCTACTCTCAACGATACCTATCACGTTTTATAATACAGCTTCACGCAAGCGTCACGCAAGCATCTCACAAGCCTCACGCAAAAACACTACGCTCGCGTGATGCTTCCGTGAGGCTCGCTACATGTCAATTAGCGGAATTAGTCCCCCGCTGTTTCTCAATAAGCCAATAGAATTCGTATACAAAAGAGCCAACCCAGTTCCAGCCAGACAAAGAACCAGCAACGTTTATATCAGAGTATTGGCATTTGTACCTACACGACACGGTTTCTACCACAGAACTATATTTAAGCAGAATGAAAGAGTTCGTCGATTTGTATGGAAACCGAGCGTGTAACATTTTGCGTATTTTACACAAAAATGTATTTTAGTGATGGGAAACATAAGCCGCGCGAAAATAATGAAATAAGCATCGATAAGCACGCGGCAACCGATTCTAGGCACTGCCACACCGCCTCCGTTTGGGAGCAGACTGAGTTTCGCGGCGAGTAAAGAGGTTACTCAGCCCTTACTTAGCCCGTCTTTCGGCACGCGAGGTACATACACTTACTCATTCTACTTAAATATAGTTCTGTGGTTTCTACTACGTCCGGACGGTCGCTGTCGATCGCTAGTCGATCTCTTACCTACCTTATTGTACGCACTGTAGGTGTGAAAGAGACGGCAGAGCAATCGACAGTGATTCGACAGCGATAGACTTACATAATAACCTGTCAACTTCGGTCGCCAGTTGTGCATGAAACACTATGTAGGTTTTTTATGTCAGCAACTAATAACGAGTGATACAGTCAAGCCTGCGACTGACAATAATAGTAGCAGTGTCACAAAGAGAGTTTTTTTTTTAATGCTGGACAATCCACACAACATCATCTAGCCCCAGGTAAGCTGCTGTTAAACAGAGCTGTGTTATGGGTACTAGATGACTCTTAATACAATACAATACATAGATAGATATTTTTTATTATAGAAAATACCCAGAACACCCGGAACAAATATTTGTAGAACGAAACAAACATTTGACCCGAGGCGGGAATCGACCTCCGCGTCGCAGGCGGACTTGCGCCCGCTGCGCCACATCGGTCGTCTAACAGTTGGTTTTCTATGTCAGCAAATGAGCAGACGGTCAAGTCCTCAGAATAATGATGTCAAGTCGTTCGCCTGATGCTGAGCGTCACGCCTGACCACAACTGCTGTGGTGTCACCCAAAAAATTGAGATATAAAGTCAAGTTAAGTTATGGAGTAAGAGTGTAGAGTTTTTTGTGATAGAGCTCGTCCGGGGAAGGACTACCACCATACCTATTTCTGCCATCTGCATCTTTTATATTCTTGGCATGAGCCTCACCTAGTTCGATTGGCACCACACTGAAGCTTTATGATGAAGAGGGATCATCAAAAAAAACTAGGAACCCAGCCGAGTTTGTTGACAGATTCTTCTAGGCTGGGGCGCGTGGAACTGGCGTAAATTCACCTAGCTTTAAGACGTTTCAAAATTATCCTTGTGATAAGATTGAATAAATATATTTTTTACTTTACTTCACTTTATAGAACCGTGTCCATGAACAATTTGAACAAGTAAACTAAGTCTAGCCCCCGGCGACACTCGCGTGTTGGAACGCATTACATTGACTGCTGCAGGGCGCGATTAGATATATAACCTTTGTAGGAAACTCCTTGTTATTTAGATTGATTGAGTTGTAAATTATTTAAGAAGGAAGTCGAGAGATAAACGTGATACATAATCGCTTTCCTGGGCTTTATTGAATGGAACGAAAATATTTTCGACGCATGCCATGCTCTCATATACGGTGAAGGTAAACATCGTGAGGAAACCGGCATGTCCAAGAACTACAAATTCGAAAGACGTGCCTACACCAATCCGCATTGTTTCCGCGTGGTGGATTTAAGATCCAATCACTCTCGCTCGAGAGTAGCTGTCCCAGCTGTGGGAACATTAGAAGGCTGTCATGATCATGATGAGTGGAACGCCCTGCGACTTTGACCGCGTTTTTATACAAATTCATCTTCCACTGCGTCCTTTACGAGTTGAATTTCGGGAATTCCTTTCTTAGTGCACCCCTACATTATAGGAGCAATGTACCCTTCAATATAGGTTTTACGACTTTAGATATTATTTTGTCGTGGTGATTTTTGATTGGAGGGGTAGGTGTACCCTAAATACTTTCTCCAAAAAGAGGCTGAAAGTAGGCTGGATATCATCGTCTTATTAATTCAAATTTCGAAGGCTTTTTTTATTTGAAAGGAGGTTACATAAAAGTTAATTAAGTCATTGGTTCATTGGTTAAGATCTGATGAGAATCTTCAGCGTGATGAGCGGAATATCTGCTCGAAATGCAAAAATTGCTCACTTTTCAAATGTTGTTGGTACTCCCGTGGTCTTCTTGCTTGTAACCTAAGTAGGTAATAGGTTTAGTTAATTAACAGATGGCAGGTAGTTACTAAGTACTGCTTAGTTACTGTAACTACTGTAAGTATACAGCGGCAGTGGTAGAGTAGATAATAGACCACCAACAAGTGTTTAGTACACGCATTGTTTTATGTAGAGTCAGCAAAGTAAATGTTATTAACAAAATGAAGTAAAACAAGTTCTCTTACAGTTATTTTATTAAAAAATAATCATAACATTTTATGGGGACCAAAGGGAAAATTTATTACCGCTCGTCTCCATTTGAATTGAAGTGGGGATGAGCGGGAAAAAACTTTTCATTCGTCCCCATGTAAATACAAATGGGGACGAGCGAGAAGTTTTTTTCCCATTGACCCCCGTGGGGGCAAAATCTCGTGGTCATCGGGAATAACCCGATAAGTACAGAAATATTGCGGACTGCTTTTTCAAAGTTGTTAGGCCATGACAGAGGCCTTCGGGCGGCCTAGAAACTCTGTCACCAGAGTTGGCCACTGACTCATACGAACGAACGAACGAATCCAAACTTTCTCATTTGTGATTAGTGTGATTACTTACTTCCTACTTATTTAAACTTCGGCCTATCTCCATGTTGTCATGCCCTTTGACAGGTTTCATATGTGATACTACCACATAATTATATAACAACTGTAAATGTACCAACCATATGAGAGCAATAAATAAATTGAGTATTGAGTAATGTGACTAGTTTGATTATTAGTACTCAGGTAAATTAGTATGAGTAAAATTACGTTTAAGGCCATTTTTCTGCGAATGGTACCTTCAACCTAGTATTTGCATATTCACACAGTTAGATAGTTATAAGATATTATATCAGGGTAAGTGGCTATTCGATCTTCACCACTATATCTTCAGACCTTGAATCTATATAAATAAATAAATGAATAATGCTGGACAATCCACACAGCATCATCTAGCCCCATCAAGGTAAGCTGCTGTTAAACAGAGCTGTGTTATGGGTACTACATGACTGATATATTTTTAATACAATACATAGATAGATATTTTTTATAAGTATAGTGGTTAATATAATGGACCATACGAGCGATGCGTCTGCGTAAAAAAATGCTTTCGTTTGTCACTTTGTTAGTACCTATTCCTATAAAGAGGGAGAATCACTAAAAACTCGTTTGACAATTTGGTTGTTTTTGTTTGACAGCTGTCAATTTGTTTCAGATTTTGGTAGTTCATTTTGCGCAATAAATAGGCTCTGTAAAAATTCCCCCATAAAAAAAAAGCTAGGAACCCAGCCGAGTTTGTTGCCAGATTCTTCTAGGCTGGGACGCGTGGAACTGGCGTAAATTCACCTAGCTATAAGACTTTCAAAGTGATCGTTGTGATTTTATTGAAATAAATCGTTTTTGACTTTGACTTTGACTTTGACTTTGACAGCTGGATTACGAGTGTCAAACGAGTTTTTCGTAATAGGCCTTCAGAGGTCTTTTGAACGGATCGGTCGGTATTGGACAATTATTGGAATGTGACATTCCATGCAATTTGTTGGATTTGTTGTTAACTACAAAAAATAAAAATTTGACAGCAATGAGATTGCGTTGTAGAGTAAGGCCCCCCCAGTTGTATTTTACAACCGATCTAGATGAAACTTAGCTATAAACTCTTTTTGTTTTAATGACTTTATAGATTTTTTGTCGTCGGAGATTTTTGATTAGAGGGGTAGATACTTCCTCCAAAAAAGGGACGAAAGAGCTCCTGGATAATACCGCCAAATGAGATCCAATTTCAATTTAGTGAAAATATATTTTATTTTCTTTATTTTCTTTCTATTCTTTATTTGTATTTTCTTTGTAAAATTGTCAAAACATTATTTGTGTGAGTACAATTATTGTCAGCTCTTTAGGGCGCAATATCAGAATTGCTCACTGCACATCTTCAAAAGATTATAATCTGAATCATCCCCTCCGTGGGTGGCAAATAATTCCCGGCACGAATAATTCTGCAATCGTTGTGACACAGTGCAATATGTTTGGTTGGTTTACTTCATGGTACTACATTTACAACATTCTTGGCACGAAAAAAAATCATAACATATTACGTATCGTCCAGCTGTCAATTAAAAGCGACAAACGATAATCGTAGGAAATATAATTATCGTAGGTTAACTTCAATAAATAATCAATATATTTATTGCTGTCACATGGTACATTATGTAGTTGTTACAGAATAAGTAGTATCACACATGAACCCTGTTATTAGGGTATTGCAACATGGAGAAAGGCCGAGGTTTATGCATTAGGTATTCATATTACTAACTTTTGTCGGTGACAAATCTACATTGTGCTTAGGGAGAGCGGTTTCTAATTAAGTACTATCATGGCTAAAATAAAGATCCTACAGACAGATAGAACTTTTTTGTGCAATCTGACGTTAGGCGGTCAGAGCTGGGTGACAGGTGAAAACAATTCGTGCCCAAGAAAGTAATTTGACAAGGTGTCACTCTCGCTAAGCTGTGAGAAAAGCAAAATTTGTAACTCTCAGCCGTCCTGTGAAACTACGCGGAAATATGGCGGGATTATTCATGTTTTTATTGTATTTGCGCCGTAATTGGACGGTGTGTTTGTCTGTTTATTTGAGAATGCAAACATAGAGGTAACCGTTCCCCATATTCACAGGAAATGACGTTCAATACATACATTCTGAATCTAGAAACCTTCGGGCGACCGACATAAAAAACTCCAAACGAACCTAACACCCTGGTTTACCTGAAGACCTGTAAGACTCTTCAGCAAGAGTCTGTCTGGGATACCACCGCAGTGTTAGATATTTTGCCTCCAAGCAGCAGTGTGCAAACTGCACTGTGTTTAGGTTTGAACGGCACTGTAGCGAAATTACTGGGCGATAGAGACTAATAACTACTTTTCGGGGTAACGAGCGCAGTGCAGTGTTAAGAACTTTGAAACTGAAACTTTAGGTTGACGCTGCAGCTGTCATGGTCAGTCGTGGCGCATGACATCAGGTGAACGACACGACCGTCTCATCATTTGTTGCCATAAAAAGAACCGACAGTAAAAAAAATATTAAAATCAAAATTGTCAGTTGGGACACTATCTTCCAATAAATTTTGTCCGAAACGACAGCAAGTCAAAAAAAGCAGCGTATCTGTAACGTTGTCACAGCGTATCTGGAACGGTTTCTTGGCGAATCAGGAGGCAAAGTGTTACAAACAGGAATAATTGGAGGTGGTGGTACGAGGTGGCAAATATGACAATAAGGAGTTGTTTGTTAAGGGTCGGTGACTTTCGGGCTTTTATCCGCCTTAGCTGACGCAGAGACGCTTTAACAGGCTTTGCACTCCATCTGTGATAGTCAGGCTTAACATCAGTGCTTAACATCAGGTGGGCGCCTTGATTGTCTTGTCACTTGCTGACAAAAAAAACGAAAAAAAAATTTCGTCAAAACTGTATCTAATATAATTATTTAGAATAAACTCATCTCAGCTAAAATTTACATCCGGAATGCCAGGCTCTCAAACGAAAAGGATGTCGTGAGGAAACCGCCATGTTTGCAACTGGCAACTATATAAAAATGCGAGACACGTGTCCTCCACTAATACGCATTGGTCGTGGTCGATTATGACCCAATCACTCTCGTTTGAGAGTAGGCCAGTGTCCCAGGAACATTAAAAGGTGGTCCCCATGATCATAAACAAGACATGAAAATTGAAAGATATAACCAAAACCAGCTGCTCAGCTAGTGTAGCCAGCTACATCGACAGGACAATTTGCATTCAGCTGTTTTAAATATTAATTGTTCGTTTTTACGGACTTTCGAGTTGGCACTGGTGCCTGTTGGAATTTAAGACGACTTTGCTCGCTTTTATCTGAGTTTGAGAAGAGTTTTCATGGATTTCCAGAACCTGACTTATAAAGGCAACTCAAATAGCTCAAGACTACTACTGCAAAAACAAAAAATAGTTTCTATCTAGAATAAATAAATAAAATAAATAAATCATGCTGGACAATCCACACAGCATCATCTAGCCCCAAGATAAGCTGCTGTTAAACAGAGCTGTGTTATAGTACTAGTTGACTGATATCTACTTAATACAATACAATACATAGATAGATATTTTTTATTATATATAGAAAATACCCAGAACACCTGGAACAAATATTTGTAGATGGTACAAACATTTGACCCAAGGCGGGAATCTAACCTCCGCGTCGCAGGCGGACCTGCGCCCGCTGCGCCACATCGGTCGTCAAAATGAAAATGAGTAGATCTAGAGTTACTAATACCAGTTTTGTTATTCTGGGTCTAGTTTTAAGACATTTCAAAGTGATCTCTGTTCTTTTGTAAGGTAATATTTTTGTAACAAATCCATTATTATTCATAATAAACGGTTTGGTTTAAAACACCATTCACAAATCGCTGAATTATTAAAACTATTCATGAAAAATTCAATAAATTTATAATATGGTGAATACTGTTATCACAATGATGAATGAAAGTGTTTTTGATAGTATTCTAAAGAGATTGGAGATTGGTTTAGTAAAAATTCTACTTTAGGTTTTTCACTGCGACAAAGGAGCGCTCGTGACGTAGCTGGCTAAGTTGTTCATAACAGATCAACGAAGTTAAGCACTGATCCACGTATTCATCATTTGGATGGGTGACCGCCAGTGGCGATTTTAACAGAGCGCTCCCGTGCTTCGGAGGGCACGTTAAGCAGCCGGTCCCGGCTTTTTCAAAGTTGTTAGGCCATGAGAGAGGCCTTTGGTCGGCCTAGAAACTCTGTCACTAGAGTTTGCCGCTGACTCACGAACTTACTTAAAGTTCTCACAACGGATCTCGGCCGTCGTGAAATTAGCCGTTTCGATGCGCAATGGAGCTTTTTCAAACTAAATTGTCTTTGCGCATCACAAACGGTTAACTTCACGGAAGCCTAGATCCGCTGTGCGAACTATACTTCACTGCGACAATGTTTCGTTCAAAAACTTTGTGTGGCGTCTATACTCTGGCACAGTATACCTCCTATCTACTTTTCATGGCGTAGACATTACTTATTAGGTAGTTACTATTTCTAAGTTTAAACTGCGACAAAGTTTCGTTCATTACGTAGTTCGTTCGTTCGTTCGTATGAGTCAGTGGCTTATTCTGGTGACAGAGTTTCTAGGCCGCCCGAAGGCCTCTGTCATGGCCTAACAACTTTGAAAAAGCTGGAACCGACTGCTTAACGTGCCCTCCGAAGCACGGGAGCGCTCAGTTGAAATTGCCACTGGCGGTCACCCATCCAAATGATGACCCCGCGGAACAGTGCTTAACTTCGTTGATCTGTTAAGAACAACTTAGCCAGCTACGTCACGAGCGCTCCATTACGTAGTAGTAAGGTGAAGTATAATTAGTCAACGCCAGTCTGGTACATGAATACACTTCAGGAATTTATAAGTAAGTCTTCCGTAGTTAGTTATTATAGTCAAACTATTGATTAGTACCGAATTTGACGATCGATGTGACGCGGACGGAGGTCCGCCTGCGACGCGGAGGTTGCGGGTTCGATTCCCGCCTTGGGACAAATGTTTGTAGGATATGCAAATATTTGTTCCGGGTGTTCTGGGTGTTTTCTATGTATAATAAAAAATATATGTCTATGTATTGTATTGTATTAAGTATATATCAGTAATCTAGTACCCATAACACAGCTCTGTTTAACAGCAGCTTACCTTGGGGCTAGATGATGCTGTGTGGATTTTCCAGCATTATTTATTTATTTATTTTATTACTTATTTCCATGATAATTATAATACGCTCTTACACCAGACAAATACTTTACTTCAGTCGAGATTGCTGTGAAGTACCAGTCGAATTCAAAAAAAGATGCAAGCGAAAACCTCTGCACGAATTGGAAATATTTTCGTAGTTAAATCAAATCAAATCAAAAATTATTTATTTCAGTAGAATCACAAGGATCACGTCTTACAAGCTACGAAAATTTACGCCAGTTCTAACGCGCCCATGCCTTAAAAGAACTGGCAACAACACCGGCTGGGTTCCTATCGCTTTTTTGGCATGACCCTTGCTATTGTTATGGATGCCAAGTAGAGTTAGAGCACATTTATCGTATCTTATACTAATTAGTAGTTTATAATATCTTATACTAATTAGTAGTTTATATAATACTTAGTATCACTTAGTCGTATCTTAACTTTAGTCACAGACTCACAGTCAAACAAAACACGGTTAAATAGATTAATATATTATAAAAATAGTATAGTCAGTGGCCAACTCTGGTGACAGAGTTTATAAATTAAATAATTAATTATATAAAGTAGATACTTAACTACCTAATTTTAACAATTAAAACCCAATTTGACAATTTGAAAAACCTCTTAGTTTTTCCTAAGTATCTAACTAAACTTAAATGATATAAATAGCGTTTGGTTATAGAATCGCCTTAAAAAGTCTGGTTTGTTATTCCCCGTACGTCTTCCCAGAAGCGTCGCCTCGCTCGCTCTTGACCGTTTATATTTTTACTTCGAGTAGGCCATGTGGTAGTGCATAGTATATCTAGCAGTGGGTAGGGCACGGGGCTACATCAAAGAACAAAAGAATTAGCTTCATAAAGGTAAAAATAAAACATTTTGGTTGGTACAGGCTGATGTTTAGCGAAAATGTTGATGGATGCAGCCGTAATACGGTCCCTAGACGATCATGCGGCATGCATGAGTCATGTGGCAGCACGTAAATGCATGTCATGCCGCATTTTTTATTTTTTTATATATACAACTGAAGTGGCAACCAAGCGTACGGCCCACAAGATGGTAAGCGATTACCGCAGCCTATGGACGCTTGCAATACCAGAGGTATCATTCGCGGGTTGCCTTGAGGCTAAGATCGAAAGCCTCATGTGCCAGTAATTTCACCGGAAACCTTACCCTTCACAGCAATGCGGGCATTACTGCTTGGCGGCAGAAATAGGTATGGTGGTAGTCCTTCCCCGGACGAGCTCTATCACAAAAAAACTCTACTACTCAGGCTTGCTTGAGTCATGTGACAGCACGTAAATACATGTCATGCAGCCTGATCGTCTAGGGACCGTATAAGGCAGTTCTCTCACCGCTGGCGAAAGGCGATGGGCGATAAACCTATTTGAAGCAACGCAACGCGCCGACTGGCTATTGTTTACGTGTATTTGTGTACTGGCGACAACTCGCTCATCGCCAGTCGCCAGTGGTGAGACAAAGTGCCTAAAGTGTTTATTGTGTGGCGTTAAATAAATATTTTTCTATTCTATTCTATTCTAAAGCTGAAGAAGGTAAGGTGAATCCCGTGATAAAAGTTTCTTTTTTTTATCAGCAAGTGACAAGACAATCAAGGCGCCCACCTGATGTTAAGCACCACGCCTGACTATTACAGATGCAGTGCCACCCAAATCTTGAAGTTCTTAAGTGTTTGCGTGGCACTGCACTGCGCTTATCACTCCGAGACATTGTTGTTAGGTCTCTTTCGCCCAGTAATTGCACTTGCTACAGTGCCCTTCAAACTTAAACACAGTGCAGCTTGCACACTACTGCTTGGAGGTGGAATATCTGACACTGCGGTGGTACCCACCAAGACGGACTCTTGCTGAAGAGTCCTACCATCAGGCTTAGGTACTGAGTCAAGCCGAGGAGATAAGTCAGATGACTCGAAATGTCGAGAAGGTTATGGAATGTTTTGGAAATAATCAAAGCAATCAGAGCTCAGAATTTTATATCACAATTTTTCTTTGTAGGGTTACAAACGTTTTTAACGTTACAAGTGTAAGAAAGTGATTTCGAATTCGAATCCTAAACATAGTAGTACCTAACATTTTTATATTTTTTGTAATTTTCAACAACGAAAATATTTTTAAAGTTTATACTTTTTAAAGTTTAAGACTTTATACTATCGAATTATCAAAACACCCTGTAAGCGAGTACGCCCCGCCCGTCCCAAACCGGGCATCGAACCCGCACATCTGTTTCATACATGGCAACATTCGACAGAAAGCAGGCTTTCGCGGGTCATTACAAAATCGACAGTCGATAACGAAACCAATCTTTTTCTAAATAGTGGAAGAACTTGGTGGCGCAATGGGCGAGTTGAGTTTGATGGGAGGTTGAGAATCAGGGTTGGAGGTTTGATTCCCGCTGCTGGACAACCGTGTGCATGATCTGAAAAAAAAAAAAAATTGTTCCGAGTATACGTCACATACGTGACTATTGGGTGTGTTACTAAGTTATTAAATCCAAATGCGTTCCAACGGGATTTGAACCCACGTTCTTCCGGTCCTATCGTCTAACAGTATGACTGCTAGGCTTTCTGGATTTTTTTTTTGGTGCAATACCCTATTCTCTTAGAACCTTTTACAAGCTAGGTCAATTTATGTCCGTTCCATCCAACGCACCCGAAAATTTGGCAAGACAGCTGAGTTGTCCCAAGAGACCAGTAAGCCGGCACGCGCCGGCAGCCCGCGTTCTGTGTGAGTGCGTACCGGCGCGTGCGCACCGACCCGCCCTCACTCAGCGCGCGCGTGTATTTATTAATTATATGATGGAATGTATTGAGCAGATGCATGGTATGCTTATTAGTTTTGTTAATGGAAGATAGGAAGTGGGCTACGCGCCATTTTGAAACTTCCAACTTAAACTCGGAACTTTTTATAAAAATCATAACATCATTTATTTATTCATTTATATATATATTTTTTTATGTATTGGTATGTTTCTTTAAGTATGATCTTGGGGGTCAATAAAAATGTTTTCTTTCTTTCTTTTTTCTTTATTTATTGAACTACCTACTTGGTTTTATTTTTTATTGCACAATCGTTTTGGTCAAATTTGGACGATTTGGTTGTTGTCAGTTGTCTAGTATGTCTTAATTATACTAGGGTTACATCCTGTCTATGAATGTATAATGTAAATAAATAAATAAATAATAAATAAATAATGCTGGACAATCCACACAGCATCATCTAGCCCCAAGGTAAGCTGCTGTTAAACAGAGCTGTATTATGGGTACTAGATGACTGATTTTTACTTAATACAATACAATACATAGATAGATATTTTTTTTATTATATATAGAAAATACCCAGAACACCCGGAACAAATTTTTGTAGATCGTACAAACATTTGTCCCGAGGCGGGAATCGAGCCCGCAACCTCCGCGTCGCAGGCGGACCTAAGCCCGCTGCGCCGCATCGGTCGTCAATGTAAAAAGACATCAGTGTAATAGGTACATAAGTACCCTTTATACTCTATCTGCATACCTACATACTTACAGGGTAATCTTTGAATACAGAAAGTCACCCCAAACGGTTCATGTATTAACCTTGATCGAGATAAAATACATATTTGCGTCGTTTAAGGGTGTAGAAGAGGTTAGTAGGGTAGCTCTTGAAGCTGAGGCCTATTGCAAATTTTCAACTCACGCAGGCGCCGTGAGTCACTGTATTAAAGTGAGGTGAGAGTGACTCAGAACACTTGAAATTTCAAGTATAGGTAATTAAATGTTATTCAAATATGCGCTGAACGTAGGTAGATAGTATTAGTAGTATAAAATAACTCTTATAGTCTTGGGTTATAATGGAAAACCAACAGCTAAACATAATAATTATCTTAGAACTAGTACCTAAGTAGCTACAGAAAGCCAATAACAGGTTTATTAGTCATAGTCATAGTCATAAGTATTTTATTGATAACAGACAAGTTACAGGTCAAATGTATTAGAACCTAAGATTAGAAGAGTTCTTTGTGACTGTGAGACTATGTAAAAATAATGCTTCATTTAACAACCCCCTTCCTCGAATGTGTCGTCTGTATAACAAGCTGGCTTCTGATAACGAGTTGGATATATTTGATCACAGCATAAACAGATGTACAAAATTTTGTTACTTGGCTACATTCAATAGTTCTGAATTTTTCTATGTTTTCCAGTTTTGAGGGTAATTTTAATTGTAACCATGCAACACTAAACATGTCATATTCACATGATTGATTATGTACCTAGATTTATAAGAAATATTTAGTTATTTTTGAGCATTAATGGTTGTAATCTGTTTTGTGGATTTTATAAATAAAATAAAATAATAAAAAGATCGAACTCGATCAGAGAAGTACTACCACCATACCTATATCTGCCGCGCAGCTCGCATTGCTGTGTTCTGGTTAGAAGGACGTGGTTACCGGAGAAATTACTGGCACATGAGACTTTAGATCAACGTCTTAAGCGCGTCACACACGGTGAAGATGCTATAATATTTTATCTTAAGATGCCCTAATATAAAATATTATAGTATCTTAGGTTATCACACACGGCTAAGATACAGTAATATTAAAAAACCTGTTCATTTCCTTACGAGTCTGCGTTGATGCCACACGTATTCCTTGTTATATCGTCGTATCTTAAGATAACATATTAAGATACGAAATATATATTTCCATATTTGCGTATTCGCTCGGTATCTTAAGATACTGAAGATAAAATATAAATTATCTTCGTCGTGTGTGATGGTTCATAGGATTTCTATGGTGAGCGATATTCTAAAATATGCTCTAAGATAATATATATTTTATATTATCTTCACCGTGTGTGACGCGCTTTAGGAGTTAGTAATCAGCGAGTAATCTCTGTAGGCCAACCATGAAACACAGATTCAGAAGTTTTGGGCCAACGTACAATTCGTTACATGAATTCGCAATCGGACTGGTGACGACGACAATGAAATAAATTGTAATATAAAACATGTTGCTAAATGCTTCGTTTTTCGTTCGCGTTTCTTAGGGCTCCGAAAGAGGAGCGCTCGTGACGTAGCTGGCTAAGTTGTTCATAACAGATCAACGAAGTTAAGCACTGTTCCGCGGGGTCATCATTTGGATGGGTGACCGCCAGTGGCATATTCAACTGAGCGCTCCCGTGCTTCGGAGGGCACGTTAAGCAGTCGGTCCCGGCTTTTCGGCCTAGAAACTCGGTCACCAGAGTTGGCCACTGACTCATACGAACGAACGAACGAAAAAAGGGCTCCGAAGTTACGAGACATTTGCATGCCAGCTGGTATTGCAAGCGTTCATAGGCTATGAAACCATCTGGTGCACCGTACGCCTGCCACCTAGGTGGTAAAAAAAATTAAGCAGCTCCCTAAGATAAAATTACAACAATAAATTTAAAATGTTATGCTAATGCTGAAACAAACAGAAGTCTTTGTTTTATTCATGACTTAGAAATTGTACCTACCTAAATGTTATGTAAAGCGTACCTACCGATATTATGGTAATACAGATACGCACAATATGTAAATAAAAGGTACTATCTATCCGAAGGTCGTGGGTTCAAACCCGGTCGTGCACCAATGGATTTTTCTGTTCGAAAAATGTATGTGCGCAATGCCAGTGCTCTCATACGGTGAAGGAAAACATCGTGAGGAAACCGGCATGTCCAAGAACTAAAAATTCGAAAGACATGTGCCATCCGCCAATCCCTATGGGTCCGCGTGGTGGATTAAGACCCAATCACTCTCGCCTGAGAGTAGGCCAGTGTCCCAGCAGTGGGAACATTAGAAGGCTGTCATGATGATAATGATGATGATCTATATCGTTTCGTTTTTAGGTTTGACTTTCACAAGAAACTGTTGCTACTGGACAAAACACGCCAAGGTTGTATGATATTTCAAAAAACAGTTGACTTCGGCGAGACTCGAACCCATCAGCTTGTTTCGCGAATGTTCTACCAATAGAGCCACCGTGTCATACCTCGCCTGCTTGTATCTGTGACCTACTGCGTTACCCGCAGTCAACTGTCCTGCGTTACCCGCAATTATTCAGTTTTTATGATATCCCACAGGAACCGTTAATTTTCAAAAGTATCTAGTCTATGTGATATTCTAGGTCACGAACTATGTATATTTTAAGTTTAGTCAAAATCCGTTCAGCCGTTGCGGAGTTGAGGAATAATTTACACACAGACGCATCGATAGCGTAACCTAAGATGAATGAAAATAAAACCTTATTTACAAGTTTGTTAAAAACTCATCATACAGGAATAAAGAATAAGAATTTACGTATATTTTGAATTTGGAACACTGCAGGAAAAGAAGAAAAATAATGACAAAGGAGTACACACAATAAATAAGCAACTAACAAATAACTTCCGTGAGCGACCTCTTTACAAAGGCTCCACTAAACTTTCACATTTTATAATGTTAGTAAGATAATATTATGCTTTATCAAAGGCAATTTTACACCCTAAAAATGCCCTTTAGACGACCTCTATGTGGCTGAACTTAGGGTGGGCACTCAACCGTGGATTTGCAATCTTTCGATCGCTACAAAATGTCTCAAGCTAACATTTAGCTGGCATTTGTGTACCCGACCTTATTTTTGACATTTGGCTGCCATTTTGAAAGGGCATGGCGATAGATTTTTTATGGGAACTATATAAGTTAGAAAGGACATAGAGTGTTGTACGCATTGTTATTTGAATAAACACCCATTAAAACTAAATTTAATTTATGTTAGCCTGGAAGAAATCGCTCTTAGCGATAAGGCCGCCCTTTATATATGTAATCATAAAAGTTTAGGTCTTTGTTTAAGTTTCATACCTTGGTACAATAAACTGTTCAGTAATTCGTTTCTTTCATTCATTCGTTCATCGAAAAACACAAGAGAAAGGCAAGTTAGGTATAAGGGCAGAGATAAGTGAAGACGGTGCCTTCGCTAGTGGTAACCTACTGGCTACCACATACAACGAAAACGTATTATCAGTCCGTGGGGGGCGCGGCTGCAATTTGCAGCAAATTGGTTAAATAATTACTCGGTTGGATATCAAATTATGTA
Source organism: Colostygia pectinataria (assembly GCA_951394395.1). NCBI lineage: Eukaryota > Metazoa > Arthropoda > Insecta > Lepidoptera > Geometridae > Colostygia > Colostygia pectinataria. Next base: position 7,311,969 of record OX596372.1, on the reverse strand, counting down.
CAGAACAACTCAATTATTGTTGTGCCGTATGTCATAATATAGTTACAGTTCTCGGCCGTGCAGTGGCGCATTTTTGTGTAGATTGTTCCGTCAGAAAAACTATAAAAGAAGTGATTTACGCCATTATAAGTTTCATAATATACAAAATATTTTAAAATAATAAACTCTTATGTAGGTTATAACTTAATCTAAAACCTAAGAAGACAATTTAACAGTGCCTAGATACTTTTTCTTACCGTAAAATATAGCTCAGATTAAAAATAAGTTGTAAGTTCTTACGGTGTATATGTTTATAACCTACCGTTCGTCGGTAGTAATGAAAATTCATATCCCATTTTAGGAAAGCACGTAGTTAGTCCTTATTTCAGATTGTTACTTAAAAATTGTACTCGAGCATGTTTGCTACACTATTAGGTAGGTCTAGTTGTGCCAAGATTGGCTTAATCGTTCACAATATGCCATAGCAAGAGCAACCAACTGCATATGACTGCATTTTAAGTTAATTCATGCAATACTGAAAATTCACCGCTGCTCATTTAAAAATTAAAAATATTTAAATAAAACTATAACACAATACCAAATTGAATTAATGCCTATTTTACCCATCAACAACTATTGATGACTGATGATGTCTTCGACGATTTTTGGGTACGGAGCGATTGTTTTTCTGTTTTATTATAGAACTGCATTGCGCTGGTCACCCCGAGACGTAGTTATGTCTCTTTCGCCCTGTATTTTCACATGCTACAGTGCCCTTTAAACCCGAACACAGTAATGCTTGCACACTACTGCTTGGAGACAGAATATCTGGCACTGCGGTGGTATCTACCGGCATTGCGGCAATGCATCGTCTTGCTAGTTAATAAATGGTATAAGGGTGGTTTTAAGGATGCTTTAAATGACACAGCAACTGCTATGGTTAGGCATGACGCTTAATATCAGGCGAACTACTTAAACGTCTCGTCATTTGCTGACATAAAAAAAAAACAGTTTTAATGCAAAGGCAGTTAAACTAAAAAGATCATTAAAAAATAACGATCAAAGCGTCCTTCGATTGCGCGCCCTTTTCTGACATTAGCGGCGGCCATCTTGGAACGTCATCAACATGGCGGTTTTATGGATCGTAAAACGCGCCAAAATTAACAAAAGGTTTTGGCAGCTGACGGATTTCAATGTTATAAGAAAACTGACCGTTAGGCACGTCTGTTTGTTGAAGTATCCTTACATACCAAAGTACATTATAGAAAGCATGACGGTTTTGCATGACAGAAAAAACCAGCAGAGAAACGTGGAGGAGAGAGACGTTGGAGGTGAGACGTAGGTAGAGATCTACGTTTCAGCTTGGTAATCGATATCTCTGATGTTGCAAGCGTACCTAAGCTACGGTAAGCGCTATCAAATAGAAATAGATTGGTTATTAAAATAATCTCTAATAAAGTCTGATCACACAGAACAACAAAGTGAAACCACAGCAAACCACTAGTCCCACAGATATAAAATTATGATGGAAAGCGTGCGTACGCGCACATGCTATTGAAAACTAAGTGGTATTAATAGATCGGTAGGTACTCTGAAAATTTCCCGCCTTGCGAAACGTTGCGGTAAATGAAGCAATATTATAATTTATATTATAAACACCAGACACTAATGAAATACCCCGCGACTTTGCTTGTAAAAAGAGTAGAGTTCTTTGTGATAAAGCTCAACCGGGGAAGTACTACCACCATACCTATTTTTCGTTCGTGAAGTCAACTTGGCCTCAGCGGAAGATCAGCGTTATTGCATGGTAACATGCAGTAGCATAGTGCTGAGTTGTGGGCCTTTCACCACCACACAAAAGTATTTTATATAAGCCATGTACCTTACCTACCTTCTTAGATATTAGTTCATGTATAATAGTTTTAATTTGTAGATTAAGGTTTATACTCTGTTTGTGGTGAGTTGAAATAAACGTCTTTTCTTTCTTTCTTTCTATTTTTAACTAAGTACCTACCCTTTGTTCAGTTAACGGCAGAAGAAGACCTACAATAAATAACTTTAGAGTACAATACAATAGTTTATTTATTGTAAGTAAATGATTTACAAATGTTGGTAAAGCATATTTTTACAATGTCAATGATACCTTACTCATATAAAAAATATAAAATAAAACTATATATGCATTTACTAACTAATAACAAAACAATACAATACTTATGTAAAACTTACTTAGTTTAACTCTTAAAATATAGTTTTGTAGATTTTCTTTCTATAATTAGATATGTAAGTACTACTTGTATAATGTTTATTGTGATTTACCTGAGTGTTAGCTGAAACAGAGATCCCTCGCATCTAACTACAGGTCTCTACTTAGTTAGAGCGAGGAACTCAATGCAACACTGGCGCAAAGGTCTTTTCACACAGCATTATTTACTTACAAGTAACTCAATATTTGTTTATATCATATAAAATAATGTTGTTTATGACCCTTTTACTAAATAAAGGTTTTTGATTTGATTTTTGATACCTAGTTTATTTCTTGTAAGTAAATTATTTACCAATGTTGGTAAAAGTATATTTTTATAATGTCAATGTTACTTATTCTACTCATAAACAAAATATAAAATAAAACTATAAACATTATGCATTTACTAACTAATAATTATCAACGTCTGTACTTTAAGTTCAAATAATACACTAATTTTCATCTGTTTTTAAAAAACTAAACTAAATGGTATTATTTTTTAGTCAAAGATCACAAGTGGTCTTTGAAAAAGACAAGGAAAAAATATTCAGATCTTGCATACATTTTCCCGGAGAATCAAACCTGCAACGCTTCCAAACCACTCGGCCACTGCACCACCAAGATCGTCATGATCAAAAGACTGTAGATTTTTATCAGTAGATACATCAATACACCATAAAACACGCCTTCTGTTTTCTATAGCCATAGATATACCCACTTGATCCATATGCTGTACTAAACACGAAACTAGGCTATAATCTAAAAAACACCATGAAACAATGGCGAGGGCAGTGACCCGTGACCTGACCAGGTCATCAACCCGTATGTCCGAGCCATTCGTTGCCATCATTGATTAAAAATAAAGAGATACGAAACTCCTCTGCCAATTCGCTATTCATTTGAATTCGAATAAAAATATTTTTATGATACAGAACTAAAATAAAAATATGTAATAATTACATATGATAATATACACACATCAACATTGACTAGGGATATTCAACATTTTGTTGATTTTTACAAAAACTGTTTTTTTTTTTTTTTTTTTTATTATTAATAGGCTTTTATTATTATTAATAAACAACACAAAATAAAGATTCTTGCCATACATAGTTTTCTAAAGATATTATTTTTAGTTTTTGTAAAAATCAACAAAATGTTGAATATCCCTAGACAAAGTTGATGTGTGTATATTTTCTATTCAAAGAATGTATGTGCGTATTGCCGCTCCCGTGGCATCGGTGAATGAAAACATCATCATCACACATCGCGAGGGACGATGTGACGAGGGACGATGGACGGGAACCGGCATGTCTTAGAACTAAAAATTAGAAAGACAGATACAGTGCTCATCGATCTGCATTGGGGGGTGTATTCTCCGTCTATTAACCGACCAACCACGCTGTCCACGTAGTTAGAAGATTAGTATATTTTATTCATAACTTAATTTTACAACAACCTGGTGGTCTCATTATTTTGTTCCATTAATAGGACCACGGACAACGAGAAAACACCTGTATTAGGTTCGCTTGTTGGATTATATTATGACCGAATCACCCTCACTCGAGAGTCGAGAGTAGGCCAGTGTTCCAGCAGTGGGAACGGCTGTTATGATGATAATTATGTTGTAATTTCGCATCTATACGTTATTAGGTAATGGCCGGCATTGTCTACCTAGCTACGTTCGCTCCACTTAATCTTCTTTGTGGGGTATCCGTTGTTTTGTTTTAAAACAATATAGGAAGGCCTAGTTTGAAAAAGTTATGAGAAGGCATAGAAGCCTCTTTCACGTTAAATTAATGAATGATCTGAAAACCAGCGTTGCTCTGCCTTGTGTAGGGCAGCATTGAGCTGATACTGATGAGCCACAACATCACGCACAGAGTGAATTTTTTAGTTGCCTCTGGGATTTACTGTTTTTCATTGATGCTCGACCGGTTTCAAACCCACGACCTAACGATCAGAAGGCGGTCTCACTATAACTTGACTATCAGTGCTTTTATGATGTAAAACCTGTGGTAAAACTGTATTTAATATGCAAATAAAGCATGAAGGATATTATTTTCTTTATTTTTAAATGAATGATTTCGAAACCAGTCGAGCGCAAATGAATTTCCACTCGCAATGCTAGTGCTCTCAAACGGTGAAGGAAAACATTGTGAGGAAATCGGTAAGTATAGGTCTCACGACGGATCTCGGCCGTAGTGAAATTAGCCGTTTCGATGCGCATTGGAGCTTTTTCAAACTAAATTGTCTTTGCGCATCACAAACGGCTAACTTCACGGAAGCCTAGATCCGCTGTGCGAACTATACAAGCGCTAAATTATAAGACAAGCATAAATCAGCATCGGGTCTACACAGACAGGCATCACACGGTTTTCATTCTTGCTCGAGAGTAGGCAGCAATGTTGCAGCTCTAGAAGGCAGTCAAACTATCAGAAATATCGTACTTATATTTAAATATTTAATTATTTTAAGAATGCAATAATCTTTAGGTAGATAACAATTATTTAGGTATACTTAGTACATAATTACATTACCTACAAAATATGCAAAATACATAATGAAAGGCTACAGTTGAGCCTTTTATAGACCAAAAATACTTGTTACAGAAAAAAAAAAATCCACGCATACATTATTAACCTACTAAAATAATTGCTAAGAAAATTTTGTGTCAATTCCAAAGCTGAATAATAAGTAAAAATTTTCAAAACCCTATAGCTAAGGGCCAAAGCACTTTTACAAGCCCTTGACTTCTTTTACACACTTGTAACAGAACACAAACCAAAATCAACCTTATTTTTACACAACAAGGTCTTTGTAATCTCGGCAAATTTTCCCATTTTTATTTCACAATGAAAAACCATCGCAGGAGAGCATTTTGTGTTTTATACAAAGGGTTGAAGGTTTGTTTTCGGTTCGCGTTGAACGGAATCGATATAAAAAGCGTATATTTTAAATAAGTCTGTATTATTACTGTGTAGAGCTCATTTTTAAGAGGAAATTCATTGTTTTTTCTTACTTGAACCGACCCTTGACGTACCAGCAACCTTATAACTGCAGAAATAGAGTGCAAAATGGCTTGTAGAGTAGTTATTGATTGGTTAGCTTGTACACGCTCGTGTTCAAGTTTAGTAGGTCATGCAATCTAGGTAGTCAGTAAAATCTATTGGCTGAGTGGGATGGACCTTGGTTTCCGATCCGGATGTTGTGGGTTCTAATCTCGGTTCAGCACCAATAAATTTTTCTATATGTAAATTGTTTTTGGCACGTGCATAAGAAACGGTGAAGGAAAACATCGTGATGAAACCCGCAATTTAGTTGACTCTGCAGTTTGCACGTATGACCATGCCTTTCCGGGTAACTTTCATTTGTTCTATAGGATCGTGACGTCGTAGAACCGTCGTAGAAGAGTAGTAGAGTTCTTTGTGTTAAGAGTAGTAGAGTTCTTTGTGATAGAGCTCGTCCGGGGAAGGACTACCACCATACCTATTTCTGCCGCCAAGCAGCAATGCTCGCATTGCTGTGTTCCGGTTCGAAGGGTATGGTTTCCGGTGAAATTACAGGCACATGAGACTTTCCATCTAACGTCTCAGAGTGGTAATACGCAAGTGATATTTTGATGTTGCATGCGTACATAGGCTACGGTAACCGCTGACCATCAAGTGGGCCGTACGCTTGGTTGCCACTTTAGTAGTATATAAAAAAAAACTAATTAATTATAGTTCTATGGTAGAACTGTTAACACAAGTTGCACAATTTATTTGTGATCCTATATAAGTACACCCCCAACCATTCTTTTATTTATTTTATTTTCTCTCCATCCAAAGGTTGTCTGGACGAAATCGCTTTTAAGCGATAAGACCGCCCATTGTACTCATACTATAAAATGTGTTTTGTTTTTATGTTTTTAATACTGTTAAGGTGTACAATAAAGCATTTTTCATTCATTCATTTCATTCACAAAATTGTCCTATTTTCCTGTGGAGGCTGCTGAGAGGATGTAGGTGCTGGGCAAGTATACTTCATCTCTAAACCTGTCTCAAGCACTGCAGCGTCAACTACACGTCTATGTAGCGCTCGTGACGTAGCTGGCTAAGTTGTTCGTAACAGATTAGCTTAGTCATAATTTGGATGGGTGACCGCCAGTGGCAATTTCAACTGAGCGCTCCCGTGCTACGGAGGGCATGCGGTCTCGGCTTTTTCAAAGTTGTTAAGCCATGATAGAGGCCTTTAAGCGGCCTAGAAACTCTGTCATCAGAGTTGGCCACTGACTCATACAAACTTACTTTCAGTGTAGGTATAGGTTTTTTTTTTATACAACTGAAGTGGCAACCAAGCGTACGGCCCACTTGATGGTAAGCGGTTACCGCAGCCTATAGACGCTTGCAATACCAGAGGTATCACTCGCGGGTTGCCATGTGCCAGTAACTTCACCGGAAACCACACCGTTCACACCGGAACACAGCAATGCGAGCGTTACTGCTTGGCGGCAGAAATAAGTATGGTGGTAGTCCTTCCCCGGACGAGCTCTATCACAGAGAACTCTACTACTTTTTTATCTTCGCCCGCTCGCTCGCTAGCTGGTCTGCGCTTCAGAGTTCTGCGTGATAGATATTGCAATGTACTGAAACTAGTGTGATGCAAGCTAAAGTGAACTATATCGCACATAAATACGTTTGCCTTCGCAATGGCTCCATAGATTACTTCTTGGTGACAAGAATTACCAACTTGACAACTAGACGCTTTATAAACATATTCGTTGTTAGGGTTTAAAACTTTAATTGATAAAAGAAATTGGTAGAGCCAATATAATATAATAAGAATCCATCTTCTACAAATCCATCAAAAGTTCTGCCAAAGTTGATATTGCCAAATGGGAAAAACATGGAATCCTAGAGTTACTAAAATTTTCAGGGTTTCGTAATTTTTTTTTTTTTTTATACTACTGAAGTGGCAACCAAGCGTACGGCCCACAAGATGGTAAGCGGTTACCGCAGCCTATGGACGCTTGCAATACCAGAGGTATCACTCGCGGGTTGCCACCTTGAGGCTAAGATCGAAAGCCTCATGTGCCAGTAATTTCACCGGAAACCATACCCTTCGAACCGGAACACAGCAATGCGAGCATTACTGCTTGGCGGCAGAAATAGGTAATCCATCTAAAGTTCTGCCAAAGTTGATATTGCCAAATGGGATTAATAAGAATAAGAATAAGAATATTTTTATTGTAAAACTGTTATAAATGTAAGATGGTAAAATTAAAAATACAAAAATAGTCCAACAGTTTGCCCTTTTCGGACGTACAATATGCATAAAGTTTGTTTACACACAATAATACAATGTAGGTACCTAGTAGCACAGACAAAAATGGTACACTTAGTACTTATATTATTATAAAAATTAAAATTAAATTTAAACACATTCATCAAAAAATTCTAACAAACTATAAAACACTTTTGAAATAAGCCACGGGAAAAACATGGAATCCTAGAGTTACTAAAATTTTCAGGGTTTCGTACCTCAAGAGGAAAAAAAGGTACGGAGGATTGTTGTCCGTCTGTCTGCCTTTCTGTGTGTCTTAGGAACAGCTGAAGATATCAACATGAAATTTATACAAAATAACACAATCTTATTTTTCAGATTATGTCTAATGGGAAAAAATTAAAATCTGTGTTTTTTGAAGTGCTTGTGGCAAAGCTGGCTAAGTTGTGGCTTTGTTGTCTTAGCAGACCAACAAAGTTAAGCATTGCTTCACTATCTACTGTGCCTCAGAGGGCACGTTAAACTGTCGGTTTTCTTTTCCCATTAGGCAGAATCTTAGTTTTTACATAGTTAGGACATGATGGAAGCCTTCAGGTGGCCTATTAACTCGGTCCTCAGAGTTGGCCACTGACTCATTCAAACTTAATGTTACCCTGAGTTTTTTGGCTTGGGCCGCACTCCAAAATTATTTTCGTGCTATTTTTGAAGATATTCCAGCCGATTCCAATATCGGTAAGTGGACTGCTGTAGCGAGATTAAGGGGAGGCATTCAGAGTTTTTTTTTTTTTATGTCATCAAGTGACAAGACAATCAAGGCTCCCACCTGATGTTAAGCACCACGCCTGACTATTACAGATGCAGTGCCTAAAGTTTTTAAGTGTTTGCGTGGCACTGCACTGCGCGTATCACCCCGAGACATTGTTGTTAAGTCTCTTTCGCCCAGTAATTTCACTTGCTACAGTGCCCTTTAAACCTAAACACAGTAATGCTTGCACACTACTGCTTGGATGTAGAATATCTGACACTGCGGTGGTACCCACCAAGACGGACTTTTGCTGAAGAGTCCTACCACCAGGTCAATTTTATAGCTCAAGTGGTAGACACAAACTTAAAATATTCCAGAGATAACAACACAAGATTGGGGGACTGGAGCAGTAAGCAAACACACAGTCCTTGGCCTTACAATCTTAGTAAAATTACAGTTGAATTTAGTGATGTCACCCAACCAAGGTCCTGACAGAATACCAGCGTTGCTTTGCTAATGCCTACTACTTGGGTAGGTATCTGTGATGCAGCATCATGCTGAGTCAACGACCTATTGACCTATTGACCCCACACACAATTTTGATTATAAGTTATAAGATAGGTAACAATAGGAAAATATTTTAGTTAGTCTACATATTATTAGTAGTTATGTAGGTGCCTATCTTTATATACTTTGTTTTATTATTATTTGAAAGTAGGTAAAGCCTTTTGAAGTAAACGTCGTCGCAAACAACAGGTTAGATGACGCCATATAACGTGGGTTGTAACCACCCTTCAGACAAAACCATGGTGCCAAAGTGACTCGTCGCGTTCCATCATGATGTAAAGCAGCTTAAAAGATGCAGATTAGAAATCAGCATCTTCTGGGAAAGCGTGATTAACTAATAGGCCCCATCTACGCTTACCAACATGCGAGATGTAGCCAAACGCTGACCCATCTTTTATAAAAAAAAGAAGAATAAGAAGAAGCAAACTCAAAACCTATATTAATGACTCGTAAAACCTAAAACCCAACATTGCACGTTTGTGTGACGCTTGCATGATACTCGCAGCATGTTGCACCTGTCCTAGTATAACAAAATCGAGCCACTAAATTCTCTTTTAATGTTCCTACTTCTGGGACACTGGCCCTATAGCTCGAATAACCGATAACCGCAGGAGAATAAAGGAGAATAAGGTTCTCGAGAGCGACCACGAACTGTAAAACGAATTGTGGGATGACCTTTCTCTAGATGGACCGATGACATCCAAGCAGTCGCAGGAAGTCAGTGGATGGCTCAAAATCTATCATCATGGCGCTCTTTGGAGAAGGCCTATGTCCAGCAATAGACGTCTATCGGCTGATGTGATGATATGATGAGATACTCTTGGACTTACGGTTCAGGCTTGTTTAGGTTGATCATTCCGATTATCGGACCCACAGAACTATATTTAAGTAGAATGAGTGAGGGTATGTACCTCGCATGCCAAAAAGACGATCTAAGTAAGGGCTGAGTAACCTCTTTATTCGCCGCGAAACTCAGTCTGCTCCCAACCAACCGGGGGCGGTGTAGTGGTGTGGCAGTGCCTAGAATCGGCGCGTGCTTATCGATGCTTTTAAATGTTTAAAATCATTCACTTTCGCGCGGCTTATGTTTACTTTCACTAAAAAAGACATTTGCGTGTGAAATTCAAATACGCAAAATGTTACACGCTCGGTTTCCATACAAATCGACGACTTTTTTTAGTTCTAGGGTCGGACTAAACTATTGAACTACTGATACTAAGCCGTTGATTGTCAGTCAGCGTCAGTTCACACCAAGACGCGACGCGACGCGACGATGCTTGAAGAGGCCAGTGGTTTTGCGCAGGCGCGCCGCGAGGCGTGGTGCAACGTATTCTGAATTCTCAAAATGAAATGTGTATCTTTTCGTGTTGTAAATAAAATATATTTTGAGTTGCTCTTTTAAAATGTGCGCGCATCGTCACGTCACGTCGCGTCTCTGTGTGAAGTGGATTGACGCTCAGTCAGTCAGTAGCGCAACGGTTCAACATATTTATATGAGACAGTTTGGTCAACAGCCAAGCTCGTCCCGACTATAAAGCAATTTTTGCATAATCCATCTGAATTATGGGGATAACAGAATGCAATTTGTAGGGCTTTATTAATGCAAATCTACGGAAAAGGGGGACATTGTCATTATTTTTATCTGTGCTCTCAATCTCAAACAGTGATGAAAAAAATCGATGTAAACTGGCATCCCCAAGAATTGGTGCTACTCTAACTTCACGTCGGACGAGATCTGCCGGCGGCGTACTATTAATTAAGTTTTTTTTTGTTTATACCACTAAAGCGCAACCAAGCGTACGGCCCACTTGATGGTAAGCGGTTACCGTAGCCTATGTACGCTTGCAACATCATAGATATCACTTGCGTGTTACCACCCTGCGAAGTTAGATGAATAGTCTCATGTGCCTGTAATTTCACCGAAACCCTCTGAACCAGAACACAGCAATGCGAGCATTACTGCTTAGCGGCAGAAATAGGATTCAAGATATTTATTTGCATAAATAAGTGTTACAAGAGGTTATAAAAGTGATATGGCACTTAGAACTTATTTGCCCTATTTAGGTGTGGTGGTAGTCCTTTCCCGGACGAGGTCTATCACAAAGAACTCTACTACTCTTAAGTTAGTTTACCTGCTGGACAAACCTGCCAACTTCTCAAACTCTTTCTCCTCCACTACGATGTTTTTCATCACCATTTGATAAATGAGAGCACATTGCGCTCATCAATTTGTTAGATACCACTAAGTGCTTTTCAATACATCTAGTGTGGATAAAAATAGTTACCTAGCACCTTTCCTCTGTATTATCTTCAATGAGTTACTCTCGCTTGAGAATAGACTAGTGTCAATTAGTGGAAATACAAGAAAGCGTGATGATAAATGATAATGTTGCTATATTTTACACTCCCCTTAACAGCCATCTCAAAATAGGTTGGTTGATCGCACGCAGGCGGCTGCGCACACGCAGATCGGCTATCGATCGATTGATTTATGAATACCTGCATCCTACTCTAACGTAACCTAACCGACATTACTCTCCTCAAACGATAATCAACTTTAAAATATGCTGTTTAGAGTGGATAACAATCTTTCTATCACAAAGGGTAAATGATCAAAAACTCATTACAGAATTTTATAGTTGCGAACGACTAAGATTTAAAGATTGTGAAATTGGGACTTGGGCACGTGTTCAGAACCCTGATACAGGACCACACGATTCAGCTTTCCCACCGATATGGTATTTTAAGAGTAGTAGAGTTCTTTGTGATAGAGCTCGTCCGGGGAAGGACTACCACCATACCTATTTCTGTCGACAAGCAGTAATGCTCGCATCGTTGTGTTCCGGCACAGTGGTTCCGGTTCGAAGGGTATATTTCCGGTGAAATTACAGGCACATGAGACTTTCCATGTAACGTCTCAGGGTGGTAACACGCAAGTGATATCTATGATGTTGCATACGTACATAGGCTACGGTAACCGCTTACCATCTAGTGAGGCGTACGCTTGGTTGCCACTTAAGTGGTATAAAAAAAAAACAGTCCTCATGGCAATCTTTGGTGGAGTCCTATGTCCAGCAGTAGACGTCTATTGGCAGATATTATCAATATCTACATAAGAAGTGAGGTCTAATGTAGTCGGTTTACAATGTTACTGTTCAGTATAAGTTGAACTGGCAGTTTGAGTTATTCAAATTAAAAACAAGGTCTGCTGTAATTGGTAACGGAACAGCCAGTTTAAGTTGAGCTGCGGATTCCAGGTAAGCAAAGGTATTCACAGGTCTGGTCGTAGTGGTCAGTCGGAGGAAGTGAATCCTTAGGGAGAAGCGGGGTATGTTGGTGTTGTTAAAGCACTTTAGGGATTACTTCATAATAGCGTTAAGGAAGTTGGGTAGCCAAGTGGAAACTGACGTTTTTCTGGTCTAACTGGTATTTCGTTTCGATTGTTCTACTAAGGGCAGGTATCCACTGAGTTTGAGCGGTATGTATAAAGTAGTCAACGTGTCACTACTAGGTCGATTTTTTGTTATTCCGGCTTATTCCGAAAACCAGCGTTGCCCTGTTGTACAAGGCAGCATCAAGCTGAGAAGGACCCGGAACAAATATTTGTAGATCGTACAAACATTAGTTCCGAGGCGGGAATCGAACCCGCAACCTGCGCGTCGCAGGTCCGCCTGCGACGCGCAGGTTGCGGGGTGCAGGTTGCTTGGCCCGCCGCGGCACATCGGTCGTCAAAATATTACTTAGGTACAGATTGTATCTCGGTTCTCCTCTCTCACAGAACTGTGTAACAGTTTTTGTATGATAAATATTAAAGCTCTCGACCACAATCTCAATTCACTTTTGTCTTGCAGTTTTCAGAAGATACATGCGACGGCAGAGAATTCCATTCCATTCCTTAGCTGTTCATAATGAATGCGGAATAAGCTACTGATGATGACGATAGTAATCCATCATCATCATCATCATGACAGCCTTCTAATGTTCCCACTGCTGGGACACTGGCCTACTCTCAGGCGAGAGTGATTGGGTCTTAATCCACCACGCGGACCCAATGCGGATTGGTGGATGGCACATGTCTTTCGAATTTTTAGTTCTTGTACATGCCGGTTTCCTCACGATGTTTTCCTTCACCGTATGAGAGCACTGGCATTGCGCACATAAGTTGGTGCACGACCGGGTTTGAACCCACGACCTTAGGATTGGAAGGCGGGGTCACTACCACTAGACCACCGGTGCTCCATAAAAGTTCATTATTAAAATACTAAGTAATCATATATTAAAGTAACCCCCATCAACATCCTTTGTCTCAAAATTTGGGTCGAATTCTTACATAATCATAAACCACTAATCCCCGTGACACGTCCGCGCTCTCTGTCCCTCCCGCGGCGTTAGAAAGAGACGCAGCATAACTTCGTAATAAGCCTGATCTAGCAAACAAAACCGATCCCAAGCCAAATAAGCGTTTGAATGACAAGCTAATCCATTTACAAACCTATAGTGTGGCGGCCATGATGTACAGGCGGGTAGACAAGTGTTCGAAAGGTCTGAAACACCCTGGTTTCCCTTATTTTGACCTCTTTAGAATGAGCTTGACGCTTCAAAGGGGATTTTGACACAAAAATTCCCAAAATCCCTTTCAAAAGGGATCTTCAAAGAGAGATTGGACACTAACCCTAAGTAATACTCGTAAATCAATAATATCTTCAGAATGTTTGCGCTGTACCACACACATTTTTTCAAAGTAATCTCTACGTGCCTGTGATTTTATTTGATTTGGCACTTTTTGAAAAATCAGTAAAAACAAAGATAAGATGATTTTTACATGGATAAGTAAGTTATTAGTTTTTTTTAATAACTTTATTTCATGCAAAAGTCGTTGTTTCATCAACTGATACTGTCGGCAGTGGATATTATCCCAGAAGGGTTTCTAGCATGAGACCTTGTAGATACTATCATCATGATGGCAGCCTTCTAATGTTCCCACTGCTGGGACACTGGCCTACTCTCAGGCGAGAGTGATTGGGTCTTAATCTACCACGCGGACCCAATGCAGATTGGTGGATGGAACATGTCTTTCGAATTTTTTGTTCTTGGACACGCCGGTTTCCTCACGATGCTTTCCTTCACCGTATGAGAGCACTGGCATTGCGCACATAAATTTTTCAAACAGAAAAATCCATTGGTGCACGACCGGGTTTGAACCTACGACCTTAGGATCGGAAGGCGGGGTCACTACCACTAGACCACCGGTGCTCTCAGATACTATAGTATGCTATAATAAACAAAAATCTGAAACCACTTTTCTATCAACCAGTACCTACACACCCTACATTAGCGAATGTACACTCGCGCACACAAGTGTAATTGCGTTCAATAGCGTCACCTGTTGCGCGTAACTGTACCTACACATACACAAGTGTACACACACATGGACAACTTCAGTGAAATAGGTCAAACGGTATTTATGCTAGGTATTGAGTTACTAAAGTAGGGGGAGGGTGGAAATATGGTTTTCACTACTTTTACTTGGAAGAGGCTCTTTTATACCTTACTAGTTTCTGCCTGCGGTTTCTCTCGTGTGGACCAGGATTAAAAGTATCCAGTTTCAATCCATGTCATAATCTATTTACATACCAACTTTCATAATTTGACGACCGATGTGGCGCAGCGGCCGCAGGTCCGCCTGCGGCGCGGAGGTTGCGGGTTCGATTCCCGCCTCGGGTCAAATGTTTGTACGATCAACAAATATTGGTTCCGGGTGTTCTGGGTATTTTCTATATACTTATAAAAAAAATATTTATCTATGTATGGTAGGTATTGTATTCAAGTATACAATATCAGTCATCTAGTACCCAATAAATAAAATAAAATAAATAAATAACACAGCTCTGTTTAACAGCAGCTTACCTTGGTCTCTGTGCCTTGGGGCTAGATGATGGTGTGTGGATTGTCCAGCATTATTTATTTATTTATTTATTCATCAAAATCAGTTCAGTTGTTGACGACGAGGTAGACTTGTACGGGAAAAGCGGGGAAATGTTTTTAAAAAGAAATGAAATTAATTAAAGTTGAATTATTTAATGCGAATGTCTTTTACATAGAGTGAATCAGTATGGAATGAGGATAAGCCTGTGACACGGTAGTGGCTGGTTTTATCATGTCAGCAAATACTTGGCTGTCTGCGCGCGTGGGCGCGCGTTTACAAAACAATACAAAATGCTTAATTTGCTACAAATACAGAGCTGCAGGTAGGTTGGGAAGATGTAACTCCTCCGTCCATAAGTTCAAGATTATCTGAAGGATGAAGATTATCTGAAGGATGAAGATTATCTGAAGGATGACGATTATCTGAAGGATGCAGATTATCTTGAATTCTTTTAAAACAAACATTCTTAATTCTACGCTTAAATGCTAACAATACAAGGCCAATAACTAATATGACGCAAAACGCTAAATTTCCTATGCTAACACTTTTATAATCTAGAGCACTATGATCATTTTCACTATCAATAACTTCACTTCCACTTTTCTGCAATACGTAATTCAGAAACTGAATATCGGCTAGGTCGATTCCGTTGAGACTGACAGGCTTCCTCTGTATGTCTGCTTGGCTGGTCAATATTTTAGGCAAGTTGACAACTGGAAACTTCATGTAAACTACATCTTTGCCTTGGCTTTCGTGTCTCTTAAACTTTAACTCCTTTATCAGAACTTGACAATCATCATCTAAGGTTAACAGATAAGTTCCGCTGATTGTTTCTTGCGTAATCTCGTTCTCGCAATATTTGGTAAGCAGCGTTTCAGTTTTCACGAAAACGATCCAGCGATTGGGCTGTATAAGGTCAGCCTTTACGTCGTCAATGGTAACAGGAACTGGGTGACAACTCGATATGTTTGTAGAAAACTTCATAAGTTCAGTAATACAATCGTCTTCGATTAGCGGTGAAACGGTATTCTCAAAGCACAGGAAACGGCCTTCGTCAGTTTCGTGGCATGGTTGGGAGAGCGGCCTCGCTTTCAACCCTTTCACAAGGACATAAGGATATTTGGGTAGAATAAGAGAGGTAAGGTCATTGGCTCTATTATGGATAGGTAAGGGAATCAATTTAATATAGTTAAATACTTCGTTATTTATCAAAGGAATATGCATAATAAATTTTATCTGATTTTGTTTTATGTAAGCTTTCATCTCTATACATTGCTCTATTTTTACTACATTTTCCATCCTCACTGGAAACACTAATTTGTTTGTTTTCTCAATTTCCTTTAACATTACTAATAACTCATCTGTATCGACAATTGACGGATGTAACATCTTAATTTTAGCAAAAGAAATAGCCGTTTCAATTTCATCCAGTCTTGTGTAGAGTGTTTGAAAGTTATGTATAAAAACGTTATAGATGTGAATAATTTTGTTACTGGTTTGAGATAACTTTGATCCATTTATACTATGAATAATATCTTGAATGCTTTCCTCTATCTGAATGAAATTGCTTTTGGTAGAGTTGGCTATTTTTGTGAACGTACCCACCATTTCGGTAACGATTGTCATTTTCTTAGTTATCGCGTATTGTTTAGTTTTTACCTCGTTAATTAACTTTTCGTACATAACAGCATCGTCGTTATCAAGATTACCAGTGATAGTCTTGATCAATGATCCAAGCGGATTTATTAAACCACGTTTGTATCTTACCGATGGAATCAACTGCTTATACTTATCTATAGTTATATTCATGGTGTAATCTGTTTGTGACTCTACTTCTATGAAGTCTGAATCAAAAGCTTTGGTGTCGAAACAGCTTTGTACTTGCCTTTTTAATCTTACATAGCTATTTATATTTAACTCTAGTTCTTCGTAAATAAACCTTAAATCTAAGATCTTAATAACCGTCCATGTATCATGGCTAACAACAGCTTGACCTTCCTTTACAGGTAGCAGTCCTGGATTCTTGTCAATCAGCTGCAGATGAAGGGCCTGGCTTCGGATCACTTGGACCGCCAGAAGAATTAACCTGTGGAGGGCGCTTGATGTCTTTAATGGGAACTTTAGTATTCCGGTTATGAGTTATAACTGGTACAATGTTCCTTTTTATAGCTCCTGTAACCTGAGCTTTCTGATATCGCGGTTTATCCTTACTACGCCTAGTATTTACTCCTTTTATAAAGACTGTATCGCCTACATCTATGTCAAATTCTTTCTCTCCACCACGTTTCTCTATTACAGATTTCTTTTTGTCAATTATTTTGTCGGTTAAATATTCATACAAATGTTTAGTTCTCCTCACATGTTCTTTAACCAATTGTTGGGTGAACTGTTTATTAAAATCCACGTAAAACGCGCTATTGGATTCGGTATGGCCAAAAACAACTTCAAATGGAGTGAGGCCTGTGGTAGAATGAATGGTGTGGTTATATGACATTACTGCATAACTCATGACGGACGCAGCGTCTGTTATTTTTTGTTTATATTTAGCGATTCGATATATCTCTATAATAGTAGAGTGAAACCTTTCTACTATACCCATAGAATTAGGATTATGAGGGGTACCAATGTGAAGTTCGATCTTATAAAATGATAACATTTCCTTCATGAGAGTATTGTTAAACTCTGTACCGGGGTCTGAACTGATTCTACTAGGTGTTCCATACAAAGAGAAGTACTTTATCAGAGCTCTTACTGCTTCAGGTGTGGACTTAGCGCTGATCTCAAATGCTTGACCCAGTTTGCTGAAGGCATCAACTATTGTGAGGTAATGTTTACCGTCAATTGAGAAAGTATCTATAAACAACTCTTGGAACGGTCTAATTTGAGTTTGTGATAACTGCAATTCAGGTTTTAATGGTTTACGGTCGTATTTCATTTTTTTACAGAGTTCGCATGCATTTATAATGCTGGCTACTGTCTGGTCCATATTGTTCCAATAAAAGATACGTCTTAGATGTACTAACGTTTCCTTTATTCCTCTGTGACTATTTTTACCTATGTGATATTTGAGTACAACGTCTCGCTGTTCAGCTTCACTATCTACATAAATTACTCTCCTAGTACACTCGTAAAATTTCACTGTCCCTTTCTGAAATAGAAATATAGTAGCCTCTGAAAACTGCTTGCGATGTAATGGGTCTTCAAAATAAAAGAAATATTTTATTTTGGGTCTAATATATTCTTTCAGAAACCTCTTTACCAAATCTGGATTATTCAAAGGTAAGTGAACCTCTAATACCTTTTGCTTGTCTCTAGATAAGTCTTTAACCGATAATTCGTCCCTATTCCAAGTATGTATAAGTATCTGATTTGACTTGGTATCTACAGCTTCTTGTAATATAAGCATCCCGTCTGTATCTAAATCGCGGGCTGAATGTACTGTGCCTATACTATCGTCATCGCGTCCTTCGGAAGCAGAAGCCGTCGTACTACTTAAAGATGGATTCGAGTAGGGCGATCGTCGACCGTTACCAGCTATTGATGTATTACTTTTCTCCGAGCTAGATGAAATTACTATCGGCGATGGCGTTCGTTCGCGTGGCGTAGAGACGCGAGAGGTATTTTTCAGTTCTTTGCTTAATCGACCAATTTCCTCAGTTAAATCTATGATATGACGTTGTAACTTTTGTTCCTTTTTATCTAAATTTACTTTCATTGAGACGTCATCTTTTTCGCCTAAAGCGTTTATTCTAATTCGCGATAAAGCGTCAGCATTACAATTTTGTTTACCTTCTTTATGTTTAATATCGTAATCAAATTCTGACAAACGTAATTTCCATCTAGTAAGTTTACTGTTAGGTTCAGTAATCGATTTAATCCAAGTTAAAGGTCTATGGTCCGTGTAAATTATAAACTTCTTCCCATACAAGTACGGTCGGAAATGCTTTGTAGCCCAGACTATGGCTAAAAGCTCTTTTTCAATCGTACTGTATCGCGTTTCAGCGTCGTTTAAGGTACGACTCGCGTAGGCTATCGGTTTATCGCCACCTATAGGTCCCTGTGACAAGACAGCGCCGACTGCAAAGTTGGATGCATCCGTCGTGAGGACGAATGGTTTGGTAAAGTCGGGAAATTGTAAAAGCGGTGCGTTGGTCAAAAGCTCCTTACACTTTTCAAATGCGTCTATATATTCTTTTTTTGTGCAATCAATTTTGTTCTTCTTTTTAAGACATGACGTTAATGGCTGTGTGAGTTTAGCAAAATCTTTTATGAATTTCCGGTAATAACCTACCAAACCAAGAAAACTCTTTATTTCAGTAGATGTTCGCGGTATTGGGAAGTTTAGAACTGCTTTAATTTTATCATTGTTAGGCATAAGGCCATTCTTGGTAATAGTGTGACCAAGATAAAGAACTTCCTTTCTTAAGAACTCGCATTTGTCAAGTGTCACCTTTAGGTTAGTTTCCCTAAGTCGATCAAATATTTTACGAAGTTTCTCAATGTGCTCCTGTAGGCTAGATGAGAAAACTATGATGTCATCAAGGTATACCAAACAGTGGATACCCTGAAGGCCTCGCAGCACATTATCCATAGCCCTTTGGAACGTAGCAGGTGCTGTTTTTAAACCAAACGGCATCCTTTTAAACTCGTAATGGCCTGATTGTGTTGTAAATGCTGTCTTTGTTCTATCCGCTTCATTTACTTCTATTTGATGGTACCCGCTGGCAAGATCTATTGTGCTAAAATACTGAGATTTGCCTATCTTATCAAAAAGGTCAGTAATATTAGGCAACGGGTATTTATCGTCGACTGTAATTTCATTGAGGCGTCGATAATCGATCACCATTCTGAATTTTTTTTCTCCTGTTGCGTCAATTTTTTTTGGTACCAGGTGAACTGGTGCACTCCAAGGTGAGTGAGAATCGGCTATCACATTATCTGCTAAAAGTTTATCTACTTGTTTCTGTATTTCCTGATTAACGACAGGAGGGTGTCTATAAGGTCGAATATAAATCGGGTCTTCGTTTGTCGTTCTGATGTTATGTTTCACTTGATTTGTGAAGGACAAAGGTAGTTTATCGCAATAAAATATATCGCGATATTCATGACACAACCTGAATATATTATCACGTTCCTCTTTGTTCGTATGATCTAATCGTAATTTACTTAAATTTTCTTTTAGTGCCTCATCAATCATGCAATCATCTTTCACAAAATTTACCATACATTCTTCGTTTTTAAATAGCGTGACATTAACTGGTTTCTTGAACGTGATAATAGATTTTATGTCAGATGTATTTTGTATAACTGTTTCCGCAAAGTAGTTCTCACACCTAACAAGAGCGGTAGGCATACGGACGCCTTCCCGAAACTGCAGATATTCTATTATCGCATCACCGTGTTGTAAGTTGGTGGGAATCTTGACTCTCGTTTCAGATCGTGGGGCTACATAAATCTCATATGGTGGATTATAAATAATTGGGATACTCGCATTGTGTGTTAGTAACATTTGGTTACGCATATCGATGTTTGCTCCTAATTTTGATAGAAGGTCAGATCCTATTAAGCCGTCATATCGTCCATCAACATCATAAATATAGAATTTATGAGGCAGTGTGCTTTTAAAGGTCTTTAACAATGGTATGTATATTATCTCATTATGCATGCTTTGAGCATGCGTGCTAATGACTGTGAATGGCTCATAGTATTTAAATTCACTAAAAAATTCATTAGCTTTAGCAGGGCTTATAAAAGATCTACTACTTCCAGTATCGATGAGAAATTTCGACTGAATTTCAGGAATAACCACGTGAGGTAATTTTAAAATACTGTCACAATAATTTAAGCTGATTACTTCACCGCGTCCTTCTTCGAGGCTGTTTCCCGAAAATCCGGATATACGGTTTCCGAACTGATGTTTTCCGGGCAGATGTTTTCCGGAAATGCGGAATTTGTCTCATCAATATTTTCCCTATCATAACACTCATTAGCGGCATACTCCACATTCTCGTTCATATTATAACCGTAGTAATAATCGTTGTAATCATCAGAGGTGTTATCCTGACATAGTGGATCTTCTAAATAATAAAGATCGTTCGCAATCATATTTTGTCGCACCGGTGCAGTGCGCATCGTTACGTCGGATTCTTGCAGCCTAGGGGCTTGTACTTGTTGTTGCGGTACGCCAGACTTAAAACCTTGTTGCGGGATACCGAACTTATAGCCGCCGTATTGAAAGGGGGCACGTTGTTGCGGTACGCCAAACTTCATACCTTGTTGCGGAATACCAAACTTATAGCCGCCGTATTGAAAAGGGACACGTTTTTCAGGTGTATGGCCGAATGTACGTTGAGATAAATTTTGAGGTGTCCCGGTTATCCCGAATCGATAACCTTGCGTGGGTGGTGGTGCGTATCTTATTTGTTGGATAAAGTTTGGTCTTAACCCACCTTGATTATTAGGAATGCCAAATTTAAAATTATTCGCCGAATCAAATGTCGGTCTAAAACCTTGAGGCGCGGGTGGTCTTAACGAATTTTGTGTGTTTGGTGGTAGCTGATGCGATGTTTGTTTTAATAATTTGTTTTTCGCATCATACTGGAACTTAAAGTTCACTTCTTCAGTCACTATGCTTAAGGCATTTTCCAGAGTAGAGCAACCTTTTAATCGTACAATCCTAATCATGTCTTCCGGTAAATTATACAGGAAAACATTTAAGGCGGTGTTGTTATAGACAATCATTTTTGCTGCTTTGATTCCTTCATCGGTAAGCCTATTAACTTTCGCGAACAAAGAACTCCTGGTATTCTGAATTCTATGACAAAACTGAATGTACGTTTCGCTTGGTTTAAGCTTTAAAGTTTCGAGCTCAATTGCTATGCACTCTTCTGATCGAGGGTCACCGAAATGTTGCGTAAGAAGACTTTTTAACTCTTCGTAAGTCGTAATATTCGGGTGATCGCTAAGTAGAGCCGCAGCTCTACCAGTAAGTCTGCTGGAAACGACATGAAATATGTATAGCTTTTGTGCTACGTTTCCAACAATCTCACTACCATTAACCACATATTCACACTTTGAAATAAATAAATTCAATAGGTTTTCTTCCCCGTCGTATTTGGGAATAATGGACAGAGTGTCCTTAGGAATAGCCTTAAATTCCATTATTGAAAAAAACTTTTACTTAATGACTAAATCAATTTGCCAATTTAAGTGCAACTAATCCTACTAATAATTACTAACTGATCCACAATTTATGTGCAAATCAATTTAAAACTGTAACTTATTTCTAACACTGATTTTACCAATTTGCGTGTAAATCAATTTGCCTATTTGAGTGCAACTTCTTGCCTATTTAAGTGCTACCACATCTACTTATAACTAATACAAATTAATCACGAATAAAAGATCTGCCTATTTTATGTGCAAAGAGTTTGCCAATTGTAGTGCAAACAAAATCAGATAAACGCAATTAATAAGCTCGACGATTTAAGTTCGAGAGAAAAAGGGCGGAAAAGACACAGGAATATAAAAACAGGAGTGAAAAGGTTTACTCACAAGCTGCTCGATCCCATGTCCTCCAGTTGAAACCACACTAAAATCACTTCGTTTCACTCGCTTTTCACGTTACCAGAGTCGTATTTATTTGGTTCGTTCTTTTCCACGTCCGCGTAGAGTCGGTTTTCGTAAGAATTTCCACTTTCGTAAAACCAATTTTGGGGTTTTCACGATCGTAGATTTTCCGGAAAATCGTGGAAAATCCACAAGGCTGCGCCAGACTTGTACGGGAAAAGCGGGGAAATGTTTTTAAAAAGAAATGAAATTAATTAAAGTTGAATTATTTAATGCGAATGTCTTTTACATAGAGTGAATCAGTATGGAATGAGGATAAGCCTGTGACACGGTAGTGGCTGGTTTTATCATGTCAGCAAATACTTGGCTGTCTGCGCGCGTGGGCGCGCGTTTACAAAACAATACAAAATGCTTAATTTGCTACAAATACAGAGCTGCAGGTAGGTTGGGAAGATGTAACTAGGTTGACTACCTACGTCTGTAAGCATTCACAATCTTTTAGAGAGGAAAGATTTGTATATTTGTTTGCTACGAATAAACTCAAAAAGTACTGGTCCGATTTCAAAAAACTTTCTACGTTAGAATTCTACATTATCCGTGAGTAACATAGGCTATATTTAGAAAGAAAGAAAGAAATAATTTATTTGACAGCACAAAGACAAAGACAAAGACAACAGAACTGAAATGATACAAATTTAAAAATAATTTAAAAAAAAAAACAATAAAAAACATACAGCTTACAATACCTACTTAAAAACATGAATTTGGAAAATAATAATAATAATAATAATACTAAAAATAAAATAACAAAATAAGAAGAAGAAGAAATTATTATTATTATTATTATTTACCATTAAGTACATGCACAAGGCAGGTACCAACTATTATTACTATTACTAGCGACCCGCCCCAGTTAACTAAATTAACATCGAACGCAAAGAATATGATTATTGTGACATTTTCGGCTAGTCTGTCTTCAGTCAGTAAGTCTGTAAGGACTTTGATCCCTAAAGATAAAGATAAAGATAAATTTATTGTTTGTAGAACTAGGTATTACATAAAATGGATCTTATTCTAAAATATTTAAGTATCTCTAGTCTAACCTAATAGGCTTACAAACATTTAGGTACATAATCACAATTTAAACAAGTCAAAATCAGAGCGCATGCAGTAAGCTAATCATACTATCTCACAAATATAAAATGAATAAACTATAATTGGATATTTACATTTATAAAAAAAGAAAAAAAATATATATATACATATGTTAATATTCTTATTTGGACCATTTTTCATTTAAAAAATCGTTTACAGAATAATACGCTCTTTCTTCTAATAATTTTGTTAATAAATTTTTAAATGCATTCAAACTATTCACGGTACGAATTGACACCGGAACATGATTCCCTATAAACTAAAACGGAAATTCATTCTAGCACAACAAAATCACATTAGCAACCATTTCATAGGCGAGTCACTGGGGCAAGTCAGTCGCGCCAGTCACTGGAGGGAACCGTTTAGCTACGTTTCCTGCGGTTGATGGATGGAGTAATGTAGAGCATTCATCCATTTTGTTTATGTGTTTTTAATGATGTTATAATATTATAATTATGCCCATATTCATAAAAAAACACTGGCATTTATCGGCCTCTGAGGAAAGTAAGCAAAGTAAAGTTAAGTAAAAAATATCTTTATTCAATCTTAAATATCACAAGGATAATTTTGAAACGTCTAAATTTCCGCCAGTTCCACGCGCCCCAGCCTAGAATAATCTGGCAACAAACTCGGCCGGGTTCCTAGCTTTATTTTGATGATCCCCTTTCATCATAAAGCTTCAGTGTGGTGCCAGTGGAAATAAACAGACTCAACGTCGTTGTTAGGCTCTATAGGCCCTAACAATGACGGCATTTAGAAGATTACATTAGATACATAACAGTTTATAGTATGATACGAGTAGTTTACCTGGTGGTAGGACTCTTCAGCAAGAGTTCGTCTTGATGGATACCATCGCAGTGTCAGATATTCTACCTCCAAGCAGTAGTGTGCAAGCATGACTGTGTTTAAGTTTGAAGGGCAAGTAAAATTACTGGGCGAAAGAGACTTAACAACAATGTCTCGGGGTGATAAGCGCAGTGCAGTGCCACGCAAACACTTGAAAACTGTAAGCTTTGGGTGGCACTGCATCTGTAATAGTCAGGCGTGGTGCTTAACATCAGGTGGGCGCCTTGATTGTCTTGTCACAACTGATATAAAAAAAAAAGTATGAATAAAGTCCTTAGATTTTACATCTTATTGCTTTGTTTCACTAGAACACCATCAGCGGAAAATTCGGTCGCCGTCATCATCATTGGTTGCGCAATCAAGCTGACACCAGCGCCTTGATCACATAACTCTGTTAGCGACCAATCTTCATTGATCTCTATCTCAAACTATTTATAACTCTAAGCTCTATTTATTAAGAGTAGTAGAGTTATTTGTGATAGAGCTCTTCCGGGGAAGGACTCCCGTACCGTACGGTACCTCTTTTGCCGCCAAGAAGTAATGCTCGCATTGCCGTGTTCCGGTTCGAAGGGTATGGTTTCCGGTGAAATTACAGGCACATGAGACTTTAGATCTACGTCTCAGGTGGCAACGCGTAAGTGATATCTCTGATGTTGCAACCGTACATAGGTTACGGTGACCGCTTACCATCAAGTGGGCCGTACGCTTTGTTGCCACTTATGTGGTAAGAAAAAAAATACCTGCAGGTGAGGCACGTTCCATACAGCTGAGTACATTTTGTTAATGGCGTGACCCGATGTCTCTATCATGTCCTAGTGAGACAGAGCCCTTAACAAACTTATATTTAAATATTCTTTACACAAACAGTTGGTATAAATAAATCTTCCCAACCCGAAGGAAATTTAACCAATTGATTAAAACTTGGAACCTATAATTTAATCGGCAAAGTTGGTTCATTCCGCCCGGAGGCGTCAGCCATGACGGTACACAAGAATAATACATTGTCACTGCTGCAGGATACCCACTGGTGGTCTGGGGTCTAAAATGGCTACATTGAGCAATTCAGAAGCGATTATCCGGGACTGCGGTGGTACCCACTTGAACTCAGGGTATTTGCGAACAAAAAGTTCGGAAATCCCTTTCGCAGAGGATTATTATAGGGGATTTCCGAACCAAGTTCTAAGACGGATACTTGTTGAAGAGTTCTAAAAAACTAAGCCTCCTAGATGATCTATTTGCGAACCGGCGAGCCAATGGTTAAATTGTTAGCTCGCCCCGACTCGTTGGTTTTCGTTGGTGATCCATTTTTAAGCTTTATTTACAATAACACTGATCACAATTAATCTTAACCAATTTTTTTTTATACAACTGAAGTGGCGACCAAGTACGGCCCACAAGATGGTAAGTGGTTACCGCAGCCTATGGAAGCTTGCAATACCAGATCACTCGCGGGTTGCCACCTTCAGGCTAAGATAGAAAGCCTCATGTGCCAGTAATTTCACCAGAAACCATACCCTTCACACCGGAACACAGCAATGCGAGCATTACTGCTTGGCGGCAGAAATAGGTATGGTGGTAGTTCTTCCCCGGACGAGCTCTATCACAAAAAACTCTAAAAAATCTACATCTCTTCCAAACAGAGAGCAGGAGCTCTGCTCTCTGTTTTGCCTCCTGGTTTCCATTGGAACAGAGTATTGGCGAGCGCAATAGTTTATTCTCCGAGTACGTTGGCATGCCGGCGATTTTGCTCGCAAATGGATCACCTGCTTTACGCAGGTGCACGACCCGCTTCGAATCCACGACCTCGCAGGAGGATCGCAAGGCGGAGTCACGCAACCACTAGACCATCAGCGATTTTCGTATTATTATTAAGGTGTATATAGCGGCTAATTGGCCTCCAAATAAGTTATTGGTCTTATTTGCAGGCTGTCTCCTCATAGAGGAATCAGTTTTATGTGCTCAAAAAAATACATGTCATTCATTGACCTTTAACCTGCAAAGTTTACATTCAAAAATTTTGTACCTGTTTATATAAGAAGTGAAAAAAATTAACATAGTAAAGCTGTTTTCGACTGAAAATTTGATTCAACTTCTAAACGACATAAAATTTTGCCATTTTTCTTTCACCTAAATGTTGGCAAAGACTTTACCTTCAAGTGATGCTGTGATGCGATGGTTTTTCACGTGGCAATTAATTATTTTCTAATTATTCGGTCGTATTAGTTATCGATTTTGACTCTAGATTTTGGCGTTGCATCCACTAGAGTTGTCATTTTTAAATTCTCCTTCAGTTTTTAGTTTTTTTTAGTTAATTTCATTCTCATCCGCGCCACGTACGTGAACGTAATCAGTGCCCTGAGAGAGCGCGTGGTAGATCGAAAGGGAAATTCAACCCGCGCGACCGACGTTTTATCACGACAGTATTATACCAAGCCGATGACGTAGTACTAATATCAGGGGCCTTACTCTTGAACGCGATCGGTATTGGACAATTATTGGAATATGACATTTCATTCTTATGATGAATGAATCCAATGACAATTCCGATAAAATTCCAATTTCTATTTACTGCTGTCAAATTTTTATACTCTTGAAAACAAGAATAATTTGGCGCTAGGTTTACTGTCAAAAGTACGAAATGTCCAATACTTGTCCAATACCGATCGCGTTCGAGAGTAAGGCCCCTGTTCTGTACCGATTAAACGGACCAAACGGACCAGAGTGACACAGGCCGCTCAGCTGTTTATTATTCTGTGGAAAAACTATTAGTTATTCTACGTTTTCGCGTGTGAATCCGAGTTTTGTTTCGCCGTAATTGCTCCGTTCCGCCCAGTAAATATTGGGAGTCCATTGTGTTGTTTTAAAGGGTTGAAGATGCTCAAACTTTTCCTATTGGAATAAAAGGATAGTGACTTTATACGTGCCCACGGTTACTACATAAAAAAATGTTAGTACAACACACGTTATAGTCTGATGATAGGCCTTTATACCAAGTGGTAATCCTTTTCAGCGAGAGTTCGTCTTGGTACCCACCAAGATGGGTACCACCGCAGTGCCGGATATTCTACCTCCAAGCAGACAAAATCAAAATATGTTTTATTTAAATTACACTTTTTAAATATTACAGGGTTTTGGGCTCTTCAGTTAAGTTTTAATGACCTGTGTGAGGAGAGCCCTCTCTTAGCTGTGGTCTCTTAGGTACATTGTAATTACTAAAAAGGTTAGCAGTACCTATTTGCAAGCTGCACTGTGTTTACCAGATCTCTAATACTTACAGCTTTCTCTAATACTGTAACTGTTATGATCAGCGAACGACTTGACCGCCTCGTCTCGACATAAAAAAAATAAGTATTTCAGAACATGTAAACATTTGCCCTGTAGCAAGAATCGAACCAGCACCTCGTCTACACACCACTTAGTACAACAGGCTAGCAGACAGAGTAGCAGAGTTATTTGTGATAGAACACGTCCGGGGAAGTACTACCACCATATCTATTTCTGCCGCAAAGCAGTAATGCTCGCATTGCTGTGTTCCGGTGTGACGGGTATAGTTTCCGGTGAAATTACTGGCACATGAGGCTTTCGATCTATGGCAAGGTGGCAACCCGCGAGTGATATCTCTGGTATTGCAAGCGTCCATAGGTATTGTAGGTAGGTATTGCTGCGGTAACCGCTTACCATCTTGTGGGCCCTTGGTTCAGTTGTATAAAAAAAAAAGATACAAACTTCATTTTCTAGAGTGTATAGATTACGTTACTATATTCTACCCAAGCAAAGATTCTACCATTTCACGTTCAAAATCCCCCGTCCCCTTTCGATTGACATCCTCACGTCAGAGGGAGACCACCGATAGTTTCCCCCGCGATAGAAAGAGACAAACAATCAATGCATAATCCTCTGGAAATTGGGAATTGGATTCGAGCAAGTTTTGAAAGAGCAAGGGGTTTTCATAATTTTACCTTAAACACCTTGTTAACTAAATTGTTTTCATCTCTATTAGATATTTATGGCGTCTGACAGTTTAGGTCAATTTAATAAACAATTCAATAGTGTCAAGTAGGTACCCTACCTAATTGTATAATTTTTTTTACAGAAGCTATATAATAAAGAAGTCAAGTCAAGTCAAGTTACCTAATTGGCAACGTGCATGGACAAAACATGTTTTACAGAAATGGCGGCGTTTCCTTCAAAAAATCTAGGAGAATCTTAGACTACTATCTGTTTTAATTACTTACACGTCTTGTGCTAAGAAAACGATAATCGGATAAAATGCTACTGAATCTACACAATAAAATTTATAACACGAGAAAATTAAAATGGGTGTCGCATTGTCAAGAGGGCCGCAAAATCTCGGACATAACTTGGTTTATTGACATAGGAATGACCAAGAAAAAAAAAACTACTTATCAGGCCGTTAAATTGATAGTTTCTTCCATGAATAATTAGTTTCTTTTTAAATTTAACACGAGATATGGCAATTAAGACAAACTTATACGGCCGTACGATTTTGTTATTATAATGGCAATAAAAACTTTTCTGAAAAGGAGCTCTATCATAAAGTTCTATATTTACCTCAAAATATATTTTATTAATATATTAATAAAAATACAAAGCCAATAAGACAATTGGATTAGGGCTTTTCAGGTACTTCTTTAGTATTATACCTATAAATACTAAGTGATGATGATAGAAAATATAACCCTCTTTCAGCAGTCGGGCAAAGAGAAAGACCAAGTCTTTATTTGGCTCAATTAATCAATTTCCAACTTTATTGTCTTTTATGCCCTCGAATAAACAGTTCAATATCGCTTGCACCTTACTGCTAATATAAGAAAATATTTCGACTAGCACACCTACTACGCATTCTTTTACTGATTCTTGTTCTGTAGATGGCAAGGTTCAAAATGTAGTAACTGATGTTTTTTCTTAGGACAAAATTGCGTTGTTTCTTGACAGTTATGCAGTTGTGATAAAGTCGAGTTTCGGGTGTTTTGTGAAGTTTATCAATGGGACTATTGTTGTTCATTGGACACGCAATCACAACTCGAAAACTTTGAGGAATTAATATTCGTCAAAATGACTGTAGTTCAGTTTAGTGTAGTATAGCCGTTTTGTTATGATGATAATATTTTTTATTTTCTTTTAATCCTGTTATTCGAATTTCTATTGTGTATCAAATGTAATATATTCTGATTTCTGACGAACTCAGTAAAAGATAAATAAATAAATAATGCTGGACAATCCACACAGCATCATCTAGCCCCAAGGTAAGCTGCATAATATAATACAATACATAATTAGATATTTATATTATATATAGAAAATACCCAAAACATTCGGAACAAATATTTGTAGATCGTACAAACGTTTGACCCCTATCACTATCCGAGGCGGGAATCGAACCCGCAACCTCCGCGTCGCAGGCGGATCTACGCCTGCTGCGCCACATCGGTATTAATAAGATAAAAATGGTTTTCACCTCTAATGTTACGTTGTGGCTTATTTGCCACGCTTTTGTCACGATTTTACAAGTATTTATTTAACGCTTATCAACGTGAAAAGACAAAAAAAAATTTAAGAGGATTCCAAGTCTGGGTCTGGACCTACAAAGCACAGAATAGTCTCTGTTCTGTGGTTAGTCTTCGACTAAATTATATTACAAAGTTACAAACCAACATTATTCTTGCTTGAACGATCACAGAAAAGTCTTTTGACAATTCTTAATTATATGGCCCCTCCAGCTGTCAATTTGTACAGGATTTTTGGGTTATTCCCGATGACCCCCAGATTTTGCCCCCACTGGGGGTCAATGGGAAAAACTTCCTGCTCGTCCCCATTTGTATACAGCGCCTCGAATTAAAACGCTTACTATTATAATAATCAGACTTTTAGTTTTAGTATACTCCATACAGATTTTTATGGATATTGACGGGATCGCAGGAAGTCGGTGGATGGTCAAGGCTCAAGATTGGTTGTTCTTGTACTCTATGGAATAGACATTTTTTTTTTTTTATACTACTAAAGTGGTAACCAAGCGTACGGCCCACTTGATGGTCAGCGGTTACCGTAGCCTATGTACGCATGCAACATCATAGATATCACTTGCGTGTTACCACCCTGAGACGTTAGATGGTAAGTCTCATGTGCCTGTAATTTCACCGGAAACCATACCCTTCGAACCGGAACACAGCAATGCGAGCATTACTGCTTGGCGGCAGAAATAGGTATGGAGGTAGTCCTTCCCCGGACGAGCTTCCTTCCTCCGGAGAGACCTTCGTCCAGCAGTGTCATCATTGGCTGATAATTGATGATGTAAGGCGAATTGTTAAGTTTTAATTCAGCATCAATAATATAGACTTTAAAATGGTTGGGTATAAGTCAACATTTTCACAACAGTCTGAATTTTCACCATTTCCACGCGCCCCAGCTTAGAAGATCCTGGCAACAAACTCGGCTGGGTCCCTAGCTTTTTTCGATGAACCCTCTTCATCATAAAGCTCCAGTGTGGTGCCATCGATCATCAGGTGGGCACGCAAAGCTGTGACAGCTATTGTCTCAATTGACTCTGATGAAGAAAGCTTTGTTCACAGCAGGTATAATTAATATAGCTACCACTCATTTATAACGACTTTAAGGTCGAATTTAGAGTGAACCTGCCACCGGTCATGTAGAGTTACAAATTTACCTCTGAGTTATTTGGTTCCGAGTCACAGAACAGATATTAGTATTACGTACAAAATGGCCACTAACCTACCACCGTCTACGGGTTTGACTTACCTCAACCCGATCGTACCGTATATATACAGGGTCATTCATTATCAACCTGACAAACTTAAGGGATAGGTTCCAGACATAAAAAAACAAATATACAGGGTCATTCATTATCAACCTGACAAACTTAAGGGATAGGTTCCACACCTAAAAAAAAAAATATATGTACCTATAATTTTTTTTTTTTTTATGTATGTTTTGTCTTAGAAATCACAAGTAAACAAAAAAAAATCGATTACGTTTTTCCGCTCAATTATTATTTATCATTGTTGGGAATCGAGTTAAGCAACGTAATAATCAAATATTCGAGTGTGCGCGCCCCGTAGCAGGTCAAGGACACGCGCAGGTCAAGGACGCGCGGGTTAGTGACCCGCAGTTCATTGACACGCGGGTCACTAACACGTGCCGAGCGCTGCCTTTTCGATTTCTAACAAGGATAACTAATTATGAAGCAGAATTAAGTAATTTTTTTTTTTAAATTTTATAAAAAAAAAACATTTAGAAAAAAAAAAAAAAAGTACAAGTATTTTTTTTTTTATGTGTGGAACCTACCCCTTAAGTTTGTCAGGTTGATAATGAATGACCTTATATGTACCTATATTTTTTTTTCATATTGTAATTTTGTCTTAAAAATCCCAAGTAAACAAAAAAAAATCGATTACATTTTTCTGCTCAATTATTATTTATCATTGTTGGGAATCGAGTTAAGCGGCGTAATAATGAAATATTCGAGTGTGAGCGCCCAGTAGCGGGTCATTGACACGCGCAGGTCAAGAACGCGCGGGTTATTTACCCGCGGTTTATTGACGCGCGAGTCACGGACACGTGCCGAGCGCTGCCTTTTCGATTTCTAACAAGGATAACTGATTATTAAGCAGAATTACGTAAATATTTTTTTAAATATAAAAAAAAATGTTTAGAAAAAAAAGTACAAGTATTTTTTTTATGTGTGGAACCTATCCCTTAAGTTTGTCAGGTTAATAATGAATGACCTTATATACGTATGAGAGCACTGGGTCGCTACTACTAGACCAGAAGAACCAGAGCACCAGTGGTCTAGTGGTAGTAAGCCCGCCACCGAGTACTGTCGTGTCGGGTCTATAAAGTCTTACAAAGTTAATTTACCCAATCCACCCTTCCCTATTCATCTGTAGACAGATTTGGGCTCCCTACATCCTCCTCCCTCCCGTCTGTAACAGGTAGGCAGTTGCTCTGGCTCGTTGCCAGAACGTATCTATGCAATGCTATGAATCTGTTTGCACCACTGAGAGTACACCCCCGCGACTATTTATCCGCGTTTAGTTTATCAATAACTAGAAGTCTGTTCCAGTTTCGCGTTGGTGTAATAAAACCGCACCCGTGCGGAGCCGGGGCGGGTCGCTAGTAATAAATATAGCCTATGTTACCAGGGATATTATACAATATTTCCTATTGACATTATTGTTTTACTTGTTTTTTTTTATTATGTTTCAGTATTTTGCATGTTAAATAATTGTATTCTTAATTTGTACTTATATTGCATGTATTTTCAGACACAATTGTAAAATTGTTATTGAAATAAATAAATGAAACGATAAAATTATAACGTAGCATTGTAATGGTGAAAGAATTTTTGAAATCGGACCAGTAGTTTTTGAGTTTATTCGTAACAAACAAAAATACTAAAATACAAATCTTTCCTCTTTATAATATTAGTATAGATATAATCTTTATTTCAGGCAACTTAGTACATAACTTATGCACGCCCATTATTCAGACAAAGTTTATATTCGTGCTGTGTTTCTGAAATGAAATTTTGGGTATTCTTAGTGCACCCTTTCTTAGTGGAGTTCTACTTACCATCCTCATTTAAAAAAATAATGTATTTGATTATTTCTAACTATAATTTGATTCTCTAATATATTAACTGAAGATCTTAAAAGGGTGAAAGGTATTTCGACTTGCTTAATAATATTACAATCTAAAATTATGGAACGGAACAAAATTTTTTTAATCCACCATTTTGAAAACGCCATGCTTTATGCCCCCGCCTTGTATGATAAGTACAATGTACCTATCTACTTTTTAGGTGTACCTGCCTATTATGGTTTTTTTAGTATGGTGTACCTTGATTTGAAAGGACTCCAGTTAGACATAAGTAGGTACGTATAAGTAGTGCCTACCTAATAGTTAGTACTTAGTTTATGTAAAAATGTGCGGACCCAATAAAGTGTTCTTTACCTATCATCTTTCAAGCAAGAAAAAAATGTCAATGGGGACAGTGGCATGGTTAACAGTAACGTGTCACTGTTCCCATTGAAGATAAAGCGTAATTTATTTATTTATATAAGGTAATTCATTATCAACCTGACAAACTTAAGGGGTAGGTTCCACACATAAAAATTATAGGTTCATATATATATTTTTTCTAAAATTTTTTTTTATATTAAAAAAAAAATTTTGTAATTCTGCTTAATAATTATTTATCCTTGTTGGAAATCGAAAAGGCAGCGCTCGGCACGTGTCAGTTACCCGCGCGTCAATGAACCGCGGGTCAATAACCCACGCGTCCTTGACCTGCGCGTGTCCTTGACCCGCTACGGAGCGCGCACACTCGAATATTTCGGAGCGGAAAAACGTAATCGATTTTTTTTTGTTTAATTGAGATTTTGATAGGTTCCACACCTAAAAAAAAAAATATATGTACCTATAATTTTTTTTTTTTATGTATGTTTTGTCTTAAAAATCACAAGTAAACAAAAAAAAATCGATTACGTTTTTCCGCTCAATTATTATTTATCATTGTTGGGAATCGAGTTAAGCGACGTAATAATGAAATATTCGAGTGTGCGCGCCCCGTAGCGGGTCAAGGACACGCGCAGGTCAAGGACGCGCGGGTTAGTGACCCGCAGTTCATTGACGCGCGGGTCACTAACACGTGCCGAGCGCTGCCTTTTCGATTTCTAACAAGGATAAATTATAATGAAGCAGAATTACGTAATTTTTTTTTTAAATTTTATAAAAAAAAAACGTTTAGAAAAAAAAAAAAGTACAAGTATTTTTTTTTTATGTGTGGAACCTACCCCTTAAGTTTGTCAGGTTGATAATGAATGACCTTATATATATATTTTAGGAAAACCATCGGCACAAAATACATATTAGGATTTTTAATAGTTAACTAATGAGTAAAGAAGACAAAGGGAAGTTATTTTTTGATACCACTGTTTCCTTTATGAGGTTAAAACCATAGGGAGATCGGTAATACACGGAATCTATGCACAGTGCCGTACCAGCGCGTTCAAAACACGCGTGCAGAGGCCGCAAGCTTCGCAAAAAGAGCAAAACGGAACAGAACATCTGTGCAAAAAGAACAAGGAACAAAGAACAGCCATCCATCATTTCGCGGCGACAGGAACGGACGGAACCCTAAAAAAAGAACTCCCAACGCGATACTCAACGGCAATTAACAACTTAAGTGCTAATTTCGTAAATTACGTCGGTGATATAGCGGAGATGGTTGTAGCTCTCACACCCAGACCAGGAACAAATAATTTACATTATCTCTTCTAATTATAATGTCTATGATATGAAAATCAGCTCTGCAGCATGACAACATGCAGTAGCCCTAAGGTCCCTTTCTCCATCACTCAACGCCTATTTCTAACTTTTAATCTAAATAATTTAATTTTAATCTTAATTGTATATTAATCTACAGCGCTTCGTTTCGTCTCTGCGCGCGTGATGTATAGTTATTTGATTCCCGTCCACAGCGCGCTGACAGATCACTCCGCGCCTCTGATTGGCCGCCGCCGAAGCGCGGGAAGATGAATGACAGCTGTCAAATTAACATCCCGACAATTTGTTGGCGGACATGTGTGGTAGGATGCTGTGTGAAGAGATTTGTATAAGTATTAGAAGCGGTTGAGAGACGTGTTGCTGGAATTTGTTTTAAGTGTGGCTTCTTTGTCCACGAGGGTGATTATGAAATTAATGAGGTCATCATGACAGCCTTCTAATGTTCCCACAGCTGGGACACTGGCTTACTCTCAAGCGAGAGTGATTGGGTCTTAATCCACCCCGCGGACCCAATGCGGATTGGTGGATAGCACAAATGTCTTTTGACGACAATGCGGCGCGGCGAAAGGTGAAGGTCCGCCTGCAACGCAGGAGGTTGCTGGTTCGATTACCGCCTTGGAACAAATATTTGTACGATCTGCAAATATTTGTTCCGGGTGTTCTGGGTTTTTTCTATGTATAATAAAAAATATCTATCTATTTGTTGTATTGTATTAAGTATATTAGTCATCTAGTACACATAACACAAGCTTAGCTTGGGGCTAGATGATACTGTGTGGATTGCCCAGCATTATTTATTTATTTTGTTATTGTTTGGGTATCATGCAAACATTTGTTACGCAGCGGGGATCAAACCAGGAACCTATCGATTTTTAAGCAGGCACTCGGCCACCGCGCCACCGAGGTCATGGTGCCCGCACCATGGTAGGTACGTATACAATGATGGGTCGTAGCTATGTGCCGACCTCGCCGCGCCCGTGTCCGACGCTCCCTCGCTTCGCTAGCGCTGTGCTCACAATGCAATACCTGTTTACATAGGTAATCATATCATCATTAACCTATTGCAGTCAACTGCTGGACATATGTTTAACGTAGAAATTATGAATAAGAATAAGGGTACAAAGGGTAACTTGAATCTGAAAAATGAAAGGACAGCTGGTTGTTCTTAACAGAACAACGAAGTTAAGCACTGTTCCGCGTAGTCATCATTTGGATGGGTGACCGCCAGTGGCAATTTCACCTGAGCGCTCCCGTGCTTCGGAGGGCACGTTAAGCAGTCGGTCCCGGCTTTTTCAAAGTTGTTAGGCCATGACAGAGGCCTTCGGGCGGCCTAGAAACTCTGTCACCAGAGTTGGCCACTAACTCATATGATCTTACATACTTTTACTTACTTGATTCAAATGTTCTAGGTCGACCGGAGGAAAATGTATTGGGAGGAATATATTGGTAATGGTCCATTATTTGCTCTACCCATCCAGTATTTGCCAGCCACCCTGCATGTCTTGTTTCCATCTATTCGGCCCTAAGCTATGTTTGCATAAACGTGGTCTCCACTCCAGAAATCGGTAGAAGAATTAGAATTCACCTAGTTTTAAGACGTTTCAAAATGATCCTTGTGACTCTATTATTACTACTAACCTTCTAGATCCCAGTGTTGGGTAAAGGCCTCCCCCATTCCTCCAGGGTTTGCGATCCTGTGCAGTTGTTCGTTAGGCTCTATCATGTAATATTGAATAAAAATATTTTGAACTAGCCGAACTGCCTCAACTTCGCACGGGTGCAATGGAAATTTAAGCACCCGAGCAAAGCCGGGGCGGATCGCAGGTAATAAATTTAGCTTATGTTACTCAGGGGTAATGAAGCATTGTAATGGTGAAATAGTTTTTGAAATAGGACCAGTAGTTTTGAGTTTATTCGTAAAATCTTCTCTCTTTTTAATATTATTAGTATAGATTTGAATTTGAAGTATCAGCGGATAGACGTCGACTGCTAGACATAGGCCTCCCCACAGAACTTAAATATAGTTCTGTAGGCCTCCCCCAAAGAGCGCCATGTCGACCGATTGAGCCTTCACCATCCACCGTTTCCCGTCATAAGTCCATCGAGTCCCACATCTACAACCTAATATTAAGTTCTTATGATTCAATGGCCAAGCTCTGGTGCTGGTTATAGCCTCCTAAAGGCCTGTGTCATTATGGTCGGGTAAAGAAAAGTATATAATATATTTATTCAATCATATCACAGGGGTCATTTTAAAACGTGCTAGTTCCACGCGCCCCAGCCTGGAAGAATCTGGCAACAAACTCAGCTGGGTTCTTAGCTTTTTTTGATGATCCCTCTTCATCTCTGGGGTCTAGATGTTTCTATATATTCACTATCATCATATTAGCTGATTGATTTCCACTGCTGGATATAGGCCTCCTAAAGAGCGCCATGACGACCGATTGATCCACGGACTTCCTCATCGAGGCCGTTCGTCCTAACTTCGTTTTCCAGTTCGTGGTCGCTTCGAGAATCTTTATATCCCAGAAGTTATCGATTCTGCAAACTATGGCCACTGCCACTTCATTTTTTATGATGACCTCGGTTTTTCTTCTTCGGTTTCCTTGTTTTAGATTCGATCGCGTAGTGAAACATAGCCTAGCTCTTTCCATAGCTCGTTATCTCTTATGGTGATACCAAACATATGTAATTCCTGCCACAAAGAAAATGTCATTCCTGTAAGTATTTTTCTAATCTGCAATATCACCATCTCTTCATTTCCATAAAAGCCAGACATCTACCTACCACAATACAATGCAAAGTGCTTCCGACGTCTACTTCCTGTGTGGACGAGCCCTAAACACATTAGGCCGCGCCCTGACACACCCGGCGTTGGCGATCTAATTATTTCTTTATTTTACAACTGTGCTTTGAGCATTAGTTTCTTGTATCGCTTTAGTATGTTGTGAATGCAAATTATGATCATAATTATTATCATCAGCATCACTATCATAATATCAGCCAATGGAATTCCACTCCTGGACATAGGCCTCCCCAACGAGCGCCATAACGACTGATTGGGAGCCTTCACCATCCACCGATTTTCTACGACTGCTTAAGGACATCGGAATCTAGGGCTGTACTCTTCAACGCGATCTCAATCCCAATTTCAATCTAATTCTAATTTACAGCTGTAAATTTTTGTACTCTTGGAAACCAGGTTTAGTTTGGCACTAGGTGGTCATGAACCCGGGAAGGGCGGTAGCACAGGGGTGGTCCTGCGCTGCCGCAGCATTACAAGGTGCTGGAGCTGACTACTGTTAGCCCCGGGAAGTGCTTTGAGCGCGATGCAAGAGGGGCACCACTGATAGTCCTGGGACCGTGGAGTCCCTTGACATGCATCGAGGCTTGCCACCGCACCGGGGAGTTTTTAGTGAGTCGTCGAGTCCGATACCCTCACACACCCCTTATGCGACGGGATGTCTGGATGCAGATTCTTCCCCGTTAACAAAAAAAAAAAAAAAAAGGTTTTGTCATGAAATGTCATAATAATACTTGTCCAATATCGATCCGTTCAAGAGTAATCAAGAATTGCCTTATCAATTATCCTTTTTCGAACATTTTTGCTCCAAAATCAAATATTTTCTCTCTCTTTCTTTTGTTTCTTCTTCCTGATGCGAGTTCTTTGGGACAAGTTGCACAGTTTAACAGACTCGCTGGCGAATCGAGAACGTCAATACTGGTGCTTATCCGTTTTATGCTTTTATTGCAAGTTGGATTTAATGTTATTGTGGGATTTTAGCGGGTCATTTTTACCCTTTTATGAAAATACATTTTGTAAATGAAGGTCGCGGAGTAATCATCTCTTGTTTGTTCCGGAGCGAGGCGGTGCCGGTACGTCGCTGATTACTGTTGGTTGCAGTTTTAATCATAGAATACTAAATTGCTAGTCGAGGTGACGTTGAGCAGTGATAGCCGAGGTTAGAGCTGCGTTAAAAAGAAAGAAAGAACGAAAATAAATTTATATATCAAACAAAACAGACAGACATATTTATTAAACATAATATTTAAAGTGTCAACGCTAAGACTACTCCAGTGGCTATGCTCTTATTCATAAAAGAACCTGTAACTCTAGCAGCTTGCTAAGTATAGCCTCTTGGCAATGAGCAAGGACGATGATCTATATAAAAGACACATTAGCTAACAGAGGTTTAAAGCATGTTTATGGCTAAGGTCCTTAGTGTCTGCTGAATATTTTAAGCGTATTGTACTTCGCCCTTTTCAAATTGTATTTTTTCTTTTCTTTTGTGGTGTATTTTTATTTTATTTCGAATTCTTTGCAAATAATCACGTTAAGTAGGCAACTGTAAGTAGTATTTATTGCAAATGTAAAACAATAGAGTACGGTAGCAGGCATCACATCACGTGGGCGCCAGCCGTGTGGGAGTGCCGACCTCCTAGCTCAAATGCTTGCTTCACACTGTTCCAGCTACTGACTCTTCAAGTCGTATCATAGCTATCTAAAGTCACATAGAGTGCTGACACATTTCCGTTTTTTCTTTTTTGGATCGATTATTCGGCATTTTTAAAGATATAAAAACAAAATTATTGGTATTTTATAAAAAAAACGGTTTTTTTTGCTCAACCTATAGTCCTGAGCAATCCCAATTCCTTCCACTAACCTCATGATGACCTGAGTCCCGTCGGCAGTAGATACAATACCACGGATGAAGTTAATAAGCTTAATCTTTAGGTTGTATATGTTGTACCAGAGTTGACCTCCTCATACGAACTACGAATATACTGACTTATTGGACACTGGCAAAATTCAAAATTCATAAAATGGCTTGTTTCAATAAAATCACAAGCTTCAATTTGAAACGTCTTACAAGCTAGGAAAATTTACACCAGTTCCAACGCGCCTATGCCTTAAAAGAACTGGCAACAACACCGGCTGGGTTCCTATCGCTTTTTTTTGCCTACTCTCAAGCGATAGTGGTAAGGTGATCCACCTCGCGTATCCAAGCGCCCGTGATTGCTTGTGAGTATGCTCCAAGCAAATCACCTTATTAGAGAGAAGAATTCTTGAAAGTTTCATGATCTTACGAGAGAAGAGTTTTGCAAGTCACTGGCGCGAGTGACTAGCTTAGTACAAACGCACACGACTGAGTCATTTCACGCTTGTCCCCTCTGCCTCGTCTGTTCAATCATGCATTAATAATATGTCACGCTTTAATTAAACGTTTCCGACGCTAAAATCATTCTTAAACAATTTTATGACGAGATCTGGAAAATCTTTTAATATTTTCCGACCATAATTATCATTTATAAACAATTTATTGACGAGATCTGGAAAATCTTTATTAATAGTACTAAGTGATCTGATACTGCTTGGTACGGTAGGCTACGGTAACCGCTTACCATCAAGTGCGCCGTAAGCTTGGTTGCCATAATGGATTTAAAAAAATGTGATGTTTGTACTCAACTCCGTAACGGCTGAACGGATTTCGATAAAACTTGAAAAAGATATGACCTGAATGATAATGAGCTACTTTTTATTAAGGTAAAAAGGTGAGCAAAGCTGGTGGCAGAATGAAAATATTTGTCACGCAGCAGGAATCGAACCTGTAACCGTACTTCTTAACCAAGTATCCACCGCACCACCAAGGTCGTTATATTAACTGTAAAAACCCAAGTTTTACCACTATACCATCAGTTCCCCTAATCTTTGCTCATAGCCAATAGCTCTATCAGAATAATATAAAAAGCTTTTGTTACTGACTGACAGATTAACGCACAGAAGTCCAAGAAACATAACATTAGGAGGCACATTTTAATCTTGCACTGATGGTCTAGTGGTAGTGACCCCGCCTTCCGATCCTAAGGTCGTGGGTTCGAATCCGGTCGTGCACCAATGGATTTTTCTGTTCGAAAAATGTATGTGCGCAATGCCAGTGCTCTCATACGGTGAAGGAAAACATCGTGAGGAAACCGACATGTCCAAGAACTAAAAATTCGAAAGACATGTGCCATCCACCAATCCGCATTGGGTCAGCGTGGTGGATTAAGAACCAATCACTCTCGCCTGAGAGTAGGCCAGTGTCCCAGCAGTGGGAACATTAGATGGCTGTCATGATGATGTTGATGATCTTGTAGTATAAAAGGGCACTAAGAAAGAAATAGGCATTAAAACTGATCTTGAAAAACTGTTCTACTAAGTTCAGAAGTTACAACTGCAAAAATACCTACATGTAAGCAATGAATAAATAAATATCTAAATAACATTTCAGAAATTAATGGTTTAGTAGGAAAAATTGGGATTTTTTTATTTTAAAATTCGAGCCAAATCGCGGCCATGTCACGGCGTAGCAATAGTGACGTCATAGTTCAGTTTTCATGTAAAATAGAGAACCAGGATACTCTGATTTGTGTTCAACCTTTTACGGCGGATTGCTGTATTTTGTTTTATTTTTTTAACAATATTATCAATCTCGCATCTAATGTAAAAATATATATGGTTTTTATATTCCTTGAATCCTATTTCATAGAGTAAAGACGTAATTTTAGTGATTATTGGTTACTGTCATCATGCCGATGCCCGAAATCCAATTCCTAGACAACGTAGCGGAAAGATGAAGTGTAGTAGAGTTCTTTATGATAGAGCTCGTCCGCGGAAGAACTACCACCATACCTATTTCTGCTACCAAGCAGTAATACTCGGATTGCTGCGTTCCGGTTCAAAGGTTATGGTTTCCGGTGAAATTACAGGCACATGAGACTTTAGATCTACGTCTTAGGCTGGCAACTCGCGAGTGATACTTCTGGTATTGCAAGCGTCCATAGGCTACGGTAACCATCAAGTACACTTCGCTGCCACTTTAATGGTATAAAAACCAAGTTTGTATAAAATAACGCGGACAAAGTCGAGGGGCGTTCAACTAGTTTATGTATACTTTAATTAATGCCACCCCTACGCTCTACTGCTGTAATCTGTGGCAGCAAACAGGAGGGGTAGGGGGGAGATTAATCATCTTTTGTGTCGCCAGCATAGTTGGAGTTTCGCGTTCTTTAGATTATGTTTTGGTGGGGAGGTATTTTTGTGCTGGAAGGTTTAGGAAGTCATTTGACATACTCTTCATCATACTAATACCGATCTATTTATTGTATTGTATTATTAATAATAATAAT
Source organism: Colostygia pectinataria (assembly GCA_951394395.1). NCBI lineage: Eukaryota > Metazoa > Arthropoda > Insecta > Lepidoptera > Geometridae > Colostygia > Colostygia pectinataria. Next base: position 7,270,176 of record OX596372.1, on the reverse strand, counting down.
AATAATATAATAACATACGTATGCTTTCCTCCAGAAAGCAGCAATTTTAAACACCTGCAGAATTGTTAGAATTTTTTTACAAACGGACCTTCAGAATGAAGGATCATTTGGACATAATTAAGTAGACAATGATATGCACTTGGCTTAGGCCCGTGCACTTCAGTTAATCCGGTTTCTAGTAAACCGAGTAGATTAAAATCTAAAATAATAATAATAATAATGTATTTATTTTCAAAAAAAGGTTAACAACAGTTTTAATAGTAGGTAGTTTTGAGTAGTAGGAATATAATATTGTATTAACATTGCAGCAGTATACCTAAGTTTCTGTAAATTTTTTGCTAATTGTGATACCTTATAGTGAGTCAAATACTTTGACTCCTCGCTCTAATTAAGAATTACTTGTATGTAGACGCGAGGGCTCTCTGCTTCGGCTCGTTACCATAGGTAAACAGAAACAAAAGATAAGCTAAGATACTAAGTATGTAGGAACAGATACATTTGAGAAAAAAAAGGCATTAGAATGAGAAAGTTATCATCTAGGTCAGTAGGTAGATACTAAGTTTTTAAATAAAGTACCTGCATTTTAATAAATATATCAGACATCTAGTACCCATAACACAAGCTCTGATTAGCTTGGGGCTAGATGATGCTGTGTGAATTGTCCAGTATTTATTATTATTATCCAAACTTTTGCATTTATAAATAACTTTGATTAGTGTGTTAATACAATATTATATTCCTACTACTCAAAGCTACCTACTATTAAAACTGTTGTTAACCTTTTTTTGAAAATAAGTACATTATTATTATTATTATTATTAATTTTATACTGGTTAATTTTTTGCATAACTATTATATTTGCTTAAAATGGTAGAAATAGGAGGCACTTATCGAAAGATTTTTTTACCCTTGTTCCCTTTTCATTTTATCATAATTCTTAGTTTTGGGAAGTCATTCATGTATGTTCCCAAAACTTTACGAGTATACTCGTCATTAGATATGCTTTTTTTTTTGATTTTGTGATAATAAATAAAAAAAAGCACATTATTGAGGACACAATTTTATTTTTATTTATTTTATTTATTTATTTACTTACTTTAATTAAACGGGTTTAATCCCAATTAAAATAATTAAAGACAGAAAATAACAATAATTAAATGATAAGTACAATAATATAGAATACTAATGATAAAAATTTTAACAGATTAAATCCAAGGAAATAATAATTAGTCATAATATACAAAGAAATCAAGAATTAAAATATCAACATACAATCAGTAACTAAATTAAGTTAAAACAGTCATACATCACGCTCACAGAACTTCAAACAAACTGATAAAATTTAACAAGTAGCACAAAAGTTAAAGTAAAAGTAAAGTAAAGTAAAGTAAAGTAAAGTAAAGTAAAGTAAAGTAAAGTAAAGTAAAGTAAAGTAAAATAAAGTAAAAGTTTATTCTTCTGACAAACTATATAAAAAAAAATATATAAAAAACAGACACAGTAGGTGAGTGCTTCAGTGTATTCTGTGTACAGTACGTCAAAAAAGGTTCTTCCTCAGCATAATGCTACAGATAACTGCAGCGCTGATTTTCAGCATGAACCTCAGTTGACGCACGGACATGGTGCAATGGTACAACAATGTCATATGGTTACTTATGTCATATGTGTAAACAATACTAAATAATGTAGTCCTACAAAGGGTGGTCATATCGCAAGGAGCGATTTCTTACTGACTACCTACTAATGTATAGGTCTCACAACGGATCTCGGCCGTAGTGAAATTAGCCGTTTCGATGCGCAATGGAGCTTTTTCAAACTAAATTGTCTTTGCGCATCACAAACGGCTAACTTCACGGAAGCCTAGATCCGCTGTGCGAACTATACTTAAACTTTTGTTTTTAATGTTAATTTTAACCTATTTCTCGTGATAATATTTTGTACCTTTCATGTTACCTTATTATCAATCAATTAATTAAATTATTTATTAGAGAGCACCGGTGGTCTAGTGGTAATGACCCCGCCTTCCGATCCTAAGATCGTGGGTTCAAACCCGGTCGTGCACCAATGGATTTTTCGGTTTGAATAATTTATGTGCGCAATGCCAGTGCTCTCATACGGTGAAGGAAAACATCGTGAGGAAACCGGCATGTCCGAGAACTAAAAATTCGAAATACATGTGCCATCCAGCAATCCGCATTGGGTCCGCGTGGTGGATTAAGACCCAATCACTCTCGCCTGAGAGTAGGCCAGTGTCCCAGCAGTGGGAACATTAGAAGGCTGTCATGATGATGATGAATTAAATTATTGATTGATTAAAGTTTTATTTTTTATTGACACGATGCCTTTGAGTCAAGTGCCTGATCCTATCAGTTGTTTTTCAAAGTCTTAAAGTGTTGCGTAGCACTCGTAGCACTGCACTGTGTTCGTTACCCCGACACTAGTTAATGGAGTTGACTGTATCTACTTAATTACTAGACCCACCTCAAATAAACAAAGGGGCCGTTACACAACTTTTACCATCTATTGCAACAATACCAAATAAAGTTTACTGGTCACCTCGGCGATAAAACGCCATGACAACACAGTAAACTGAGTAAACTAGGGTGCTGCATGCTAGCGTCTGCTCCCAGCTTCGCTCGTACTATGATAAAAATATCCATTCGACCAATTTCCAATAACTGTTCCGAAGAATAAGAAAAGTCAATAACAAGTAAACTGTCAGTTTACCCGCGAATAACTAGTTGTGATTTATTCAGAGAATAGTGCCCATTCGAGTTTGCTTGAATCCAACCTTATGCAGATAATTTAATTCAATTTAAATTGGCAGTCGTTTTTAAAAAGTGCCATCTAGCAAACCACAGAAAAAATACTACGTACCAAATTAAGCAAAACTTGTACTATGGGAACCAAATAAGCAGTAGTGTGCAAGCATTACTGTGTTTAGGTTTGAAGGGCACTGTAGCAAGTGAAATTACTGAGCGAAAGAGACTTAACAACAATGTCTCGGGGTGATAAGCGCAGTGCAATGCCACGCAAACACTTAAAAACTTTAAGCTTTGGGTGGCACTGCATCTGTAATAGTCAGGCGTGGTGCTTTCATCAGGCGGGCGCCTTGATAGTCCTGTCACTTGCTGACATAAAACAATTGCAAACTGTCCCGCAGCGGGAATCAAACCCACTACCTATTGCTTCTCAACCAGGTACTCTCCCACCACGCTGCCGAGGTCGTCACGTGCGCCACTTGCTAACAAGAAAAGAAAGAAGAGAGAAAGAGAGAAAAGACTCAGTAACCAAGATTCAAATTGATCACATTCATATTGAATCTAAATCGAGCGTAACACAGCTCATTACCAGTACGAGCCCATTCCAAGTGACACTCCCCTCCCCCTATGGGGTGTTGGGGGTGTAGGGGGATATCATTTATCACAATTGACGGGTCATTGGAAACCCCACGAAAACCTAATCAGCATCCAATCGACATGGTGTAATTATATCTGAAACTTTATTTCGAAAGATGTTTGTACCGTCATTTGTACACGCAGCTTTGCTTAGCTTTTTGTATTTCAGTTATTTGATGCATAGATTATATGATTTATTATTTTTTTATCTCCTACCTCATCATCATGACAGCCTGTGTTCCCACTGCTGGGACACTGACCTACTCTCAAGCAAGAGTGATTGGGTCTTGATCCACCACGCGGACCCAATGCGGATTGGTGGATGGCACATGTCTAGTTCTTGGACATGTCGGTTTCCTCACGATGTTTTCCTTCACCGTATGAGAGCACTGGCATTGCGCACATATATTTTTCGTAGCGAAAAATCCATTGGTGCACGACCGGATTCGATACCGACCGGACCGGATATCAAGTCCTATAAGAATTAAATTTCGGGAGTTCCTTTAGTCTTCAAAATAGGTCACGAGGTAGATTTGTGTATAGTAAGTCTATTTCACATAAAAAGGGTGCTGACAGGTAAAGTGTGTAAATTTATAGTTTATGGAAAAGTTTGTTATGTTCGTTTATCCCAACGGCCGCTTTATGATTTTCGCCGTTTTTACGAAACATTTGCTTGGTAGCGGTGTCGAGAAGTAAGTGGTTTTTGTCCTTTTTCGATTGACCTTTATCTAAGTCGATGTCTTCGCGTTGTGAATTTTTAATCGGGAAAATTTCAAGTTTTCCTTTTTTCAGTTTGTGCGTTCACTCTCGCTTGAGAGTAGGGGTGTGCCAGCGGTGGGAATGTTAGAAGGCTGTTAAGAAGTTCTTTCGAGTCAGTGGACTTGTAGATTATATTCTGTGTCAGATGTCAGTGGTCAAATAAAATAGGTACAGTAGAGCTTGTAGAAAATCTCTACAAAAATTCCTAAACGAAAGCATCCTGCAAAAGTATGTAGGAAATAAATTGTACACAAGCCATCTGTACAAAATCTCAAGGAATCTATAAGACTCAGTACCTACTGATTTGAATATTGTATTGTCTCGGTATCATCATGACAGCCTTCTAAAGTTCCCACTGCTGGGACACTGGCCTACTCTCAGGCAAGAATGATTGGGTCTTAATCCACCACGCGGACCCAATGCGGATTGGTGGATGGCACATGTCTTTCGAATTTTTAGTTCTTGGACATGCCGATTTCCTCACGATGTTTTCCTTCACCGTATGAGAGCACTGGCATTGCGCACATAATTTTTTCTGTTAAATTCATTGGTGCACGTCCGGGTTTGAACCAACGACCTTAGGATTGGAAGGCGGGGTTACTACCACTAGACCACCGGTGCTCCCGTCTCGGTATACTGAAATAAAACTCGCCAAGTGCGAGTTAACCCACGCCCTGAAAAACCCAGATGAGTGGATGGCTGAGGTGGATGGCGAATACTCAAGGCTCTTATTGAGGAAGGCTTATGTCCAGCTGTGGACGTCTATTGGGCTGATAGAATGGCAAATGAAAAATAGGAATTGGTTTTTCTCAATAATTGTTGATGGGACTACTAACAAACTCAAGCCACGTAGTTTTTTTATACAACTGAAGTGGCAACCAAGCGTACGGCCCACAAGATGGTAAGCGGTTAGCCAGCCTATGGACGCTAGCAATACCAGAGGTATCACTCGCGGGTTGCCACCTTTAGGCTAAGATCGAAAGCCTCATGTGCCAGTAATTTCACCGGAAACCATACCCTTTACACCGGAACACAGCAATGCGAGCATGGCGTCAGAAATAGGTATGGTGGTAGTCCTGCCCCAGACGAGCTCTATCACAGAGAACTCTACTACTCTGAGTTGTAGATCTTTAAAACTCAATTTTTTGGATGACACTGCAGCTTGAACGACTTGACAGTCTCGTAGTTTGCTGACATAAAAAAAATATAATAACATACTCGTAGCAGTCTACAAAACCGTACCATCTTATTTATTTCGTCACCTTTTACTTTTCTACATCAGTAGGTACTGTTTTTAGTTGATCTGTGCTAGAATATTGTTATTTTCTTGCTTTAAATCTTGCGCTCAAATAGTTCCAGGCTAGAAACAAAATATGAAACAAACCAAATCCACTATTCGAATTCTATAGCAATGTACACGATTTTAAACTTTAACAATTTTATTGCAAGCGAAGTTATCAGGAACTATTGCGTCACTTCCGCAGCTGTGCCCGCCGGGAATCCAATATGGCGGCCGTCAAGTGTCACTTGCAGTCTAGCTGTCACTGAGAGAGGACGTAAGCCGAGACCGCGATGTGTTTTACTGCTCTGAAATATAATTTTAAACTCTATCATGTTGGGATAGAAATAGTTTTGTCATGGATGGTAGATTCCCGTTATTAAAGATAATCCCAACAGATTTGTACGTTTTAAAATGTCTTTATCATGTTTTAGTTTGTAGCTACACTGGGGTAGTTTATAGGCCACTCCAAGATGTCCGAAGGCTCAAGTTTTGCTACAGTAATATTGAGAAAAGGGAAACATAATATCTACTTCCTGCATTAAATTAGGACATTGTATAGGTACTTACTACAGAACATTCAAATTACGAGAGTCAAATTATTTATATAATTAAGTGCCATCAACACAATATACACTCATGAGTGAGTAATAAAAATTAGAGGACAAATAGAACAATGATTACAATACAAAATAATAAACATTAATAAAATTAATTAGGCCGAGGAAACGTTGGCGTGATGACATCGACACCTTTCAAACAGACTGGTGGGAAATGGCGGATGACCGTGAAATGTGGAAAGATATGGGGGAGACCTTTGCCCAGCAGTGGGATAATATAGAGGTTAAATAAAAAAAAAATAATTAAGCACATATAGTTAGGTATCAAAAAAATAATTGCGTGTGAACAGATTATAGTCAAGCATGCACCGTTTAGGCCATATCAACAGCGGCCAAACACTTGTTTATTAATATTGCTTGATATCATCTTTTAAACCAGTAATCTATCATACTCTTTTGCGACGCGTCCATAAGCTACAGTAGCCACTTTTCACATACGTACGTTTCTTTGCAACCTCTATAGAATTAAAAATATTGTAACCAGTGAATCCTATCTACGAGATATATCGAATCCCATAGATCGTAAAGTAAGCTCGATTATAATATCCCGAATCCCTTGAGGCCGGATTCAATTCCCTGATAGATAACCCAAAACCCGAGGTTTATCCAGAAGTGCGTAAAATTCCGCGTAGGTTACTACATTATTATACTAGTTAGGTCTTACTATAATAACGTTATAAAAGCACACAGGTAATTTAATAAAAGGTTAGAAATAACAAAGAGTTTATTATTTGAAAAACAAAATTAGCGGCGTGTTAACGATTTTTCTTTCAGTTTCTTTAAAACATCGACTTTGACGCCTTTTATCCACAGTAAGTTATCGCTTTCTTAACAACTTTTTTAACTTGCGGCACAGAAATATTCTTACCTAAGCACAGTAGTTTTGGTAAGTAAAAGGCAGAGTTTGTCGTTGAACCGTGTCAATAAAAAACAATGCTCTAAGATAAAAAACACCCTATTGCTTCAAGAAAATCAGTTTCCCGAACAGAAAAAAGAATCGTATCAAATAACACGCAAAAAAGTTTAAAAACTCCAAGTTTCTTGCCTCTCGATTGAACACGATGATATTGATAGTCCGAACAATGGCGAACCAAGATGGCGCCGTTCCCGCGCTTTCTTTAAGTCACTGTCATTTTGATGGCGGGAGAAAAACATTCGATTTTATGAGCGATTTAATTTTAATTGAACGGGTAAAGATCGAAGGGAGAGTGAAGTGGAAATTATCATTGACTATATTTTTAGGGATTTTGGTATTTTCACTCTAAAATATTTATGACATAACTTAGAAAATCTAACAAGCTATAGTTCTCACGGCGGATCTCGGCCGTCGTGAAGTTGCGCAATGGAGCTTTTTCAAACTAAATTGTCTTTGCGCATCACAAACGGCTAACTTCACGGAAGCCTAGATCCGCTGTGCGAACTATACTTTATTTTTTTTTTTATACCATTGAAGTGGCAACCAAGCGTACGGCCCACAAGATGGTAAGTGGTTACCGCAGCCTATGGACGCTTACAATACCAGAGGTATCACTTGCGGGTTGCCACCTTGAAGCTAAGATCAAAAGCCTCATGTGCCAGTAATTTCACCGGAAACCATACCCTTCACACCGGAACACAGCAATGCGAGCATTACTGCTTTGCGGCAGAAATAGGTATGGTGGTAGTCCTTCCCCGGACGAGCTCTATCACAGAGAACTCTACTACTCTTCAATTCAATAAATATAACTAAATTGTCGTAAATAAGTTTATACTCGGTACTAAAAGAGAGACAGACAGCGGAAAGCGACATTGTAATATACTTCAACTTACTTACTTAATAAATAATTAATATACTTCAGCGCAGTCATCATTTTAGGCAAGAAGCAAAGACATTGAGAATATGTGTATACAAGAATTTGTTTTTAATAAGGCAAGAGGCCTCAGCATCATGTGCCTCTATTTTTTTTTGTATCTCGCCTGAAATAAGGTATGATAAATTATACCCGGTTTAGCTATCTCCTCCCTTTACCCCTAAAAGGTTAAAATTATCCCCATAACTTACCCAACTTGCCGCCAAAACATAAACGTCAAAAGTCATTTGTCAAATAAAATTATGACAGTTCGCCAATTAAACTGCCGAAGTTCGAATTTGGAACTCGTGTTAATTCCTGGTTTTACTGGGGTTAAGTTTCACTGTTGATCAAAACTATGGTATGGATTTGTAGTTTAGTCCTAGGATTACCTCGTAAAGGCGGGTATCCACTATTCAGGCTAAATGGTGGTATGGTAGAGCTACCATACCATAAACCAGATAGAGCTATTAAAAAGAACTCTTTGCTAGTCTCTAGGTCAGCTTGCAGGCTGTTATTAATGTTATAATGTTGGGTTTTGGTGTATGACCGGGTTCGATCCTCTAAGATTCGGAAAGCAGGGTCAATACCACTAGTGTCCAGCAATAGACCATATTCTGTTAGTACGCGCATCGGAGTCTCCATATCGATCCAGGGTACACCATTTCCTCGCTCCGACATGAACCATGCATTTTTTTTTACAGCTATTTAAGCTGAGAATAAAAACACGGCTGTATGTGTAAACCTTAAAACGTAGCGCTATTGAAATAAAGTTGAAATTGGAATGGAGTAGGAAAAACTAAGTATTTTGTTTAATTTTCAAAATAATGTTTAATTTTTAAATGTAGCCCACATACCTAAACCTGCATAATAACTTTAAAGTTTAGCTTATGTTAGTACAGATTATCATAATTAAACATAAATTCGTGTTGTTAAAACACAGAAGCACAGAGCTATACTTAGATTTAAAGTACCTATTTACTACTTATTTATTGCGTGAGGGAGGCGGTTTTTGTCTTTAAACACCCGATTTGGAAAAAAAATTAGATATTTTTCAATCGTGTTTTCGGCTCATATAAATTCGTTGCGACAAGCAGTGACAAAACTATTGATACCTACTTATAAACTTTATTAAAATCGGGTGAGATCTGGCCGGGTGAATACGGAACTGAGGGACAACGGAACAAACCCTTTTCAGCACAACTAGGCTAAGCAACGTGCACCGCGGTCACCATCCGGCTGGGTGACCGCCAGTAGCACCAGGGTTGACAGACAAAAACTTATTTAACGACTCAGAGACTAGAGCTCAGTTTTCATTGTAGCTGCTGATTTGAAATGCCAACGACTCGTGACTAGACCTTCGTATCCGCTTCCTCATTAGTGATCTAGCTAGTTCCGTCCTCTTCTCTCGCTTATTCAGGGCCAGATAGCAATTGCTTAACCTGAGGGTCTACTTTTGCGGACAAAAGCGAATTATCGTGAGTTTTTGTAGTTCAGCATAGGTCCGTAAGTGCTCTGAACACACCGTATCACCGACATAAGTTGAACTACGATATATGCCACGATTGTCGTTTGTCGGTTCCAAGAGTATAAGGATCTACTTTTGCTGTCTAAACGATATATCGTGACAGTTTTCTTGATTCAGCTTTATGTCGGTGCATGCTCTGCCCCTTGATCACCTAACTCTGTTTGCGATCAATCTCCATTGATCTCCATCTCTAACATAACTGTATAATAAGACAAACTAATTTTTACAACATTTCTACAACTATTTTAACGTATTACTTTGATTAGTACAGTGTTAGCTTTTACGGTGAGGTAGTCAAACTGTCTTATTAGACAGTTTGAGATGGAGATCAATGGAGATTGGTTGCTAACAACAATAGTTTAGTTTTAATATGTATTGTTATTTTTATGTTTATTGTGTGGCGCAAAATATATATTTTTCTATTCTATTCTATTCTATTCTATTGTGATCAACCCGCTGAACTTTGTTGTCAGTGTTGTCACCGACATAGACCTACGATATTAGCCACGATTATCGTTCGTCGCTTTCAAGAGTTGACCCTCTGAGGTCTGTTCCTGTCACTATCTGACAACTTGTCGAACGCAAAAGCACAAGAGTGACAGGAAAGTAAGTTTTTATCAGAGCTTTGTATAAAACAATGTCGCTTTCCGCTGTCTGTCTCTCTTTTAGTACCGAGTATAAACTTATTTACGACAATTTAGTTATATTTATTGAATTGAAGAGTAGTAGAGTTCTCTGTGATAGAGCTCGTCCGGGGAAGGACTACCACCATACCTTTTTCTGCCGCCAAGCAGTAATGCTCGCATTGCTGTGTTCCGGTGTGAAGGGTATGGTTTCCGGTGAAATTACTGGCACATGAGGCTTTCGATCTTAGCCTCAAGGTGGCAACCCGCGAGTGATACCTCTGGTATTGCAAGGCTGCGGTAATCGCTTACCATCTTGTGGGCCGTATGCTTGGTTGCCACTTCAGTTGTATACAAAAAAATAATAATTGAATAATGAGCTTAATTCATTATTTCATTCACATTTCGTTTGATAATTTAAGGTGAAACAAACTATCGGCTGTATGGATGTGGCATCATGGCAACATTTTTAGGTACGCGTTTTGACATTTAATTTTATAAACTGCCATTTCGTGATACAATTTAATTATTAAATAATTTAAATATTTGAAGTTCTGTTTCAAACCGATAATATCATATTACTAATATTTAATTATTGTTTCACGGCTCATCTAGCGCAGTGAATAGTTAGCTGGCTGAAGCGATGTAGACCTGATTTTAGTGACAAACATAAAAAAATCACATATTATTATATTTTTTGTGATATTTCCTGCTTCATTTGAGGAAGGAATGTGATTACAACGGGGCATCTCCATAATGGTATCAGATTACCCGAGACAAAAGAAAAATATACTCGTGACGTCATTTGAATAGTAACGTCTTTTAATTCACTAACACAATACTTATCTAAGTATATTAATTCACCCATTTACCGCGTAGTTTATATACTTAGAAACTAAAAAAAAAAATCTAGTACATTGTGTACTAAATTGTGTGCTCAATTATTTTAGTTTTTTATTTCAAGCAACAAATTAACCTAACCTTTGCATTTTAAATAAGTATTAGACAATGTCGCAAACGTATTTTACGACTTTACTTTATGTGAACAGTAGTAAAAGCTTACTTATAGAAAAACTTAGCAGACATTTTTGCAACATTGTAAAATACTACACTGTGGGTTAGGTACAAAAATGCTGCAACGTTGTTTTCGTGCATGTGAAATTTTAATTAGGTACAGACTTAGGTAAAATTAAAAAAAAAGTAAAAAATTGTATTATAGATTATATGTAACCAATACAAATATAATTATTATAGGCGTTATTGATTTTTTTTATAAGTTTATAGTTTTAGTATACCTAAGTATTTAATTAAATTTAATTTAAAAATATAATACTGTTTCTAATAAAAAGTGACCATGTTTTTGTTTTTAAAAACGCAAAGAAATTCTCTAAATTATCACAATCCTAAAATTCCGCTTATATTCGGTGCAAAACTCAATCAAGAAAAAAAAAATTTAGGTGTGTTTTTCTTTCTTGTTAAAGTTAGAAGTTAGAACAGATGATGCGTAGCTGCGCTAGACTCCTCACTCCTCAGTAGCAATAAAGCGAACAGATAAGACAAACCCATCGATTGATGGAAAACTTTACACGCCTAGTAACGTGATACACCGCAATAAAGCTAGGAGCTTTGTAACATTCCACTCAACTTCTGAAATTGATTAAATAGTGCATTTTTCCAGGCGGAAGCTAGGCGCGGCTAGGCGGGGCGCGGGGCAAAATGGCGGCGTTACGTCACTTTCACAGCGCGCGCTCGGAATTAGATCAGTGGCTTGCACGCGACGCGGCGGGTGCGCGTCCGTAATCCCCAAAAACCGGATAAAATGTCGAATATCGAACGCGGCGACTCAATCTCAATCAGACATCACTAGTGTTTTTTTTAAGTTAATGTGTTTTTTGTTTTTTTTTCGACCAGCGGAAACCGGCTTGATGCGTAAGTTGCGTAGTGATCGATTAAGCTTGGAGCTTTTGCGGTTTAAGACGGGTACTTTTCGCTTGCAATTTTTTCGCTAGCGTCGTATTTCTGCGGTGTTGAGTTTCCGCTTTTGATTGGCGTTCAAAATTTATGTTTCGTACGTTTTTCTTGTATTTAAATGGACACGAAAGCTCTAAAAAAAAATTATATTTAAGATTAATTATTTTATTCGTCCTTTAAGAATATAAATAATATTGTGTGATTGACGTAGAAGTTTTATTGATTGTGGTATGTTCCTATTCTTGTTTTTGCTAGCCACAATTGAAATGGAAAGCATAAATGTTTTATGATCATGGGAATTGACAGTTGCGTTAGCAATTAAATGTTACCCGCATGAATATTACCCGACTACTGACGTGACGATACATAAGTATTATTATAGGTAGGTAGGTACTTACTCACTTATTTGTGGATTGCTTCATTTTGAATATTTTATTTTATTTTTTGTAGGTAGGTACCTACTATAATATTATAATGATTCCGGTACTTACCTACGTCATTAATGAGAAATTCATTCGGTACACAGTAGGTAAGGTACCTACCTACCTACCTACTCAAATATTATAAGCAATGCCTATCTAGGTAAGCACCCACTCCATAATATAAAACAAAAAATAAAAATAATACTGTTTAGGTAACCAATTAACCATACGTACACGACGTACCTACGTAGGTATACCTACACCCAAGTCGCTAGTTAAACCTGGCTGCCTGACCCGACACTGCGATTTCCTGTGCCCTGCTGCTTGTGAGTAGTAGGTATCAGAAACTACAAGCTTAGCACACTAACCATTGTACCACAACACCCAGACTAACAAATATAAAAAATAAACAGAATATAAAACCAGTTTTGCTTCAAATGACAACGCTGTCAGGACCCGTCATACAATTATGACAAATGACAGCTGCCCACAGAACATTTGTCACGGCGAGTAAGAAAGACTTGCTCGCTTTTATTTTGTCGCGTTTCATTTGACAAATGCAGAGATTTCATTCCATTGTTGAATTTCTTTATCCAATGCATTGGGTCTTTGACTTGTAAATCTGACTCGAGATTAAATGCGTGACATGTTTTTATGCCATTGTTGGATCGAGGTTAAGTCGAAGAGTTAAAATTCTTCCTAGTACCGTAGATACTTACGTACCTACCTTCCTGTCCTTGTTCAAACTATACTGTAAATTAGTTAATATAAAAAAAAGTATTGTAAGTTGAACTTACTTAAGAAATTTGTAAAAAAGTAGAAAAAACTAAGTATAGCACCTTTAAGTAGGTAAAATTATCGTTGTTTTTTTTTCCGAACATTATCTCAAACCAAATTATCTCAAATCAATTAAATAAATAATTTCCAATGACTCTCACATACTCGTTCGTTTATACTAACAGCACATCACTATATCAATTAAAAAAAAACATCTACCATTTAACATTGATTCTCTGGAGCGCATTTTGAATCGAATAAAGAACAGAAGAGGTCGGTCGCCGAGGTCATTCTACCGCCCAGCTCGCTCTGACCTGTCGAGTTGCTCCTGCTCTTCTAGGCTCGATTGTTGGTGGGAGGTAGGGTGGGTCTAGATGTGCTGGTGCTTTGTACAACGTCGGCCGTTGTGGGCGTTCAAGCGACCTACATACTACATCGTTTAATTGGGATGCGTCCATCAGGCGCCTAAGGCTGTGGGCGAGTACAGTTCACTGCTAAAATTGTAATACGTTTGAAAATAAAGGAAAACAACTTTAGACCTAAGAACCAGATGAACTGACGATTAAAAAAAACCGAAGTGACACTATTATAGTGTCACTTTGTTTTTTTTTTAAGTTAATTAATTAGGTTGGCGTTACTAGTTTGAAAAGCACTAGATGGTTAGGGACGTCTATTTTATTTAGTTGAGTAGAAAGGAAGACATTTACTTAAATTGCTAGAAAGAAAGGGCATTTCTAGCCAGAAACGTCTTTTCATTGCAGTAAAACTTATGTTCTTGTATTTTTTTACTAAAAAGAAAAGGAAAATGTTAATATCTAAATATAAAACGTTAAATTTATTAAAATTAATATTTATATTCCGTTAGAGCAAACTATAATACATACTATCGCATAAAAAAATCATTAATTTTTGTAAAATTCTTCACACAGCGAATTTTTTAATTTTTGAGTTATAAAATATCTACTTCTCTGTTTTTTGTTTTATGTAGAAACGTCTTTCTTCGTTATGACGGCAGTATAGCTGCGGTCCCAAGCAAAATAAAAAATGGTCAGATAAATTAGCATTGAACAAATGACCAACATGCATGCCTAATCACGGAAATGTCACTGTCAGAGTCTGACATAACAACCATGTAGTACCAAACGAGACAGGTGCAATGTTATGCCCGGTTTATAAACGGTTTTACCGGCCCGGGCAAATCTTAGGGATTATCAAAATACCAAAACACAATTAAAAATATCCATGTGTAAGGTTAAAATATGTTTTTTGCAATGCCACGCAGAACTTTTAAACTTAAATTTTTACTTAAATTTGGTACTGCAACGTAACTCGTAACCGTCTCGTAATATTTACTGACATAAAATCTACTTAGGTTTACCTAATCACCGAGGTCTACCGACTACAATATTCCATCGAGTTAATTCGGCAAATCTAAATACTACAAGATTTCTTTGTTAGAGCTCCACAGCTCCTTTTTTTTTTTATACAACTGAAGTGGCAACCAAGCGTGGAGCGCTCGTGACGTAGCTGGCTAAGTTGTTCTTAACAGATCAACGAAGTTAAGCACTGTTCCGCAGGGTCATCATTTGGATGGGTGACCGCCAGTGGCAATTTCAACTGATCGAAGGGCACGTTAAGCAGTCGGTCCCGGCTTTTTCAAAGTTGTTAGGCCATGACAGAGGCATTCGGGCGGCCTAGAAACTCTGTCACCAGAGTTGGTCACTGACTCATACGAACGAACGAACCAAGCGTACGCCCCACAAGATGGTAAGCGGTTACCGTAGCCTATGGACGCTTGTAATACCAGAGGTATCACTCGCGGGTTTCCACCTTGAGGCTAAGATCGAAACCCTCATGTGCCAGTAATTTCACCGGAAACCATACCCTTCACACCGGAACACAGCAATGCGAGCATTACTGCTTGGCGGCAGAAATAGGCATGGTGGTAGTCTTCCCCGGACGAGCTCTCTCACAGATAACTCTACTACTCTTATACTACTCTACTACTTTATTATTAATTTATACTTATTAAAGAAATAGTTACTAGGTTTATATTGAGTTGAGGTAAGATGTTTAACCTAACATACTCAACAGGAAAAACCTAGATACCTAACAAACTTTTTTTTTAATTATTGGCAAAAGGCAAAGAGGTACATTCAATATTGTATTGCTACAGGAAAAAATGGCAACCTACATAATAAAAAAATTGTTTTGGTTTTTATCCTGCTATTTCTTATAATAATAGGCAAAATGTTAGTTTTTTACGAGGCCAGTATTTCACGAAACAATGAACAAAACGACAATTTGAATACTGTTACGAGACCTTGGTTCTGTTTGCTTTGATAAGGTTATCTAATTACATCTACACGCTTTCTTTCGGCCTCGGGAGTTGTACTTAGAATAAAATGATAAAATCTGACAAAACTTCATCACCAAACATCGTAGTTCCACGGTTAATTCGTTGGAAGAATATTTGTCAATAAGTTCTTCTAGGTGGTCTTCTCTAACAATATTTGATATATTGATCATAATTGCCTGGAAAAGATCGCTTTTAGTGATGAGGCCGCCCATTGTTACACTTTTATGAAAATGCTTTTATCCTTTCTGTATCTGTTTCTCTGTCTGTTCTGTATTTTTAAGGTGTGTACCTACTGTTGTAAAGAAATATCTATCTATCTATCTATCTATTTATTTATGTATTCTTCTGATTAGCTGTAAGTTTACAAGAAAATAAAACAATAATTAAAGATTTAGAGCTACTGGTTCCATCACTTCGTGATTAGACTATCCGACAATCAACGCACCAGGCAAAACGGTAAATCCTATGACATTTTGGTGTTTTTGGCGTGTTATTTGTCCACGCTGTAAAGCAAACTAACTAAATTTTCTTTCCACTATACTAATATCTATATTGAATTAAAAATTAGTTTAAGGAAAAGGACTCGTTTTTTAAAAAAAAAACGTTTAAAAATTCTCTCCTCCTAAAAATTCCTCTTTAAAAATTGGTTTCATGAACTCCTTTTCCTGAAACGAATTTTTTATTAGTAAAGTGGAAAGAAAATGTTTGCTTGACAGCGTGGACAAATAATAATAATAACAATTTAAATAAGTAATGCTGGACAGTCCACACATTATCATCTAGCCCCAAGCTAAGCAGAGCTTATGATTGTAGATTCAGTAGATTGTTTATTTTATTAACGTAGTGCTTACATTCTCTTGGATATAGGTTCTAAAGTAGGTTTTATACTGCTGTAGTGCAAAAATCCAGAAAAATAAAAGCCGCCATCCTTGACTTATTGATTTCATTCACGTTCAAATGAACGCCTTCAAGTGAATCCAATGTCAACGCAATAGAACTCATTTTGCTAGAGAGTTTAGACTAAGAAGTAGAACAGACATGGTTTTACGAGATCGTATTTCAATTCGTCCATAAAACTAGATTTTGAATTCGGCGAAACGTTAAAAGGAATACAAAATGAAGCTATTTTGTTCGCTACACCCGCATTTATATGCGTAGAGAATCACTTGCGCTCCAACTTGGCTCTGCGTCAATAACAAAAGCAAGGCGCATGCCAAACAAACAACCATAGGTAGTTTTTAACCTAAACCTTTAATGGTTGCTCGTACGAGAAAAGCAAGACTCATTCATTCTCCTTTGAGAGAACATTAAAAAACCCAAGTATTTGGCATATCATTTTGATACAATTTTGGATTAGGAAAGCTTAAACTCAATACCTATTCATACTTAATAATATAATATAATATAATCTTTATTTTAGGCAACTTAACCTCAACTCGTACCATGGATATCTATTGATTAAAGTGTAATTAATTATGTTGCCGCACCCGTTTGTGAAAGTTTTTTCACACGTTACGCTATGTAGATACGTGTCATTGTAAACTCTTCTTCTTCTTCTTCTTTTAATTTGTGGCGTCTGTGGCCGAGTTTGCTATAATTTTGCCAATGTCAATGTCGACAGGGTTGAAACAGTAAGACTAAATTTTGAAAGGACGCCATCATTTCTTTTCAAAATGTTGTTCGTCAAATTCAAAATTCGAACTTGTTCGTCTTTGATGTATACGTCGACACTACTTGACACTGGCAATATTATCTAAACAGACAGACTGCCATTTAAAAAAGGAAAAAAAAAGACAATGGAGGTCTTCTTCTTCTTTCACTTGTGGCGTCTGCTGCTGAGTTTGCCAAAATTTTTCCAATGTCAAGTCGACAAGATTAAAAACTGTACAACGATGGAGGTTTAAGTGTCATGTGAACTCATGTGTTTGTCCAAGAGTGACAGAGATATGCGATAGTGCAGTGTGATCTGTGGCCGAGGGGCGGCTAGGGGTAGTTTAACGCGCAGATCGATCGCTCCCTCTCAGCTGTGCTGTCTACGTTCCTCAGATAATCACTCAGGAGGGATATAACTAAATACGAGGAAAACTTTACGGATTCAGCTCAGTTGAGCCGTTTTCTAAACTTTGTAACGTAACTAAATAATTCGGTGCAGATGTTTGAAGATATAACTTTACTTATAAAATTGAGATTAAAGAAATGAATAATCAGCTATAGTGGTTAGAAATCATTTTTAATATTTTAAGAGCTTTTCACCACTGGTTTTTGTCATGATTAGATTTAGGTTAGTGTTAAGAAACTGTATGGTTTGCCTTTTTGCACTTTAAAATGTACGTGTGTTTTGAAGTTACAAATAAATGATTTATCTATCTATCTATCTAATTATAGTAATATTTCGAAGCTATTCGCCGAGAAACCGTCGAACGCGGTCGCAGGTGGTGCTCATAAAGAAGAGCTTTTAAATAAAAATTAAGATATTTATTTGGCTCAGTAATTTTCTACAGAGTCGAGTAAATGTGGGTGATTCATGTAATGCTAAATTTGTAGATGTTTGTGGCTTAATTATTGAAAACCAGTGTGCCGAAAGGGTTCGATGCACTTTACATTGTTACCTGGAGCACAGGCTTAGTGGTAGTTAGCCTTCTGAGCCTAAAGTTTAGGTTCAAAACCAGCCGTGCACTAATCAGTTTTTTTATTTAAGAGTAGTAGAGTTCTCTGTGATAGAGCTCGCCCGGGGAAGGACTACCACCATACTTATTTCTGCCGCCAAGCAGTAATGCTCGCATTGCTGTGTTCCGGTGTGAAGGGTGTGGTTTCCGGTGAAATTACTGGCACATGAGGCTTTCGATCTCAGCCTCAAGGTGGCAACCCGCGAGTGATACCTCTGGTATAGCAAGCGTCCATAGGCTGCGGTAACCGCTTACCATCTTGTGGGCCGTACGCTTGGTTGCCACTTCAGTTGTATAAAAAAAAAAAAAAAAAAAATTGCTCAATCCTATAGAAGGAAAACATTACAGCATCAGGCATGTTCGAAAACTAACTATTTCGAAAATACTCCACCCCTAAAGTCAAAATCAAAGTCAAAAATCTCTAATCAATTAAATCACAAGGATCATTTTAAAAGAAGAAGAAGGATCATTTTGAAAGGTCTTAAAGCTAGGTGAATTAGTTTTAGAAATGTTAAATACCTCTCCATATTTCTATTAAAAGTAAAAGTTTATATGGTTTCTTATTTTTAATAATGAAGTTATATATAATAAAATAAGTATTTTGCGGGACTTTTATGACCCATCAGCACAAAATTTACTTAGTTCTCCATTTTATGATTAGTTTTTCACGAAAAGTTTAATTTTACACTTATATTGTTTTTATAACACGACAAAAGTACTTAGTTACCTACAAGTACAAGTCTAGACATCAACTTATTAAACTACAATTTAAATAAAGTCAGAATGTAGAAATAAAATCATAAATAACTTACCGGAGAAGCTTCAGGTGTTCTCGGCTAAATCTGTTTCTTACAAAAATAAAGGTTAAGTACCTACTTTTGTGCTTTTAGATTATTTTTTTTTGTTTTTTAAACATTTCATAGCTAAGGTACAAGAAGAAGGCTGACTGTGATATCAAAAGTTGTATTTGACTGACTATGCCATAATTTTCAACGAAAAACTAGGAAGTTTATATGAGACAGTGTCTCAATAGAGCCTCAGAGTACGTAGTTGTCAACTCTGGTTACGGAGTTAATATAGGCCGCCTTATGGCCTCCGTCATTACCTGGTTATGGATGCTTATAATTTTAGTACACCAGTTTAAATTGTCTTAATCTAATAAGCCATCAGAGGGCCTCCGCTATTACCTAACTTAAGAAACTGATAGGGATGCATATAATACTACCAATTTCAATTTTCCATTCTATTATAACAGCCTTTCTTTATTTTATCAAAAATAGTAGCAAAAGTGCTATGATAATTTTCTTCTTTGAAGTCAATAAGCATGATGACTGATTTTGAAAAACTGTTCTATTGTATTCAGAAGTATCGACTTTAGGCAAAAAATAATTTATTCCAGAAATGAATGGTTTAGTAGTAAAAAAATGCGAATGAAATTTGAATTTTAAAATTCACGCTTAAACTCGCTGAGTCGCGGAGTGACAGCGGTGACGTCATTATGTCAGTTTTCAATATAAAATTTTAGCAATAAGGTTCAAAATTCTGCAATATTTTTGATACCACCAATCAGAGAACCTAGATGCTCCTGATCGGTGTACAACCTTTTATGGCGGATTGCTGTATTTTGTAGTTTTATTATATTAAAAATATTATCAATCTCGCATCTAATGTAAAAAGAAATATGGTTTTATAATTCCTTGAATCCTTTTTCATAGGGTGAAGACGTTATTTTAATAATTATTGGTTACTGTTATCATGCCTATTTATAAATAGGTCTAGTTAATATTGTACGTCCAAAATGGATAGCTGAGCTTCATCAACAATAAGTATTTTCTTAGTCTTATTCTTATTCTTGGAATCAGGGTGAATGATACTTACTGAAAGAGGTTGTTGACCCTTCTTTATCTACCTGGTTTATCTTGTTCAGAGGCTCTACAAATATTTGTCTATTTGAAAACTATAGTGCTATTAGGGTAGACTAATTATAATTTTCATCGTAAAAATTATGAAAGTTTTTTTTTTAATTATTTTTATTCACAAAAGGCTTGCGCATGACCATTATCTCGCCTGATGTCTACGGTGAAGCACGCTTGCCTAAGTGCAACCTATTCACTCTTGTTTTCTTATCATAAGGTGTACTATAATCTTTCTATCTACCTATTACATTCGACGACCAATTTGGCGCGGTGGGCGAAGGTCCGCCTGCGACGCAGAGGTTGCGGGTTCGATTCCCGCCTTGGGACAAATGTTTGTAGGATCTGCAAATATTTGTTCCGGGTGTTCTGGGTGTTTTTTATGTAGGTATAATAAAAAAAAAATATATATCTATCTATGTATTGTATTGTATTAAATATATATCACTCATCTAGTACCCATAATACAGCTCTGTTTAATAGAAGCTTACCTTGGGCAAGATGATGCTGTGTGGATTGTCTAAAAAAAAAAAAATATGATATCACAGGTTTTTTTAATTATCAAACTAGCTAGGCCCTGCGGTGTTGCCCACTAAACATAGTTATTAATCCCCAAAAACAGTTTTTTTCGGGATATCAAGTAGCCTATGTCACGCGTGCTAATCCAAGGCATAAGCTACCTTTAAATGGAATTTCATACAATTCCGTCCATTCATTTAGACGTGAAGAAGTAACAAACACACATACAAACTTTAACTTTATAATAGGTGAAATGATTAATATCAAAGTAATAAACATTTTTTGGCAGAAGTTAATATTTACATACATCCACAATTTTAGTTCTTTGCCCTGCCTGTTTGTTTACACAGACATTTTGAAAATTATCTTTGGCAACTCGCACAATTCGGTACGAGATTTTTCGGTACTAGTTGTGGAACGACTCGAATAACACTTTTCAAAATCATATTTTTCTTTTGAAAGCACATACACGCTTTTTTTGCAAAAAATAACAAGAGCACGTCTGGATTTAGTTAAGCGATCATCTAAGCTATAAATAATTTAAAAAAAAACTGACTTCAAACTAAAAAAATGTTTGATAGATTGTTGAGATACGGGATATTATCAAAAAGTACTGAACCAATTTTTATTTTTATTTTTTATACTAATAAAGGGCCAGCCAGTTACCAAGCGTACGGCCCACTTGATGGTCAGCGGTTACCGTAGCCTATGTACCTACGCATGCAACATCATAGATAACACTTGCGTTTTACCACCCTGAGACGTTAGATGGAAAGTCTCATGTGCCTGTAATTTCACCGGAAACCATACCCTTCGAACCGGAACACAGCAATGCGAGCATTACTGCTTGGCGGCAGAAATAGGTATGGTGGTAGTCCTTCCCCGGACGAGCTCTATGACAAAGAACTCTACCCCAATATCGATAAAATGTATACTATAAAAACACCTTTTTGAAAGGCAGATAAAAAAAGTGAAGCTATTTGAACCGCTGTTTTGAAAGAAGCAGATGCCTCGACTCGATCAACAGAATAATAATAAAATGTATATAAACATTGTGTAACTGACTGTCCGTGAGTCAGCGCGTGTCCTGTTTATCTTGTACATCTGTTACGTACAGATGGTAAGGAGTGTGTTAGCGGCGGGACATGGCTTTACTTGCAATTGCTTGCTTAGGCTGGATTCGATCGACTTCTAGTGTAACTATTCCGTGGAATAAGAAATGTCAAATTTGTATTTGAACTGTCATTTTTGGGTTATCATTTTGATGGGTGACCGCCAGTGGCAATTTCAACTGAGCGCTCCCGTGCTTCGGAGGGCACGTTAAGCAGTCGGTCCCGGCTTTTTCAAAGTTGTTATGCCATGACAGAGGCCTTCAGGCGGCCTAGAAACTCTGTCACCAGAATTGCCACTGACTCATACGAACGAAAAAAAAAATGCGAATAACTACGATTTACTCGGAGCATAATTATAAGGTATCAATTTACAAACCGGCGGTTATTATAATATTAATAATAATAAATAAATAATGCTGGACAATCCACACAGCATCATCTAGCCCCAAGGTAAGCTGCTGTTAAACAGAGCTGTATTGTGGGTACTAGATGACTGATATACACTTAATACAATACAATACATAGATAGATATTTTTTATTATATATAGAAAATACCCAGAACACCCGGAACAAATATTTGTAGATCGTACAAACATTTGTCCCGAGGCGGGAATCGAACCCGCAACCTCTGCGTCGCAGGCGGACCTGCGCCCGCTGCGCCACATCGGTCGATATTGCACAGATAATGGGCACAACGGGAATATTTTTTTATTATTTTATTTAAATGTTACTGTCACCATTAATAGATTATTGACAATGAGGACAACGGGAATGTTTTTTAATAATTTCATTAAAATCCCACTACACGGTTAATGGAGACATTAGAAATACACGAGAATAGCGCCTATTCGTGTTTGGTCGAATCCAACCACTACTCGGCCACTACTTGGCCTACTCTCCAGCAAGAGTGATACTGTGAGCGGACCCAATATTACCAAAAATTATTAAAAAAAAAAAATATATATAACTATAAATAAATACTTGGCATGTTTACTTAGCGTCATCTGCCCCGGACGGAACTAAGCAAAGCTACTATAGGAACCAGAGGGTTGATTGCGTAACTTAGTTGCAATCCGATTTAAATCATCGTACTGTCAGTAAGCTCATATAATCATAAAAAAATATGTTGGTTTTTTAATTACAACCAAGTAAAATCTTGCAACCGAATTACACAATACCACTCTTCCCATAGCAGCTTTGCTTAGTTTCGTCTGGGCTAGATGACGCTAAGTAAAAATGTCAAGCAATATTTTAATCTATACTAATATTATCAAGAAGAAAGATGTATTTTTGTATTTAGTTTGTTACGAATAAACTCAAAAACTACTGGTCCGATTTCTAAAATTCTTTCACCATTAGAATGCTACATTATCCCTGATTAACATAGGCTATATTTATTACTGGCGACTCGCCCCTGGCTACTAGTCTTATTATAATGTTTCACGTCCCCTTTACTTCCGTAACCGAACGCTGACAAAACAGTTAGATACAAGTCCTTGAATCTAACATGCCCTTTCTTTTTCTAAAAATAACCGAAACGATATAAGCCACGCGCCAGTTGTTTCTTGATGAATGACATGTCATGTTTTCTTCGCAAAAATATATTATTTTTCATATCTCGAAAAATAATAAATGAAAAAAATATGATACTTTTACAAGAAAGTCAAAAAATAGGCTTAAGGTAGAAATAGTTACAATATAAGTGTTACAACTAATACCTAAACTTAGTTAAAGAATTTATTTTGTAATTAGGTAGGCATCAGCGCCCTATAATGTAAAATTGGTGGTGACCCAATAGGGAGAATGCCCTTTTTATATTTTGAAGGTTTGGTGACGTACTGACAAACAAAGCCTAAGCCGCTAGATGAAGAAGCTTAAAAGTAGGAACGTATATTTCTTATGTGCATAAAAAAACGCGGAAAAAGTCGTAGGACGTTCCTCATAAATAATACGAATGAACTAGAAATAGAGCTGGGGCCCAACCATGAACTCTTATAGCAATTTAAATGAAGACCTAAACTTAATTGTCAAAAAATTTTGTACCATGACATTGATGTGAATGATAAACAATCATGTCATGGTATAAATTTTTTTGTCAATTTAGTTTAGGTCTTCATTTGAATCGCTATAAGAGTTCATGGTTGGGCCCCTGGTCAAGTTAAATCTTTTACAAGAGGGAAAGAGTCCTCGTAAGCCTCCCTCTATGTCCAATATTGACCAATCAAATAAGAGAGTTCAAGCCCCAATGCCTCATTGAAGCCACTTGTCAATATTGGAGATGTAACAGATTAACCATAACTATTGTAGTTACAGTTTTAGACGCTCGAATTGATCAAATTTTTAATATAATTTATAAATTTAAAGTAGTAGAGTTCTTTGTGATAGAGCTCGTCCGGGGAAGGTCTACTACCTATTTCTGCCACCAAGCAGTAATGCTCGCATTGCTGTGTTTCGGTTCAAAGGGTATGGTTTCCGGTGAAATTACATGCACATGAGACTTTCCATCTAACGTGTCAGGGTGGCAACACGCAAGTGATATATGATGTTGCAAGCGTACATAGACTACGGTAACCGCTTACCATCAAGTAGGTCAAGTTGCCACTTTAGTGTTATAAAAAATAAAAATAAAATAAAACAATCTTAATTTATTATATTACTAGTAAGTAAGTTCGTAAAACCCAACATAATTATGGTGGAGTTAATAGGCCGCTTAGAGGCCTAACAATTAATTATGGTTAAACATTTATTAAGGAAAAACTGTTCTTCCGTGATGTTGGTGCGACGGCGCCGAAATATCGAAAACAGAGTCAAACTCACATTATCATGGTAAATATCTTGCAAATATCCCGTTGAGAATGACTCTTATTAAATTGTATGTGAAGTAAGATTTAAATAAAGAACCGTATGGATTTATCGTTGCTTTCTATTTTCAACAAACTACATGAATTAAAGTTAACCTGTCAGACGTCAATATTAGGGTAACTCAGCAAATAGGCCCCAAATACAGTTCGACAGCGTCGCGTGACCAAATCGAATGATCGAACATCTTTATTGAAACGAACGATTTCGTTATTTCTTACAAGTGGCGTGGCGTGACGGATTGTATGACCGGAAGTGTAGGTGTGATCGAAAGCTTGCGTAGAAGCTTTGGGAGTCGAGCGTACCTTGTTTTATAGCCATTTTAAACGCTTGTGACGTAACTGGCTAAGTTTTTCCCAACAGAAGGGCAATTCTACTAACAAAGATAAAAAACGTTGCTTAACGAAACGGCTCTTTTCATATGTTTTTAGGTGTTTTCGTATTCTAATTTTGAACAACGATCCAGTTGCGGTTAGTTTCAGCTAAAGCCAACAATCGATTGAGTTTTTTGACAACTTTTTTTCACTATCAAACACTGTTTCGGTACCGTTTGCGGTACTAATGTAATTTATCGTACGATATCAATCGCCTACTGGAATAGCATAAGGTATATAATTTATTTAGGTACCATGCGAGCAAGACCACGGGCATAAGCTAGTCACACTATTATTACAATTACGTCATAACATCTAAACAGATTTGATAAAATTAAGATAGATAGATTACGACCTGTATTGAAACATAAAATACATTTTATCAACTCTACTCGGCATCCATAACAATAGCAAGGATCATATTAAAAAACATAGGAACCCAGCCGGTGTTATTGCCAGTACTTTTACGGCATGGGCGCGTTGTGGAACTGGCGTAATTTATAAGTTGTAAGACGTTTCAAAGTGATCCTTGTGATTTTACTGAATAACGCACTTTTGATTTGATTTGATTTGATTTGACAGGGTACGAAGATAGCCGTGAGAAGTAGTTAGTAATACAAAAAAAAATAACCAAATAAACTTTTAACAGATCGACTAAGCACGCGTTAAATGCGGGCTCGTTCAATACTCCCCCATCTCCCCTACTAGGGTGTGGGGGGGAGGGGGGTCTTATCACTCAGCTGTTAATCAAACCCTTCATAAAGTGTTGACGCAAATGTAGGGTGACTATAAGTCATAATGTTGTAGGACAGTGCCCATTACTAATGCAATGTAAACTGACAGGCATAGCAGTAGCAGAGTTCTTCGTGATAGAACTCGTCCGGGGAAGTACTACCACCATACCTATTTCTGCCGCAAAGCAGTAATGCTCGCATTGCTGTGTTCTGGTGTGAAGGGTGTGGTTTCCGGTGAAATTACTGGCACATGAGGCTTTCGATCTATCCTTAAGGTGGCAACCCGCGAGTAATACCTCTGGTATGGCAAGCGTTCATAGGCTGCGGCAACCGCTTACCATCTTGTGGGCCGTACGCTTGGTTGCTACTTCAGTTGTATAAAAAAAAAATTACAGACGTAAAATGAATCATCATCAACCTATTATTATACTAGCTGTTGTCCGCGACATCGTTCGGGTGGAACTCGGGAATCGTACTTTTTCCGGGATAAATAGTAGTCTATGTCCTATTTCCGGTCATTATCTATATTTGTTTCAAGTTTCAGCCAAATCGGTTCAGTGGTTGTCGAGTTATAGAGTAACAAACATACAAACATCCAAGCTTTCGCATTTATTACATTAGTGTGATTTTGACGACCGATGTGGCTGGCGAAGGTCTGCCTGCGACGTAAGAGGTTGCGGGTACGATTCCTGCCTGTGATAGGTACATTAAGTAGTATTTTTTTGCACGCCGATTCGGTGAGGTATGTGGAACCAATTTATTATTGTAAAAACTAATGCATCATACTTCAAGCAAATAAATAATTTAATTTAATTTCTTTTCATTTAATTTAATTGGAACAAATGTTTGTACGATCTGCAAATATTTGTTCCGGGTGCTCTGGGTATTTTTCTTTATTTTTTTTTTTCTTGGTTTATTTTAAGCTTGCAGACTATAAAAGCAAAAATTGCGTTCATTATTTAATTTTAGCGTTTTTCATAATATACACCACACGAAGAAAATACTAAAATTCTATAATATTCCAAGAGATTCTGACAGGATTTGAACCCACAACCTTTCGCGGCTCAAGTTATGACTCATTCAAAAAAATGTGGACTTTATTATAACATTTAAGTACCAAGAGTATTTTATTTTTATACCGTCTCATGGTCACCCCTAAAAAGGTGATGGTAAACGCGCCACCTATACATAGATACAATCTAATGCATTATCTACAGATAGACAGATGCTCTGTGTTCTATCTAAAGCACAAGCCACACCATGTACGCAAGACCCGTCATTGACGATTCGTAAAAAAAGATGCAAATAATCTTATTATATAAAAAAAAAACCAAAGGTTATTATTATTTATTATTATATTATTATTATTATTTTTTTTTTTTTTAGTATTAAGTTTAAGACAGATTTATTCAACAGATTGTGGTGATATGCGACGATGTAGATATTAAACACGTTTCTAAGATAATTTTCACAATTTGCACCATGGTGCATGTAACTGCGCCGAAATATCGGGAATCAATATAACTTACAAATCATGGTAAATATCCCGTTTTTAGTAAAAACTATGTTAATAACCATGATAGTTTTAAAAACTATAACGTTTCTAAGATTTTTTCATAAAGTACACCACCGATTAGGTTAAAATTTAAATGTGACCTATTCCGAAGTGTTGACCATCAAACAAAAAAAGAATTATTTATATCAGCCCCCCTACTATTAACTCTTAGAGCGATTCAAATTAGGACCTAAACTGAATTGTCAAAAAATTTTGTTTCATGAATTCAATAATTATTAATTTCACGGTACAAAATTTTTGACAATTCAGTTATGGTCCTAATTTGAATCGCTCTAAGAGTTCATGGTAGGGAGAAATCGCGCAACATACAAAAAAACACAGTCGAAAGATAACCTCCTAAGTAGTCTGTTGAAAAAAGGAAAAAAACTAAAAGCACATGTATCTACCTATAATCTATGGTATCACCATTGTTAACTTTTTGGACGTGAATTACAAACCAGACTATAGTTCTACTATAGTAGTAGGTACCTAACCTCCTGACAGACACCTCTGTGTAGTGCAGGCTTTATCTAATGCCACGCACACGCGGATACAGATAGCAATGAATATTGATTCGATACGCGTTCTGCATTTTAATAACTGCTATTGTATATACAAGTATAGGGATCAAATGTTTGTACGATCTACAAATATTTGTTCCGGGTGTTCTGGGTATTTTCTATATATAATAAAAAATATCTATCTATGTATTAAGTATATATATCATATCAGTCATCTAGTACCCATAACACAGCTCTGTTTAACAGCAGCTTACCTTGGGGCTAGATGATGCTGTGTGGATTGTCCAACATTATTTATATTTATTATATAGAAGGATAATAAACAAATAAACACCCAACAGTCACATAATATTCACATAATACTCAGAGTTTATTATAAATTGTGAACATTTGAATTTTGTATTTTTGTTTGTTACGAATAAACTCAAAAACTACTGGTCCGATTTCAAAAATTCTTTCACCATTAGAATGTTACATTATCCCTTAACATAGGTTATATTTTTTACTAGTGATCCGCCCTGGCTTCGCACGGGTACTTCAGTTTTCAATACACCCGTGCGAAGCAGATCGGCTAGTTTAAAAATAAACTGGCTTCGTCCCGGCTTTTTCAAAGTGGTTAGGCCATGACGGTGGCCTTCGGAGGGCCTAAAACACTGTCACAGTTGGTCACTGACTCATACGAACTTACTTACTCGCGTGCTACTGGCTTAGGCTTTTACGCTACTTGGTTCACAGCATAAATCGTGTTTGTTCCATTAGGTAGACGAGAGGGTAAAACAAAAATGAAAATTTCACTAAAAATGTACTTGTATACCTATATAGCGAGAGGTTGCGGGTTCGATTCCCGCAGCGGGACAAATGTTTACATGTACTGCAAATTTATTTGTTCCGGGTCTGGGGACTATTATTATAATAAGTATAATTAAAAATAAATTTGCTAATTTCGCTTTTAAAATAACACGAGTGAAACCGTGCAGGGCATCTAGTATTAACTACCTACTCGTAATTGTGTATAACATAGTAAAAGCTTTGCATGTACGCTGTGTAGAAAATGTCCACCGATATATTTAATTTATTTATTTATAGGAATATATATATCAGTTGAGCTATCTATAGGTCGTTTGTAACGGTCTTTAGATGGCTCAACTGTTTCATATGTATTTTGTATATTTTGTAATGTAATATAATTATATTTATAGGAATAATACAGGTATTTTTTCTCGGAACGACAAAAAGGTCTAGGCTATCGTTGGTATTTTCTGTGCTAACTTTATCTTACTTCCTGCGTTTAATTAAATTAATGACTAACTATACCGATAACATATTATCTTGGGTTTCACACTAGCTTTGAAAAAATCGTTGAGACAACAGTAATAACTTCTAACTACAGTATAATATAAACTGTTGACTTTTTTTTTTTATACAACTGAAGTGGCAAGATGGTAAGCGGTTACCGCAGCCTATGGACGCTTGCAATACCAGAGGTATCCCTCGCGGGTTGCCACCTTGAGGCTAAGATCGAAAGCCTCATGTGCCAGTAATTTCGACGGAAACCATACCCTTCACACCGGAACACAGCAATGCGAGCATTACTGCTTGGCGGCATAAATAGGTATGATGATAGTCCTTCCCCGGACGAGTTCTATCACAAAAAAAAACTCTACTACTCTTAAGTCTGACTAGCTTATTGAAATTAAATAAATAAATACTAGCGGACATTTTTAAATCCATCTAGCCCCAAACTAAGTAAAGCCTGCACTGTAAGAACCAGACCAGCCAGGGGTATTTTGAAACTGTCGGAAAGCCAATTCCTTCGGTGTCGGATTCCGTATTCGAAAACGTTCCTGACAATATCGAAGTTTCCGACCCGACTTTCCGACCGTTTCAAAATACCCCTGGCTGGTCTGGTTCTCACTGTGCAGGGGCCTTACTCGAACGCAATCGGTATTGGACAAGTATTGGAATATGACATTTCGTACTTTTGACATCAAACCTAGCGCCAAATTCAACCTTGTTTTCATGAGTACAAAAATTTGACAGCAGTAAATTGTAATGAGATTGGATCGGAATTGTCATTAGATTGAAGAGTAAGGCACCAGGTGTCTTACTCTACCAATATCAATTTACTACTGTAAAATTTTTTTTACTCTTTAAATAAGGTTGAATTTGGCGCTAGAGTTGCTGTCAAATGTACAAAATGTCATATTCCAATACTTGTCCAATACCGATTTCATGGCCTAACAACTTTGAAAAAGCCGGGACCGACTGCCGGAAGAGCTCAGTTGAAATTGCCACTGCCGGTCACCCATCCAAATGGTGAAGCGCGATTGATAAATGTGAAGATGAGTAATACTATAGTTAATAATCTGACTGGACGCATAGCTTTGTTGAATTAGTTACCTCATTGTTGACATTTTGTTATCACTTACATGTCTAGGCGTATTAAATTATGCACATTATGTGTCAAATCACTGTAGCGATTTATTATAATAAATTTATATTAGGAAGTACCGAGAGGTCACAATCGTCTTATGTTAAACGCCTGACCATAAGTTGCAGTGTCATCTTGATTTTATAAATCTGTGGCACTGCGCTGGTCACTCCGAGATGAAGTTATTTAGTCTCTTTCACCCAGTAATTTCATTTGGTGTAAGTTCGTATGAGTCAGTGGCTAACTCTGGTGACAAAGTTTTGGGCCGCCAAAAGGCCTCTGTCATGGCCTAACAACAGTGCCCTAAACTATACAAAAACAGTGCAGCTCTAGAGGCAGAATATCATTGCGGTGGCACCCGTAAATCTTGCTGAAAAGTCATACCAGCCAGTTTTTTGAAAGATATGATGACTTTTCTTTCCAAATTCCCTTGGAAAGTCTTTGACTAAATTACCAACCAACATTACCCCTCCATTTCAGTTACTTACACTTGTGCTAAGTGAATAAGTCAAATTGGATAAATTGCCAACAAATTTAAGCAATAAAACTTAAAATAACACGAGAAAAATAATTAAAATGGGTGGACCCATGTCGTTTTGACAAGATAGCCAATGACAATTCGACCAATCTCCATTGATCTCCATCTCAAACTGACAGTAGAGTTCTTTCGCCACAAATTAAAAGAAGAAGTAGAGTTCTTCTTCTTCTTTTAATTTGTGGCGTCTGACAGTAGAGTTATGATCAAACTGTCATAATAGACAGTGAGATGGAGATCAATGGAAATTGGTCGCTAACAAAGTTATGTGATCAACCCGCAGGTGACTGTGAGGTAATATAAAAACCTTACTGTAACTGGATTATAGTTAAATCCAGTTTAATCCATCCACATGCGACAGAGCCAGGTACAGATAGGTAGGCTTAACTAAAGTACATGGCTCCCCGACTCCGTGACACATGATTCGGCTAATCTATCAACACACCACTTTACCATGATATAGGCAGACTCACACCATTGCCATCACCGAATCAATCCGGAATTTTCATTGCCCAATGGTTATTAATAAGTATTATTGTTGTCCTAGAAAGATCTCAGCTGTCGTGAAGGTAGCAGTTTCAATGCGCAATGAGCTTTTCGGAACTAAATTGTCTTTGCGCATCACTAACGGCTAAATTCACGATGACCGATATCCGTCGGTATTATTGCACTACTCGGAGCGCTCGTGACGTAGCTAAGTTGTTCTTAACAGATCAACGAAGTTAAGCACTGTTCCGCGTAGTTATCATTTGGATGGGTGACCGCCAGTGGCAATTTGAACTGAGCGCTCCCGTGCTTCGGAGGGCACGTTAAGCAGTC
This sequence comes from Colostygia pectinataria, assembly GCA_951394395.1. Lineage (NCBI taxonomy): Eukaryota > Metazoa > Arthropoda > Insecta > Lepidoptera > Geometridae > Colostygia > Colostygia pectinataria. The sequence goes on along the minus strand of OX596372.1, from coordinate 7,238,572 downwards.
GGTCTTGGCTTTTTCAAAATTGTTAGGCCATGACAAAGGCCTTCGGGTGGGTTAGAAACTCTGTCACCAGAGTTGGCCACTGACTCATACGAACTTACCTACTTATTGCACTATTATTAACCTCATAAAACGACTAAGGATTTCCCCCCCACTTGTTCCCTTCCCCCTCTTTGCACGTCAGAGCAAGGACTTCCACTTAACCCTTAACCTTAACTATTACTTAACTTTAAAAGTAGTAGAGTTCATTGTGATAGAGCTCGTCCAGGGAAGGACTACCACCATACCTACTTCTGTCGCCAAGCAATAATGCTCGCATTGCTGTGTTCCGGTGAAATTACAGGCACATGAGACTTTCCATTTAACGTCTCAGGGTGATAACACGCAAGTGATATCTATGATGTTGCATGCGTACCTACATAGGCTACGGTAACCGCTGACCATCAAGTCCGCTGACCATCAAGTGTGCCGTACGCTTGGTTGCCACTTTAGTGGTATAAAAAGAAAACTCCCAGCTTTTTTGAGTCAGTCGAATTGGTTGGGCTTGGATCTGTTACATTACGTAGGTAAGTAATTTTTCGAAGGTGAGTCCGGATTAGGGGCCATTGACGCTTGTAATTGGAGATGGAAATCAATGAAGATTTATGTTTTTCTTGTTAGGGAGTTACAAAATTTCAATACGTTTGTCGTGTCACACTAAGCCATCGAAAAATATTTGCCGGTTTTCACCACTATCAGGGTGAAAGACATAACTTTTTCAAAAAATAAAAGATTCATCTGTCACTCAATAAGATACTTACTTACTTACTTACTTACTGAAATACTTACTGGAAAATAAGTGTGCAATCTAAACAAAGAAAGAACAAAGCACGTAAACAAACCCTTCCATAAAACGTCCCATAAACTAACGTTTCCTAGTAATTTGTTTTAAATTAAACGTTGTAAATTGTTTCAGATGTGTCGCGCGGCTTACGTAAGTTTAATTTAAATTTAATTTACGTTGAAACGGCGCTGACGTAACGGCAGGTAACATTTATACGGCTTTGAGTTGGTGGAATGCGAAATACTTACTAAGGGCCTTATTTATAAACGTACTTTAAATCTCTGTTAGCTAATGTGTAAGTATTTATAATCTATCATCGTCTCTATTTATTGTTATACGAATGACAGGGACAATAAGCAAGTTTTTTTAAAGAATGAGGGTTTTACAGCATACCTAAAGGTAATTAGTAGAGAATTAGTGTTTTACATTTCCATGCTGCACTTTGCTGAATCCTCTAAAATATCCTCTTTTTTAAAACCTTGTTAGTTTTTTCAAATAAAGCAAACAAACCAGCGGGCGGAAGCTAGTAATAATTAAAACAAGCATATCGCAACACCATAGATAAAATTTAGTATCTAATCCCTAGATAATCCTATATGTTTGCAATGACGTCACAACATGGCCGCCCGCACTCGTGGAATTTATGGTGATTTCTGAGGGTGTAAAGATAGTTGGAAGTAGGTCGAGCACCTAAGTACCTATAGGTGGGTATGGTACAAAAGAAATAAAACCTGCGTAGGGTACTACGACCTGGCAAGAGTCGTTAAACCATGAAGGAGGTCGAACTCTGTTGGAGTTACCATTAGTGATACTTCATGCTAGATTCTGTTTTTTAAATGTTTTTGTTTTGTTTCTTCTGTATCTGCAATCGGCTCCTTAGCCTTAGTGATTTAGAATGAATCAGTATTTATTAACCCTTTCCAGTAAGCACTAAAAAAGTGATATTTTTTGGTTAGACATAGCCAATAAAAAATCTCTATCATTATGTAAAAAAAAAACGGAATTATTGAAAAGTTTAAGCTTCAGGTTAGCTTTGGATTAAGGTTTGGTCTAAAACGAAAATCTAAAACTAAACAAAACAAGTAAAACGGCAATTGCGCAGACGATATTTTAGTAGTATTCTATCTTGTCATGGCAACAAAAACACAACAAAGGAGTCTTATTCAACAGATGTTTCTAACGCCTACTCGATTGCTGTCTGTGTGCCCCAATGACCTAATCAACGCGCGGACAAAGAAAATTACACCCAAAACAGTCATATTTCATTCTGTACAATTAAAACGTACTAAGGTACCTACCACGTATGATAGCCAAGCCAAACAAAAAGTTCTGATTTAATAATATATTCTTAAACAACCTCGTTTGTTTTCAAATTAGAACGAAAAAGTTCTTATTACAGGCTCACTAAGTTCTAAATTTAAATTTAAAATGACAGAAAAGAATTTTTGAACATAGAAACCGAATGTAGAGCAGAGAGGGACCAATATAGCTTGGCCTCCGAGCCTTCTTTGTGTGCCCATTTTAGGAACATTCTGTTTTAAGAAGCTTGAGGAGGTGAGGGTCGCGGTATGGTGGTTATAACTTGATTTATTTTTTCTTTGTTTGCTAGACGCGACAAAATGTTGACAAGTCCAGTTTTTTAAATTTCGAGTTATGTTGTTGATAATAAGCCATTTTGTCTTGCTTTGTGCTTCATAATTTTACCTATAAATTAAACTAGCGGACCTTTCCTGGCTTCGCATGGGTGTTATAACTTCCTCTTAAATTTTTATAATGTATGTCTGATAACGTAGTTTAAAAAATCTAAGCGTACAAACATTTTATACTAGGATTATTTTATATGTAAGTAACTAGTTAATGTAAGGATAAAATAATGGTGAATTGGATATTTTAAAGCTTTCTTGCACTAACTAACTGAAGGTTAAGATGTATTTAATTAAGTTGGATATATTAATTAATCTGTGTTGTGGTCACTTGTGATATTACGTTGAGCTTTGTTAGTTCAAAACTTAAAATCTTGTACCTATCTCTTACTTTCTAAAAACACGATTATTTTACGAGAAAGCTATCCGCTTAGCCTTCGCAATACTTCTAAGGTTCTAAGGGTATACTCTTGCGGACAAATGCGATACTTCGTAACAATTTTCGTGGTTCAGCTTATGTCCGTGAATGATCTGAACTTAGCTGTCACCAACTTGTAGAGTTCTTTGTGATAGAGCTCGTCCGGGGAAGGACTACCACCATACCTATTTCTGCCGCCAAGCAGTGATTGCTGTGTTCCGGTTCGAAGGGTATGGTTTCCGGTGAAATTACTGGCACATGAGGCTTTCGATCTTAGCCTCAAGGTGGCAACCCGCGAGTGATACCTCTGGTATTGCAAGCGTCCATAGGCTACGGTAACCGCTTATCATCAAGTGGGCTACGATATTTGATACGATTATCGTTTGTCGCTTTCAAAAGTAGACCCTCCTACTTGTACACATTTGTGTGCACACGACCACGTCTGTGTGAAAACAGCTGATGTTTTCAGCGATTTAAACTCATATAAATTATTCTATATAAATTCAGCGATATTTTCAATGTTTTTTTGTGTTCTAAGCTCTAGAAGTAAAAAAGTGTTAATTAAAAAAAAAAGTACAGGTATTTGTTTAATACTAGTTTAATAAGCACTTATCCGGCTTTTTCAAAGTGGTTAGGCCATTCGTTCGTTCGTATGAGTCAGTGGCCAACTCTGATGACAGAGTTTCTAAGCCGCCCGAAGGCCTCTGTCATGGCCTAACAACTAACTAACTTTGAAAAAGCCGGGACCGACTGCTTAACGTGGACAGAGGCCTTCTCATACAAACTTACTTACTAGATGACAGACATCATAGGTAGGTAGGTACAACTAGCTCGCTAAAACTCGAGAACGGCTGAACCGATTTGGCTAATTTTGATCTTGAAATATTTGTAAGAGTCCAGGGAAGGTTTGAACGGTGAGAGAATTTTGGAAAAATAGCGCGAGTGAAACCGCGCGTTTTAGCTAGTTTCTAATAAATTATTCTTAGTATTCACAAAAATACCCAAAAATTTATTAAGTAAAAATATAGTTATAGGTCTCACAACGGATCTCGGCCGTAGTGAAATTAGCCGTTTCGATGCGCAATGGAGCTTTTTCAAACTAAATTGTCTTTGCGCATCACAAACGGCTAACTTCACGGAAGCCTAGATCCGCTGTGCGAACTATACATGAACAGTGTTTTTGTAACTATATTACTACATTATCTAGACAAACACACTTCCTTCACAATCATTAACAAAGTTCAATTTAGCTACTTTAGTATTGAAAAGTACTTAATTGTAAAAACTATCGAGTCGCTATTGTGCTAACAAGTAAAAAAGAGCATTTATCATTGAACCCCTGTTTTGACCCAACAGGGGGTCCGCCAGCACTCGCCACAGGCTGGCACTTCCTCAGAGGGTCCACCTCTGGGAGACCCAATCTACTGTTCCACTTTAATCCATGGAACTAATCCAATGACGAATTGGATTCTACTGTACCTATTTGAATCATCTTTATTTATTTTTGTGGGTCGAGTATCTATTACAATAGGTATTATAAAACAAAATCGCTTCCTGTCTGTCAGTCTGTCCCCTGTACCGATGTACCTACCTAGGTTAAGATAAATATTTTGAACTAGGCAAAGGATTTTGTCGCGGTTTTCATCAAGCACACATGCAAAGCCGGGCAGTTTGCTTGTCGAGTACCTTTTTTTTATGTCAACCAGTGACAAGACAATCAATGCGCCCACCTGATGTTAAGCACCACGCCTGACTATTACAGATGCAGTGCCACCTAAAGCTTAAAGTTTTTAAGTGTTTGCGTGACACTGCACCTCGCTTATCACCCTGAGGCATTGTTGTTCTTCAAGTCTTTTTCGCCCAGTAATTTCACTTGCTACAGTGCCCTTCAAACCTAAACACAGTGCAGTTTGCACACTACTGCTTGGAGGTAGAATATCTGACACTGCGGTGGTACCCACCAAAACGGACTCTTGCTGAAGAGTCCTACCACCAGGTAAATACTACCTATAGTTAGTTAAGAAATAACAAAGTGCAGTGTGATATAATGTTATTGATTACTGTGTGGATTGTCCAGCATTATTATTATTATTATCTAATAAAACATATAACAAACTTAGTTGCATAACAAAGAGAAATTAAAATACTTCGAGAATTAATGTCTTTGTTAAAATAGTAAAACTGTGAGATAATAATTGTGAGTTGCGTTATAAAATGCTTGTTAGTACTAATCCTACTAATCTACTTGCCAAAAAAGGTTACAAAGAAAGTTATCACACAATCCGTCATTCCCTGCAAACGATTCGTCCAGAAACTCCGTTATAATGACGGAACGTGCGCAGACAACAAAGAAATTTGCATTTCCGAACGAATTAGGGCATTCGATGCACGTGCGGCGAAAAGTTCCAAATAAAATTGGTGTTCGAATTTGAACTTTGTATGTTCGAAAGAGTTTGAAGGTTTTTATTCAAGCGGAGTTTTTTTACGGAGGGTCATTAAAAAGCGTTGGAATTTAGACTTTACCACTTTTGGAATAAGGATTTCTTGTGAGAGGTCGTGCTGGAGAACTCAAAGCTGTGAATGAATGAATGAATGAAGCTCTTTGTTGCGCAAATGAGTATCTTCAGTGTAAGGATTGGACGGAGTTGGTAATATTATCGTGATTTGAATTCGCTTTCTTTGTACGGTTTTTGAATGAACCTTTGAAATTAAATTAGGTCACTTTACGAGTTAAATAACTTACTTAGTTATTCTATCTTATGTTGTATCTACCGATACAGGATGTCCCATGTTAAAACATAGTGAAAGGGGAAATAATTCGAAAGTAGAGGTTCAGTTTCATAAGCAAAATCACTGCAAAATCAGAACACACGGAACAAATATTTGTAGAGGCGAGAATCGAACCCGCAACTTCCAAGCCACGGGTGGACCGACACCCGCTCCCGGCCGTCATTATCTGTCATCGATCGTATGAGTCGCACTATCAAAAAGTTATCAGTTTTCATGTAAAGCCAAGTTTCTAACTCTACACACCCTAACTCTACATTTAGTCAAAATATGTGGCTTGGCTTTAGGTTTGAAAGGCAATTTACCAAGTGATACTCCAGGTGGTATAGATTATAGGGTGACAAACGCAGTGCAGTATCACAAAATTGAAAACTTACAGACTAACTTCTAATTAGATTTTTTTTATTGCACAGGAAAACAAACAGTCATAGAAAGACATATTAATAAGTAATGTAAAGACAGCATAGCTCTAAAGACCAACTAGCTTTTGCCCTTGACTTTTTTTGCGTGTAACTCGGGAACCTTACTCTTTTCCTGGATAAAAACCTATACCTTATTTCCGGTCATCTTCTAAGCTGGGGCGCGTGGAACTGGCCTAAATTCACCTAGCTTTAAGACGTTTCAAAATGATCCTTGTGATTTTATTGAAATAAATCATTTTTGACTTTGATGTTTTAAATTCCAGCCAAATCAGTTCAGTAGTTGTCGAGTTATACAGGAAAAAAAAAAAAAAAAAACCAAACTTTCGCATTCATAATATTAGTGTGATAGTGTAATAATATGATTAGTGTGATCAAAAGGTGTAGTAACCTTACAACTATTATGATCAGGCGTGGCATTTAACAGCAGGCGCCTAGATCATCTCGTTTCCTAATAAAAAACCTAGCAGGTACTTTTCTAAATAATATTATTTAAAACCTATGTAAATTCTAATACTAATAATCCCAAACAAAATGGTTATTATATTTGGAATTTTGTAAGCTTTGCCACAGTGTCTTCAACAATAGCTACACTACTTAGACATTACACTCAGATTTTAAACCATCTCCGTGCTAAGTTTCATAGAAATTGGTTCAGCGGTTTAGATGTGAAAACGTAACAAACAGACAAAGTTAGATTTGCATTAATATTATTAGTATTGGATTATATATTATAGTTCTGTCAGTCTGTCACTAACCTCAGATAATAAACTTTGCTGAAACCGTTCTGCGTTCAGTTCCATCAGTTATATATAAAAGGGTCTGTAAGTAATCGCTTTTAAGCAATAAAACCGCCTATTGTACTTGATTTGTAATAAAAAGTGTTTACTACGTTTTATTTTCATGGCATATAATAAAGTATTATCAATCGCTCATCATTCATTCATACATTCGTTTATTCATTCATTCATTAAAATTAGAGTTACCCAGTTAACTAAAAGTTAAGCTGTGCCCACCAGTCCTTAGAGGCTTAATCTGAGTTATTATATTACTTTACTGAGCCCACAGCCTCTGTAATAACGATATTAGGGTGTACTTAGTAAAAGAAATTGTTACAAATTAAATTATTATTGTATTAAGTCGTAGGTATAATTATTTGTAGGGCTAGCATAGCTGTGTAAACAATGATTTCCTCTACTAAAATGACAATTAAAATGGGGTTAGTGTCAAAATCCCCATTAGGGGATTTTGGAAATTTTAGTCTCAAAATCCCCTTTGAAGCTTCAAGCTCAGTCTCAGTCTAAAGGGGATATTGATAAAAATAAAACAGTTTTTCTAAATACCGTATGTTTTTCACATCACTATGAAATGTCATTTCATGCAATCTCACTTTTTGCTCTACCTATGTAATATTATAAAAAAATCTTACTGCTTTTCAAAGTATTTGCAGAAACAATGTAGAGTTTTTTATAATCATCTAAATATAATGTTTTGCAAAACTACTGTTGAACACAAAACAGATGTTTTTAAAACGAAAATAAAATGGTTGTTTGAGATTTCAAAGGAAAGTCAGTGAGTATAAAAGTCTGATTGAAATACTAGGCAATATTTTAATACATTTGGAATAGATTGCTGGCCGAATATAAACTTTAGCTTCTTTGTTATACGGATGGTATTAGAGTGTTGTTCTAACGGGCCATGTTACTGTAGCAGACAGATCTACGAAAGCGCGTAGCTCCTCTACGCAACTCTATAACAACTCCCACGCGTAGCATTACGCCATCTACATTTCGTGACAAAAATTATACTAGCTTAGTTCTTTTACTTTAAATATAGATGGCGCTGGTAGTGAACTGTAGAAGCTTTTTAAATGTAGGTCAGAGCAAATGCACTTGATTTTATTCAGCTCCGCCTTCGTTAATCTAATGAAGCGTCCATCAAGAACCACTTTAGGAATTGAGTTTAAAATAGCTTTAGTAGGTGCATTACTGACTTATACTTCAAGCTTATTATACCTAGTTTTATAATGGCTTGAAAATTTAATATAGCCTCGCTTTCCGCCTCGCATTCGAAGTGGTAGCGCTAGGAACTTTCATTAGTCACTAAAGTAAATTAGTTCCTATGTATCTGAAATCTTTTGAATGTATGAGAAAAAATACATATTGCAGATTTTGCTTTGTCGTTTTTCGAAAGCACTAAAAAAAGTACCTAACATATTTTAAAAGTATTCAAAACAGTTTTATTCAACGGATCACTATAAAACGTTAAAAAACAGAAGTAAAATCTCTAGTACCTACTATTCCGCTTAACTTTTTAACCAATAAGGTCACACAGTTAATACAGTTAACCTCAAAAGAAAAATACTGACACGTGTTTCATCCCTCCACGGGACATCATCAGGACCATCGACCTTTCTCCGGCAGACGTGTTGCTCCATCGTGCGCTAGAGCCAAAGCTTTGGCTTTTTTTATCTTGTAATGGATTTCCGCAAAGTAACGCCTGAATCTATCAATTACTATAAAAAACGTCTCAAAGTTAAGTGAATTTACGCCAGTTCTACGCGCCCCAGCCTAGAAGAATCTGGCAACAAACTCGGCTGGGTTTTTTTTTTGCTTTTTTTTCGATGACACCTCTTCATCATAAACCTTCAAATCTCTATATCTTAGCTTAGCAGTACATCGGGCGAATTCAAGTAAAAAAAAATGAATTTTTCATAGACCACTTGCTTGATCGGCTAAGTTTCAAGTGGCTTGAAGATTGATTCATCATGAGAACCTTCTAATGTTCCCACTGTTGGGACACTGGCCTACTCTTGAGCGAGATTGATTGTCACGCAAACATAATGCGGATTGATGGAAGATTGATTATACTTTTAAGTAAAACTATTAGAACATTGATGATTGTTGGAAAATTGATTATACCTAGTTCAGCACGCACCGTCTAGACAAGACGTAGAACAATGGAAACACACACTTTAATTTGGGCTATGAACGCCTCTGGGGTTACGCATGAGTCATCTACCAATATTGAACTAATCATTTGTTATGTGTAGTCCAAGTTAGAAGCTTACGGCGGCTTTCCAGTTTCCACCATGGGGAAGTGCAAATGTACAGTGTATTTCTGATAGGATGAACTACAAAATCTCATCTTTGTACATGGTTTAAAATGTCTGACGTATGTACGATACTTAAAAAAAATTTGCAGTTTCATAAATAGATAATTAGAGTAATTCAAGAGGAGTAATGCTGCGTTTCCACCAGAGATTTGCGAGGATGTGTAGCGAGGGATGTGTTTGTTAGGAACCAATAGAATCACTTAATTTATCTAGTCTCGCTCTGACAGCTCCAATTAAGTGATTCTATTGATTGTAACAGACACATCTCTCGCTACACATCCTCGCTTAGCTCTGGTGGATACGCAGCCTTAAGCGGGTCACTAGCAGGAACGAAAATATATAAAAAATGATACAGCTGCTGCAGGTCCGGGGAAGTATTACTACCATCATAACTTTTTATGCCGCCAGGCAATAATGCTTGCATCATTGGTGTATATCGGTTAAAAGAGCAGAATTTATTGCGTTAATTAAACTTTTAAATTTCCATACAAATTGATAGATGGACGATACATTTACGTTTATGTTTACGTTTACGATAATCAATCGAGTTTTTCGAGATAAGCACTCAGGTAAAAAAACATTACCGATTTAAAAGCGGTAGGATTTAGCGGTATTAGGAGCAGTAGGATTTAGCGGTAGGAACGCCAAAGTTGCTTCACAAACTAATTTTTATAATTTTTCATAACTCTTTTGATTTTGGCGAAATTTTTTGTGAAATTTAAAATAATTTTGCATAACTTTTAGTTGAGTAAATCTTTTTAATTTATAACTTGAGCCACACGCAAAAACTACAGTTATATTAATAAGAGCGATTGTTTAAAGCTATTACCACCGGTCCAGGGTTCGATTCTCGGCGGGCGTTCATGGAATTATTATTAATCTTTTGTATTTACGCATTGTTTAAGAGCCATTTGAGAATAAGTTATGAGGTACGGTATAGGTTATGAGTTTCAGGGCACGTTTCTGTAGAACACGATTTTAAGGGCGTTTGTACACTTCGATCAAATATACCCTTTGATCGAAGTTTGTACACGACGACAGTAATTATTGTAATGGTCAAAGTTTTACTCGGTTAAATCATAAAATATGAATCATTATAAATCGTCTTGGGCATGGTTGTTTGACCTTTTTGAAGAAAATACATCGCTAATTTTAACCATTAGCTACCTTGACCACTGGTGAAAAACGTTACCTATGTAATGGGTAACGTTTTTTCATTTTCATTAGTCATAGGTAACCGATGGTTAAAATTAGCGAGAGCTTTTCTGTCGTATTTTCTTGAAAAAGTCAAACAAAACCAAAATAAAAAAATAAAAAATAGTTTATTCATTTGAATCACAAGGATCACTTTGAAACGTCAAACAAGCTAGGAAAATTTAGTTCCAACGCGCCCATGCCGTAAAACCGGACTATATATTATGATTCTTGTGAACACATTATGAGGCACTTTGTTATTTTTTTCTTTTAGATCTATCTACTTTGTTCATTGACATATGAAGGAAAGATAATGCTTTAGCTAACCGCTTATGAAAATAAGGCTATTTTGTTAAAAATATATAATTGTAATTAGCATGATTTAATTTTTAGATCCATAGATAAATAAGTAGGGTAATTTTATTATTATTGTTATTGTATAACATTTATTACATTTAATTTAATTTAACTAGATGACATTTTTTTACATGAGTTTTAATTATGAATTATGGTTTGACATAATTTATTTTTTTTACATTAATTTTATATCAGTAGTGTATGTAGTTACACAGATATACGAATAAATTCATAAAATTTGCAAAGGTAAACTCAAAAATAAATCTTACAACTTTTTATTTTTAAATTCTGCACATAAAAGGGTTTATGTGGCTCCTATAAATATCCAAATTTCTAAATTACGAGTGGCATATTGTGGAAGTTACCATTAACCAGATGGTTGGACTTGTAATTTTATTATATACTAGCTGTTGCCTGTGACGTGGAACTCGGAAACCATACTTTTTTCGGAGTAAAAAGTAACATATGTCTTATTCCAATTAGGTGTTATCTATGTTTAAAATTTCATACAAATCGGTTCAGTGGTTAGCGAGTTACAGAGCAACAAACATTCAGTCAAAAATCCAAACTTTCACATTAAAATATTAGTGTGATGCGTGCGACTAGCGACCCGCCTCGGCTTCGCACGGGTGTTTAAGCTATACGTGTAAACCTTTACCTTGAAACACTATCTCAAAGGAGGTCTTCCGTGCTTCGAAAGGCATGTTAAGCAGTCGGTCCCGGCTTTTTTCCAGTTGTTCGGCTATGATGGAGGCCTTTAGGCGGCCTGGCCTCCGTCACCAGAGGCCAGACCACTGACTCACACGAACTTATTAGTCTAACCCTTTTACATAGAAGTTGTAGTGTAAACAGTATAAAACCAATTTCAAAGGTTTCATTAGCTCGTTAGTTCTATCATAAACTCAACAAAACATGCCTGATTTAGGGACATTTAGCTAAACCATCGTTTATTTTCACAGGGACCCCCCAATAAACTGGCTAGAATCTCATTATTAAGTGCCCGCGCACTCAACAATCACCATAACACAGCCATAACAATAAACCAGACAAAGGGTTGCAAGAAAGTAAAGCTTAGTATTGCCAACAAAAATAAACCTTTATATCCAATTTGTGACTTTTTACCCCACGGTTGATAAATCAGACCATTGGACCCACCCCGACACTCCCTGACCTGATAAAACCCGACATTTGTCGAGGGCGCGGTCCTACCCTCAATCGGTCAATCTGTTATTAGCTTTAGCTTACCCCGCAAACGCGCTATAAAGACGACGAACGACCTTTAAAATAAACAGATGATCTGACAAATGACCCCACCTGCAATAAAGACGGCAAACCCGCCCTTTCTCTAATGAGGACACTTCATGCCATTTAGTTTTTATTGTCTATGCGCGCGCACCCCTTGTCTATTCCACCACCCTTATAAGTTGTGTCACTCTCCGAACACGTTCAGTGTTGCTCGAGAAACCATCGCGCGCGGACGCTTGCTCTTAATTGAGGAGCTCAAAGTTCATGCGGAAACGTTAATGAGTGATAATTCGTTGCGTTACGATCGTAAATTAGTGAGTCAGTCTCTCCTACGCCTGATAATTACACCGTAGCCTAGAATGAGAATTAACGCTTCGTTTTGAACGTTAAATTGTTGCTTGTTAACGAAGTTAGCCATTTAGAAGAGTTATTGAACTTTAACCAAAATTTTATCGAAATTCAATTTTTTTATTGTATTATTTAATGGGAAAGTAAAGATTTTTCATCTATATCTAATCTATTTCGGGCGCATTGGTTATTATATAGTTGTAGTACAAACCCGTCTTCCGAATGGAAGCTAGTGGGTTCAAATCGTGCACCAATGGTAATTTCTAGTTGAATAAATATATATAATGCACAATGTCAGTGCTCTCAAACAGTGAAAAAAAAATCGTAACGAAACCGGCATGCTAAAGAATAGCATCCACCAATCCGCATTGGTTTCGCATGACGGATTATTATGACATAATCACTCAATTTAGAGTAGGCCATTATCACCACAGGATGAAAAATAGAACAATTTTCAGTTGAATAACAAAAATATATTTTTATATCAGTAGTCCGTTATAAAAGTATAAATTTACGAAGGATTCTCCCCACATTTTAAATTCCTATAAGCTTATCCAGATTCCAGACCCAATCGGAGTTTCAGAATGGTATAAAAACTTTTTATTACGAAAACTCTTTTATACATTGTTTTAGAGTTCCGTCCGATCCAGTTTTTAACCGACAAAAAGGAAGTTATGAATTCCACTGTTTGACCTTTTTTGTATGTTACGCGATTTATCCGACAATAGGCATGATAACAGTAACCAATAATCATTAAAATCACGTCTTTACCTTATGAAAAAGGTTTCAAGGAATTCAAAAACCATATTTCTTTTTACATTAGATGCGTGATGAATATATCTAGGTATTTTTAATAAAATAAAACTATAAAACACAGCATTCCGCCATAAAAGGTTAAACAACGATCAGGAGCATCTAGGTTCTCTGATTGGTGGTATCAAAAATATTGCAGAATTTTGAACCTTACTGCAAAAATTTTATATTGAAAACTGACATAGGTATAGTTCTCATAACGGATCTCGGCCGTCGCGAAGTTAGCCGTTTCGATGCGCAATGGAGCTTTTTCAAACTAAATTGTCTTCGCGCATCACAAACGGCTAACTTCACGTAAGCCTAGATCCGCTGTGCGAACTATAATGACCTCACTCACCGCTGTCAGTGCGTTTTAGCGTGAATTTTTAAATTCAAATTTCAATCGCATTTTTCACTACCAAACCATTAATTTCTGAAATAATAGGTTATTTTTTGCCTAAAGTCGATACTTCTGAATACAATAGTTTTTCCAAATCAGTCATCATGTCTATTATTAGTATTTTGTTTTTTTGTTTTTTTTTTGTTGATAGAATACTTCAGAGGTGGTTTTTATTTCTAACGAAGTTAGTGTAGCGCTTCTTGATAAAAATCTTAAAAATCGTCACAACACCATCTCTATGCCACAATGTATGCCCACAATCTATCGAACATTTTTTAGTATGAAGTATGTTTTTGTTTTTTTTTCTAAAAATGGGTTGAGGGACAACTTATGCTCTCACTCCAGTGTCTGCTCGTTAGGGTGAGGGTGTGTTTGTCACCACTTACCGGAGATAAACTAGACAAGCTATTAAAGTTGAGTTTGGGAGTAATTAGAGCGTGTTTTGATCCAATGCGTAGGTTTTGATATGAATAAAATATTTTGATGTTTATCTAAGTGTAGTAAGGCAGAAGAGTTAAGAGTAGTAGAGTTCTCTGTGATAGAGCTCGTCCGGGGAAGGACTACCACCATACCTTTTTCTGCCGCCAAGCAGTAATGCTCGCATTGCTGTGTTCCGGTGTGAAGGGTATGGTTTCCGGTGAAATTACTGGCACATGAGGCTTTCGATCTTAGCCTCAAGGTGGCAACCCGCGAGTGACACCTCTGGCATTGCAAGCGTCCATAGGCTGCGGTAACCGCTTACCATCTTGTGGGCCGTACGCTTGGTTGCCACTTCAGTTGTATAAAAAAAAGGGATAAATTGGGGTACAAAATAGAAAATAATATTACGGTAAAAAAAATCTTATTATACAAGATTTTCGAGCGCGTGGCCTAACGGTTCTAACGTAACAAAAGACCAGGGTTCGAATCCTGCTTGTTGTAAAATTTGTTTTTGTTTGTTCATACGCAACTCCGTAACGGCTGAAAGGATTTGCATGAAACTTTAAATATATTTAGTATTTGATATGGGTTAAAATTAAGCTACTCTGTACTTTGTATACAGGGTATCGCGCAAGTGGAACTGCAGGTGGCGGCTAGTAAAAATTTTAAGATAATTATAAATTATTTTTACAATACAATACAATACAATATATTTATTCATAAAACCAATTTTATAAATCAGGCGGGGTAGGTACACAATAGGGTAAGTATATTACATATAAATGGTATAAGTTACAAGTCTCAAAATTAAATTAAATCATTAATTTGTAATGCATAATCATAGTTAAATATAAATTCTAATATTGCTATTGAAATTTAATGATTAATGAGGGACCACTCTACAGCTCGGGTAATTTGTAAAATTTATTAACTCCTGCACAATAAGAGTAGTAGAGTTCTTTGTGATAGAGCTCATCCGGGGAAGGACTGCCACCATACCTATTTCTGCCGCCAAGCAGTAATGTTTGCATTGCTGTGTTCCGGTTCGAAGGGTATGGTTTCCGGTGAAATTACAGGCACATGAGACTTTTGATCTACGTCTCAGGGTGGCAACCCGTGAGTGATACCTCTGGTATTGCAAGCGTCTATAGGCTGCGGTAACCGCTTACCATCTTGTGGGCCGTACGCTTGGTTGCCACTTTAGTTGTATAAAAAAAAAAAAAAAACTACACTGAAAATAGTGAAACTTTAAAAACCGCAACGAATATATTACAGCACATACAAAATCCTTCGTAATCTAAAGAATTCCCAACAAAAGTTCTCACACAATTACGCACGCTAAGCCTATTTATAGAAGGTCTAAAATCGTCCGTGCGTCGCTTAAGGGATCGTTTGATCCCCTACGGATTTTAGCAAATTATTTTACGAGAACTCGCAACCTTTTCTGACCCTTAAGTTCTTTTTGCCCTGAGGCTCTTTTGCAATACTTTGGCTCTTGGCTATCTGAATTTTAGAATTTAGAGGTCATTTAGGGAGAGGCAATTTGCAGCTTCCAACTATTAACATGCGAAAATTCGTAATTGTATAATCAAAATCAAAATCAAAATCAAAATCAAAATCAAAAATTATTTATTCAGTAGAATCACAAGGATCACTTTGAAACGTCTTACAAGCTAGGAAAATTTACACCAGTTCCAACGCGCCCATGCCGTAAAAGAACTGGCAACAACACCGGCTGGGTTCCTATCGCTTTTTTGGCATGACCCTTGCTATTGTTATGGATTCCAAGTAGAGTTGGAGCACATTCGTCCCAAGCTTTTTTATCATCTAGGTAATCGGTTGTTTTATAGTAAGCTTTTTGAGACAGATTTTGTTTAATTAAGTTTTTAAATTTGACAATTGATAAATTTTGTATGTCGCTTGGGACTTTGTTAAAGAAGCGTACACATTGCAATCTCTCTTTGACCAACTATTTTCCGAATAAATCGTAGTTATTCGCGAGTAAACGACAGTATTCATGTATTTGACATTACATAATAGTTATTCCAAGTTTGGATAGAATCGAACCTCATTTTAGATTTTTCAATTAGTTTTTTTTTTGCGCAATGTCAGTGCTCTAATACGGTGAAGGAAAACGTCTCGTGAAAAAACTGGCATGTCCATCATCTAAAAAATTTAAAGACGTGCCATCCACCAATCCGCATTGGGTCTGTGTAGTGGACTATGGCCCAATCACAATCGATTAAGAGAAGGCCAGTGTCCCAGCAGTGGGAACATTAGAAAACTGTTATAAACTTCATTTTAAAAACTAGCTGACGCCCGCGGCCATGATTAAAAAATATCGAGATAAAAAGTATCTCGTTTCATTCCTGGTCTTAATCTATCTAATACATCGAATTTCATCAAAATCGGTTTAGTTATGACGTGATTGTGTAAAAAATCTGCAAATATTTGTTCCGGGTCTAGTGTTGTGGTACTTACCATTGTACTTGTAGTGTGCTACCCACGACACCTGCAATAGTACTTGGTTAAAACTTAATACTGCAACGCATACTAATCAGCTTCGTACCGGCATCTACCTGCACCAAATAAGGCGATGAGGTACGATATGGCGCGGGCGATTACTGCAACAACCTAGGTAAATGGCCTTTGAATATCACATTATTGTTTCTAGCAAAAAAAACTAGTATCTTGTTTGCCTCGAACGAGATATCGCGATTTCCGGATCACATATAAATATACATAATAACATACATTTAGGATTTTATGAAACTATACAATATTTCTCTGGACATTTTTTTATGGAGTGAGTAATTTTTTCTTCTTCTTCTTTTCTTTTATGGCCTCTGTGGCTAGTTTGCCACAATTTTGCCAGTGTCAAGTGTAGTTTGATGGTCGCTTAGCAACGTAAACAAACGAAATTTGGAAAGAAACGACTTTTCTTTCAAAATTCTCCTGGAAAGTCTTTGACTAAATTACCAACCAACATTACCCCTCCATTTCAATTACTAACACTTGTGCTAAGTAAACAAGTTCAATTGGATAAACTGCCACCAAATTTACGCAATAAAACTTAAAATAACACGAGAAAAATAATTAAAATGGCAAGACCCGTTTTGACAAGATAGCCAAAGACAATCCGAGTAATTTTTTAACTACTAGGATAAATAATATATTGACAAATCAAAGTCAAAGTAAAAAATGATTTATTTCAATAAATTCACAAGGATCATTTTGAAACGTTCTAAAGCTAGGTGAATTTACGCCAGTTCCACGCGCCCCAGCCTAGAGGAATCTGGCAACAAACTCGGCTGGGTTCCTAGCTTTTTTTTGATGATCCCTCTTCATCACAAAGCTTCAGTGTGGTGCCAATCGAACTAGGTGAAGCTCATGCCAAGAATATAAGTAAGTAAAAAAAGTAAAAAATTTAAGAGCCAAGGTATTAGTGTTAACAGTTCTAACATAGAACTACAAAAAAATTCTATGACGTCACAGTCTTATGTCTTCTTCTTCTTCTTCTTAGTTTTGGAATTTCGCCAGTGTCAAGTGAATGAGTTTGATTTTGTAATTTGCTGCGTTTTTTGATATTTTGGCGTCTGTCATAATTTTTTTAGACATCAAATTCCTAAGGGTTGCACTGCACTTAACGTGGTCAAAATCTTTTTTTTTATATAATTAATTTTGTGATAAAACCAATCGGAGTTACCCGATTGAAATTTATTTGTAGATAAAGTAATTCATTTATTTCATCCTACAAAGTCCTAAAAGTCTTCCCCAAATCTCTCCAAACATCTGTATCCTTCACAAATCAAAAATAATAATCATCATTATCAACCTGTTAGAGATCAGGAGGGCGATTCTCGTGCCATAGATAAATAATAAATAAATAAATAATAAGTAAATAAATAATGCTGGACAATGCACAGCATCATCTAGCCCCAAGGTAAGCTGCTGTTAAACAGAGCTGTATTATGGGTGATGACTGATATATATTTAATAGAATACAATACATAGAAAACACCCAGAACACCCGAAACAAATATTTGCAGATCCTACAAACATTTGTCCCAAGGCGGGAATCGAACCCGCAACCTCCGCGTCGCAGGCGGACCTTCGGCCACCGCGCCACATTGGTCGTCGAACACCGTCAAAAATGTATAGAAATTTTGACAGTTTTGACGATCAGGGTGTAATCGTTAAGTGTGCACAAGCGATTATTCCGTAACTATTGCAGATATCAAAAAACTTTAAACTGATATCGAAAGTACTTTACCTAATGAGTAAAATGACATTAATAACTTTTTAAAAATAAAACGAGAAATATCCAAAAAAATTACATTAATCACTCCCATACATTTTATTTCTTAGTAAGTACAAAATTTTGTGTTCAAAGCATATGTTCGAAGTGACGTCCTCCTTGTGCAATACAATGACGAGCTCTATTTACAGTTTCTAAATGAACTTTCCTTAACATTTGCGGAGTAATTAAAGCAATTGCACGACGTACACGATTCTGTAACTCTTCTAGGCTGTGTACTCTCTCAGCGTACACGTGGTCTTTGACAAATCCCCATAGGAAGAAATCACAAGGCGTGAGATCCGGGGATCTGGCAGGCCAAGGGGTTGCACTATTATTGGCTATTAAGCCATTATAATTGTTTCGTAAGAAATTCATTACAACATTTGTATTATGTGCAGGTGCTCCATCTTGTTGAAAAATTATCGACCTTCTTTCATCGTCTGGAATTGGTTCTAAGAGACTTGGCATATCGTTTTGTACAAAGGAGAAATATCTCTGTCCATTTAAGGTTCCACTGTAAAAATATGGCCCAATGATCCGATCTTCAAGAATACCACACCACACATTAATTGAGAATCGCACCTGAGCTCTAACTTCAGTAGTTAAGCGAGGATTGTCAATTGACCAATAATGCGAGTTTTTTCTATTGTAAATGCCGCAGTTTGAAACATTACTTTCATCGGTCCATAAAATTGACCTTACATTGACATAATTATTGACTAGCCAATTGCAATAGACCAGCCGACGAGCAGGATCATCATTGTGCAGCGTTTGAGTAGGTTTTATCTTAAATGCTTTGAAGTTGTGTTTTTTTAATAACTTGTGTACATAATTGTGGGACACTGGAAATGATCGGGCCACTGAACGCGTTGATTCTTGTGGATTATCTACTACGTAGTTAATAATATTGTTATCTAAGTCATTATCAAATTCCGGAGCTCTTGTTCTCGAACCTTTTTTTCTGTTAAAAGATCCATAATTTATCAAATTGTTATCCAACTTACGTAAATACGTACCAGAAGGAACTTCTCTATCTGGGTACTCTCTTCTGTAGGCGATAATGGCCGCCCTATTGTTACAATCATGTTTGTAGTACATTTTTAACATGTCCCTCTTTTCTGTATTGGAATATGCCATTTTTCAATCAATAAATGCAACAATCACGATTATTAACGCAAATTGAAAAATACAATAAATTGGCGGGAACGAGAACCCGCGATAAAGAATTTGAATTTAGAACGAACACCAAAGAGTATCTTTCTTTTTGTTTTTATTTAGTATGTTGCTTTTCAGCTAGTTCAAATCAATACAATATTGAAACAAGGTTTATTATAAATTTGAAGTGGTAAGATAATTAATCTACACGTGTATCTACTTGAAATTCATTAATACCTTCATATCGTACATAATTATAAAATGACAAGGGTAAAATGAGTAGGTACTATTCCACTTAAAATAAGGAAACTAAAACCTTTCTACTATCTCATACTAAATGTATGGGAGTGATTAATGTATTTTTTTTGGATATTTCTCGTTTTATTTTTAAAAAGTTATTAATGTCATTTTACTCATTAGGTAAAGTACTTTCGATATCAGTTTAAAGTTTTTTTAATATCTGCAATAGTTACGGAATAATCGCCTGTGCACACTTAACGATTACACCCTGTATATCACATGTAACCATTTATCTATGCACGAGAATCGCCCTCCGATATTATATTATTATTTCCATAGTATTAAATTCTTCTTATTTTTTCTTTTGCTCTGAGAAAAAATATATCCGCTCATATTTTATTCGCAGCACTTTTGTTTTGTTTAATTTAGTTTTAAAAATACTTTTCTGGATGGATTTCCGCTGCTAAATCACAAAGTAATATGTTTTGCGGCGCGGCGTTACCCAGGGGAGCCTCTTTTGACTAATGCAATTAGTCTGGTAGATCTTAGAGACCTTAGGGACTGAGCTAAAGGACACGCAAGCTAATCTAGAAACAGCTTTTGCGTGCTGATTTTTTTTAATACGCCCTTATTTCTGTAATGTATAGTGTTCTGTTTCAGCGGCATGCTACTGCTTGCTAAATATTATAACAGACGGGTCATTTTTCGTTTATTTTCGGCTTTCATTCGGCACCTTTCACTCGAAATAAAAAAAATTGCCAAAAAAAATGAAGCTTCACTCGAGTGTTTTATTATTCGATTAATTCGAGTGACCCGTCTGACACCATAGGTATTGTTTTCCCTTGTCATTGTTATGTCAATGAACGAAGATGATAGATTTGAAAAACACATAAGCTAACAGATCATGCCAACATTTGTCCAGCAGCGGGATCGAACCCGCAACTTCTCGCTACTCAACCGGACACTTTCCCACCTCGCCACCGAGGTCGTCAATAAGCAACATTTTAATTAATTAATAACGCTGGACAATTCACACAGCATCATCTAGCCCCAAGCTAAGCAGAGCGTGTTATAGGTCTAGATGACTGATAAACTTAATACAAAATACAATACAATAGTACTTAGTTAGATATTTTTATTATACATATAAAATACCCAGACCACCTGGATAATTTTTTTTTATGTCAGCAAGTGACAAGACAATCAAGGCGACCACCTGATGTTAAGCACCACGCCTGACTATTACAGATGCAGTGCCACCCAAAGCTTAAAGTTTTTAAGTGTTTGCGTGGCACTGCACTGCGCTTATCACCCCGAGACATTGTTGTTAAGTCTCTTTCGCCCAGTAATTTCCCTTGCTACAGTGCCCTTCAAACCTAAATACAGTAATGCTTGCACACTACTGCTTGGAGGTAGAATATCTGACACTGCGGTGGTACCCACCAAGACGGACTTTTGCTGAAGAGTTCCTATATTTGCAGTTCGTACAAACATTTGTCCTAAGGGAGTTAACCCGCAACCTCCTGCGTCGCAGGCGGACGTTCTCCCGCCACGCTATATAGGTCGTCGAATTTGTATCAATACACTGATTTTTAACCAACGAAAAACAGAGGAGGTTATCAAGTCAATTTATTTTCAAAATATTTTTTTGTTTAAATTTTATTGATACCTACGGGAGAATTCTCCCGTGATCATGGTGCATTGTAACTGCGCCGAAATATCGGGAATCAATAAAACTCACAAATCATGGTAAATATCCCGTTTTTAGTGAAAATTATGTTAATAATCATGATAGCTTTGAAAACTATGATATCATAATATTTCGCGAATTTGTCATTGATTTTGAAAAAAAAAACATTATCGGTCACGCACGGCTAACATTTCCATTCATACTGGCCTTGTATAAGTTTGAATACATTGCATAAATTAGCAGAATTAAGGCTTCGTCAGACAGAAAAGAGGACTGTACCCAACAGTGGGTGAAAACAGGCTGTGAATGATGATGATGAGACAGAGTGGTAATGCTTATGTTTCCCGTCACTAAAATACTTACTCAAAATGGTACACGCTCGGTTACCATACAAATCTGCGCACTCTTTCATTCTACTTAAATTAGTACTGTGGCTTCTATACTAAACGGTCTATTTCCGTGTTACATCTGTTTCCGATCTGTGATCAAAGAGTCCGCTATGAGACTGTCTTACGTCTTGAGCACTGCTACAGTGAGCTTTTTATCTTTTCTGGATTATTTCATGGTATTTTTACACCAGGGGCACAGATATAAGTACTCCTGGGGCCTAAGGCTGCGTTCCCACCAGAGATGTGCGAGGATGTGTAGCGAGGAATAGTTTTTAGGAACCAATAGAATCACTTCAATAAAGCTGTCAGAGTCATAGGTAAATTAAGTGATTCTATTGGTTCCTAACAAACACGTCCCTCGCTATACATCTTTGGTGGAAACGCAGCCTTACTCTTGAACGCGATCGGTATTGGACAAGTATTGGAATATTCATACTTTTGAGTGCAAACCCAGCGCCAAATTCAACCCTGTTTTCAAGATAATTTTCACTAAAAACGGCATATTTACCATGGTTTGTGAGTATGAGATAAATATCCCGCTTTTAGTAAAAAAATTGTTAGTAACCATGACAGTTTTAAAAACTTGTTTTCAAGCGTACAAACATTTGACAGCAGTAAATTGAAATTGAGTTTGGATCGGAATTGTCATTCGATTGGACATAGGTACTTAAGGAAGCTTTACCTGATTGTCTTTGGCTATCTTGTCAAAACGTCATGAGTCTTCCCATTTTAATTATTTTTCTCGTGTTATTTTAAGTTTTGTTGCGTAAATTTGGTGGCAGTTTATCCAATTTAACTTGTTTAGTTAGCACAAGTGTAAGTAATTGAAATGGAGGGGTGATGTTGGTTGGTAATTTAATCAAAGACTTTCCAGGAGAATTTTGAAAGAAAAGTCATCGTTTCCTTCCAAATTTTGTTTGTTTACGTTGCTAAGCGACAATCAAACTAATACACTTGACACTGGCAAAATTATGGCAAACTAGCCACAGAGGCCATAAAAGAAAAAAAGAAGAAGAAGAAGCTTTACCTCAATTCAGAGTTTTTCCCAGCAGGTTATCGAGTAGGCTCACGTTTTATTATCAAAACATACCGTAACTCTACTAAGTTAAAGTTATAAGCCTTTTTTAACTGATGGCAATTTTTCAATTTTTTTATTATTACAGTCATTGATATAATTTTTTTTTTTTTTAAATAGTGCTTATATTTTTAGTGCTGCTATTTTTTACACCACACACACACCACATATTTTAATGGAGATTTTCATGTTTCAGGTAATTTTCACGCATTTGTAGAAACAGTGGGAAAGAAAGCTTAGAACTGGGAAGTTAGTTGTCATGTTCGAGTAAGTACCTACTCAAGGAAAAACGGAAGAGATTATCCAATCAGGTATGCCTAATTTTTTTATTTTTTTTATTTCATTAACAAATTAAAACATGTAAGTACTAATTACATTACAAAATATACAAAATACATATGAAACAGTTGAGCAATCTAAAGACCATTACAAATGATCTATAGATATAGGTATCTATAAATTTTATACGATACGATCTCAAATATTTAAATAGCGTTCGGGCGTAGTGTACACTCTTAACAATGACGTCACACACACTATGCAGGAAGTATGTGTATTGTTTACTGATTAGACATGTTTCAACGTGTTAATCTATGACTATAAGAACTAGATGAGTTGTTCGTGTGAGTCAGTGTCCAACCCTACCAGGCCATGACGGCGGCCTTCGGGCGGCCTTAACTCAGTCACCAGAGTTGGCCATTATGTAATAAGTTCGTATGAGTCAGTGGCCAACTCTGGTGACAGAGTTTTAGGCCGCTCGAAGGCCTATGTTGTAGCCTTACAACTTTGAAAAATCCGGGACCGACTGCTTAACGTGCCCTTCGAAGCACGGGAGCGCTCATGAGTGACCCTCCTCCCGTGACCTCCGTGCAACTGCAGTTGAAATTGCCACTGGCGGTCGCCCACCCAAATGGTGACTACGCGGAACAGTGTTTAACTTCGTTGATCTGTTAGGAACAACCTAGCTACGTCATGAGCGCTCCAGTTGGCCACTGACTCATACGAACTTACTTACTCAGTTATGTGGATTTTGGAGGATGGAGTGTTGAGATTCTGCCAAAAAATATGAATCTTACCATCCAGAAATAGAGTAATGTCAGATCGATCCGATCTGCTACCATCGGAAGCAGTGGTCTAAGCGATGGGAAACAAGCGATTTAAAATATTTTTAAAACTAAAATCTCAATAATTAGCACTATAATAATTTTATTAATTACTTCACAGAAAAGTATCTAAGAAAATTAATTAAAAAAACCAAATCTGTTTATTTTGAATAATTTTTATCATCATGACAGCCTTCTAATGTTCCCACTGCTGGGACACTGGTCTACTCTCAGGCGAGAGAGATTGGGTTTTAATCCACCACGCGGACCCAATGCGCATTGGTGGATGACACTGTCTTTCATGAAGGCGGAGTCACTACCACTAGACCACCGGTGCTCAATTAGGTAATTTTTAACTCATTCGATAATTATTAGTAATGATCAATATAATGTGGTGCTAAGAGATGTAATAACTATGCATGTTTCAATAATATATTCTATTGTATTCATCGATACGTACTATTTAAAACGTGAGTAGGTACCTACAGTAAACGTAAACCTACCGTCTGGTAGTGATTTTGATCAGTCGAGCTATCTATAGATAGTTTAAAGTAAAGTAAAGTTAGTAAAAAATATATTTGTTCAATAATATCACAAGGATTATTTTGAAACGTCTTAGAGCTAGGTGAATTTACGCCAGTTCTAGAAAAATCTGGCAACTAACTCGGTGGGTTCCTAGCTTTTTTTTGATGATAAAGCTTCAGTAAGTTTGTAACGGTTTTTAGATGGTTCAACTGTTTCATTGTGTATTTTATGTATGCATATGCCTAATTTAATTATGTAAATACATAATTATTTTTATATAAGTTTCATTTATGTACTTACAAAAATAATGTGTCTAAAACCACCATCTATCCAAGAACATGGTAACTTGTCAAAGGATAAAAAAAAAAAAAAAAACACTTCCAAGAGTCTCTGTCTTATACCACCTTGGCCAAGTCTGGCAACTGTCGGTCAATGCGGAGATTTATTACATCAATCTTACTGTCCTAGAAATAAGATTTATTTTACTTCAACCACGGAAAAATAAGCTTTATGATATATCTAAATAAAACTGATGTATAGTTGACACTGAGGAATTCAAATTCTTAGAACTCTTGGAGGTAGAGTAAATAGTAACGCGTATTTAGTATCTTATTACCGTGGATTAGGGTTCAATTTGAGGTAAGATATTTTAGGTGTACATGTTTGTGTATCTAGCTTTTATTACGAACGAATAAGGTT
The DNA here is from genome assembly GCA_951394395.1 of Colostygia pectinataria. Taxonomy (NCBI): domain Eukaryota; kingdom Metazoa; phylum Arthropoda; class Insecta; order Lepidoptera; family Geometridae; genus Colostygia; species Colostygia pectinataria. The sequence continues at coordinate 7,213,438 of OX596372.1, read as the reverse complement.
GAATATTGAATCATTAAAAAGCTTTTTGGAATTTTTCCCGATGGTGTCAAATTCTCTGAAGGAGAACTCAAGTTCGTTAGCAATCTGGTGTTCATTAAAATGCAGTATTGTTTTATTTTTAAATGTCTAAAATTAAAAATAATGAACTAATGAAGTGCTCAGAGTAAAAAGCTACTCAAACTTTTTTTTTTGCTACCTCCAAGCAGTAAGTAAGTTCGTATGAGTCAGTGACTCTGGTGACAAAGTTTCTAGGCCGCCCGAATCTGTCTGTCATGGCCTAACAACTTTGAAAAAGCCGGGAACGACTGCTTAACGTGTCATCCGAAGCACGGGAGCGCTCAGTTGATTGAAATTGCCACTGGCGGTCACCCATACAAATGATGACCCCGCGGAACAGTGCTTAACTTCGTTAGAACAACTTAGCCAGCTACGTCACGAGCGCTCCAAGCAGTAGTGTGCAAGCATTACTGTGTTTCGAAGGGCACTGTAGCAAGTGATATTACTGAAAGAGACTTAACAACAATATCTCGGGGTGATAAGCGCAGTGCAGTGCCACGCAAACACTTAAAAAAATTAAGCTTTGGGTGGCACTGCATCTGTAATAGTCAGGCGTGGTGCTTAACATCAGGTGGGCGCCTTGATTGTCTTGTCACTTGCTGACATAAAAAAAAAAGACTAGGCTTATTTACACGGTTCAATAATTGCATGTAAGAATATGCATGATGACAGTAACCAATAATCATTAAAATCACGTCTTCACCTTATGAAAAATGATTTAAGGAATTCAAAAACCATATTTCTTTTTAAATTAGATGCGAGATTGATAATATTTTTTTAAATAATAAATATACAAAAGACATCAATCCGCCATAAAAGGTTAAACAACGGTCATGATAAGGTTCTCTGATTGGTGGCATCAAAATAATTGCAGAATTTTGAACCTTATGGCTAAAATTTTATATTGAAAACTGACATAATGACGTCACCGCTGTTACTCCGCGACTCGGCGCGTTTTAGCGTGAATTTTAAAATTTAAATTTCTATCGCATTTTTTTACTAATAAACCATTAATTTCTGGAATAATAGGTTATTTTTTGCCTAAAGTCAAAACTTCTGAATACAGAAGCACAGTTTTTCAAAATCAGTCATCATGCCTATTGCTTTGTCCAATTAGGGGTTTCGTCTCAAGTTATAAAAAAAAAAAACTGTCTATTCAGATGGCGGTAGCTCAACTGGCGAGCCCAAGAGAATGTAAGCACTACGTTTGGCGAGCTATGGTGAATGTGTAGGGAATTCAACATTGGTTGCTCCTGCTGTCACTGTCTGTCATACCTCTGGCTGGTATCAAAGTCATAGTACGTACTACGTAGTATATTAACTTTGGTCGTACTGGAGTTAAATTATTTTGCCTCAAGCAGGACATGAACTCACAACTTTCCGCTTGACACGAGACGAAACAATAACGGAGTTACCATCTTTTTTACTTGTTTTGATAACCTTTCCCAGTATGGCAGTAGGGCAGCTAGTGCCATCTGTCAAAGCAATCGGAACTACTTTTCTCGAATCGAAAACAACTCATTGATTTCGGAGCTAAATGTCACACATTTGTAAAACTACAAAAAGCTAGTAGATTAATAACAAACCCGTGGTACAACTAGTTGTACTATTGAGTTGGACCACCCCTAATCGACCAGCTGCATTTCGTAGTACAAAACTTACAAACATTAGTACAAGAGTAGTAGAGTTCTCTGTGATAGAGCTCATCCGGGGAAGGACTACTACTATACCTTTTTCTGCCGCCAAGCAGTAATGCTCGCATTGCTGTGTTCCAGTGTGAAGGGTATGGTTTACGGTGAAATTACTGGCACATGAGGCTTTCGATCTTAGCTTCAAGGTGGCAACCCGCGAGTGATACCTCTGGTATTGCAAGCGTCCATAGGGTGCGGTAACCGCTTACCATCTTGTGGGCCGTACGCTTGGTTGCCACTACATTTGTATAAAAGAAATAAACATTAATTTGCAAACAATATTAGCTAGAATTACTCGTTCGTTTTAGCAATTGTTCAGTGAAATTGCCTGAATTTCAGAATATGCCTAATTAGGATGACCCACTAACCTAGTTATATTGTTTATCGCAATATCAATGTTTTACTTTTTTTTTTTTAATACAACTGAAGTGGCAACTAAGCATACGGCCCACAAGATGGTAAGCGGTTACCGCAGCCTATAGACGCTTGCAATACCAGAGGTATCCCTCGCGGGTTGCCACCTTGAGCCTAAGATCGAAAGCCTCATGTGCCAGTAATTTCGACGGAAACCATACCCTTCACACCGAAACACAGCAATGCTCACATTACTGCTTGGCGGCAGAAATAGGTATGGTGGTAGTCCTTCCCCTATTTGTAGGACCAACTTATGAATATGTTTGCATACTTATTATGATAAAGTTATTATTATTACAAATAATAGTAGTGTATGTACGCTCGATGAATCTCGGTAATCGTAAGTAAGTAAGTTCGTATAAGTCAGTGGCCAACTCTGGTGACAGAGTTTTTAGGCCGCCCAAAGGCCTCTGTCATGGCCTTTGCTTTGAAGAAGCCGGGACCGCGCGCCCTCAGAAGCACGGGAGCGCTCAGGACCCATCCAGATAGTGACCCTGCGGAACAGTGCTTAACTTCGTTGATCTGTTAAGAACAACTTAGCCGGCTACGTCACGAGCGCTCGGCAATCGTGAAGTTAGAGGTTTCGATGCGCAATGGAGCTTTTTCGAACTAAATTGTCTTTGCGCATCATGACAGCCTTCTAAGGTTCCCACTGTTGGGACACTGGCCTACTCTCGGGCGAGAGTGATTGGGTCTTAATCCACCACACGGACCCAATCCGGATTGGTGAATGGCACATGTCATTCGAATTTTAGTTCTTGGACATGCCGGTTTCCGCACGATGTTTTCCTTCACCGTATGAGAGCATTGGCATTGCGCACTTAAATTTTTCGAACAGAAAAATCCATTGGTGCACGATCGGGTTTGAATCACGACCTTAGGATTGGAAGGCGGGGTTACCACTAGACCACAGGTGCTCTCATTGCGCATCACAAACGGCTAACTTCATGACGGCCGAGATCTATCTAAAGTACTTTAAACTACTATGTTTCTAGTGTATCTGTGTATCCCCCTGAGTTCATAATCCCCCCTAATCCCACATCCGCCTCTCTTTGTCAATTACCCAGGTCACGGGCCATCGCCTACTCCTAATGCTGGAAATTAGGTTAATGGCCGATTTACGGGCTTCGAGCTCTGACTCATAGCCAACCTAGTTTGTTTCGCGAACCAGTTCCTTTTTTTTATACCACTGAAGTGGCAACCAAGCGTACGGCCCACTTGATGGTCAGCGGTTACCGTAGCCTATGTACGCATGCAACATCATAGATATCACTTGCGTGTTACCACCCTGATACGTTAGATGGAAAGTCTCATGTGCCTGTAATTTCACCGGAAACCATACCCTTCGAACCGGAACACAGCAATGCGAACATTACTGCTTGGCGGCAGAAATAGGTATGGTGGTAGTACTTCCCCGGACGAGCTCTATCACAAAGAACTCTACTACTCTTGAAAGAAAAGAAAAAAGATTTAAATTACTCCTTTTAATTTTAATTTTAATTCTCCTGTGAAAAGAGATTTAAATTACTGCTGAGTTGAACTTTTTATTCGACTTCAAGATGGAGGATTGGAGGTTATCATTCGATGTTTTTTTTGTATGTTTGTTACGCGATTTTTCCCGCCAATTATGAATTTATTTTGATGGGTCTGTTTTTTGTTTGTTATGTAATACATTAGAGGTGGTCCCATAAAGTTTTTGTCGAAATCGATTCAGTACTTTTAGAAGGAATCCTAAAAACGTGTCAATAACTACATCGCCTGTGTTAGGCGCCACAATCTGCCGATTTTTTATTAGTTTGCAGTCGGTTTTTGTTGTTTTCAAAAAAAAATATTTATACCACTAAAGTGGCAATTTGGCGGTAAGCGTATCTTTGATGTTGCAAGTGTACATAGGTTGCGGTACCCGCTTACCGTCAGGGGCCCTGCTTAGTTGCTACTTTAGTATTTTTTTTAAATTAAATTGGTGCGGCTAATATAACACTGCGGCCATGCAGGCCTGTTGTGTTCGCCATTTGTGTTTGCCACTTTAGTAAGATATAAGATGTTTTTTTTTATACCACTAAAGTGGCAACCAAGCGTTCGGCCCACTTGATGGTCAGCGGTTACCGAAGCCTATGTACGCATGCAGCATCATAGATATCGCTTGCGTGTTGCCACCCTGAGACGTTAGATGGAAAGTCTCATGTGCCTGTAATTTCACCGGAAACCATACCCTTCGAACCGGAACACAGCAATGCGAACATTACTGCTTGGCGGCAGAAATAGGTATGGTTGTAGTCCTTCACCGGACGAGCTCTATCACTAAGAACTCTACAAATGTATGAATATGAATAAGAGTCTTATTCACATTTTGGGGCCCGGGCTTCCGGATTCAATTAAATAACTTTGCCTACATTCTCTCTCCTACTTTCCAATACCATTATAGGAAGAAAGCTAATTCCCAAAAGTTTCTATAATAAAACAAACAACATCAACATGGGGCGTTTGCGTATTTGCAAAATTAGGTCGTCTGCCGGCGCGCGCTAATTACAATGTTTGCAAGTTATTGTTCGCTATGAAGTGTAGTTTGCAAACTGCATTACGTTTGCAACCTGAAGTTTGGTTTTATAGCCGACTGCAAAAAAGGCTATCAAAATAAATATAAATAACGCTGGACAATCCACACAGCATCATCTAGCCCCAAGGTAAGCTGCTGTTAAACAGAGCTGTATTATGGGTACTAGATGACTGATATAATTATACTTAATACAATACAATACATAGATAGATATTTTTTATTATACATAGAAAACACCCAGAACATAATGGTACAAGCAGTGAGCTTCACAGGTATAATGAACTAGGTACCTAAACTCCCATAAATTATGAATGTATAATACGTTAGCGTTTACGTTTGTCTGTTTGTGACAATTACCCTACATACTACACAGTTACCCTACTGAAATTCGTTAAACAAATTCCACCCCTAAAAAGTTATTCCACTCAACCAACGTCATTCCCATACGAATACGATCAATTAAAACGGCCATTACTCCGGATGGGGCCAAGAAAAAACTGCTAGACGTTTTACGATAGTAATCTTATGGATAGTGGATAAGTAATAAGTGGATGAAATGGATATTGGCTAATTCAATTAGGCTGTCGAGTATCTGGTCACGCGATGGGGGTGCGGTTTTTAGAAGCCAGGGCGTGCTTTTGGGAATATCCGAACTGTTTGGAATTGTTTAGAATCAAGATAACCATATTAAGAGTTCTTGTGATAGAGCTCGTCCGGGTAAGGACTACCACCATACAGGCACATGAGACTTTCCATCTAACGTCTCAGGGTGGTAACACGCAAGTGATATCTATGATGTTGCATGCGTCCATAGGCTACGGTAACCGCTGACCATCAAGTGGGCCGTACGCTATGTTGCCACTCTAGTGGTATAAAAAAAAAACTCGCTCACAACATAGCTCGCAGAACCAAACTGATAACCGCTGAAGAATGGGTTCGAATGGTGACCGAGAACTGGAAAACAAAGCCCCCACTCGATGAACTGGATGGAGCGCTCGTGACGTAGCTGGCTAAGTTGTTCCTAACAGATCAACGAAGTAAGCACTGTTCCGCGTAGTCATCATTTGGATGGGTGACCGCCAGTGGCAATTTCGACTGAGCGCTCCCGTGCTTCGGAGGGCACGGCTTTTTCATAGTTGTTAGGTTAGAGGCTTTTGGGCGGCTTAGAAACTGTCAACAGAATTGGCTACTGACTCATACGAACTTACTTGATGTACTGATGATGATGTGCTGATGAAGTTGATGTGTCCTCCATCATTGTTTCCATTTACTTTGTAGTGCCCTTCAAGCCTAAATACAGTCTTGCAAACTACAACTTGAACTTGCATACTCCAGTCTGCCCTCGACCACGGTTGTTGCAACACAACCGAAACGTCGGGGAAATAAAAAGGTAATCAAATCAAATCAAATACATTTATTGCAGTCATATGGTACATTATGTAGTTGTTACAGAATAAGTAGTATCACACATGAACCCTGTTATTAGGGTATTGCAACATGGAGAAACGCCGAGGTTTATGCATTCATTATAATTACGCGATAAAATCCCGCAAATATTATAAAAAACTACAACTTGAAGGCAGAATATCTGTGCTTTCATAATTTATTCAGTCAAAAAAAATAGATAAACTATTTGTTTTTTATGAGAATAATAAATTATTCTTTATTTTGTTTTGCGTACTGCAGACTTATCTAGATTTTCTAAGTTACACCGAAATTTATCTGTAAGATAATTCTGCCTTAAGTTCAGGTCAGTGTCAAAATCATTTCATTTCATTTCATTTCATTTATTGATTGCTAACATGTACATAGTTATTATAGCTTAGTTCTAGGGTAGCTTAGGTCAAGTACATGCCTCCCTACCCCACAAAAAGGGGGGATTTGCCAAGGGAGCCTTACCCTTCAATCCCCTTTGAAGATCCCCTTTGAAGGGGATTTTGGGAATTTTTGTGTCTATATCCCCTTTGAAGCGTCAAGCATGTTTGTTACTCTATAACTCGACAACCACTGAACCAACTTTGCTGAAATTAAAAACATAGATAGATAATAACCAGGAATAGGACATAGGCTTTTTATCCCGGGAAATAGTACGGTTCCCCAGTTCCAGGCGAACGAAATCACGAGCGAAAGCTAGTTAAAAATAAAAATAACACCTGGTTACTTAAAAGTGACATTATAATTATTAATTTTCTCTGTTGGTAGTTCTTCGTATTTAAAACCTAGCCGCAGGAAAAATATCCCAAAAGCGTATAATTATAATAAATTATAATAATGTGTGTTTGCGTTTTAAATCAATAGTATGACACCTGCTTATTTGCACTCGCCTGAGGGCGTAGTGAATCATGTTTGCTCTCTCTAATTGAGAATAGTAGAGTTCTTTGTGATAGAGCTCGTCCGGGGTAGGACTACCACCATAACCTATTTCTGCCGCCAAGCAATAATAATGCTTGCATTGCTGTGTTCCAGTGTGAAGGGTATGGTTTCCGGTGAAATTACTGGCACATGAAGCTTTCGATCTTAGCCTCAAGGTGGCAACCCGCAAGTGATACCTTTGGTATTGCAAGCGTCCATAGGCTGCGGTAACCGCTTACCATCTTGTGGGCCGTACGCTTGGTTGCCACTTTAGTTGTATATAAAAAAAATGTGTGTTCGCGTTTAAATCAATAGTATGACACCTGCTTATTTGCACTCGCCTGAGGGCGTAGTGAATCATGTTTGCTCTCTCTAATTGAGAGTAGGCTTGATATTTAGCTATGTGAACTATCTATAAGGTATGATGATGCAACAATAAGTATTATTATTCTTTACGACCGTAGGTTTTGCTGTAAAATGGTTAGGCAACAGATTGAAAATTAACGCACAATAAAATTAAAAAGTTGTTTAATGATTATGCTTATTTTTTAAGCTTAAAGTTGTGAAATGTTATTAAAATTAGCCCGAGTGTAAAAAAAAATTATAATTTGTAAGTTAATAATTAAGTTACAATATGGGGGTCTTCCAGTCTAGAGTGAACAGGTTCTTTCTAGACCAACGTGCTCCATCATCGACCACACCAACACTTCCCATCAGGTGAGGTAGTGGTCAAACGTTGGTCTATAACCAATAAAAAAAAAAAAAAGTTATATCTCATGTAAGTGAATTTGATTCTTATGTGAAATAAATATTCTTAAACCTGAGATGTTAAGATTATATATTTTTAAGGTTAACATTTTGAAAGAGATTTACATAAAAAGACACTGTTTTTAAGGCTTAAAATAGGTTAAAATATCATCTACAATTTGCACCATGTATTAAATATTGTTATGTAATAAATTAGGTTTTAAATATCAAATTATTAGCATTTTGATATTAAAAACATTGCTTAAACTTTTTGCATTAGATTGGCGAGCTAGACAATAATATAGTCGCTAATTGTATAAACATGATCTGTTAGACAACAGATCGTCTTTCCATCATCGCCTATTAACTATACAAAATAAATATAATAAAAAAATAAAAATCATTTATTTCGGACACAGGTTCCATAGTAGGGTTACATATTAGGCACACAATAATCAAAACCAGGAAAAAGAATTCAATATAATTAAAATTAAAATATATAATGTCATTGAAAAACTAAGCATGAACATTTTTAGGTATGGTTATATTTATAATAGTGTAAAAAATGTTGGTTTAGCGAGATAAATAGACAATAATATAGTCGCAAATTGTATAAAGATGATCTGTTGTCTACCGCCTATTATGTTAGCACTAAGCACGAACATTTCTAAGTACAGTAATAGTTATAACAGTGTAAAAAATGTTGGTGGTTCAAATAAATAAAATGAGAATAACGAGATCTTGGTAAATAACACAAACGGAGACGAACCTGACGGAGACAAGGTTGTAGCCTGTTTTCTAAAGCAAACCAATCACAGTTTCGTCTAGAAACTAAATAAACAAAACGATTCGGCCTTCACTCGAAGTAATTTCCCACCGTTTTCAATACATTGAGCAAACGAAAACCACAATGTAGCCAACAGTTTCCGAAATTGGGCGAACCTTGCCCTGACACTGTCGTTTATCTTGGCCACAGAACAGATATTAGTACTACGTACAGAATGGTCACTCCCTACCTCCCACCGGTTTTACTTACCTCACCCCGGTCGAAAGTTTGCCGGCTCCTTGCCGGCACTGAAGCTAAGGGCTAAGGCACGCGTTTATTTTGATTTGGTGTAGGTCCAAGCGCGCGCATGCCAGAGCGAGTGAAAGTGTGCTTCTCGCTCTTGCTTTAGTTGAGTAGGGACAACCATGACACCCACACATACACCAGCACCATTTACGTACACAAATTATGCGTGTGGTGATTACGTCGTGTTTGCTTCATACATTTTATTGAGAGTGTCCGGGGTGTGTCTTAGCGAAGCCGTGCCACAGTATGTGTAGCTCTTAGCAGTAGACTTACTTCTTATAATTCTGGATCATTATCATTAACACCATTTATTTATTGCTTCAAGTTAGTTGGTTCATATAGGTCTTATTAATAAGTTATTGTTTGCAACAAGAGATCTTTTGACTACTGCAGTATTCTTTAAAACATCTTTTGTAAACAGGGCAGGCGTTAGCTCTAATACAATTAATAATAAATAATGCTGGACAATCAACACAGCATCATCTAGCCCCAAGATAAGCTGCTGTTAAACAGAGCTGTATTATGGGTGGCACTAGGTGACTGATATAAACTTATTACAATACAATACACAGATAGATATTTTTATTATATATAGAAAATACTTACCCAGAACACCCGGAACAAATATTTGTAGATCGTACAAATCGGTTGCCACATCGGTCGTCTTATTAATTGCTAATTGTAACAATAAAATAAGGTTGTTATAATTATTAATAAATGCTTTCTTTTTTTTATTTATTTAATTTTTAATTTTGCATTAAAATCACCTTTTTTTTATATAAAAAGTGATGGACTATTTAGCGACCGGTACTGTAGTGACCTGACAAAATGCATTTTTATTGATTCCGCAACCGTTCTCCTATAACTATGAACTAGCAGTCCGTCGCACGGATGCAAAGAAACCGCACCCGTGCAAAGCCGGGTTGGGTCGCTAGTAATAAATATAGCCCATGTTACTCAGGCATAATGTAGCATTCTAATGGTGAAAGAATTTTTGAAATCGGACCAGTAGTTTTTGAGTTTATTCGTAATAAACAAAGATACAAAAATACAAATCTTCTCTCTTTACAATATTAGTTTAGATAAGTTAGCTAAATGTGTCTCTCAAAACTGTTACTGTGTTGTCTTTGTTCATTGATATACAATAAAAAAAAAACTGCACTTCCATTTATGAAAAACAGATAAAACCTTTGTAACTTGGCGCTTATGCTATTAAAGCATATTTAATGGTTACTGTTGGAGTTTGTAAAAAAAGTTACTTTACTGTTAGAGTTTTATGCTTACTGTTGTAATGTAGTAAGGAGTAAAATAGCTCTACTCAATATTTTCTAACCTGTTGCCAGAACAGTCGGTTATTGGATTTATATAAACTTAAACAAGTGGGACGCGAGTTATTTCATTACGGTTTTTAGCTGCTCCACTAACCTTTTTAGGGTTTCTTTCATTAATCCTCTCCTTTTTGCTACTTTGGTAATATTTTTGTGTAACTGTATACTGTGTTTTTTTATAACTGAGTCTCTAAGGGTTCGATTCCCGCCTTGGGACAAATGTTTGTAGGATCTGCAAATATTTGTTCCGGGTGTTCTGGGTGTTTTCTATGTATAATAAAAAATACCTATCTATGTATTGTATTGTATTAAGTATATTATCAATCATCTAGTACCCATAATACAGCTCTGTTTAACAGCAGCTTACCTTGGGCTAGATGATGTTGTGTGGATTGACCAGCACTATTTATTTATTTATTTATTTAAGTTTGAAAGTTGGCTAGAATTATATTGTGCACGAAATGGTTATATAATGACAGTCAGTGAATGCAACAATTATTATATTTTAGAAGATGGATGTTTTGCGTAGGTTTGGTTATAGTTCATTACGATCGATTCTTCTAAATTACATTACGTTGGTTTACGCGTAGGTTTCAGAAACCTAATTACTAATTGCGCCTTAATTTTATTCATCTTATGAGCGTATGTATCATAATAATCCGACTATAATATTTATATTGCTAATTGCATTATAAATAATATAGTGAAATACCACTTATTTATTATGTACCTACAACAATTTTTACCTGCGAACTAATTAATAATAATATGAAAATTATTAATAATTAATAATTATTATGCTTAATAATGCACCTAAAAATATAATCAAATAAGTAAGTAAGTTCGTATGAGTCAGTGGCTAACTCTGGTGACAGAATTAATATACCACTCGAAGGCCTCCGTCATGGCTTACAAAAATAATAACAATAATATAAAGTAATAGAAATATACATAAATAACGCGTCTTAAATACAATAATAGTAATAGTTTCTCATAACATACTTGCAAAATATCCCTTCCGCTTTGAATCATCGATTGTTGATCTTGGCACACTTCTGGGCCGCATTAATCATGCACAGATTGGTGGTGTTTGAAAACATCAAAGAACTGTTGCTAGGCCGGATTGAGTAATGCGATATCGGAAATAACTTCAAAAGTACATCAATCAATCCCTTAAGTTTCCGCTTACAACGAATTTAAATAACTTAGGCCCTTCATAAAAACACAGGTCGAATTTACGCCTATTAGCTCTCGGTCTACAAAAGTTTTTACCTTCAAAACTTTTATCATATCATTATCAAAATGGATCATGTTCGTTCGTTCGTTCGTATGAGTCAGTGGCCAACTCTGGTGACAGAGTTTCTAGGCCGCCCGAAGGCCTCTGTCATGGCCTAACAACTTTGAAAAGCCGGGACCGACTGCTTAACGTGCCCTCCGAAGCACGATATGGATCATGTTAAAATAGATAGATAGATTATTTTTTTTTATACAACCGAAGTAGCAACCAAGCGTACGGCCCACAAGATGGTAAGCGGTTACCGCAGACTATGAACGCTTGCAATACCAGAAGTATTATTCGCGGGTTGCCACCTTGAGGCATAGATCAAAAGCCTCATGTGTCAGTAATTTCACCGGAAACCATACCCTTCACACCGGAACATAGCAATGCGAGCATTACTGCTTTGCGGCAGAAATAGGTATGGTGGTAGTACTTCCCCGGACGTGTTCAATCAAACTATCAAAGAACTCTGCTACTCATCATCATCATCATGATAGCCTTCTAAGTTCCCACTGCTGGGACACTGGCCTACTTTCAGGCAAGAGTGATTGGGTCTTAATCCACCACGCGGACCCAATGCGGATTGGTGGATGGCACATGTCTTTCAAATTTTTAGTTCTTGGACATGCCGGTTTCCTCACGATGTTTTCCTTCACCGTATGAGAGCACTGGCATTGCGCACATAAATTTTTCGAACAGAAAAATCCATTGGTGCACGACCGGGTTCGAACCCACGACCTTAGGATCGGAAGGTGGGGTCACTACCACTAGACCACCGGTGCTCATCATAACTAACATCATCTGCTACTCATAAATAAGTATAATAAGATAGAGAATACTTTATTGATACATTAAAACAAAATTGACAAAAACAATATGAATTTCTACCAGGTATTGCAAAGGGCGGTCTTATTGTTTAATAGTTTTGTTGCTTCTTAATGTTTTTGTAGGATAGGTTTACTCCCGCCGATCATATTCCCGGTCATTATCTATCTATATTTTAAATTTCAGCCAAATCGGTTCAGTGGTTGTCGAGTTTTAGAGGAACAAACATCCATCCAAACAAACATACGAACTTTCGCATTCATAATATTAGTGTGGTGTGATTATAAAAAAAATAATAATAATAATGCTGGACAATCCACACAGCATCATCTACCCCAAGGTAAGCTGCTGTTAACAGAGCTGTATTATGGGTACTAGATGACTGATAATATACTTAATACAATACAATACATAGATAGATATTTTTTATTATATATAGAAAATAACCAGAACACCCGGTACAAATATTTGTAGATCGTACAAACATTTGACCCAAGGCGGGAATCGAACCCGCAACCTACGCGTCGCAGGCGGACCTGCGCCCGCTGCGCCACATCGGTCGTCATTATAGTTTCGCATGTGCGGCTGTCTTCACTTAAAATAAAAATAAAACTTTTACTATTTAATAGGTTCCATCGTTAGGTGTATCGAAACGTCGCTCGTACGTCAGTGCGCCTTTTCCCGCTTTTAATTGACAGCTGTCAAATCGAGAGCTTTTTCGCGCCGTTTTATTTGCCACCATAATGATGTAGATTGTTATTATAGATAGTGTCTCGCTTTTAGTTGTACTGATTGGACGTTTGTCCGTCTGTATATTGATCTATTCCTGACAAATTGTTATATTTTATTGACACGGTAAGTATATTACGTTGCAGTAAAGTATTTTTTATGATCGAGTATTTTAATTCGAAATAGTCGGACCACCCACTTGATGTGTGGTCTACTGATTTATAGCTTTTACCCATCAACATAAAGTTTGAAATAGAACACAGATCATTCACCGAAAAAATATTGTTCTGCATTTGATTTCGTTTATCTTGGCTGTATGATTATTCAAAGTAATTAAAAAAACAAACACACAACTTCCACTGGCATTGCTAGAAATATTAGTTTAACTTTAACCTGATCATTTAAAATAGAAAATAATAGCTTCTAAATAATTCTTTCTTAAAATTAATTTCTTTTAATTAATAATTCATCCTCATTTGTTCTTTCTTTTCCAATCCATCCTATGCCTGGAAGAGATCGCTTGTAGTGATAGGGCCGCCCATTGTTACACTTTTATGAAAATGCTTTTATCCTTTCTGTATTTATTTGTTAAGGTGTACAATAAAGAAATATCTATCTATCTATCTAATTAGAAACATATCTCTAGACATTTAAGTAATTGTAAAATTTTGAAGACAGGAAGATACTGACGTCAGAGAAAACACAAGAAAGAAGAGAACAGAAGATTATAGTACGGTACACTGATGGGCCTGAATTTGTTGCTCGAACCTGTATTTAGACTAGGTGAGCAAACTTTCAGGTGTGTTAGTGCCGACTGATCTACTAAACAGAAAAGAAACACGAAGAGACAACCAACCTACCCGAAAGCAGTAAACAGCATTTCCTTAGACCAAATTATTTAATAAAAATATATTTTTAATATAACTTTAATCAAATTTTATTTTTGATATTGTTGTTAATTTTTATTGAATATTAATTCAGAAATATATACATAATTATATTACATTAGAAAATATACAAAATACATATGAAACAGTTGAGCCATCTAAAGACCGTTACAAATTGTTAATTGATAATGTGACATGTAATGTAGTTTACCAATAAAATGATTATTCAGATTTATTCTGATTATTCCAATAGTAGATAAATCAATCTAAAATTGCACGCCTTATTCCAAAAATCGTTATAGTTATCACACTTATCTATGGCAAACGCAATGGAGAGGTGTGCAACTTTAGACTGAAATATCGAATAATAATAATACGAAGAATAATAGGAATTATGATAAAAAATATCTAACTATGTTTTGTATTTGTATTAAGTATATATCAGTCATCTAGTACCCATAACACAGCTCTGTTTAACAGCAGCTTACCTTGGGGCTAGATGATGCTGTGTGGATTGTCCAGCATTATTATTATTATTAATTATAAAAAGTGTAATATTTTTAACATAACATTACTTTCAATTAGATTTTCTATGAAGTAACTCTTAATTTTTATGCGTTAGATAGTAAATTGTTATCTCGTGGCCATAACCAAGCCCTTGCTATGTAGCAGGAGTATCACTCATTGGGTGGGCTCCATAACATTATGTCTGCAGCACATGCTGAGTGGCTGCCTTTTTTTCGTCACAATAGTTAAGTTTTAATTTTTATTGTTATTTTTATTTTTATGTTAATTGTGTGGCGTTAAATAAATATTTTTCTATTCTATTCTATTCTATTCTATAACAACGCAGTGTCAGATATTCTGCCTTCAAGCAATATTTTGCAAATATCTACTGTGTTTAGGTTTGAAGGGCGCTAATAGTAGGTAATAATATGACTGTTGATATATATCTCGGAGTGACGAGCGCAGCGCAATGCTACGAAAAACCTAAAGTTTCGGAAGATACAGCATCTGTTATGTTATAAATTACATGTTATTATTATGTTACAAAAAACCTTTATTTCAGGTAAGTATTGTAAATCAGTATGTACTGTACACCCATACCACAAAAATCAGGCGTGTCTTTAACATCAGGCAAACGATTTGACCATTTTATCGCTTAGCTTCAAAATAAAAATAGATACTTTATTTTCTTTTAAATAGAGCATTTTCTGCTATAAAAAGTCATATATATTTTTTAACACTGCTTATTTAAATACTAAAAAATAATGCAAAAACAGTCAAATTAATAAATTAAAGTTTTTCTTTATGAGTGACCCTGTAGAACGTGTGGGTTATAAATTTTATATTTTCATTCATATAACATCCATTGCTCCTTATGATGGCACTAAATATGGCGTAGTTTACGAGTCACGCCTCTTCACGCACGTCCGAGCCGTTCCATGGTTGAAGACGTGCTGGGATCGGAATGGCCGTTTTGTCAAGAGTAAGGGCGTTTTAATTATTCATAAGTTGTGCATAATAAATTGTTTTTGTTTTACTATAATTGCTAACATTATTTATGCATTATTATAATTGCTATAATAAGCTGTTAGGGAAAACATCTTTATTACTATGAATGGATTTATTTGCATATTTGCATTTAGAAGTGTAATTACCTTTTTAATGGTTATTTTTGATACATAAAGGTCTCAATCATGATAAAATACATATCAAAATTTAAAATTTTGAATATGCTTATTTTTTGTGTAAATTCTCTGACATCTATACAGGGAACTTTAGTGTGGGGTCAGAGAAGCGATTTCATTATAAATAAATAATTAAATAATGCTGGACAATACACACAACATCATCTAGCCCCAAGCTAAGCAGAGCTTGTGTTATGGGTACTAGATGACCGATGTACTATACATAGATATAATTTTTATTAACATAGAAATTACCCAGAATATCAGGAAAAAATATTTGCAGATCGTACAAACATTTGTTCCAAGGTGGGAATCGAACCTGCAACCTCCTGCGTCGCAGGCGGACCTTTGCCCGTCGCGCCACATCGGTCGACAATATGGAATCATAAGATAACTTTATGAATTTGATAGACAGGGTTCCACGACACGACCTTTTCGTTTGAGTCAGTCAACTCTGGTGACAGAGTTTCTAGGCCGCCCGAAGGCCTCTGTCATGGCCTAACAACTTTGAAAAAGCCGGGACCGACTGCTTAACGTGTTTAAAATTTATCCGTAGAAGAATTCTTATGTGATAAATTTAATTGAAATGAAATGTTGAATAGCCTGATTTTTTTTTTACACTGAAATTATTTTTAATTTTCGCATTTTTCTTATTTTGACATTTTATATTTTTCATGTTTATTATACTATTCAAGTATCTGTTATTAATCTGTTTTATTATAATTAATGTCAATCTAATTACAAGCGGCGCCATAATGTACTACTAACTTATAGCTACCTTAGACCACAGAGCTTAGACCTAATCTGTAATAATGTACATAAATTGGCAATCAATAAATCTATGAAATCTATGAAGACAATGGGATCTATGTAAGGTAATCTTAAAATTGAAAAAACTTAAATAAAAAAAAAATACTTTTTTACCCCATTATCTATACTAATATTATAAAGAGAGAAGATTTGTATAGCTGTATTTTTATTAATTACAATTTCAAAAATTCTTTCACCATCAGAGTTATCCCCGAGTATCATAGGCTATATTTTATGTCCACCCGTGTGAAGCCGGGACGAGTCGCTAGTCAAAAACAAACACGTACGTATTGCTTCCCTTAGCTTCAGCGCCTACGAAAGTGCCCACAAACTCGCGACCGGGGTGAGGTAAGTCAAACCGGAGTGAGGGGGTGAGTGGCCATTCTGTACGTCCAGGTTGGCCTTGCAAGAGCGAGAGGTCACGCTTTTGCGCGCTACTTCAGTGCCGGCGATATGTTCGTGGGGTACCGGCAAACTTGCGACTGGGTTGGGGTAAGTAAAACCGGTGGGAGGTAGGGAGTGGCCATTCTGTACGTAGTACTAATATCTGTTATGTGCCTAAACTAAAGCCCTAAGCCCAAGGCCGCGAGCCTTTTTTATTATCTGCTAGAAGTTACACCACTACGCCACTAGCACTTTTATGTAAAAATAATCAAAACTTTGCCTTTTACAAAGTATTTGCGTCGCTAATTAAAAACTAAAGAAGCAGCGTTGATTAAAACTGCACCGCCTTATTCACAAAGGAGCGGTGTTTCTCGCGCTGGGTTAGCTCTAATCGGTTATTGCGTTTTCGACTTGTGTGTAAGTAATGCTTGTTGTTAGCTGAATGTCGAATGAAACAAAATACTGGATAAATCTGAACATAGATACTAATGTAAGTTTTATAATAATCTGCAACTTTTTTTGACTCAGTCGGTACTTGAACACGCAACATTCCACTTGTTATAAGATTGCTCTTCCAGTTGACCCACCAAGTCATGTCTTGCTAGCTCGAATGCAGAGGAAATATTGCAGTCATCCAGGCCTCGTAAAGTTTTTGGGATAACGTAAATAAACCATAATTTTAGCAATTTGCTAAGTATTGTTTGTCTTTGTCATTCTTATAAAGACGGCTTTTTTTTTTTATACAACTGAAGTGGCGACCAAGCGTACGGCCCACAAGATGGTAAGCGGTTACCGCAGCCTATGGACGCTTGCAATACCAGAGGTATCACTCGCGGGTTGCCACCTTGAGGCTAAGATCGAAAGTCTCATGTGCCAGTAATTTCACCAGAAACCATACTCTTCACACCGGAACACAGCAATGCGAGCATTACTGCTTGGCGGTAGAAATAGGTATGGTGGTAGTCCTTCCCCGGACGAGCTCTATCACAGAGAACTCTACTACTCTTAAAGATATATTTGAAAGAAATTATTAGAAACGATATAATTATTAAAAATGATTAGAAACGATATAATATTTGAAAGATACATTAGCTAACAGAGGTTTTAATTTTGTTTATGAATAAGACCCTCAGTTCCCTTAGTAACTCTCTCTACCATAAAACCTAATACAACTTAATTTTATACAGACCTTGGTGAATAAGGCCTCAGTACTTCACAAACTCAAGATACACTTCAAAATGTCAGCGAAAAGAAGATAAACTATTAAAAGTCTAGAAAAGTGTAATTATATCTTTGCAGAGAAGGTTGCCGGTGGAATTACAAGCATAAGTTTTGAGCACTGGTGCTCTAGCGGTAATGATGAAATTACTGAATTGAAAGATAAAATAAAAAAAAATATGCTTGTTTTCAAAAATCCTTTTTTTTTATACCACTAGAGGGCAACCAAGCGTACGGCCCACTTGGTCAGCGGTTACCGTAGCCTATGTACGCATGCAACGTCGTAAGATATCACTTGCGTGTTACCACCCTGAGACGTTAGATGGAAAGTCTCATGTGCCTGTAATTTCACCGGAAACCATACCCTTCGAACCGGAACACAGCAATGCGAGCATTACTGCTTGGCGGCAGAAATAGGTATGGTGGTAGGCCTTTCCCGGACGAGCTCTATCACTAAGAACTCTACTACACTTTATTGAAAACAAGCATATTTTTTTTTAGGCTCAAATTTTGGATATCTGACATTTTGATATTAACTTAAGCTACGAGTAAGTATTAATTTAGATTTTTTAAGTAACCACATTTTTAACATCAGTTCCTACCTACTCAGACCGTTTATGTTGCTTTACTGTCAACCTCATCTATAATATTTGCATACTTGTGAAGCAAATACAGGTTTTTTTTTAATGTCAGCAAGTGACAAGACAATCTAGGCGCCGGCGCGCGTTAAGCACCACGCCTGACTTTTACAGATGCAGTACCACCCAAAGCTTAAAGTTTTTAAGTGTTTGCATGGCACTGCACAGTGCTTATCACCCCGAGACATTTGTTAAAGTCTCTTTCGCCTAGTAATTTGACTTGCTACAGTGCCCTTTTAGTGCAGGTTGTGCTCCATATTAAGACCGTATCTTACCGTGTTTTAGCAAATAAACTGATTTCATTTCATTTCATTTCATGACCCCCGCCTTCTGATCTTAAGGTCTCTCGGTCTCGGTCGTGCACCAATGGATTTTTCCGGTTATAGACATTTATTTCCCATAAAGAATGTTATATTGACGATGACAGTGACTGTAGGAGGAGGATACCTGACCCTCGGTATACAGTTTTATACTTGTTCGAGGGCTGGGGATTTCAACTCTCTCGGTCTCGTTGTCGATGACAAATCCACTGGTTGTCAGTATGACTAGGTTAGTTATTAATATTAGGTTTAGTTTAGTCAGTAAGGGTTGTCTGGAAGAAATCGCTATTTGCGATAAGACCGCCATTTGTTTATGTGTATGTTAAGTATGATAAAAATTACCATGCAAATTGTGTCCTCAATAAAGTTTTTTTTTTATTTATTTTTTATTTACTTACATGAGAAAAAAACCTAATTACTTAGTAAGTGCTTAAAATATTTTATAAAGCGTATTGAGTGACAAGAAAATAATACAGAACTTTGGGGTTAGACATGACTACGAACTACACATTGCGAGCACCACGCATTACACAGATTTTGCGAAATTCTATTCGAAAAATGTATGCAATGTACTATTTCTGTGGGATAGCATAAAAACTGAAAAAGAGCAGGTAAATCCGCGTGGGGATCAGCTAGTATACAAAGCTCTCTTGAGAATAGGTAAAATTTAAATTCATTTGCTTTAAAAGATTCATCTTCCACTTCAATCTGCCGCTGGACGGCACCGTAAATTGTAATAAGAGAAAGAACTTGTTTCCAAGATTGCTTCTTAGCACAGAGTAAGAAAGGGAAGCTCTAAGAGCCTTATTCATAAACGTATAAGCCTGTTAACTGTTGTAAAAAGCCTATCTATTTACTGTTTATTTATCATCTGTGAGTCAATAAATGTTTTCTTTCTTTTTCTCTCTCTTGAAGCCTCTAATGTGTCGTATGTCAACGTTCATTAACATAAGAGTGACAAGGAAAGAAAATAGCAAGTTGCTGAAAGTTGTGACTTGCAGTCGATTTGGACACCAATTTATCGGCTTCTTTTAAATAAATAAAATAAAAATAAAAATAATTTATTTATTTAAGGCCTCTGTCATCTGCCTAACAACTTTGAAAAAACTAAGCTGACAAAGTTTTGAAAAAAAAAACAGAAATTGCCACTGGCGGTCACCCATCCAAATGATGACTACGCGGAACAGTGCTTAACTTCGTTTATATGTTGAGAACAACTTAGCCAGCTATGTCACGAGTGTCCGGGTTGTGGGGTAAGTAAAGTAAGTCCATATATCAATGACGTCACTGCACCATATAAACGCAATGCCGTACTCCATGTCCTTGGAGACTGTCCTCGACAGTTGCAGCTCTGTTGATGCCAAAAGAACCAGTGGCTTGCTGCCAATACACATTACAAATTCATTATTTTAATAAGAATACTTAGGTTGTGACAGATATATCGCTCCGGTGACAGATCAACCTAACCTCAGACGTAGTACAAATAATCTGTGCCTCAGCCACAAATATTAGTACTAGGCAAGAGACAAAGCAGACAGAGCACTGGTGGTCTAGTGGTAGTGACCCCGCCTTCTGACCGTGAGTTCGAATCAATGGATTTTCGCTACGAAAAATTTATGTGCGCAATGCCAGTGCTTTCATACGGTGAAGGAAAACATCGTGAGGAAACCGGCATGTCCAAGAACTAAAAATTCAAAGGCATATGCCATTTACCAAACCGCATTGAGTCCGCGCGGTGGATTAAGAAACACTCTCGCTCGAGATAAGGTCAGTGTCCCAACAGTGGGAACATTAGATTCTGTTATGATGATCTGTACCTTAATATTTATTGAAACACCTTCAGACTACGTACCAAGTTAAGATTATTGTCATCATTATAATAGAGTTCACTCGGCGGATCTAGGCTTCCGTGAAGTTAGCCGTTTGTGATGTGCAAAGACAATTTAGTTAGAAAAAGCTCCATTGCGCATCGAAACGGCTAACTTCACGGAAGCCTAGATCCGCCGAGAGAACTATACAGTCATTATAAATTGTAATTTTTTTCGGCACATAGCTATGATTTTATTATTATTATTATTATTATTAAAAGCCTTTATTTCAGATAAGTATAAATGTTTTTCTTATAATTAATTTCATGTTAAGACATCGACGCCGTTATCTGTTTGCCTTTTTTGGCAAAGGCCTCCTCCAACTTTTTCCACTCTTCTCTATCTCTCGCTATTCTTATCCACGTGTTCCCTGCTATTTCCTTTAGCTCGTCCTCCCATCTTTTAAACTGTCTTCCCCTCTTCCGTTTATTGTGTTTTGGGAACCAATTCATCAACGTTTTACTCCATTTCTCCTTTCCCCTTACTGTGTGTCCTGTCCATCTCCATTTCAGTTTCTTTACTTTAAGTGTAACATCTTCTATTTTTGTACGTCTTCTTAGTGTTGTGTTTTTTATTTTATCCAATTTCCTTATTCCCAACATACTTCTTTCCATGGCTGATTGGCACACTTCTAGCTTTTTAGCCTGTGCTTTTGTTAGGCTCCAAGTCTGGCAACCGTATGTTAGTACAGGTAGAATAGATGTGTTATAAAGTTTTCTCTTGAAGTACATGTTCATTTCTTTGTTTTTCATTATCTCTCTGAAAGACCAGTACCTTTTCCACGCATTAGCTGTTCTTACTTCGAGTTCTTTTGACATTAAGTCAGTTGGAGAGATTATTTGGCCTAGATAAGTGTACTCGTCTACGTATTCGATATTCCTGTTGTTTATGTTAACTGGTTCCTGTGTGTCGTTTGTCATCATTTTTGTTTTTTCTGTGTTCATGGTTAATCCTACTTTCTGGCTCTCGTTATCCAACTGGTTAAGCATCAGCTGGAGTTCTTCTTTGCTCGGTGCGAAAACTATAAGATCATCAGCAAATCTCAGATGGGTTAGTTTCTCTCCGTTTATATTAAGTCCGAAATTTTCCCAGTTCAGACGTCGGAAGATTTCTTCAAGAACCGCTGAAAACAGTTTTGGCGAAAGGGGGTCGCCTTGTCGTACGCCTCTTTCTATTTTAATTTCTTTTCCCTCTCTTTCTAGTTTGACTCTAGCTGTGCTGGTTCTTATCTGGTATATAAAAATTATCAAGCAACTACAAAAACTTCCTCAAGCCGGCTAGTCACCGTGAGGAAAAACGACTACTACCCTCCAACTATTTCAATACCTGCACAAGGAAAGAAAACAAATCAACTGGAAGAAAAATACATACACATAGCTACATATAACACTCTAACATTAAGAACGGATGAGACACTGCTGGAATTAACGACCGCACTGGAAAATATTAGATGGTCAATTATTGAACTAAGCGAAGTACGGAGGCTTGGAGAGAAAATTGAAGACCATGATGATTTTATATTATACCATAAAGGAGAAACACCCGGCAAATACGGCGTAGGGTTCTTGATAAGAAAAGACCTGAAACATCAAATCGAAGAAATCATAGGTATATCTGAACGTATTGCCATGCTCAATATAAGTATCCCTTCGCACGAGGAAAAATGGTCAATTATACAAATTTACTCTCCAACAGAACAGTCAAGCAACACAGATATCGAATCGTTTTATACTTTGCTCAACAGTACAATAAAAGAACACACGCATAATAACCTTATAGTAATGGGCGACTTCAATGCTCAGATTGGAAAAAGGAGGAACGGAGAAGAAAGGATAATAGGTCCATACAGCAAGGGAAAAAGAACACGCAATGGAAATAAACTAATTGAATTAGCGCATGAAAACAATTTAAGAATAATGAATACCCAATACAAGAAACGGAAACAACGCAAATGGACTTGGATATCACCAGATGGCCGTTATATGAACGAAATAGATTTCATTCTTACAAACAGATCAAAAAACTTTGAGGACTGTAGCGTGTTAAATAACATTAACTTTAACAGCAATCACAGAATGGTTAGGGCAAAATTAAAACTCGAAACATCAAAGAAAATTAGACCTTTTAAAGCTAAACCTACATCACTAAGAACCATAACACAAAACATACAAATTGAAGACAAACTAGAAGAGTTTATAGCTAAGACAAAAGATCTAAACACCGAAGAAAAACTGGATAGACTACAAGATATCTTAGAAGGAAAAATTAAAAACAACGATAACAAACCCAAGAACAGAAACAAAAATATGACAAACACAACAATAGAACTTTTAAAAAAGAGAGCTGAACTAATGAAAATCGACACCAAAACCAAAGAAATAAGGACAGAAATAGCAAAAGTAAGCAAACAAATTAAAACTAGTATGAGAAAAGATAGACAGAAGTCAAGGCTCACAACATTCGAGGAACACATAACAAAGACTGGTGGAATAAAAAAGGCTTTAAAACAGCTGTCGGACATAAAAGAATGGATTCCTAACCTCAAGGACAAGAAAGGGAAACACAAGACAAAAAGACTGGATTTAATATCAATAGCTACAACTTTTTTCAGTGATTTGTACTCAAAGAAAACAATAACCAAAGAAACTGACCTAACAGACTGTACGAAAATACCTAAAATCCTGAGCCATGAAGTAGAAAGAGCTATCAATACCCAAAAAAGAGATAAAGCACCAGGACCAGATAAAATAAGTAACGAACTTCTCATAGCCGGAAAAACGTTAATTGCACCCATTCTTACTGACATTTACAACGAAGTCCTAGACAACGAATTCATACCGAAGCAATGGACTTCTTCAACAATCATTCTTATACACAAGAAAGGAGACAAGAATGAGATAAACAACTACAGACCAATTAGTCTAATGTCGAACATCTACAAAGTATTTGCAAAGATAATCCTAAAACGCATATCAAAAATACTTGATGAAAACCAACCTAAGGAGCAAGCAGGGTTCAGAAGCGACTTCTCAACTATAGACCACATATTTGTTGTTAAACATATCTTCGAAAAAACCAAGGAATATAACATCCCCATCTACTGTTGCTACGTAGATTACAGTAAAGCTTTTGACTCGCTGGAACATGAGCATATATGGGTAGCGCTAAAGAATCAAGGAGTCGACAAAAATACATCAGAATAATTAGAAATATATATAGCTATGATTTTACGGCGTTTTAATTCTAGTATCAGTTAAGCGACCGAAACCGTGGTCATAAGATAGTCTAGCGATAAACCACGCCAGCACAGTTTTACGCTGATTTCAATTTACGTATCTAAATCATAGCCTTGTTGCATAATAGCTCCATAATCAGTTGTCATAACCAGAAGTAGCTGAGCAACTCAACTGGTAAAATACGTAGAGCATTATAAAACATGGAGAGGTTCTCCATATTTCTAGTTTTATATTTTTCTGTAAGGTTTATTTGGAATATTTTACCACCCCATAATGATGTTCCTAATTATGGTGTAAAAAGTAGCATAAGCATTTTTAATCCAGGCTATTTGATTACTTACTTATTGTATGCAATTCATTTAGTGTTATGTCCCTCGTGCGTTCGTTCATATAAGTCAGTGGCCAACTCTGGTGAGAGTTTCTAGGCCGCCCGAAGGCCTCTGTCATGACCCAACTACTTTGAAAAAGCCGGGACCGACTGCTTAACGTGCCCTCCGTAGCACGGGAGTACTCAGTTGAAATTGCCACTGACGGTCACCCATCCAAATGATGACCTTACGGAACAGTGCTTAACTTTGTTGATCTGTTAAGAACAACTTAGCCAGCTACGTCACGAGCGCTCCAGTGTTATGTCGTGATTGAGTGGTAACATTTATTTGATTTTAAAATATTCAGTGAACTTACAGCTATTGCTAGTATACAAAAAACAACTATACTTCGCAAAATACATGCAGGTACTTAATGCTAACAGCCAATTACCAGACATATCCAAACTCTACTTATACAAACATCTTAACAAACTTCTGAATTTAAAATATTAAAATGAGTAAAAAGTAAGATGCGACTGAAAAGTCTACGCAAACACGGTACTCTAACATCCAACCAAGCCTGTTCCAGATGTAGCTACATATGACTACCTGAGTTGTTCAGCTACTTCCGACTGCCCACACAATACGTCCGTCCGTTGATTCTGATCACGCTGGGTGATGTCACTGTATTGTTGGTCACATTGTTGGTCACCTACATATAGCTATGTTGCAGATACCTTGTTAGAAATAGGCGGTTTGCGAAGTTTCCGCACGTTGACGTAAGCCTTTGTAAAGGTCTGTCACCAGAGTTGGCCACTGACTCATACGAACTTACTTCATCATGACAGCCTTCTAATGTTCCCACTGTTGGGACACTGGCCTACTCTCGGGCGAGAGTGATTGGGTCTTAATCCACCACACGGACCCAATGCGGATTGGTGGATGATTTCCTCACGATTTTTTACTTCACCGTATGAGAGCACTGGCATTGCGCATTCATTCGGGTTCATTCGGGTTTTTACATTACGGGAATTGCCCTTCTGTTCATAACACAAACATTTGTGCAGCACACTAATTGATGGAATCGTACCTTAACAGCTTTCGATGAAATAGATAGAATACTCGCAAATACTGGTAATGAGGACTTTTCGTCTCAAGTTATTAAAAAAAAAGCTGTCTATTAAGATTGCGGTAGCTTAACTGGCGAGCCCAAGAGAATGTAAGCACTACGTTTGGCGAGCTATGGTGAATGTGTAGGGAATCCAACATTGGTTGCTCCTGCTGTCACTCTCTGTCATACCTCTGGCTGGTGTCAAAGTCATAGTACGTACTACGTAGTACATTAGCTTTGGTCGTATTGGAGTTAAATTATTTTGCCTTAGACAGGACATGAACCCACAACCTTCCGCTTGACACGAGACGAAACAAAAACGGAGTTACCAACTTTTTTTTTGTTTTGATAACCTTTCCCAGTATGGCAGTAGGGCGAATAGTGTCATCTTCCAAAGCAATCGGAACTACTTTTTTTTTAAATCTCGAACCGAAATCCTCTCATTCAATGCTGATTTGTAGTTGGGGCAGGCAGTGACCATTCATTGAAGTTAATTACCTCTATCATTCGGAATACTGAATTTGTGTGTGTTTTTTTGATGTCAGCAAGTGACAAGACAATCAAGGCGCCCACCTGATGTTAAGCACCACGCCTGACTATTACAGATGCAGTGCCACCCAAAGCTTTATACACAATATACACTCATAATAATTAACTGATACAAATTATTAGGGCTAAATCTTAGTGCTACTGTACTTAAAGACGACAGACTGCAGTGGTTGCGTGGCACTGCACTGCGCTTATCACCCCGAGACATTGTTGTAAAGTCTCTTTCGCCCAGTAATTTCACTTGCTACAGTGCCCTTCAAACCTAAACAGTGCAGCTAGCACACTACTGCTTGGAGGTAGAATATCTGACACGGCGGTGGTACCTACCAAGACGGACTCTTGCTGAAGAGACTTACCACCAGATAAAATGGTATTCCATGTGTATAGTTCAGATTTTCGTTATATCAGACGACTTGTCTATTAGAGTAGTAGAGTTCTTTATGATAGAGCTCATCCGCCTTCCGATAGCTCGTGGGTTCGAACCCGATTGTGCACTAATGGATTTTTGTAAATAAATAAAAAATATATTCTTTTAAGTTTATTATGTGCGCAATGCAAGTGCTGTCATACGGTAAGCGAAATCATCGTTAAGAAACCGGCCCAATCACTCTCACTGAAGAGTGGTCAGTGTCCCAGCAGTGGGAACATTATAAATAATAAATAAATTATTAAATAATATAATGCTGGACAATCCACACAGCATCATCTAGCCCCAAGGTAAGCTGCTGTTAAACAGAGCTGTATTATGGGTACTAGATGACTGATAATATTATATATACTTATTACAATACAATACATCGATAGATATTTTTTATTATATAAGGTCATTAATTATCAACCTGACAAACTTAAGGGGCCTACCCCTTAAGTTTTTTTTTTAATATGAAACAAAAAGTACAAGTATTTTTTTTTTTATGTGTGGAACCTATCCTTTAAGTTTGTCAGGTTGATAATGAATGACCCTGTATATAGAAAATACCCAGAACACCCGGATCAAACATTTGTAGATCGTACAAACATTTGACCCGAGGCGGGAATCGAACCCGCAACCTCCGCGTCGCAGGCGGACCTGCGCCCGCTGCGCCACATCGGTCGTCAATAAAAAAACATTGGAGCTGTCATGATGATATTGATGACGCAGGGTCGATACACGTAAACGCACGTAGCAATACATTTTATATATTTAAAGCAATACATTTTTATACATAGTGTTGCAATTCAATTCGTAAATCCTATTGCCTTGTATTTTATTTTTGCTAAAGTTTTTAAGTAGGATTGAGTCCGCGAATCCGTTCGGACAACTGTTTTAAGTGCTTTTAAAAGCTAGAAAACTAGTGACAAAAGTTGGGTAAGTGTGCATTCTGAAAGTGCAAAACTAAAGAAATCGAACAGAAAGGACAGTTTTTGTTGCAATAGTTCCACTCATAAAATTACAAGGATAAAAAAGTTTGAACAGTTCTTTTGGCAAGGTATTATTAGTTCTATAGAATGAAATGACGGATTTCGTATCAACAGTTGTACCATAGAACTACAGGGACATAAAAGTTGTGACAGTTCTATGACGTCAGTCCTATAAGTAGAACTAATGGGAATCACTCGAATATAGGTGGACCAAGTATATTGGATTTTTCTGTGAGGGATATCGAAAAATTAAGCTGGGACGGTTATAGACATTTAGCTGGTAATTTAACTTAGAATTTTGACATTTTTAGTATTATATTATTTCAATTTTAATTATTTTATATTTAACTAATAGACCCGGTGCGGTTTCACTCGCCAATCCATGTTGATGCAAATAAAAGTTTATGATTTGTGATTAGTAACCCAGCCGAGTTTATTGCCGGGTTCTTCTAGGCTGGGGCACGTGGAAAGGCCGTAAAGGACCAATTTCATAGTGGACTAGGTCTTTGTAACACCATATAAATAATGGAAAAAAATAATAGGACTAACAGTAACAAACAATTTTATTTTTGTTGTGTTGAGTTTCCTAAAACGGGAACACTAGAGGTCCGCCATGACAGCTATTAGCCAATGATCGTGTCGCATCTTGACTTTGACTGTACCTAACAACCCAGTTGTTCGTTTGCATTGTGTTGCACTCCTTCACAAAGATAAACTTACTTTATATTATGAAAGAAGCCAAACTAAAATAAATAAACAGTGCTATATGGTTTCTATAATGATTTTATAACTATCTAGACTCTACAAAATACCAAGGCCCGGCTCCATACTACGTGAAACAACTCCTTTTATTAAATAAAAATATTTTGCATTTGATTTGCTCTTTGGGCGAGACCTATGTCCAGTAGTTAGACGTCAATATTTTGATAATATTTCGCTATAGAGCTAGTGATCTTGTGGCCTTCCTAACGTGGGTTCAAAACCTGTCGATCACCAATGGGTTTTCTAGAACAATTCATGTTCTCAATGCCTGTGCTCTTAATTAGTGAAGGAACATGAACAACAACAACATCATGAAAAACCGGCATGTACAAGAACTAAAATTTAAAAGATAAATCCATCAATCTGCTTTGGGCGTGATTGTGATCACTCTCCCTCGAGAGTAGAATATTGTGATTATTGTATTGATGATTTACTTTTAAAACCCTAATAAAAACAGTTCCACTTTACCGCATTGCTCATGAAGAACTAAACGCACTTTATTTTACGATTGCAATCTTGGCATTGCGTTATTTTACGACAAATTGTCATTTTAGTGCACAATTTTACAAATTGTCATTTAAGTGCACAATTTTACAAATTGTCATTTAAGTGCACAATTTACAGTCAACTTATTTGTGGGTTAATTAGATTTTCATACTCAATTTCCCTTTGTAAATTAGAATTTGAAAATGACGTTTTAAAATGATTTGGCTTTGTTCTAAGTGATAATGAAAACTAGCCACGCTGACATAATTTTATTAAAACTTATATTAGTCAGTTAAATAGACAGTTAGTTAGTTAGTTGGTCAGACAATCAGTCAGTCACGCAACTATTATTTTTATTTAGATGATGTCATTATCCCACAACACAACACATGCATACGCATCACATCCCCTATACATGACGTCACACATAAAATTGACGTCATAAATAATCAATAATGACATCATGCGTGGTGTACTGGTATGAGCACTGGTGGTCTAGTGGTAGTGAGTGAGCCAGCGTTCTGATCCTGAGGTCGGGGGTTCGAAAACGCTCGTGCACCAAGGATTTTCAGTGCTCATAAACTGGTAAAGGAATACATATATATTTATTGATTTTCAATTATGTAATTGTCACAGCCAGGTATTATTACTACGTAGGTAAAGAATGGCCACTCCCTACCTTCCATCGGTTTTACTTACCACACCAGTCGCGAGTTTGCCGGTACTACACAGCACCTTTCGCCGGCACTGAAGCTAAGGGCTAAGGCAGGCGTTTATTTTAATTTTGTGTAGGTCTAGCGCGCGCCGGCGCCCCGTGGGGCCGTTTTGCTGCGAAAGTGTGATATCTCGCTCTTCCTTTATCTGTGTGGGGCCAACCATGACACTCACACATAGAACGGCACCGTTTACGTACACAAACCATGCATTTGGTGATTGTGACGCGTTTGCTTCATACATTTATTTTATTTTGATGAGTGTCCGGGGTTCGGTCTAAGGTAGCTTTATGTAAGTAAGAACTGAACTGCATAAGTATTATGTATGTTTTACTGTGAAATTAAATATATTTTCATTTTCATTTCATTTCATTCCATCTCAGTCTCTCAACTCTCAACTGTCAGACAGTTTGACCATATGATACTCTACTGTCTTATTAGACAATTTGAGATGGGTATCAATGGAGACTGGTTGCTAACAGAGCTATGATCAACCTACGTTAATAGTCTGTCACTAAGCTAACTAGTGAGAGCACCGGTGGTCTAGTGGTAGTGACCCCGCCTTCCGATCATAAGGTCGTGGGTTCAAACCCGGTCGTGCACCAATGGATTTTTCTGTTCGAAAAATTTATGTGCGCAATGCCAGTGCTCTCATACGGTGAAGGAAAACATCGTGAGGAAACCGGCATGTCCAAGAACTAAAAATTCGAAAGACATGTGCCATCCACCAATCCGCATTGGGTCCGCGTGGTGGATTAAGACCCAATCACTCTCGCCTGAGAGTAGGCCAGTGTCCCAGCAGTGGGAACATTAGAAGGCTGTCATGATGAAGCTAACTAGCCTTTTAATTACTATTTTGAAAATGCCTTCTTTCAAACGCGCCCGCAACATGCCTCCAGTAATAAAACATGCTGTAAAACCAAGAACGAGGTTAATTGTCTTCCTTTTGTCCAGCACCCTTTGTCTCGTGGTACTTAGTATGTCCTTCGACACTTAGACCGCAACATAACACTCTCGCCCGAGAGTAGGCCAGTGTCACGGCAAAGAACATTTTGAATGTTCTGCAAATGTTCGTTCTGAAGTAAGTATGAGGCCAACTCTGGTGACGGAGTTAAATTAAAATTAAGACTAGCAACCCGGCCCGGCTTCGCTCGGGTGCTGAAACTAATATTTTTCGGTTGAAATATTTTATTTTAAAAAAAGACAAAAAAAACATGTCACCTAACGAAAAGAACACCATCTTAAAATTATCTAAAAGTAGGTCGTTCTTGTTAGAAATTAGGTACTTTAACTTTACTTGTAACTCTTAAAGATTTATTTATGAAAAAGCCGTGACTAGCTGTTTCACGTGTACTCCACTGCCACTGGCGGTCACCCATCCGAATTGTAGCCCTGCGGTAGTCATGAGCATTTCTCTCTCAACAAGTAGGTGATCATCACCACCATTATATCAGCCGATAGACGTCCACTGCTGGACATAGACCTCCCCCAAAGAGCGCCATGACGACCGATTTTGAGCATTCACCATCCACTGACTTCCTGCGACCGCTTTATGTCATCGCTCCATCGAGTGGCGGCCGTCCTGCCCTTCGTTTCTCAGTTCACCATTTAAGATGCTTTATTTCCCAGCGGTTAACGTTCTCATTTCCAAATCAAATCAAGGCTACACTGAAAACCAGCGCTACAGACACATTAAGTCTGTAGCACATGCTGAGTGGCTGCCTTTTTTTTTCGTCACAATAGTTTAGTTTTAATTTGTATTGTTATTTTTATGTTTATTGTGTGGCGCAAAATAAATATTTTTCTATTCTATTATATTCTAAATCAAAATTTATTTATTTGTTAGAATGTGGTAGGTAGATAAGATTATTCCCACCTGCCACCTTAATTTTGTCCCCTTAATGGGACAGATCGCACAAATAAAGGGCGATCTGTCCCCCTGTCAGTAAACGAGAGGAGAAATAAACACACACCATAGTTTTTAAATTTAAAACAAAAGTGTCTCACACTCCCCATAATCTGGGATTCCATGTTTTTATTATTTAATAAACATATTTACAACTAGCAGTCCGTCCCGTAATATATTTGTTGATTCCGCAACCGTTCTCCTATTACTATGAACTAGCAGTCCGTCGCACGGATGCAAAGAAACCGCACCCGTGCGAATCCGGGGCGTGTCGCTAGTAATAAACATAGCCTACGTTACTCAGGGACAATGTAGCATTCTGATAGTGAAATAATTTTTAAAATCGAACCAGTAGTTTTTGAGTTTATTCATAACAAACAAAAATACAAATCTTCTCCCTTTATAATTAGTATAGATTTATATTTACAATTTACAAGTTCATCAGTTCCACAGAAATTATCTGTGATCAGTTCCAAATAGGTGTCATGAATAAGTCAGGACTTTTTATTAAATGACCACTTGACCTAGGATCTTGGGTTAATTAATAGGTCATTATTTTCTAGCGGCTGTTTCTAAAAAGCGGCGGACGTAATGATGACTGTAATGTAGCGTTGCCAATTGTACGTATTATCTGGTAGTAGCATAGCTAAAGGGGCTAAAATGGCGTTTGTAGAAATGTCTACCAAAATAAATAAATTTAAATTAAGTGAGTTCATATGAGTCAGTGACCAACTCTGGTGACTGAGTTTCTAGGCCACCTGAAGGCTTCTGTCATGGCCTAATTACTTTGAAAAAGCCGGGACCGACTGCTTAACGTGCCCTCCGAAGCACGGGAGCGCTCAGTTGAAATTGCCACTGGCGGTCACCCATCCAAATGATGACTACGCGGAACAGTGCTTAACTTCGTTGATCTGTTAGGAACCTCTTAGCCAGTTACGTCACGAGCGCTCTTAAATGAGGTTATTCATGCAATATGTAGGTTTAGGCTTGAGAATTGAGCACGACTGCACATTCTTTAGGTCAGGTACTGACCATAGCTCACAGAATGCTTAGCGACTGCTAGCTGGTTGCTACCGACATTTTACCGGGACTTTACTATGTAGATTGAAAGCTCGTGAGTTATTTCTTACGACATACAGCACGATATAGTTCAACTATCATGCTAATAATTGTTAAAAAAATATTACCTTATTCTAAAAAATATATAAAATGAACTGTAATTTTAGCAGCTTTTTAGATATTGTTTTTCCTTGTTATTCATGTCAATTGAAGAAGTTCGAAGAAAGTTTTGAAAGACACCACATCTGATAGAGGTTCGAGTTTATAACCCCTGGTTTAAAATAAATACCCCTAAAAATAATGACTGCCTTAGCACGAAGTGAGGGCCCTGGTGACCCGCAATACAGGTTTTTTTTTCTAAACCTAAACGTAGGCACCAGTCTTAAACAAAGTAGGTTTTAATTTACTACATCTTACTTTTGGTTATATTATTAATGACAAACCTTGTGTTTCGAGAGAATAAATGATTCAAATTGAAATTGAATTAAAAAAATATAACCAAAGTCAAAGTAAAGCTAGTTAAATTTATTTACGAGACGCCAGTTCCACGCACCCCAGTCTAGAAAATTCTGGAAACAATTCTGCTACCCTATAGTTTATTTCACATAGGAAGGGTGCTGATAGATTTCAGTTTTTATTTTTTTGCATCATTTCTGCAATGTCAAATATAAAATACAAGCAACTAAACACAGTTTATTTAGCAAAGGATTGTTTTATTGCAATTTAAACCATAAACTATTTAAAAACCCTAAAATACCCAATCTGTCAGCACCCTACCAATGTGAAATAGACTATATTTTATTATACCATATAACAAACGCACAAAATTCGCCGCTGGCTCCTGAACTATCCGAAAGCTGTCAAACTCTAGAAGGCTACAAACTGTACATAGAAGTAATATTAAGGCTATACACCATAAAAGGAGAATAATAAATTCGCACTAAGCAACGACACGACTTTATAATGGAACGCACGAATTAGTGGCAGGTGGCGACTGTTTTATTTACAACTAGTAGTATTAATATCTAGAATATTTTGAATGTACACTCAGCGTAATTACCAGACTACAACAAATTACCAGAACATGTTGAGCCTCAATGAAAAACAATTTAAAAATCTAGTCAAAAATACACTGCAAGAAAAAGCATACTATACAATTGACGAATTTCTCTTAGATAAGGATACTTGGAATAATATTGTAAGCAGTGAGTGACCAATGATACTTAATGTAAATAGATATCTACATAGTTATTATAATTATTGTGTTTAGTTTAATTTCTTATATTCATATATTTTTTATGTTTATTAGGGGCATAGGTAATTAGATAATATTCATGTAGCTGTTAATTTTAAATTTAAATTTATCGTTTACAAAATTACTGATTTGACATTTCTAAGTGCATTGTAATTGTGCCTAATGAGAAATAAACGAATTGAATTGAATTGAATTGAATAACAAGTAATAACAACTTACCTTAACTTCCAGTATCATCATCATTTGGAACTTAGATATATTGAACCAAAATAAGAAACATCACAATAACACACTAATATAAATAAACTATATATGCGAAAGTTAGGATGTTTGGATGTTTGCTACTTTGGCGGCCTATTAACTCCGTCAGCAGAGTTGGACACTGACTCATACATCATGACAGCCTTCTAATGTTCCCACTGCTGGGACACTGGCCTACCCTCAGGCGAGAGTGATTGGGTCTTAATCCACCACGCGGACCCAATCGCGGGTCGCTAGTAATAAATATAGCCTATGTTACTCGGGGATAATGTAGCATTCGAATCGAATCAGCAGTTTTTGAGTTTATTCGTAACAAACATATATACAAATTTTTCTTCTTCATAATATTAGTATAGATTAATATTTTTAGTTATATTATTTTGACGAGCGATGTGGCGCAGCGGACGCAGATCCGCCTGCGACGCGGAGGTTGCGGGTTCGATTCCCGCCTCGGGTCAAACGTTTGTACGGTCCACAAATATTTGTTCCGGGTGTTCTGGGTATTTTCTATATATAATAAAAAAAATATCTATCTATGTATTGTATTGTATTAAGTATATATCAGTCATCTAGTACCATAATACAGTTCTGTTTAACAGCAACTTACCTTGGGGCTAGATGATGCTGTGTGGATTGTCCAGCATTATTTATTTATTTATTTTGTTACTAAATAGGTTTTTCTTATTTCACGTGTCATTTTTAGTTGTTGGACTCGTATTGTTGTTTATTTTTTTATTACCTACTATTTCATTTAATTTTATTGTACCTAACGTGTTTCTGAATTTTCTTTATTGTGTTTATTATTTGTAAACTGTGTTGTGTTTCTCAAATTGTATGGACCTAAGTTGTCTGAAATAAATAATTTATTATTATTATTATTATTACTCGATAACCACTGAACCGATTTGGCTGAAATTTAAAACATAGTTTTTTTTTTTATACTACTAAAGTGGTAACCAAGCGTACGGCCCACTTGATGGTCAGCGGTAACCGTAGCCTATGTACGCATGCAACATCATAGATATCACTTGCGTGTTACAACCCTGAGACCTTAGATGGTAAGTCTCATGTGCCAGTAATTTCACCGGAAACCATACCCTTCGAACCGGAACACAGCAATGCGAGCATTACTGCTTGGCGGCAGAAATAGGTATGGTGGTAGTCCTTCCCCGGACGAGCTCTATCACAAAGAACTTTACTACTCTTAAATATAATAGATGAGATGATTGGGAATAGGACATATTACGCTACTTTTTATCGAAGTCACGTGTGACAGTCGCAAGGGATTATGATGCGGTTTTTTTAAATAGATAATGATGCAAGAAGGTTTATAGCGCCCGTGCGAAGCTAGGGCGCACAGCTAGTTAAGTATAAGTGCGATATTTGGATGTGTGGATATTTGTTACCCAATCACGACAATGGCTGAGATATTTGAATTGAAATTGCAATGTATCTTACCACGCTGACTGTACCAGACATACGGAACCAATTCAGGATGTGAACCGTTTTATCAATTCAGTTGTCTTAATTACAGCGGTTATAAATTAATCAATTATAACGATTAAACTGATAGGAGCCGAGTGATAAATTAATAAAGTATTTTAAATTGTGCTATGTTTTGTTTGAATCTGAACCAGTCAATAAAGCGGAGGATTTAGGTTAGAGACTATCTGACTGACTGTCTGGGAAGCAAATTAAATATATTTTCATTTAATAAAACCACAATGCCGACCGATTTGGCGCAGCTGGCGCAGGTCCGCCTGCGACGCGGAGGTGGCGGGTTCGATTCCCGCCTCGGGTCAAATGTTTGTACGATCTACAAATATTTGTTCCGGGTGTTCTGGGTATTTTCTATACAGGGTCATTCATTATCAACCTGACAACCTTAATGGATAGGTTCCACACATAAAAAAAAAAATTAAGTACCTATAATTTTTTTTATGTATATTTTGTCTTAAAAATCACAATTAAATAAAAAAAAATGATTACGTTTTTCCGCTCAATTATTATTTATCATTGTTGGGAATCGAGTTAAGCGACGTAATAATGAAATATTCGAGTGTGCGCGCCCCGTAGCGGGTCAAGGACACGCGCAGGTCAAGGACGCGCGGGTTATTGACCCGCGGTTCATTGACACGCGGGCCACTGACACGTGCCGAGCGCTGCCTTTTCGATTTCTAACAAGGATAACTAATTATTAAGCAGAATTACGTAAGTTTTTTTTTTAATATAAAAAAAAAGCTCATAAATTCAAGTAGTATATCCACGACTGGGTTTGAACCCACGACCTAAGGATTGGAAGGC
This sequence comes from Colostygia pectinataria, assembly GCA_951394395.1. NCBI lineage: Eukaryota > Metazoa > Arthropoda > Insecta > Lepidoptera > Geometridae > Colostygia > Colostygia pectinataria. The sequence continues at coordinate 7,177,220 of OX596372.1, read as the reverse complement.
GGGGTCATTACCACTAGACCACAAGTGCTCCCAGCTTTTAACTGTCTGCAAAACAAACGTTTATAATAAAGTAACTGGGCACACACAGGCGCTTGTAATATAAACCACTCACTCAATCCACAAAAAATGGTAATTACCCGAAAAAAAACGGTATGGCAACACCGAGGGCCGTTTAGCACATTAGAAAGAAACGAATGTGTACTATTTGACGGTGACAGATGTGTGAAACTTGTGGGAATTGTGTGCTACAGTTATGCGGTACTACGCAAGACTGGGATTTTTTATTAGCAAATGACGAAACAGTTATGTCGTTTGCCTTGACCATACTGGTAGTGTTACCCTATAATTTAAGTTTAAAGTCCTGCGCTTGTCACCCTGAGACGGTATTTATTTAAACTACTTAAGTTGCAACCAAGTGAAAGTAAGAATAACTACCACCATACCGATTTCTACCGCCTAGCTTAAGATCTACTCTTGCGGAAAAAGCGATGTATCGCGGCAGATTTGGTGGATCAGCTTACGTACGTGATTTTGTCACCGATTTAAGGTAAACAACATGCCAACAAATTTGCCACGATTATTGTTTGTCGCTTTCAACAACAACCACAATGGTCACGGATTCCCATCTGTCACCTAGTTTTGTCCACCTAAGGTGACAGATCGCACAAGAATTGCAATCACCTTATTGCAGAAAGGGTTACAGTTTTTTTTTTTGAAAAGTGTAAATGAAAGGACCATAAACTATTTTTGTGTATACCACGTGAACGACGCTGCCAGCTGGTAACATATAACTGCCGTATCCATATGACCTGCCTTCGTGGCTCCATGTAAAGACTCATGTTTCCTCCCTAAGGGTGCGGTTGAGATATAAATAACACCCTCTGTAGTGTACCTACGTATTTATTAGGCCTGTGCCACACAGAGAGCGACGCATTGCGACAGGAAACCTATACTGAATAGCTTAACTTTTGGCGTCTAAAATAAATTATAGAGCACTGGTCTAGTGGTGGTGACCCCGCCTTCAAAGTCAAAGTCAAAGTCAAAAATGATTTATTTCAATAAAACCACAAGGATCATTTTGAAAAGTCTTAAAGCTAGGTGAATTTACGCCAGTTCCACGCGCTCCATCACGTTCCAGCCTTCAATCCTATGGTCGTGGGTTTGAACCCGGCTATGCACCAATGGATTTTTCTTTTAGAAAAAGTTATGCGCGCAATGTCAGTGCCCTCTCGGTGAAGAATACATCGTGAGGAAACCGGCATGTCCAAGAACAGAACATTCGAAAGACATGTGCCATCCACCAATCCGAATTGGGTCCGCGTTGTGGATACAATCACTCTCGCTTGAGAGTAGGCTATTGACCAGTGGCCCAGCAGTGGGAACATTAGAAGGCTGTGATGAAAACTGAGGACGGGATTAAGCAAGACACAAAAGCGATAGAGTGAGAGGCTGGCGAGAGAAAGCCCAGAGCAGAAGAATGGAGAAGTATAGGTACTTGACCAGGCCAGGGTCCACACGCGGCTGCAACACCTGGGATGATTATGATGATATTAATGATGATATTGATTACTTTCACCATAAATATCATAATATTACCGGGGTCCCGCTTGGGGCGAGATAATTTTTGGTAGATAATCTTTAACGACGACCGATGTGGCGCAGCGGGCGCAGGTCCGCCTGCGACGCAGAGGTTGCGGGTTCGATTCCCGCCTCGGGACAAATGTTTGTACGATCTACAAATATTTGTTCCGGGTGTTCAGGGTATTTTCTATATATAATAAAAAATATCTATCTATGTATTGTATTGTATTAAATATATATCAGTCATCTAGTACCCATAATACAGCTTTGTTTAACAGCAGCTTACTTTGGGGCTAGATGATGCTGTGTGGATTGTCCAGCATTATTTATTTATTTATTTATTTAGTATTCCCCTAGTGTGATAGTTAACACTATAAATACAAAAATACTTTCACCATGGTGCTATTTCCATAGATATTCTAACAAGAAATAACAACTAAGTAAAAGCAATATTCCCTGAAACTATAAAATGGGAATACGTTAGCAACCGGAAGCAGTTCAGAGCGAGGTGTAATAGCGGCAGGTAGGCACTGTTCGAATCGGTACAAAAATAGACGCGTTTCCGTTCGGCGCAGGACCGAGTTATAGGCTGAAGCGGGAGCGGGGTGGCTGTGTTGATTACACATCATCATCTAGCCTTAAAATAAGCAAAGCTTGTGTTGTGGGTACTAGATGACTATTTAATAAAATTTTCACTATAACGGGATATTTACCATGATATTTTGTGAATTTAATTGATTCCCGATATTTTGGGCGCTGTTACATGCACCATGATCACGGGAGAACTGAAGTCTTTGCGGGTAGGTCTTATAACTATTGTCAGATAAATCTGTCCACCCTCTTTCTGCGAACGATACTAACTACCATCGGTTTCACTCTCGCACGCGACTCGATTTCGACACACCACACTAACAGTATCAGGGCGCGCAGGCGGTACCACCAGTTTTTGTCTCCTGCAATTCTCACCACAGGAATACCAGACTCCAGACAATTTAAAACATCTTCTCGATTGAAATTACTGTGTTTAGTAATCTCGATAGCCTCTTGAACCATTCTTGGTATGTAATGGCGTTCTGTCAAGATTACTTGTGGATTGTGTAGCTCAATCCAGTGATTCGAACCCGATTCCAAAATGTGTTCTACTATGGCTGACTTCTGTATGTCAATGTTCTTGATGGCCCTGATGCGTTCCTGCATGAATAAAGCCTATAAATTTTAATAAGATTTATTTACAAACTGCTCCCGCTGCCGCCTATCAGTGCGACGCACCCGACCGGCTCCACCCTGTCTCCTCGGTGCAAGGCGCGGCAGCACACAATGTTGCTAATGGATTGAATGTTGAAACCGCTCCCGCTGCCGCCTATCACTGACACCACACCATAAAGACTCCACCCAGTCATATCGGCGCAAGGTGCGGCTGCATACAATGTAGCTAATGGATTGTTTTGTGCTGTTTAACTGTGCTGTGCTATGATAATATGTAGTACTACTTGCGTATGGCTTGTATGAGGCAGTGGCAAGCTCTGGTTACATTTATTAGGCCGCCTGAAAGCCTCCTTGACATGGCCTAAGAACATAAAAACCTCGTGCCCTCCGAAGCACGGAAGCGCTCGTTGAACTATTGAGTTTGAATTCTGGGGCCTCACATTGAACGGATCGGTATCGGACAAGTATTTGAATATGACAATTCATGACAATCTAACGCTGAGTTTGGCGCTAGGACCTTGTTTCCAAGAGTACAATTTTTTTTATCAGTAAATTAGAATTGGATTGAAATTGGGATTGAGATTGCGTTGAAGAGTAAGGTCCCAAGTGTTTCCACCAAAATCTGTCATCGTCAGCAATTTTTTTTTTTTTGATGAATTAAAACGTCATATTTTTTTTTCTTCCAACCCTGAGTTAAAAAGTCCTCAACTTACGACTCTGGATACCAGTTTTAGTTCTAAAGCACTTTATTTGACCAAAATGTCGAATCGCTTTCCGTTTTTCATGTAAAATTGGTGAAAATATGAATAATTATGCAAAATCAACCACGTTATGGAACTCTGTGGTATGGATCACCGCGCTTTGATGAAGTAAATCGACATTGCAATTTTAATAGCATAGGCTATTGACCGGTAGGTCGTTAACCCTGCACCCCTATTGCGAAAGTGAAATGGATTGGTAATTGCAATAATGAGGATCATTTCAACGTAATAACTCCAATTTGATTGATTTGATTGGCATCACAGCAGTTGGTAGGCTAAACTCAAAAAAGAAATTCTCGTTATAAAAATTGGACGAACTCAAGTAGTAACTCAAGATAAAAATTTCATTTTTCAAGTAGTAGGTACTTGAAAAATGATTTTTTTTTCTGTTATATAAAACTAGGTCAACATTAAATTACTAATCAACCTAATAAAGCTAAAACGTAATTATGAATACTTACATTGGCATAGAATGTATTCAAGAAAGTGAAATTTTATTATATTCTAACCACTGGATAACCCTTCAGTGAAAGCTTGGAAAAATTGCTAGAAGTGGCTGATATAAATCATAAAACCTTGTACCGGAACATAGAAAACATAAACCGGAAGGAAGTACCACTAACATACGTATTTATTCCAAGTTTAATCAAAGCTTTTGAAAAGCGCTTTAGTTTTAAACCTCATTTTTATAATTTGCAGCTCCAAAGAGGATTAGTTCCAAAGTCCTAAAAAAGAAAACGACTTTACTCCACGAAATTATTTCCAGGCTCTAGACACTCTTTATAATACATATGGGACCTTGACTATCACTAAATTGATTTGAATCAATCAATCAAACATTTGTTTGTTTTATCTGTGCTGTGTGTAATTTGTTATTTATTTTTTAATTTAATTATTATTAGAATCGTGATTAAATTATTTTAATAAAAGTATGACATTAATGTGAAATGCATGCATGTGATTAGACATAAGTAAGTAGTTAATTATTATTTATCTCTAATATTGTAAGCCCAAATTGACATATCTAAGTGCATGTACCATGTCGAAAGATAAATAAATGAAATAAAAAAATAAATAAATAAATATATAAATAATAAGTTTATTTGACAATACAAGTAGGTACCTATATATATATACCTACATCATAAAAAGTAAGGGTAAGTAAGTAAACAATCCCTATGTATGCCTAGATCTTTAAAACTACGCAACGGATTTTGATGCGGTTTTATTAATAGATAAAGTGATTCAAGAGGAAGGTATATACGTAGTTTAAGCACCCGTGCAAAGCCGGGGCGGGTCGCTAGTATAATCTATACTAATATTATAAAGAGAGAAGATTTGTATTTTTGTTTTTTTGTTTGTTACGAATAAACTCAAAAACTACTGGTCCGATTACAAAAATTCTTTCACCATTAAAATGCTACGTTATCCCTGAGTTACATAGGTCATATTTATTACTAACGATCCGCCTCGGCTTCGCACGGGTGTGGTTTCACTGCACCCATACGAAGCTGGGACGGACTGCTAGTCATTAATAAAACTGTCATATTAGCGGCTTGCCATGTTTTTTCCTAATAGTCATTCTATGTCTATGAAAGTGATGATTTCATGCGGCGAAAGGTGCCGTGTAGTGCCGGCAAACTCGCTCTCGGGGTGGGGTAAGTAAAACCGGTGGGAGGTAGGGAGTGGCCGTTCTGTACGTAGTACTATATCTGTTCTCTGGCTATTACTCAGCTATAGGTACGAGTAAAACGAGTCGAATACGCGATTTTTCTCTCAGATCTGAATTAGCTTCGCGTGACTACATACAGCCTAAACGACTTTATTAGCGGCAGGAAAAGATGGCCATAATACCCGGAAATTGCCAACCTGCATATCATTATGGCGGACGATGATCGATAACAGCCTGGGACCCTGATTGAAGGCCGATATAAGATTCAAATATTCAATGCTCGTGCAGGTTCTTTTTCGGTCACCCTGGTTAAGTTTACCAACTTTTTGATTGTAAAATCATTGGTCCGCAGAAGTTCTTGAGTCGTAACTCGACAAAGGAATGTCTAATAAGAGGTGACTCTGCTAAGAAAACTATTAATATTTATCGAGAACCGACAAAGGAATATCACTAAAAGGTGACTCTGCTAAGAAAACTATTAATATTTATCGAGAACTGACAAAGGAATATCACTAAAAGGTGACTCTGCTAAGAAAACTATTAATATTTATCGAGAACCGACAAAGGAATATCACTAAAAGGTGACTCTGCTAAGAAAACTATTAATATTTATCGAGAACCGACAAAGGAATATCACTAAAAGGTGACTCTGCTAAGAAAACTATTAATATTTATCGAGAACCGACAAAGGAATATCACTAAAAGGTGACTCTGCTAAGAAAACTATTAATATTTATCGAGAACCGACAAAGGAATATCACTAAAAGGTGACTCTGCTAAGAAAACTATTAATATTTACATGTGGAACTGTATTTTTTTTTGTAGAATTTTATAAATAAGTATAAAATAAAATTAAAAAAGACATGCACTGAGGTGTTGTTACAAGAAAACTTGTTTGTTTCAGATTGTAAGTACCTACCTAATATAAACTATTTTCTACAGAATAAAATCTGAATTCATAATCTATGTTAAATTTCTCTGGTTTCTAAAGTTCTTATTATCTAAATCCTCTTTTTTACATTCCGAGTTTAATAAATACCCTAGGTACCTATAGGTAGGCCTTTTTCTTTTTTTCCTTTTAACTAGATAGTATAACCTCTGTGGTATAACACAGTCGCTTCCCGCTGCCTGTCTGTCCTTAGGTATGCTTAGATCTTTAAAACTACACAACGGATTTTGATCCGGTTTTTAAATAGATAGAGTGATTATAGAGGAAGGATTATAGAAGGTGCTATAACCCATGTGAAGCCAGGGCGGGTCCGCTAGATCTATTATATTTTTGACAACGATCTTATGTTTGTATTCTATCAAAAGAAATCGAACCATACTGTCTCCAATCGAGGAGGCGATAACTATGATTACACCTTTGCCGCGAATAATGATGACAATCGATAGCAGTTTCGTCTATTTTTATTTACGGAACAGTTGCATTAATTAGACGTCCATCTACACGTTCGAAAAGTGTTCGATAAGTTTTTTTTTTTTATACAACTGAAGTGGCAACCAAGCGTACGGCCCACAAGATGGTGAGCGGTTACCGCAGCCTATGGACGCTTGCAATACCAGAAGTATCACTCGCGGGTTGCCACCTTGAGGCTAAGATCGAAAGCCTCATGTGCCAGTAATTTCACCGGAAACCATACCCTTCACACCGGAACACAGTAATGCGAGCATTACTGCTTGGCGGCAGAAATAGGTATGGTGGTAGTCCTTCCCCGGACGAGCTCTAAACGTAAAAATAAACTAATGGATATCGTTTTAAAGTAGGTATGTAGGTACTGTTTTCTTTTTCAGTCATTGCAATCGTAGAAAACGCTCCAAACCGCCTGGAAAATTGCGACGCAAACTAAAACCAAAGTCATTTGCAATCAGCCCACCTGACCCTGAAAGAAAAACTTCGCAAAACTTTCGCTCAGAAGGTCACTGACGTCATCACCATCAACCAATCATAGCGATAACAAAAACTGTTACTACGCAACGAAAATAACAGTTTGCATATCGGCTATTCATTTATTATCCAGTCAGTGAACATCTCTAAAAGAAAACACGCGTTCTAAATTCAAAATCAAATCTGTTTTTCTTTGTTTCTTAATTGTTTGTAGTAGGCTAGTGTAGTTACCACGATTCCGCCGTGGCCTATCGAATGGTTCAAGATATCGATCAGAGCTGGAAGTAGGGCGTCTTCTATTAATAATAGATAGGTAAGAATTAAATTATAAGTTGGTTCTATGGCGATCGATCGCTAAGGTCACCACAGACGATAAATCCAAAGCAACGGCGAGACTGCCGATTATTTCGACGGCAATTTCTTTGTTTTGTATTGTACCTGTTGTAAATTGGTTAATTTGTGTATCTGGAATTGCTTTTTCAAAGCATTGATTCTAAGTTGGGAATGGTACATTTGATTTTGAGAGTGCCAGTCAGTACCTATCAGGTACTTCATAAAATCAACTGATAGCACCATAATATCGCCTCGACAAGTCGACGCTCAACTTCAGTGGAAATACAAATCTAAAATTAAAAATAGTTTTCATTCAATAATATTATTATCACAAAGGTTACAGTTAACTATTAAAAGGTCTCGGTCCTTACCCGTGGTCCGCCTTGTTAGTTCACCTAGGTGTTCCATGGGCACATTTATTTGCCCGTGGAACACCTAGGTGGACTAAAGGTGGACCACGGGCAGATTAATTTTGGTCCACCTAAGTTTAAGAGTAGAGTTCTCTGTGAAAGAGCTTGTCCGGGGAAGGACTACCACCATACCTATTTCTGCCGCCAAGTAGTAATGCTCGCATTGCTGTGTTCCGCTGTGAAGGGTATGATTTCCGGTGAATGGTTACTGGCACATGAGGCTTTCGATCTTAGCGTCAAGGTGGCAACCCGCGAGTGATACCTCTGGTATTGCAAGCGTCCATAGACTGCGGTAACTGCTTACGTCTTGTGGGCCGTACGCTTGGTTGCCACTTCAGTTGTATAAAAAAAACCTTGCTAGCACACCTCTCGAGCTAAATTTTATTTATGCCAGTTACAAGCTTAATGAATTCATACCATAAGTAAACTCTTACAAAACCACTTTACTAAAAGATAAAATGGTATTTTGCAATTCTGAAATCAGTAGCACGATCACAATCAGACAGACTTAACCCACTGCTGGGCTTAGTTTGTGCCATCTCCCGCGATTCTCTGCTAATCTAATCAACTTACAGCCCGCGACTTTGGCTATGTCGTCTACCCCTCAATTCTGAAACACACAAGTTTATGGTTTTCCAATCAAACATATTCAATTCAATTCAATTCAATTCGTTTATTTCTCATTAGGCACAATTACAATGCACTTAGAAATGTCAAATCAGTAATTTTGTAAACGATAAATTTAAATTTAAAACTTAACAGCTACATGAATATTATATAATTACATATGCACCTAATAAACATAAAAAAATATGAATATAAGAAATTAAACTAAACACAATAATCATAATAACTATGTAGATATCTATTTATACACATTTTCTCATACCATGAGAATGGTTGGAATATGAGCTGTTACCTCAATCTGTCGACAGGGGTCGTTTGTTCACAAGTAATAACAGTTTACGAGGTGTACATAGCACAGCTAATGTCTGGTAGCTACATTTTCCAGATGTGCTTTGCAAATCTATTGCGGTTTGAACATTGAACTAAGCTGAAAAATATCTACACAAAACAACTTTCTACGGAAAAGTTGACCAAAATTACATTTTGTTCATAAAACCTTAATTTGTATCGTTTCATGTTCAGATTGGTAGCACTGCAATGCCAGATATTTTGCTTCCAAGCAGTAGTGTGCATTACTGTAGCAAGTGAAATAATAATTACTGGGCGAAAGAGACTACGTGGGTGATAAGCGCAGGGCAGTGCCACGCAGAACTTTACAACTTAAATTTTTGAGTGTCACTGCAGCTGTTTGTTACAAACGAACGACTCGATCGTATCGTCATTTAACATAAAAAAGCAGCATAAGATAGAATCTAAAATAAATCTCCTTATAACTCTTTTCTCGAGTTATTCAAATTTATTTTTGCAATGTGAAATATAAAAATTGGTCTTCTGGTCAAGGTTAACTTTGATAGCCTGCACCGAATTGCAATAAACTTTATCGCAAACGAACCAGCCGCGAAACTCGAACTTACCGGTTCAGTGGAGCGACTCGGGGAAGATACAATCAGCGTCGGTTCATTCAGATTATCTTTGACTAGTAGAACCAGTGGAACGTTTTGCGTCATGTCATTGTAGGTTTTAGATTATTTCTCATAAGATTTACAAAAATCGCCTACTTAGAAACATTTATATACTACTAAAGTGGTAACCAAGCGTACGGCCCTTGATGGTCGGCGGTTACCGTAGCCTATGTACGCATGCAACATCATAGATATCACTTGCGTGTTACCACCCTGAGACCTTAGATGGTAAGTCTCATGTGCCTGTAATTTCACCGGAAACCATACCCTTCGAACCGGAACACAGCAATGCGAGCATTACTGCTTGGCGGCAGAAATAGGTAACATTGGTATCATACATGGTATTATGCAGTGAGCAGTGAAATATAAATACAAGTTCACATAAAACAGACTAAGCTTCACAATCACAAAATATAAAGGATATTTGTACGAAATTGTCGGTAGTTTTTTTGTAATCGTTCAACGACAAGAAAGTTTTAACAGATAAAAAAAAAAAAAAACATTTATTCTCTTTCACAAGGTGATCTTAGTGCAGTTTACATTACAGTAGTGCCAGTCTGATGATGATTACTTTGTGAAAGACTGCTGCCAGAATTAGGTTCGTTATGAACCCGTATTACAGATTTTTTAACTTTAGGTATAACAATGGGCGGTCTTATCGCTTAGTACTAGCGATACTTTTGTGAATTTCTGCAATATTATAGCCGCCTAATTATATCGCCAACACAGAACAACAATTGCTGTAATCTTGTGTGCCCGGCGATATTGCCAAAACTATTTCCTAATAATTAATAAGTAATAATAATAAGTTTATTTATTTCACAAAAAGCAATGTCTTACACTAATATAAGTAGGTTTGTTAGCACAAGTTTGTTACAGTAGGTTAGTTTAGCTAAGGGGTAAGAAGTAGTGTCCATGCGGCAGGCATATAACCGTGACCCCACACTAGGATTCCCTGTATTGTAGTATCTAAGCCACATACCAACCCCATAGGCAACACTTATTTATATAACTAGGTATAGTTCGCACAGCGGATCTAGGCTTCCGTGAAGTTAGCCGTTTGTGATGCGCAAAAACAATTTAGTTTGAAAAAGCTCCATTGCGCATCGAAACGGCTAATTTCACGACGGCCGAGATCCGTTGTGAGACCTATACCTACTGTTTATTTATAGTGCTAAGCAGGTATTGTATAGCCTCTTATTTATAGGGTAAAGGGTTCACCTCTAAACTCCACACTAGGCTAGCCTGGGTTGTGGAGTTTATTGCAAGTACCTAATTAATGTCCTGCCGGCTAGTTTGCATTGTATTGCAGAAAGGGTATAAATTGCAAATATTCTGAGCTATATCACACATATATACGAATACAAATACCAAAATATTTATTGAAATTTTACAAGTTTTTCATTAAGGTGGTTTGGGATCTCCTCTTTTAAGAGCCCTATCCTTGACAATCCTTGAATTTTCTTGTAGCCCGTGAAGTTTCGAACACTATTGTGGCTCGTGTGTTGAAGATATTTTAACGAAAATAAAAACAAATAAAAGCTTTATCCCTTAAAATTTAAGCCAACAGAGCAAATATTAATTAACTCAAGACATAACTGATTAAAAAAATAATTAGTAACGCACGTTTCGTAAAATGAGCAATTCCAGTCAACTTTCGATCATTTTTTCTATGAAATAACAAAGTCTAACATATTTCCAAAAATGCAATTATAATAATCACAGTTTTAAAATTTAAGTGAATAGAGAAAAATACTGCATGTTAGTTCAATATTTTAGAAAAAAGACGGTCTAAAAAACGCGTACTTTTCCCAATTTTACGCTTGTTATTTCTGCTAAAGTAAGGAGTTTACAATAAAAATACACCTACTTAATTAAAGTTTAAGTTTTTATTAAATAAATACAACGAAGAAAATAGTCTAATAGCATTGACTTTTAATACGAATTTTTTAAAATCACACCTTAGCGCACTTATAATCATATCGATCGAAGCAGCGACTCTCAAACCGCGCTGAGCGCTTATGGAGTAAGGACGTATCGCTCCTCGTCGCGCGCGCTATTACTTCTACTATATAAAGATACATTAACGCGAACTTTATGAATTATATCGCTAAATCTTGGAAAGGCCTCTTAAGTCGTGAGACCTGTATTAGAGAAGTCCCCTTTTTACTGTGGTTCAACTCAATACACTTGTAGTTAATCTATTGGACTAAGTTATAACCTAATTTAAGTATACCTAATTATACCTACTCCCACAAAGATACAAACATCCAAACTTTCACCTTTATAATAAGTAGTAAGATATACAACTACTACAAAAAATACCCAGAAAAAACCAGAGCCATCCAACAATTTCCTAAAAGTGTTTCTTCATCAGGGTTTCCACTGACATCATCAAAACCTGAAGAATGGACGACCGCACAGTAGATCTCATCTTCGGAGGCTCGCTGAAGCTGCTGCCTCCAGTCAGCTCCAAGATAGTCAGGATCTTCACCAGCTCCACTTTCACAGGTATCCATGACATTGAACTTTGACGCCATGCCACGCAAAACTATAAAACTTAAAGCTTTGGGTGGCACTGCAACTGATGGTCAGGTGTAGCTCTTCATCAAGCAAGTGACTTGACCATCATGGCACCACCTGCAAACAATAACAAAAAAAACCTGTGAAAACGGCGAGGCAAAATGGCGATTATGTAATTCGGTTGCAATCCATTTCACTTGGTTTCATAAGCTGTCGTATTTTGTATGAATATGACAGCTTTTTGACAGTTTGCTGATAAAATCGGATAGCAACCGAGTTGCTTAATCTCCTTACAGAGCGAGGGATTTGTACGTACGACACAAAGGCATTTTGTTGCACAACTGTTGCTCAACACCAGAGTTTACAGCAACTATGTTGAACTCGGCAACATGTTTGTGCAACCACGTTTAACAAACAAATGCTTGCAATGAATATGGGGCTCAATGTGGTAACCTTTTGCTCACTGCTTTTTGTATGTATTTTTGTATCCATAAATAAACGTACTTTATTTTTGTTCTTTCTTTCTTACACAAGCGACGGGAAGGTCCCCACCATCGAGTATTTACTCATTCCTCGATGGTACCCACCCACCCGTCGCTAGGGATGATCTGAAAACTCGCTGCGCCTCCTCGCACCGCTCGGCTGCTTATCACATATCACATATCCACATCTCTGGTGGAAACAGCTTCGTTACGGACCCTCGCTCAGCTACCTCGCACATATCTGGAAATGCACCCACACTCGGGTCACACGTGTCGTGTAGACACCGGGCCGGGGCCGGCTTTTCACGTGTGAACGGTTCCATACCCCACCCCGATCAGAGAGCGCAGCTGGTGTCAACTCCTTCACGTAATTTGGTTCTGGCTTTTTCAATTTGTTAGGCCATGACCACATAACTAATATATAAGTAGAATAAGTGAGTGTATTACCTCGTGTGCCTAAAAGACGGGCTAAGTAACCTCTTTACTCGCCGCGAAACTCAGTACGCTGCCAACCGCTTTCCGTGCGTGACCTCTGAACAAAAGTAACAAAATGTCTTGTTGTTCTATAATTCACTGTAGAAACACCACGAAAAAAGTTGGAGCTTGTAATCGGGGTACTTCTTTTCATCGGTAAGTACTCTCGGTCCTTAAATATCTGTTTTTATTTGGAAAACAACATATTATTTAGTTGCTCTATTTTATTTTTACCAACATTTTTATTATTTTTATTTTCACAAACCTTAAATATATTTCTGTGGCCATGACGGCCTTCGGGCGGCCTAATAACTCCGTCAGCAGAGTTTGCCACTGGCTCATAACTTTTTACGAAACACATAACACATCTTTCACTCGTAATAACTTTACGAGTCATCTTTCGTTGGAGTTTGTATAATTTCTGAGTAAATTATTTGGCACTGAGCGATGTGGAACTAACAATAGCAAGAACCGAAGTTATTGAGCCGCACTTAACAGAGATTATAGCCTCTTAAGGTACAGGATGTTCCAAATAAACTAGTAGTTCTTAAAAGTAAGTAAGTAGTTACTTAGTAAAGTAGTCGTTCTGCAAACAGTAGACCTTGGCACAAACTTTAGTGAGCAATTTTACATCGATTTTTATAAGGCGGAGATACGCAGTAGCTCACTTTTTATCCCTTTTTGAAAGATGTGCCAATCAAAAATATACGTCGTTCTTTCGGTCGAGTTGTTCTACGACTGGTACCGAAAGAACTGGTACCGAATGGTGCGAGTTGAGAAACACAAAAATAATATTATTTCCGTTCTACAACTCGTACTATTCGTACAAGTAGCTGTCAAAGACCAAAATATGTTCAATAAAGTCATAAAACATGTATACCAAGTTTTGTCCAGACACCCTAACTTTGTTTTCCCTCACCGCTTGAAGCTCAGTGACTAGTAAGCAAGATAGGGCTTAAGTGTTCTGACACGGGTTTAGATCAGCCTGTATACAATGGTACGTTACAGTTTTAGTGCTAAAATTGCGTGTTAGAGTGAGTCTAAACGAAGCTGAAATGAAGTTAGGCAATAAGAAGAGCTATGGTCAAACTGTGTTATTAAACAGAGATGGAAATCTTTGGAGATAGAGCATACTAATGTGATCATGGGGCAGACAGTATCATCGCAATATACCTCTATGACCTACTCATAGAAATTACGCTTTCGGCTTTCATAGAGCGAAGACTGATCACGAAAAACTTGTTTGAAAATCGTAAACGTTAATAGAGCACTGGTGGTCTAGTGGTAGTGACCCCGCCTTCCGATCCTAAGGTCGTGGGTTTGAATCCGGTCGTGCACCAATGGATTTTTCTATTCGAAAAATTTATGTGCGCAATGCCAGTGCTCTCATACGGTGAAGGAAAACATCCTGAGGAAACCGGCATGTCCAAGAACTAAAAATTCAAAAGACATTTGCCATCCACCAATCCGCATTGGGTCCGCGTGGTGGATTAAGACCCAATCACTCTCGCCTGAGAGTAGGCCAGTGTCCCAGCAGTGGGAACATTAGAAGGCTGTCATGATGAAACGTTAATATCGGCCAGCCAACAATTGGTATAGATTTTTTTACAGATTTTTATATTTTCACACACTTTAAACCTCTGTTAGCTAATTGTGATTTCCTGACATTTGAATGATAAGGAAAGACAATCCTAATAATATTATAAATGCGAAAGGTGGCAACCCGCGAGTGATACCTCTGGTATTGCAAGCGTCCATAGGCTGCGGTAACCGCTTACCATCTTGTACCATCTTGGCCGTACGCTTGGTTGCCACTTCAGTTGTATAAAAAAAAAAAAAAAAGGCTGTGTGTATGTTTGTTACCACGTATCTCCGTGACGACTTAACCGATTGTTATGAAATTTGGAATGTAGATGGCTTAAGTCCTGGAATAACACAAAGGCTACTTTTTACCCCGGGAAAATGTACTGTTCCTGTGGGATAGCTTAAAAACAGCAAAAAACGCGGGTGTAACCTCGCGGGTCAGCTCGTATAATATAGTTACTTAGCAAACCGCTGAAATTACAGTTTTCGTGCGTTTTTGTTCCGTGCTTCGGAGGGCACGTTAAGCAGTCGGTCCCGGCTTTTTCAAAGTTGTTAGGCCACGACAGAGGCCTTCAGGCGGCCTAGAAACTCTTGCACCAGAGTTGGCCACTGACACATACGAACGAACGAACGAACAGTTTTTTTTATTAATAAGTTGTTTTCTAGTCATCATGCATAAAAGGTCATTTTGCTAGTAGCTATTCTGATTATGGACCTATTTTTAGACATCTAGCGAACATCGTCTAACTTCTACAACACGCGAAACCACCACATCATCAGGGGCCATTAATTTGAACCCAAAATAGATATTGTGTCGTGTCAAAATGCAATTTACAAGAACCACCCTCGGGGGGTGAAAACAGGCGAGCAAGGGGGTGAAGTAAGCAAGTTTTAATTAAACACCATTAACAAATAAAAATACTTGAAATTCACTAACGTGTTTTCACACTTCACTACTACTGTTGAAAAACTTTCACATACAAAATGGTATACCACCTTGCACAGATAATGGTTACAACGGAAATATTTTTTTAATATTATTATGTAATTGTTACTGTCCCCATTAATAGATTATTGACAATGGGGGCAACGAGAATGTTTCTTAATAATTTTATTAAAATCCCACTGTACCCATTAACGGGGACACGGTTAATGGGGACATCGGTAATACACGCCAGATTCTAAGGTTGTGGGTTCGAAAGCGCTCCAATGAATTTTTATATTTGAAAAATGTATGTGCGCAATGCCAGTGCTCTCATACGGTGAAGGTAAACATAGAGAGGAAACTGACATATCCAAGAACTGAAAAAAAACTCTAAAAAGTAAAAACGAGCTATCCACCGTAGCTAATCACTCTCGTTCCAGAGTAGGCCAGTGTCAGCAGTTGGGACAATAGAAAGACTGTCCGATTTTAAGCCTTTACCATCCACCGACTTTATGCCACTGGTACAATGTCATCGGTCCATCGAGGGCCGAGCTACACTTCGTATAACGTTACATAATATTCAATATCTGCTGTCTAGGAGCACCATTACAAGTAAATTGCCAATCGAGCGGTATTCGTATAGAAACAATGAGTTATGAAACTTAATTAGAAAACAACATTGCTCAAGAAATTAAATTTGAATTTGTGAATTTGTTACAATTTGTGCCGAGAGGTTTGCGGGGAATCGGGACTTTTGAAAACTTTCATTATAATATAAAATAATTGATAGAAAAAAAAGCAAAAATCGAATTCAAACAAAAAAAAAATTCGATATATTGTTGGAATGCGAGGGGATGTGAGTTATTGACACGTTTTTTATGTTTTATTCAAAAAGTACAGAACCAATATCGATAGGTCAAACAAACGAAAAAAATATTATCAAAATCAATTAATAATTGGCGAATAAATCGCGTAACAAACATAAATAAAACATATAATCGAATTGATCCTTTTTTGAAGTCGGTTTAATTATAAACCGACTTCAAAAAAGGATATAAAAGGATATAACCTATATCCATTAGGATATAGGTTATATATATATATACAGGGTCATTCATTACCAACCTGACAAACTTAAGGGATAGTTTCCACACAAAAAAAAAATACATATATGTACCTATAATTGTTTTTTAATGTATATTTTGTCTTAAAAATCCCAAGTAAACAAAAAAAAATCGATTACGTTTTTCCAATCAATCAAGGGTCACGGACACGCGCAGGTTATTGACCCGCGGTTCATTGACGGGCGGGTCACAGACACGTGCCGAGCGCTGCCTTTTCTATTTCTAACAAGGATAACTAATTATTAAGCAGAATTACGTAATTTTTTTTTAAATATAAAAAAAAACGTTTAGAAAAAAAAAGTACAAGTATTTTTTTTTATGTGTGGAACCTACCCCTTAAGTTTGTCAGGTTGATAATGAATGACCTTATATAATAGGTTGGGGAAAAAGTTTCTTCGCATTTTTTAAGAAAATTCAAAACATTTTTTAATATAGTTTATTTACATTAAACTAAAGTATGTATGTACCATTTTGTTCGATAGCTTTTTGCCATCTTGTAGGTAGGGACATGATCCCATTGCTATAGAAATTTTAGGGCTTCTGATCAAAATACCGCGACAAGTGGTTTTGGCAGTCCTCTCGTGATGTTAACTTGACACTGCCTAAAGAATTCTGAAGAGACCGAAACAGGTGGAAATCTGAAGGTCAGGACTATACGGCGGATGCATTAACACTTCCCAGCCAAACTCCCTTAATTTTTGCTGAGTGGGTAAAGATGTGTGAGGTCTAGCGTTATCATGATGAAAAACCACACCCCTTCTGTTGATTAATTCCGGCCGCTTTCTCTCAACTTCTTGCTTTAATCTCATCAGTTGTTCGCAGTACAGTTCAGAATCGATGGTCCTGCCTGGTGGTAACAGCTCATAATGAATAATGCCCTTCCAATCCCACCACACACACAGCATCACCTTGTTGCGAGTTCACACAGTCTGTGAAGCCTGGCCGGCCTTTGACCACTACCTTTTTCGCACGTTCTTGTCGTACGTGATCCACTTTTCATCACCAACTGGTGATGAAAAGTGCTCAGCTTCTTCAAAAATGGTTCGGTTTCATAACGTCGTAATAAAGAATCACAAATGAGTACACGGTTTACAATGAGGTTTCTTTCAGTGAGCTCGTGAGCTACCCAAACATCGAGCTTTTTTGTGTACCCAGTTTTTTCAAATGCGCCAAAACTGTTTTGTGGTCAATTCCCAGTTCTTCAGCTACGTCGTAACTACTGATATGCCGATCTTGCTTCACTTTTTCAGTAATGGCATCCATTTTATCCGCAATAGGTCGACCAGAGCGACGTGCATCTTTGACATCAAAATTTCCGGATTGAAAACGCTTAAACCAAATTTGTGCTACTCTCACAGACACTGCATTAGGTCCATAAACATCGCATTTTTTTTTCGCGGCTTGTGTTGCATTTTTTTTTGTAGTAAAATTTTAAAATGTATCGAATTTCTTCATTAGATTTACTCATCTTGACAGTACGAAAAACAAATAAAAATCACACATTTTCCTAATTTGAATTTGGAATTATGTTCTTTAAAATCTTAACTTTTAATGATACCAAAACCAGCCAGATACAAATAGTATAGCCAAAGAGATTTTATTACATGTTCATACATACTATAATGAGAAAAGACTTTTTCCCCAACCTAAAATAAAAAGGTCTTGGTTTAAAGTTTTCGCATAACAAAAGAGTCCGCATTAGACTAAATGCGGCTTGGTTGACGCCCTGTTGACGCAGCAGGCTAGAATTAGGTCATGATTTGCTTGTGTTATGTTCTAGCTACGTAGCTATGTACACTAAAATATCTAGTTCATTTGAACTGAGTCTGAAATACAAAACATGATCAGTTTTTGAATAATACATAATAACATTTTATTTTTATATACTTACCACCAAAGTGGCAACCAAGCGACCAATAAATACAGCTGAATTACCTTGCCTTGCCGATCTGAGTCAGTTCCAACTTCCTTGAAAACGTTATACTGCTCGTGTCGTAAGTATGTGTGACTAATGACTATACGCACTTAATGCTCTAACATATAGACATTAGACATAAAACGCAAAGACCCTTTAGCTGCAGTATATAAACAAAAATAGTAGAACTATAATTATTCTAGAATAATTCGACTGGCACACCACTGGTCCTTTAAAGGATCTTCAAAAAAAGCTAGTCCAATCGAGTTTGTGACCTGTTTCTATGCTAGCTCTTGTAAGTAGGTTTGGTAGGCACAGTGCTCACCGTCGCGTGACAGCCCTCAGTAGCTCATGCCACTGCAGCAGTGTGCGCCAACCCTAATAGACTTTATCTACATTTTATCTTCATACCATGATTTACCCGGAGTCTTCATCAGTTCTTCTCGTTAGCATCACCGCAGTGTCAGATATTCTGTGTGCAAGCATTCATATGCATTAATGATTTTTTGATAATTTCTTTTTCAATTCAATTAAATTATGTTTTACCACAGAGTAATAGTTTTACTAGTGGAACATCTTGCGACTAGCTAGCTATTAGCGTTTCAAAATGATCCTCCTGATATGATTTATAGAGATTTTTGACTTTGACTTTGACTATGTCAGCGTTGATACGAATTTCTTCTTCCCACTGCTCCCCATACATAATGAAACAGTTGAGTCATCTAAAGACCGTTACAATTTATCGATTTCTCCCAAATTGAAAAGTAAGTGGCCAACTCTGGTGACAGAGTTTTTAGGTCGCCCGAAGGCCTCTGTCATGGCCTAACAACATTGAAAAAGCCGGAACCGTGCCCTCCAAAGCCGGGAGCGCTCAGTTGTAATTGCCACTGTGGCGGTACCTTGACTGCTTGTTGACTTGACATTGTAACGAGACCATCCATTTTATTAAATAATTAAGATTATGAATTATAAAATGTTTAGATACGACAATGGAGCGCAACACACTAATGGCTAAATGCTACCCCCGCATCAAGGACTACTGCAGAGAGAAACATGGCCTCGAGTTTCAAGTGAGTATTCCCCACAACTCTATTCCATAAAGTGAAGCGCTCGTGACATAGCCGTCTAACGCATTCATTGCAGACTAGTAAAAAAAAGTAAGTTCGTATGAGTCAGCGGCCAATTCTGGTGACGGAGTGAATCGGCCGCCCGAAGGCCTCCACCATGGCCTAATGGCCTAACAACTTTGAAAAAGCCGTATGTTTGTATTCCGCGTTTTGTTTTTTTTTTCATAAAAATTCATCTTTCCGTTGCGTCCTCTAGGAGTTAATATTATAAAGAGAGAAGGATTGTTTTTGATTTGTTACGAATAACTCAGAAACTACTGGTCGGATTTCAAAAACTCTTTCGTCACTAGATTGCTACATTATCCCTGAGTAACATAGTAGTATACATAGTATACCTAGTAAGTATCATAGAGTAGAAGACGGACCTTCACCCATCGGTCGTGAAACTTGATATACTTACCTGTAATCATCATATTCGAGCAACACGACATATTCTGCGCAATCTTCAAATATTTATTTCCACTTCAATCATCTTCCGAAACCGGGTAATCCCCTGATTAAACATAACACGATGCGGCCAGTCGAGTAATCAGCATAACCCATAGTAAAGCCCCACGCCCACAATCACACAATTCAATAAATGTAGGTACCTAATCTAATACTAAATTAAATTCAAGTATTTAATTTTTTTCGATAACTCAAAATTGTTGCTTCATACAAAGCAAACATTTTAACATTTCTAGTAAATAATAATATACTTATATTTCTTTAATATGAATAGGTTTAGTTGTTTTTTCTTTTATTAATAATCACTTAATTATTACAAAGTATTAAATATTGTACTTTAAAAACCTAGATAGGTTTGTCTAGGTACTCACATTCGTCGTAATTTTATTACATTTATCACTGATGATAGCATAGTTTACATTATTCAATAATTGCATGCAATAATCGTTAAGCAACAATTTACTTCAAATCCGGTGAAGTATTTTCGTAGATCTAAAATCTACGAATTCAATCAATTTGTTTTGGTAAAATAATGATTTTACTTATTATTATTATAAAACTCTGTCACAAAACTGCTTAAACATTAAGTCAAAGTCAAAGTCAAAGTCAAAGTATATTTACTCGTATTGCTAGAAATACATGTCCAGATGAGGTGCCTTACTCTTGAATCCAATGACAATTCCGATCCAATCACAATTTAAATTGACTGCTGTCAAATTTTTGTACTCTTGAAAACAAGGTTGAATTTGGCTCTAGGTTTGCACTCAAAAGTACGAAATGTCATATTCCAATACTTGTCCAATACCGATCGCGTTCAAGAGTAAGGTCCCAGATGGTGGAATAGATAATAAATGGAAACATTTTGCCTCTATCAAAGCATGCAATATTAAAATGAAACATAACAAATTAAACATCAAATTAAATAAATAATAAAAATAATCAAATTAAATTCTGGAATTTAAAATGGTTATGTAATTTATCAAAGTTGCAGATTTTGGGCAGAGAGCAATCTAATTAATTTGCTGCATCAACATAATTTGAACAGCTCTGAAGTTTATAGTTTATACTAATGTAAAATAATAAAATTTATATAAACTATTCTACTGCTATTTCGAAAATTATTCGCATCGAGCAGTTTCGGATGAGGTTGTTCGCTTTAACCCAGGTCCTTTGATTCGGCTCCCTCTTAACATAATCCTGAATATCAATATTTCCCCGAAGCCCGAAATGAATTTAAATCTATTGATACCGGTCATTCCGAGATCTTTTCCTTGTACAGGGTGTGCCAAAACATTTCGTATAGTATCCAAAAAGGGGTTAACAATCCCCACTGGTAAGACCGACGACCTAACTCTTCAATGCAAAGGTAGACCACGGGCAAGGACCGCAAATAAAGAGTGCTTACCCGTTCAACCCACAATTTTTCTACCCAATACTATTTTTACCCGTTCTACCCAAAACATATGCTCCGTTAAACTATATCATATCGCAGTTCCACTGTTCAGTATGAGTAAATAAGACAAACTGTGTCTCAACAAACCATAAAAATAAATTGAGAAAAAATGAGAAGTTGAATAAAAATAAAACTGCATCAATATCGATTGGTATCGGAAATGATCGGTATTTAGAATTATGACATTCCACTGGAAGCACTGACTCATATTTTTCTAAACTATTAAACCATGTTGATATGATATCTGTCATTTTTTTTTTATTACAACTGAAGTGGCAACCAAGCGTACGGCCCACAAGATGGTAAGCGGTTATTGCAGCCTGTGGACGCTTGCAATACCAGAGGTATCACGGGTCGCCACCTTGAAGCTAAGATCGAAAGCCTCATGTGCCAGTAATTTCACCGGAAACCTTACCCTTCACACGGGAACACAGCAATGCGAGCATTACTGCTTGGCGGCAGAAATAGGTAAGGTGGTAGTCCTTCCCCGGACGAGCTCTATCACAAAGAACTCTACTACTCTTAATTTTTTTACTGCTCGGCCAAGTCTTTTTTTTATGGAAAACAAAATCAAATCATATACGACAAATTTTTTTACCGCCCCATTCCACTCACTGTGTTAACCTAAATTATACATGTTTTAGAACACCCTATGTTGGAGTTCTTCGTGTTATTGAAGATTACAGCTTATTGGAATTCACAGATGTATTTTTAGACGGTTCCTTCAGCATTGATCCATTATTAAAAAGTAGACAAACTAAAGCTTCTTACAATCATAACCACGGTTCGTTTTCAGTTAATTTTCTTTCATTTTCAATCAAGCATCTAAACAGGCAGGATAAAAATTATATTGAACTTGTATCAGATTTAGAGGGTGTATAAGTAAGTAGCTTACTTACTTAAAGCACATAGTCTTAGAGGTTCTATGCCTCAGTTCAGCGGAAAAAGATAGCTTAACATGCGTTGACAAAGTCGTAGGGCGTCCCAGAGTAGATAAAAACGTCCGTCATAAATCGTGGCATGCGTGTGACCAGTGATGCCACTGTCATACGTGTTGTCTAAGAATCAGTTACGCTTTCCTCCCTAGAAACAGTGAGCCTAGGTCAACAAACCACGGCCCCTCTCTCTAAATAGCATTACTTGTAAACATTACTAGGCAACCGGCCGAGTTATTTCAGTTAGCGGAAACATAGGACAATGTCCTGAGCCAATTTTATGCCATTAGTTTACCTTACTTACTGTTTAATCAGCCTCGTCTAATTCAATTGGCACTAGAGCTGAAAGAAAAGAGAAAGGAAAGTTAAGGGCTTCCTACAGGCGACGCT
Organism: Colostygia pectinataria; assembly: GCA_951394395.1. Lineage (NCBI taxonomy): Eukaryota > Metazoa > Arthropoda > Insecta > Lepidoptera > Geometridae > Colostygia > Colostygia pectinataria. The sequence continues at coordinate 7,154,401 of OX596372.1, read as the reverse complement.
TCTGTAACACAAAATAATTGATAGATTCAGGCGTTACTTTGCGGAAATCCATTACAAGATAAAAAACAGACGAAAAATCTCTCTCTCTCTAGTACTACTCCATTTAACCTTTTAGCCAATGAGGTCACACCACGATGACCCCTATCCATCAGGCAGCTCGTCTGCTTGTTTGTCACCTTATGACATAAAAAAAAGGTTTATGACAAAGAGGGGTAAAGCTATGAACCCAGCCGAGTTTGTGGCCAGATTTTTTTAGGCGTGAAGCGTGGGATTGGCGTAAGTTCACCTAGCTTTAACACGTTTCAAAATGGTCCTTGTGATAGACATTTTGAATTTGATGAGATGTTTTCGTCTCAAATTATTTTTAAAAAAAAAGCTGTCTATTTAGATAGCGGTAGCTCAACTGGCGAGCCCAAAAGAATGTAAGCACAACGTTTGGCGAGCTATGGTGAATGTGTAGGGAATTCAACATTGGTTGCTCCTGCTGTCACTGTCTGTCATACCTCTGGCTGGTGTCAAAGTCATAGTACGTACTACGTAGTACATTATCTTTGGTCGTACTGGAGTGGAAATCAAATACAAACTAAAAGAAAAAAAATCACTTGACACGAGACGAAACAAAAACGGAGTTACCAACTTTTTTCTTGTTTTGATAACCTTTCACAGTATGGCAGTAGGGCAGCTAGCGCTATCTGTCAAAGCAATCAGAACAACTTTTTTTTTTTATCTCGAATCGAAAACCCCTCATTAGAATTTGATGATGTAACTATTCCAGGTGGTGGACATGCGCTGGGGCGTTCGAGACGAGGCGACAGACGATCACATGACCACTGAGCTGTGTATGAGAGAGATCAAGAACTGCCAGCGACTCTCTATGGGACCCAACTTTGTGGTGTTCTTGGGACAGAAATATGGATACAGGTTACATTTTAACAAAGCGTAGATGGCCTAGTAGTCCCAAATTAAGTAATCATTTAGATGGGTGATCAGCGGGGCTTGCAGAAGTGGCATTATATCTGAGTGCTTTTGTGCTTTGAATAGCACGTTAAGCTGTTGGTTCCTGCTACAACACACGTTAAGTCATGACGAAAGTATTTAGGTGACCTAAAAAGCTGCTCTTTGCTTAAAATCCAGCTGCAACAGACGTTAAGCCATGACTGCGAGCTTCAGGTCTACAAACTGGAGCAGAGTGCAGATTGTATTGTGTAAAAACCAAGAACCTTGTGTGTGGTAGCTCATACTGATTTAATTTCTCCAGGCCTATCCCCACGTACGTACTATCATCAGAGCTGCAAATGCTGCGAGACGAGTTGGCAGCTGGTGGGGCTGACGTCATCTTACTTGACACTTGGTACAAGAAGGATGCTAATGCTGTCCCCCCCATATCTGTACTCCAGCCCATATCCTCGATATTGATTAATTTCAACAACAAAGTAAGCAATTTTTAGGCCATGACGGAGACCTTCAGGCAGCTTACTTAGTCTGTCACCAAAGTTCGCAACAGACTCATGAGCTTTCTTCCTTTTTTTAATCATCATTCGTAGTTTAGTATAATTATTATTATTAATATACCTAGGTATTAAATTTTAATATTCCAAAAAAGTGTCGTACTTTTGCCTACGAAAAAGACCACGAATCATAAACCCACCATACATTACACTGGTTTTCTTTCCAGTTAAAATATCACCAAACCTCTTTCTGGTTGTCAAAGACCAAACAGAAACAGTTAAAAAAGTGAGTATATTTCTAAAAAAACTCAATCCTGGTTTCCAGAGGGTCCCGAAGCTTCAGGCAGAGGACCAGGCGGTCTGGTGGGATACTCTGGGCAAGATGCAGAAGCTATTCCGTAAGGCTTCCTTCCAGCTGTACACTTCGGGGAAGATTGACAAGGATACCATGCACAACTACTTCATGTCTGGTAAAATATTTTTTATCTAAAAATTAATGAAATTGAAATTGTTAAAGCGCTCTGAAACGGTGATTTATCGTTAGAAAACTAGCATTTTTATACTAAACATTTGTACTAATCATAGGGGCTATTATGTGATTCGGTTGCAATCGATTTCACCAGGTTTCCATCAAAAACTGACGTATTTTGTACGAATATAACAGCTTATTGACAGGTTGCTGATTGAAATTGGATTGCAACTGAGCTACGTAATAGCCCAGCAGGTCAGTGAGGTGGTTCAAGACCCACTTACATTCGCCCAGAAATAGATCAGCCATAGTCATTATTTTTAAAAGCTTTTATTTAACTAGCAATGAAGTTAAATTAAATAAATATTTTGGAGTTGAATTTGAATTTAGCGCTTGGAAGTTGTAACAGTAAGTTAATTTATCTTGCAGTAACTGAACGGGAAGTGATAAATGGAGTCCTCAACGTAAAGAACACAAAGAACCACTGCCTGGCGTACGTCCGGTACATTAACAACATCAATCTTCAGAACCTGAAGAAAGCCAGTAACTTCGTGGACATCCTCAACAGGAGTCTGGACAACGAGGCGTCGAAGCTGCTGGCTGATTTGAGAGATGTTAGGCTACCGGACAAGATCGAGACCACGAATATACAGAAGTAAGTGAGCATTAAGTTGGTGTTGACATTAAAGCGATCGCAGAAAATCAGTGGATGGTGAAAGCTCGAAATCGACAGTCATGGCGCTTTTTGGGGATGGCCTATTCGCGGTTAGACAAGCTCTATCACAATGAACTTTTTTGAATACATAATATGAACCTAAATAATGAAGTACTGAATCATTCTTGCTTATACTTGTTTCAGATATACCGTGGAATGGATCGGACGAGAAGGTCTGGACCCAGAATCCCACGGGGAGTATTTGACCCATTTCATCTCACATTTTTACAAGAACATCATCAAGCTTGTTGACAGGTTAGTAAGAAAAATAAGAAGACCTACTTTCTACCTACGCAACCTTATAATGTCCTTACTGTTCGGATACTGGCTTCCTCTCAGGATAGATTGGATTGAATTCCACCTCGCGGACCTAAGAGCACCAAAACCCGAACAAATATTTGCAGCACATGTAAACGCTTTGCCCGCTACCTCCTCGCTTCTCAACCGGGCACTAGCCATTAGCCAATCGCGCCACCGTAATGGAAAATTCTGGATAGTCAAATTACCTCTTCTTCCCAGAGCAATGCGTAAAGAAGACAGCAGCGCTACCGGCCAGATAGTGACAGAGATCCTGCAGCATCTACACGCCTGCAACAACTCCGTGAAGGTCTACCACGGCCGGGAGCCAGACCTGGAGTTCATTGAGCAGTATATGAAGAACAGCTCTGATAAACCCCTGGTTTTGTATGGAGAAGGTAACTCGTTCTATGCATAACTATAAAAGTCAAAGTATATCATTGCTTAAGTGTGGTCTACGCATTTCAAACATAAACCAAACCTTAGAACAAATTATCAAAAAAAATATATTATTGATACCTTCGAAGCAGAGAAATGTCCGTGCATGTAAAAGTACACAGTTCAACCAAAATATGGAATCACTTTCGTTGAATAGATCTAAAATGTAAGGATTGAATGGTTCACTCAAGCCAGTCTATTCTTTCATCTCATCTGCATGCAACTTTTTCTACTAACTAGGTACCTGAACTAAACGAATTTAGCTGAAATTCCAGGAGGATGTGGTAAAACCAGCCTTCTGGCCAAGAGTGCGGCGCTATCCCTGGACACGTGGTTTCCAGATGCCCTACCAACCAACATCATCAGGTTCCTCGGAACCACACCAGACTCCAGCGCGCTAACGCCTACACTTATTTCAATCTGCCAGCAGGTACTTTTCAAAACACCTTATTACTTAATTAGAATATGAGTGTCTCACCAATCTGCATTAGGTCTGCGTAGTGGATTAAGACCCAATCACTCTCGCTCGAGAGTAGGTCAGTATCCCAGCAGAAGGAACATTAGAAGGTTATCATGATGATGAGTGTCAAACTTAACAAGATAACTATGGCCCACGTGGTGGTAGACTTTAAATAAAGCCAACAACTTAGCCAGATGTCCGATTATTCGTATTATCGACTAATCTTCAGTGCGGATTTTTTAGATATCCTACAACTTTGCGCTGCCATTCGAGAGCATCCCAGATGACCTGGTTCCACTGACAGCGCATTTCAAGCACCTCCTCACGTTGGCTTCCCAGCAGAAACCTCTGCTCTTATTCTTAGACTCTGTGGAACAACTTACAGGAATTGGAACTGAGAATAATAAAGTATCCTGGCTTCCGACGAGGCTACCACCACATTGCAAGGTAATGCTTTGATTCTAATACCTCCGCGTTCTCTTTTTAGGTTTATTGAAGATGGTGATTTCTTTAATATAAATATTTAATAAATAATTGGTTTTTGTCTGTCTTCTTATATTTCTATCTTTCGTCAATTATGCGTCTGTAATTTCAACAGCAATTTTTGTCATTTTTTGTAGATAATAGTAACCTGTGCATGCGAAGAGACGAATCCAGAGGTATCCAAAGAATATGACGTGCTCCGACGCATGATCGACTCGGAAGACAACTTTTTGGAGGTTAAAGCGTTAGGAGAAGACCTGGCTATGCAGGTTTTAAAGTGAGAAGACACTTCTTTCATCATTTATGTTCTTAGCAACGGTTCAGTTAGCGAGAAAATAAAAAAAATTCGTACATTGACCTGGATCTTATCAACAAGAGTCAGTCTTGGTGGGTATCACCGCATTCCAGTTATTCTCTGATTCTAAACAGTAGCGTGCAGTAGAAAGCTTAGATCAGGGTGACGAACTATAATGTTTCTGTCTCCAGGTTATGGATGGCTGGAGCTGCAAGAGACCTCTCAAACTACCAATGGCGTCTGGTCTCCAACGCTATTTCTGCGTGCTCTCTACCAATATTTGTTAAACTGGTGTTTGCTGAGGTGAGTGCACTGCAATATGATATAACGTTTATAGGATGATGGTAACATAAAATAATAAGATAGATAACACCATTATAATATTGTTCAACACAAAATAATTTCAAACAAAACATGTCGAGAAATGGTTTTTTATTTTTCCTATAAAGGAAATACAATGAAAGACCATATCGCTAACAGCGATCTCTGTTATAAGCTATTTTCCACTCTACCCGAATTCAACTTGACCCGAAAAAAACTATAAGGTGAAACATTGAATGGGGTCAAAATCGAATTTATGTACTGTTACAAAGAAGCAACTGGCATTTATAGGATCTAACTGTTTCAGGTTTGTAGATGGAGAAGCTACACCAAGCCTACAGACACGCACCTAGCATCCACAGTTATGGACTCTATCATGTTGCTGTACGAAAGAGTTGAGAAACAGGTAACGTTAACAGCTGAAAACCTCTACAGGCACATTTAATCATCACAATGACGTCTATACCGAAAACCTTGTCCCCAACAATCACCAAGGAACATAACTATCCTTACGGAACAATCACCATTGAAAAACGAGTGTACGGCGGCTTTACATTCGATAAACCAATGACATTGTAGTAGGAAGTCTACGGAAGTTGGCGGGTTAAGATTATCAGCTTGAAGAGTCTTATTTTCAATAGGAGTTCTACGGACTCATGATAATGGTGATGATATTAATAATCCTGGGATCTTTTATTTTTAGCACGGTCGTCTTCTAGTATTCCACGCGCTGGCTTACATCACAGCGGCTCGAAGTGGACTCTCTGAAACCGAACTGGAAGATTTGATATCCTTGGACGACAAGGTCTTGGATGATGTGTACCAGTACCATCTACCACCAGTGAGGAGGATTCCACCATTACTGTGGACTAGGTAAGAACTGTCATACTTAACAGTTACATCCTAAGCGAAGCAGTGCCGGTTTGACGCTTATTGGCGTGCGTTGCAGAATGAAGTTTCTTTTGATTGTAAAAAAAAGTGGCTGTCACAAATTAAGATGATGGGTATGATGATGAAAAAAAATGTGTTTAGTTAGTTAGGTACCTACTTATTTATACCACTAACATTTTTTCGTTGCTTGGTTTCATTCCAGAATCAGAAACGATCTTCCTAACTACCTATCAGAACGCGAGGCAGATGGCGTCTCTGTTATGAACTGGTATCATCGGCAGTTCCGAGACACGGCGCGCGAGCGCTACTTCAAGAACATGAACATGGCTATGTACTTCCACTCTATGATTGCTGACTACTATCTCGGTACGGTTATGTCATTGACTTTTTTAGTGTGTCATACCAGTTTTGGTACCTACCCTCCCTGCTCCGCTCAGTCAGAGAAAACCCATTAAAATCTAGCTAGCCTCAAGGTGGCAACGCGCATGTGATATCTCTGATGTTGCAAGCGAAATAGGGTACGGTAACCGCTTACCACCAAGTGAGCCGTACGCTTGGTTGCCACTTTAGTTGTATTATGAAAAAAGATCTTAAAATTAAAAATTGAATTTCCTTTCACTTCTTTTTTCTTTCTTATCTCCAGGAATCTGGGGAGGGGGAGTACCTAAGCCTTTTAAGTATACGGAGATTCAACGGCACCGCTTCAACCTAGCTGACAGAGAAGGGGTGGCTGACAGAAAGGTTCCTCTTCAACCCCTGGTCTTTTCATCTGCTGATGGTTCCACCAAGAGATACAATTTGAGAAAGGTAAAGGCTCTCTTATTCGGCTAATGGCTAGTTCAGCATAATTCTAAAAAAGTCCACATCGTTATTCATGCATGACAAAAAAGACCCAAAGTTAATAATTAGAGTCTAAATTCGTATGGGTCTTATTTTACCGGTAGAAAAAGAATGGTGAAACCTGATTAATTTTGAGTTGTCACAGTCTCAATATTACGATATCTTGACACTAAGCCTTGAGTAGGTTTAAACAAGAAGAAGTATCGAACAGCACAGCAGAACGGGTCTTTGGGACCTTATGCGAGCTAATCAATGAATCATGTCTTTTGTTTATCAAACACACCGTCTACCTATATTTCTCTTTTAGTTCGGTGAGCTACCGTTCCATCTGAATCGTTCGAAACGCTTCACCGACTTGTACTCTGAAGTGCTCTTTAACTACTCCTGGCTCCACGCCAAGCTCAACTGCTGCCCGCTCCAGGCAGTGCTGGCTGATTTTGAGGATGCCAAACTACATGTTCATAAAGACGCCGTAAGGTAAATTTGGAGTTAAGAAGAAGATAAGATGTTATAAACTTGATTTTGTGTTGCAGATTTTTGTTGGTTTACACAGACGTACATCATGAATTTTAGCGTCGTTTAGTTCCGCTGCTGGAGTGAAACACAACTTTTTCACTTTTCAACTGACAATAGCATCCTTGAAGTCACCAAACTCATACCTGATCCTATTTAAGTCTGATGAAGATGATTTAGGTTTAGCTCTATTTCAAGAGTTTTTGAAGCTGATTTGCGGGGTTGTACTAAATCTCATAGCGTACTAATAATTAACTTACGATTCGCTTACCATACAACAAGAATATTGGTGCTTCTTCTGCTACTATATTGCTGCTATATTGCAAGTGTCCATAGGCTACGGAGCTACTAGTAAGCCGGTTTTTGTACCTTTCAGAGAGCTAATGCTAGTAGCCGACGCGCTCCGCCTCGGTGGCGCCATCATCGGCCAGTACCCAGACATGCTGGCCCCCCAGCTAGTTGGGAGGCTGCTTCCCGAAGCGCCGACTAACCCAGCCGTTGCCGCGCTGCTGAAAGAATGCCATGACAAGGGGAAGACGCACTGTGCGTTGCTGCCTTCGCATCATTGCTTGCACACACCCGGAGGACCCTTAAAGGTTTGCCAAATTATAAAAGGTTTTACAGTGGGTGTTTATTAATCTTAAAACCAATGATGTAACCCTTTATTTAAATAAATAAATAAAAATACAAGCAACAGAGCCTGTGTTATTTTTGTTGTTCCTATGAAAAGAGTTCTCGCTGTCCCCACGATCGAGCAGTGGCAATATTGCTGCAAAAACCGAAGAGTAGGTAGTGGTTCATCAGCAAGTTTAAGGTAACTCTTCTACTCAATAGACTGTTACTACTATTTTACTAAAACTACAATTTTGCATCCATTTTTAGTATTCCCTGGAAGGACACCAGTTTGCAGTCTTTGGGATCCGTCTTTCCTCCGATAAGCGATACGTGGTCTCCATATCCAGTAGGGTCATCTCCTGGGATCTATCTACTTCAGACCTGGCCAGAGACCTGTGTCCTCAGCTAGAAGGGATCATGCAGAACCTGGAACTGTCTCCAGATAATAAGTGGGCTGCTGCTTCTACAAACAACTCTGTGGTAATGACGCACATAGGGGCCCATAAGAGTAGAATGCATCTTCAATTATGACCATTATAATGGATATTTTATGTTCATCTATTTTACGTTGTACAATTTTATTTAGCTTTAGTGTTTCTTGACAGTATATTTCATTTTCTTTTGATGTTTATCTTTCTTACCTTACTTTTCAGAAGTTTGCTCTTTAGTCAGGTATCTATAATATTTTTAATGTTTATTCTAGCTTCCTGTCGTGTACTTACTTATATTGATATAATGATGGTACCTTTCTCTTTCAGTCTATGCTCCTCAATATGCTGACCAGCGAATACGTAACTATCAACAATCCTCTTGACGAAGGCTAGTATTTCTAATATTAATATATAACCTATTCGCCTTTATTATTAGTGTGATTTTTAGTTTTAAATTTATTAATAAAATATTTCTTAATAAAATATTCCTTAAATTTTAAGATATTCATAATATTAATGGCATGACAAGTTTAGCAAAAAGGGCCAGTGTACAATTCAATATCTAGCAGCGTGATTGATGATGATTTACTCTTGCTTCAGGTGAAACAGTCCGTGGAGTGAACGTGCTGAACCACCACATGTTCATCTACGGCCCTCGCTCATGGGTGAGGTACAACATGCGGGGGGAAGTGGAAGACACGTGTCAGGTGCCTCCCACTGAACCGTACGATGACGTTAATTGGGAGATACTTTGTAAGTAAATGAATGCTCAGTAAGAACAAATGACTCTGTTAGTTTGTTTAATGGATCTCTTGCAAATGGCGACAGCAAAACCGTCACAAGCAAAACTCTTGAAGTGGCAGTGGGCAGGCCATATAGCTTGCAGAACCGATAACCGCTGGGAAGTAAAGGTTCGCAAATGTCAACCACGAACTGGAATACGGTATAAGACAGCCCCTACTTGATAAAGCAATGACATTAAAGCAGTCGTAGGAAGTTGGTGGATGGTGAAGGCTCAAGATCAGCCGTCATGGCGCTCTAGGGGATGCTTATGTCCAGCAGTGGGATGTCTATTGGATATGATGATGATGTGGTTCTCTTCTCTTAACTTACAATTATTTAATTTTTTATAGTGATAGAACTCAAAGACCTGGAAAACTTCTACCTTATCTTATGGAGTGGGGATCTGGACGAAGACCGTCTACTGGTGCAGTTCTGCAGCAAGGGGGTATGGATGCAGCCGCTGCGGTGCAGAGGAGCACTAGCCATGAACAAACACTGCACCCGGGTCTACACGAGTGATCCGGAGCGAGGGTATCAAGTTCGTGAACGTCTATACCTTCCTTTTATTTCCAAAAGTTCTCCTTAATGCATGGTAGAATATATAAGTAAATGCGTATGTTTCTGGTACATGGGAATCATTTAAACGATATGACGTGATTTGAAGCAAAATGAATTGACCAGCCACATGTCAGTGAATAAAAAGGCCAATGATTATCGTTTGAAAGAAGGTACTTATTCTTTTGCTAGTCATAATCCCGTGTCGAATCACACCACTTAGGTAGCTTGTTGATATATAATGGAGAGTATCGTAAGTGATACTTTTAATATCGTGTCATATGCACACATACCTATAAATCTATTTTCTTTCCAGATTTCAATATTTGAGCTGAATGAAGAGGAACGCAGCTGGTCTAAGGTAGAGGAGCTCCATCACAGAGAAACTGATACTGCAGAAGCCATGCTACAGCTCAAACGAGGAAAGAAAGATAAGATGCTGTTATGTAAGACCTTGTCAGCAAATCTTAATCAATTGACCCTAAATCAGGGCCGCTTAATAGAGTAATAGAAAGTATTGGCAAGTCATGGACTTGCCAACACCTGCCCTAAGAGTCTCATAAGATTCATAAAACTATTACCTGGTAGAAGGATTGTTAGCAAGAGTTCGCCTTGGTGGGTAAAACTGCGTTGACAGATTTTCTGCCTCCAAGCAGTTCTGTTTTTAGATTTGGAGAGCACTGTAACTAGTGTAATTACTGCGCAAATAGACATAAGAATTCATCAAATGAAAATGTAAGACGAAATGAAATCAGTAAATCGCTTTGATATTTTTTTGCAGCCACAACAACTTACAGTTTTGTAGTTTGGGACTTTGATAACATTATACCAAGAGGTAACCACATAATCAAAACAAAGAAGTCAAAAGAAGAAGAAAAAAAGGAAGAAAACGAAGTGAGTTTATGTTCATGGCTTATTTTGCTGATAGTAAGTAGTTTGCTATAGTACACTACCCTTTGATAAACTACTCGTAGCAAGAGTAATGCTAAAATGACCCTAGCGTAACTACTAGTATTAACAATGACCATCTAATTTAGGAGGAAAAACAAGATCAAGAACCAGAAAAAGACATGCATCTCCATGGAATAGTGCTTCAGCTACCGCACACTATTCGAAATATTTCCACGAAAATGACTCTCTCCAATTCCTTTATGATCAGCAACAACTATAAATACGCTGTCGCTGGCGTCAGGTAAATTACCGTTCGTTTTAAAAACGGGTGTTTTCACGTTTGTCGATGAAGAGACACAAAGAATATACCAGTACGTGAAAACACCCGTTTTATTCGATAAAATCTCAAAGATCACTCTGTAACACACTTTATGCTATCGGCGCTTCAAGCCGAAGACATCCCAATGATTATTTCGTCCAAGCGAGACATGTCTAGATACCTCAATTGGTAGAGCACCCGCGTATCAAGCGGTGGTGTCACTTTGTAACGTTTTTAAAGCTAGGTGAATTTACGCCAATTCCACGCGCCCTAGCCTAGAAGAATCTGGCAACAAACTCGGCTAGGTTCCTCTTGTAAAAATTGGTTTTGCTTGGGTAAAAATAACCGTGGCTGAAATATTCACGTTTGGTTGCAGAAAGAGTCTTTACGTCTGGAGTCTCGAAACCACCGAGCTGACTAAGGTCCTAGACGCCCACTTCGGAAGAATAGTCCAACTGGAGCCTCTGACTGTTGGCTCTTGGAACAACGTGATAACCTCCTCTATAGATAGAACTGTGAAGATCTGGAATATTGACAATATCTTTGAGCAAGTTCATAAGATTGATCGACAAGAGTTGCCTATCGATTCTATTAGGTAAGGTATCATTAGGACCAGTTTTAATTGTCAAGAAGTCACTGGTGATGAAGAGCAATGACTTTTTCTTAACAACGCCTCTTTAGTGCGTTAAAGGAACTACCATAATTTCATACAAATTTACAGCTGGACGATAAGTTTAAATTTACGATAATGATTGTCAAACGATTTTTTTGTGCTAAGCATCTGGTGTGACTGTTATAAAACTTGGTCATCTTCAAATAAACCCTCATTTTTTCTAGTCTAGCACGAGACAAACAGCTAGCCGTCACCGTTACCAGAAGCTGCTGGGGTCTCTGGGACACTTCCACTGGCAAACTTTTAGCTCAACTAGCTGACGCACCTTTAGGGGCTATAGTGACCCAGGCGGTGGTGACTCCAAGTGGGGATAATGTCGTCACTGCTGAGAGTGGAAACGTAGTTATATGGGATACTCCTGAAAAAGCTGTATGTATTAACTTACCTTGCATACCAGGTTTTTATTTTCTCATAACATCAGAAGCAGTTTTTTTTATTCCTGGAACGATTATTATAGGATTGTTATTTTGAAAAAGTTATTATACTGGTGCAGCCTTTTAACCTCACAGACAAACGTATAAAGTACTTATTAAGTAAGTACTTATTATTGATGGAGGAAAAAAAAAAAAAAACTAATACAGGTTTCCTTTGAAGGCAACAGCATGGGGTCAAAAACATGTCAAAAACATGGTTATGCTAAAACTTGCCAAACTTTGTTTAAAAAAAAAGTTTGTTAAGTTATCGATCTACTAAAATCTATTCAATCGTCGTTATGTGGCTTGCAGGTGATCTTCAAAGAGGAACAGAAAGGAGTGAAACAAGTCCTCCTTCTAGAGAACGGGACGAAATTCATCACCATTTCTATGCAAGTGGGGTCCGTTAATGTAGATAATGTCACTATGGCCAACATCGTTGCTAGAACTATTCCTGGTAAGTCTATTTTACCTTATCAGCCCTCGAAATATCGAGGTCGAGGATGGAATAGTTTTGAGAGCTTTTGTTTAGCCAAAGCCGACTGTAGGTGGCACGCCTAATCGTGCTAATTGCCTTTGAGTGCAAGAGCTTTGTTTAGTGTATAAATGACTGATTATTTGAAGGAATACAGTGAAATACGTACCACAAAGTTTCATTAATTTATTTCATCATCACGTGCCGTCTTCGGAACGGATTACGGAGTTCATGTGATTCATATTACAAATTGCACGACCGCTCGAATTCAGAATTGGTTCCCCAGTGGACCTGCTGTAGGTAAGCGTGCCTTCGATGAGGCCTTAGCTTTTAGAAATTAAAAGTGTTTTACAGGTCTTACAATCAAGCTATGTAGATTTTCTCTTTCCTCTCAGATGGTGAACGAATTTACACAGCAGATTACGAGGTCCGCGGAACTGGCTACCGAGCCGCCGTCATCTCAGCAGACGAGCATCACATCGTGGCTCCGGGTGTCGACAAAACCTCGCGGGATAGTCTCCACGTTTTCCATGCTCGAACTGGAGCCAGACTTCATAGGTATAACTTATTTTAAAACTGTCAAAGACTGGTAACCAAGAATTGTAAATAATGGTATGAACATATTGAGGTTCATAGCCCACTTACACGACTCTGCTCCAACACCGCCCTAAACTAAAACGACTGCTGGCAGTCCACTCGTCGACAGCCTTTAAGCCTCGTTAAAATATCATCTAGGTAAATTGAATAACTATAAATGAACACAGTGCTTTTAAAATAATTAAACAGTTAATTAAACCTTCACGGCTATTAGCCGTACTCACCAGTGCAGTGGTGAATCATTTTTGTGTAGGGACTTAATTCTACGAGATGATGAGTATGAGCGATCAGCTTCATCTTTGTGATTAGATAGAGGAAGTGGTATCTTATAAACAAATCTAAGTCAGTAAACCTATAACTATTGTTTCTACTGTTATTCCCAAACTTATTTTTCTCAGGATCCCTGTAAAGAATAGTGGAATAAAAGACATGCAGTCTATAGTGGCACTGCCTCACAAGCCCCTTTGGGTTGCCGTGATTGGAAACGACAAGGCTGGGATATTAGACATCAAGACTAAACGGCTGATCAGGTTTGAAAATTGATATCACACCATCACACAAATCACACTGATAACCACACTAATCACTCTAATGCAAAAGTTTGGATGTTCAAATGTTTGTCTGGGTGTTTGGATGTTTGTTCCTCTATAACTCGACAACCACTAAACTGATTTGGATGAAATTTAAAACATAGACAGATAATTTTCACTAAAAACGGGATATTTACCATGATAAATGAAAATGAAAAATATTTACCATGGTAAATATCCCGTTTTTAGTAAAAATTATGTTAATAACCATGATAGTTTTAAAAACTATATAGACAGATAATGACTGGAAAAGGACATAGACTACTTTTTATCCTGTAAAAAATAAGTTTCCCGAGTTCCACGCGAACGCGAAGTCACGAGCAACAGCTAGTCTCCGATAAATGCGGTTATTAATTGAGAACCTTTATTCTCTAGTGGCTTTCGGTTCTGCAAGCTATACCTATAACATGATCCTGACCACACACTTAGGAATCCCTGTGATGAGTAGGTACCACAATACGTATATTATCTGTGACAACACCCAGGGCCGAAACAAATACTTGCAGATCATGGAATGATTTGTCCAGCATCCTACGTAACCTCACTTCACACCACCCCACCAATATCGTCTGGCATATGGCTCGTAAATTAGATTTTGACAACGCTTACTCCTTGTTTATACGTCAGTTTTCAACAATAACCATTTTCTTCCTAGACACGTCCCCCGTTGGAACGGAGCATGTACTCGCGACGGAAAGATAGGCCTCTGCGCCCCGTCTCGTGGAGGCTTAGACCTTATTGAACTGAGGCGAGGAGTATCCGTCCAGCCACTCATCTCCAGAGCTGCTGAAGGAGTCTTCTCTATTATAACCATGTTCAGTTCTGATGATTTGTACGTGTTCTACTATCATAGTGGACGAAAGACGCTTAGAGTTTTCAGGTGGGTTCTGTTATACGTTTTACCTTTACCTTTTAAGATTTTACGAGGCAGTTATCAACTTTTTTATTAGTACCACCAAGGTAGCAAGCAGAACAATCAGAATAATCATTAGGTATATTGGCAAATTATATGTTTACAGGTCAGATAATAATTATAACGGCTCACCTGATGTAAAGTAGTTACGGTAGCCTATGAACGTTTGCAATACCAAAGGTATCAGTTGCGCGTTGCAGGAGCCAGCAGTTTAGACTGGATGATCTCTCTACCATGTGTCAGCCATACGAATTTAAAATATCAAAGCTCTGATGATGGAAAAAACACACTCAGCTGACTGAAATACAAACAATTTTTCCAGAACGATCGACGGCAAAGCAGTAGCTGAATACAGAGCGCCGGCCGAGGTGAACGCCGTCGCCAGCGCGCACGGGGGCAAAGCCCTCGCCCTGGCATCACAGGACGGTTGCCTCACTGTTCTGGATATAGTGGATCCCCACGAATAGCCAGATCAAACATCCTCGCATGAGACTAGTGTTAAGTTTGATAAAGCTACGGAATAGTTTGGGTTGAGTAGACAGAGGTTGGATTCGACCAAACTCGAATAGCCGCTGTTCTCCGAGTAAATCGTAGTTATTCGCGAGTAAACTGACAGTTTCCTTGTATTTGACATTACTTATTCCGCGGAATAGTTATTCCAAAATTTGATGGGATCCACCCAGGATTGTCTTTGGCTATCTTGTCAAAACGACATGGGTCTTCCCATTTTAATTATTTTTCTCGTGTTATTTTAAGTTTTGTTGCGTAAATTTGGTGGCAGTTTATCCAATTTAACTTGTTTACTTAGCACAAGTGTAAGTAATTGAAATGGAGGGGTGATGTTGGTTGATAATTTAGTCAAAGACTTTCCAAGAGAATTTGGAAAGAAAAGTCATCGTTTCTTTCCAAATTTCGTTTGTTTACGTTGCTAAGCGACAATCAAACTAATACACTTGACACTGGCAAAATTGTGGCAAACTAGCCACAGAGGCCATAAAAGAAAAGAAGAAGAAGAAGAAGGGATCCACCCAGTGACAAGTAAATTATCATAATGCGTGCTAGGTTAGATTAGGTTGAGTGTTTTTGATTTTGTCTCACTGTTTGAATAGGTGGGAAAAATATGACGATAGGTAATTGAAGTTGTCTAAAGTCTCAATGCGTTGATGTTTGATCTATCTAACTAGGGTTTCATTAGGATTTTTTTCTAACTCAAATTCTACTCCTATTTTTCGCCAGAGGTAAAAAGTTAAGCAGTCGGTCCCGGCTTTTTCAAAGTTGTTAGGCCATGACAGTGGCCTTTGGGTGGCCTAGAAACTCTGTCACCAGAGTTTGCCACTGACTCATACGAACTTCTTACTTACCAGAGGTATCACTCGTGCGCTGTCACCCTGAGAAGTAGATCGAAAGTCTCATGTGCCTGTAATTTTAGTAGAAACTGACTTTCGAACCGGAACACAGCAATGCGAGTATTTCTGCTGCTTTTTGCAGTCGGCTACGAAATTGTGCCTATAAATAGTCAAATTGATGGTGTTGTCAAAAAAGTTCAAATTAGATTAGGTAGGTACTTAGAAAGTACATAGTTTGTAGTTTCTTTATCGTATCACTGGTTTATTCCTATACGTTATATCGCTGGTCAGGTTGATGATCCTGATATGCTTTGTGATGATGAAAGAACCGCTGTGGGGAATAGCTTGTTAGGCTCGCCTGTACATGCACTATATTTTAAGTTTTTTCTAAAATGTATAATTTTGTGTTTACAATAAAGAATAAAGAAAGATGTAAATAAGTGTAAAGTGTTGCGTTCATTAGCTGAGACTTCAAATTATCTCAGCTAAATAAAAAAAATTTGGTGCTTTGAAAAATGGATTCAACTCACGGCTCTGGTTATGGTTACCGGTGTTGAAATAGTAATAGAACATGTAGGGCTGGTCCCATTGTAAGTAATTTATTTTTTGAGTAAAGGTCTTGAATAAGGGCTTAAGCGGCTTGAGTTCAAAACTTAGAATTGGGCCTTTGCTAGCCATAATGTAAGGAAGGTTTTGGGACTAATAATATTTGGCGAAAAGGAAAAACGGTATGTAAAATTAAAAATAGTTGTGATCTCATTTCCTGTATTTTTAAGCACAATAATTGTTTGAACAATAATAAATACTGAAAATAAAAATGCTTATACTTATTATCAAAATACAGAAGTCAAATGGCACTAAAATATCTACAATTAGGTAATAAGGTATTAAAACTATCATGAATTATAATCATTTATTTTAAAAACGGGCGTTTTTACGTACCGATATATCGGTGAAGAGGCACCGACACTGTTTCGACTCAATTTAGAGAGTCTTCATCAGGGTAAAGTGACACGGCGCCCTTCCTCTTCCGCGTCGCGATTGGCACTGAGGGTCTACTCTTGCGGACAAAAGCGCTATATCGTGAAAATTTTCATGGTTTAGCTTATGTCGGTGAATGCTTTACACTTATAGTTGTCACCGACATAAGTTGAACTACGGTAACCACGGATCGTTTGTCGCTTTCAAGAGCTCCTGAACTGAGTCAAAACAGTGTTGGTTCACCTTTATACTGATATGTGAAAATACCCGTTTTTAGATGAAAAGTATTATGGTAATGCAACTGTTGCAAGATCTGGATTGATTTTTTTAAAATGACTTGTCAGCTCTCAGCCTCATTTATTTTCTACTTCTCTTTCTCTCATAAAACTCGTACTCTATTATTGCTATTGCTATTTTAAAAATTGATTCGTCTGCTCTCTCTCATTTATTCTCATCTTCTCTCTCTCTTAGAACTCGTACTCTGATACGTAGATAAAGACCTTGGCTATTGCTTTTAAAAATGACTCGTCAGCTCTTTCTCACATTTATTCTCTTCTCTCTCTTAGAACTCGTATTCTGATACATAAATAAAGGCCTTGGCAATTGCTTTTTAAAAATGACTCGTCAGCTCTCTCTCACATTTATTCTCTTCTCTCTCTCTTAGAACTCGTACTCTGATACGTAGATAAAGACCTTGGCTATCGCGATACCTCCAAACTGTTCTCGGTTATGTAATTCCATAGACAACTCTAGTTCTATACTTTGAGGACCTTCGAGAGGGTGGACCAGGGAGATGACAGCTTCATGGCCGCTTTGGGTCAATCTGAAATCAGTTTGTTATTGTTAACAATATAGAGAGGGGTCGCAGAACACAAAAACACACACACACAGACACGACAAGATAAGTATCTGCCAGCGGGTCTTGTCCGTCGTGTAGTTAGCTGTTTCGATGCGCAATGGAGATTTTTCAAAACAAATTGTCTTTGCGCATCACAAACGGCTAACTTCACGATGGTCAAGATCCAATGGCAGTACTACGAGTACAATACAGGCCACAATAATAATAAAGTTATTGTTGAAAGAATAATTTTCTTATCAAGATCAGAAGGACCATTCTATTAGTAAAAAACGTTTGATGTTCTGCTCTATTCCAACTTTAGTACAGTTTCGATGGAGTTTCAGTTTTTACCCAAAAAGATAAAAAGCAAACGATCAGCTACAATTTGTTGTAATTTTTATTATTAGAATTTCCCTTCAGTATATTTATTAGATTAGCAATAGACGTATCAAGTTAATTAAATATAACCCAACTCTAGCAATTATCTAAAAAGTTCTATAAAACAACTCCTGACTCCATCATCAGATCGGCTCATTGTCACCATATTATTACACCATTACCATGTACATAGGTATACCAAACAGACCAACCAGTACGGGGTACTCGTAAACAAATCAGTTGCAAGATTTATATGCAAGATAAATAAATATTCCATATAATATTGCCACTTACAGGAAAGCGTTGATATCCGCCCTTTCCCTGACGCTGGGCGGTGCGTTGATGTTGACAAGTCGAAGCTGGAATGTAAGCTCGGTGTAGGGCCACGCTGGTCCTCTCATGGTGAAGAGCTTCACCTGGAAAGAGGTTTCTATTAGAATCTTGTCTATGGTAAAAGATACTCGTATCTAGCTTAAAAGTACGCATGCAACATCACAGATATCACTTGCGTGTTACCACCCTGAGACGTTAGATGAAAAGTCTCATGTGCCTGTAATTTCACTGGAAACCATACCCTTCGAACCGGAACACAGCAATGATAGGCCTCCAGTAATTTCATATGCAACAGTGCCCTTCAAACCTAAACACAGTAATGTGTTTAGGTGGATCCTACACTAGCGTTTGGAAGCAGAATATCTGGCACTGCGATGGTACTCACCAAGACAAATCTACAGTTCTAGCGGTGGATCTCGGCCGACGTGAAGTTAGCCGTTTTAATGCGAAATGAAGTTTTTTCAAAGCAAATTGTCTTGCGCATCACAAACGGCCAATTTTACGATGTCAAAGATCCACCGCTAGAACCATACTCTTGCTAAAGAGTCCTTCCACCCGAGAGTCTGCTATAGCGACAAACGATAATCGTGCCAAAAATCGTAGTTCAACTTATGTCAGTGACAATATAAGTTCAGAGCATTCACAGACATTAGCTGAACCACGAAAACTGTCACGATATCGCTTTTGTGCGCGAGTGTTCAAGAGTCCTACTCTTGAACACACTTGCGCGCAATACAATGCGCGGTACAATGGGCGGTCTTATCGCTTATGAGCGATTTCTTCCACACAACCTTTGGATAGAGAAAACTTTTATAATATTGAACAATGGTTGGTGGTGCAATAATTAAGAATATAAATTATATTAGAAACTAGAATTATAGTTCATTTAACGCACTAAAGAGGCGCTGTTAAAAATCCTATACAAATTGACAGCTGGACGATACGTTTACGTATACGATTGTCTAACGAGTTTTTCGTGCTAAGCACTCTGGTCTTAATATAACTTACGTTAGCATCAGGCACGTAAAGCTTGGATACGAAGGTGATGAAGTTGTACGAGATGGTGGTGGGCTGGTGAGCACACTCCCAGTCTCCGGCGACGCAGACCCGCTCTGTCTTAGTGCAGCGACTGAAACACGAACATTGAATAGAATTAGAAAACTCTTTATTGTACAACACACAAGGAAATATTTACTAACTAAAATCGACATTGACTCATGTCAGTAGCATTATGTATATAAACCTCTGTGGTTTTTTATGTGCTATTTGTTACCTTTCTGTACTTATCATTCTTTATTTGGTAAATAAATAAAAAAAATTAAAAAATACACATATACACAATTTAATAAAGCGAAGTACAATAGGCTTTATCGCTTTATCGCTTTATCAGTGGCCAACTCCGGTGACAGAGTTTAATAGGCCGCCCGAAGGCCTCTATCATAAAAAATAAAATACAATAAATTGCTGATTTAAATTTTGTGCTTGCGAGGTAAGCTACTTTTTAAAAAGTAGAACGTACTGTCTCCCCTCGAGCTCGTATCCCCTGGGGCAGGTGATCTGCTGGCAGTGGTAGCTTCCGCGTGTGTTGCTGCACACGTGGCTGGTGCCGCCCACGATGCCGGTCTGGCAGCCCGCCTCGCCAGTCTCGCACTCGTCGATATCTGACAACATCACAATATGTCAAACGTATACCAAAAGGCGCAAAATACCGGTCTAGATAGAGCCTACAATGAGCCTTTTGGAGTAGCGACCCGCGCGATTAGTTTTCAGTAAATTTGACCAACTTCTGCTGTTCAGATTTTTTTCTTTCCAAACAATGAAATAATCCTTACATGAAACAGAGTCGATCCGCGTCAAAAAAAAAATTGACCAACTTTATAATTTTTTAAGAACAACTCACGCTTGACCACAAATTTGAACGAGCCAAATTTGTTTACATAAAAAAACACCTAATGTCTCCTTAGACACTTTTCCTCTATCTCCTTTAGATTCGGATTTCCCCATACTGTCCCATTTAAAAAAATCACTCTGTATAAAAAGTATGAAATAAGGTTTGTAATACTGAGTTTAACACTGAAAACTTACCGATACAACTCCTCTTATCCTCGGAGATCCTGTACCCGATAGGACAGGCACACCGGTAGCTTCCAGGCTCGTTCAGGCACTTGCCGACGCACGGCACCTTCGACTTGAACTGAACGCACTCGTCCACGTCAACGCAAGTCCTGGAAACGTGAAACTCATTATAGAAGTCCTTTCTATCTTTAACAGACTCTAAGACTAGGTCTCTACTCTAATATTTGTAGACAAGGTAGAGAGGAACTTTTTCAAGAAACTGATTATCTATTATGAAAGTAAGTTCGTATGATGATAATGATGATGTCATTTTTTATGTATCCGTCAACAGCGAACCCTGTTAGCTCCGGACATGTGAGTGTAGATGACTAGCAAAGCCAAATTTAGACCTGAAGATCCGCTGACGAAGTTAATACACCACCCGAAGCCGAAGGCTCATAACCTGACAACTTTGAAAGAGCCTGCCTGCCGTACCCTGTGAAGCGCTGAAATCGGAGATCTGAAGTAATTTCTAAACACAAGGACACCTAGGCTTATGGCCCATTTACACCATACAATAATTGCATGCAAAAATTGCCTTATCAAATCCATTTTCGGATTTTTTGTTCCAAAACCAATTTGACAAGGCAACTTTAAAGATATTGGGGCTGATTATCATTGGCATGTAAAGAGTTCTTCAAGCAATCCAGCTCCAGAAATTGATAAGATTATTAGAAGCGACAGTGCTGGTACTGACCTGTTGTCGGCGCCGAGCCGGTACCCGCGGTGGCACGTGCAGCGGTAGCCGCCCCACACGTTGTTGCAGCGCTGCGTGCACAGCGCGCCGCCACGCGCCTCCGCGCACTCGTCCACATCCACGCACACCTACACACATACCTTATAATAAGTAAGTAAGTTCGTATATGAGTCAGTGGACAACTCTGTCATCTTCTGTCTGAAGGCCTGTCATGGCTTAACAACTTTGAAAAAGCCTGGACCGACTGCTTAACGTGCTCTCCGAAGAACGGAAGCGCTCAGTTGCAATTTCAACTGAGCGCTCCCGTGCTTCGGAGCACTGGCCGACCATCCAAATGATAACTGCGCGGAACATGCGCCACTTCGTTGGTCTGTTAGGAACAACTTAGCCAGCTACGTCACGAGCGCTCTTCTTCTGCGAAGCACTTCACTCATCACCCCGAGACGTACTCATTCTCAAATAAGTCTCATTCGCTCAGTAATTTTACTTGCTGATGCCCGTGACTTCGTTCACGTGAATTGCGGAAATCGTACTTTTAACCGAGATAAAAAGTAGCCTATGGCCTATTCCCGGTCTTTATCTATCTATGTTTTGAATTTCAGTCAAAACGGTTGTGGTTGTCGAATCATAGAGAAAATCTTTCGAACAAAAATCAAAACATCTAAACTTTTGCATTAATAATTAGTGTGATCATAATTTTAGCAGTTTTTTTTTTTTTTTACAGTCCACACAGCATCATCTAGTCCCAATGTAAGCTGCTGTTAAACAGAGCTGTATTATGGGTACTAAATGACTAATATATACTTAATACAATACAATACATAGATAGATATTTTTATTATATGTAGAAAATACCCAGAACACCCGGAACAAATATTTGTAGATCGTACAAACATTTGACCCGAGGCGGGAATCGAACCCGCAACCTCCGCGTCGCAGGCAGTTAGATACTCACTCTGTCATTGACCGGCGCGGATCTGAACCCGCTATGGCATTTACACTGATATGAACCGATGGTGTTCACGCAGTCAGCATTACGAGAGCAGATTGTCTGAAAGTAAGTTTATAATTTGTATTTTTATTATGTAATAATAAATAATGATATTAGTTAATGGATTTACCAACTGATTACATCAGTATGTAGTACAGTTTGTGTTAACTCTAAAGTTAACAGTCATGTTTCGAGAAACCAATTAGAGGTTATCACAGCTAGCAAGGACCAGCGTAAATAAAATATCAAAATTGGTCCGGTCGAAATCGGAGCGTATAGATACAAAAGTATTACAGTCAAACAGCGGGAAGCGACAATGTTTAAAACTATGTAAAGTTAATTATTTGCACTACAGTAAAACATCCTGAAATCTATTCCACTTACCATATTTCCAGCTAAAGCACACTCGTCCACATCCTCGCACTGGTGGTCCCCCACCAGCTTGTGTCCCTGGGGGCAGCTGCAGGTGTACCCCCCGGCCAGGTTCGTGCAGATCTGCTGGGCCCCACACTTGAACTCTCCAGTGGCGCATTCGTCTACATCTGTGGAAATATACAGGGGTATTTTAAAACATTCGGAAAATTGTCGGATCGGACAAAGCCCTACAGACCATAACACCCATCAAGACAAACTCTTGCTGAAAAGTCCTACCACCAGGTGTTTTAGTAATGGTTTTCATATCATCATGACAGCCCACGCGGACCCAATGCGGATTGGTGGATGGCACATGTGTGTCGAATATTTAGTACTTGGACATGCCGGTTTCCTTACGATGATTTCCTTTACCGTATTAGAGCACTATTGCGCACGTTAATTTTTCGAATATAAAATCTATTGGTGCACGACCGGGTTCGAACCCACGATCTTACGATCGAAAGTCACTACTTCTACCACCAGTGCTCAATAATGGTTTTCTACTAAGCAGGAAATATGAGGTGAGGTGAGTAAAACCGGTGGGAGTTAGGGAGTTGCCGTTCTATAGTACTAATATATTTTCTGTGGTCAAAGGCTTACCAACGCATGTACTATCATCTCCAAGTCTGTAACCCCAAGGGCATTTGAGCACCGTTCCCCTGTCTTCCACCTGTGTGATCTCAGGGTCCACGTGCTCAGTGCGTATGAAGCCGCGACCGATCGTCTCTTGAGGGTCTGGTGGAAACTCTGGGAAAATACGATTTGAGTTTGATACGAGTTTAATAGCTAGATATTGGTAGATGGTTGGACTTCATCATCCTCTTTCTTTAGCAAAGATATAACAGGTTAAACGCCCATAGTTGTATGCTGGTTTATGGCTAGTCAACGCAACCAGAGGTTAAACATACATTATTTAATCAAATCGCTGCGGGGCAAATATTTGCATGATCTGCAAATATTTGTTCCGAGTCTGGATGATATGGTATCATAGGTAGGTACATAGTTTCCAATATTCATGGCAGAGGAAATCCTAGTGTAAGGTGAGGACTATGTAACTGTTGAATGTGCTCAGTTCAACTTACCAGGTTCATTTCCGTATCCTGGTGGGAAGACCCCATTGCTCCTGACAGGAACACACCGGTGTCGGATCTCGTCCAGGTGCCAGTTGGGAGGGCACTCGCAGCGGTAACCACCTCGCGTGTTCACGCAGATCTCTACCGCGGCGCAGTTAGCTTGACCGTTGGTACATTCGTTTATATCTGTGAAGTTATGCCTGATGTATAATATTATATATAAAACAGTAGTCGAGTTTTTATGATAGAGCTCATCCGGGGACTACCACCATACCTATTTCTGTCGCCAAGCAGTAATGCTTGCATTGCTGTGTTCCGGTTCGAAGGGTATTACAGGTGAAATTACAGGCACATGAGACGCCGTTCGATCTAACGTCTCAGAGAGGCAACACGCAAGTGAAATCTCTGAAGTTGCAAGCGTACAATCCATACCTATCATCTAGTGGGCCGTACGCTTGGTTACCACTTTTATGATATTAAAAAAAAATGGAACACACTGAACACTGCTAAACTAAGTATAGTAAACAATAGATTGTGGAATCATACCTTCACATCGGCGAGTCTTCGTATTCAGGTGGAAGCCTGCATCACACCAATTTCTCGGATGGAACGGTCTTGGGTTCAACGGCCTGTCGTCTGGATAGCCAAAGAATAAAGGCCTTGCTGGAATAAAAAATCATAGATTTAATAGGTACCTAAAACAGGCTGATTAGCATTGCAATCTCTTCAAATTTCCAGTTCGAAAGCCGATAAAAGCCAACTGAATCTAATTTTTACCTTTAGGAGTAGTTGAAGATACAGGTTCCGGGGTCGTGGTCGGAGGCAAGGTCGGTGGTGGAGGAGGCTCCGTGGTGGTACTGGTACTAGTGGTGGTCGATGACGTGGTGATGATAAGATCACAAGCAGCGGTCACCATGTCCCGTCTGAAGCCAGGCGCGCAGTCACAGAGGTAACCACCGATGGTGTTGCGACAGGTTTCAGTAAAACCAGAGCAGCTGTGACGGTTGGTAGCACATTCATCGATATCTAGAATCAATATAATATGGGAAACCCAGTAATAAAAGAGTGACGACACACAAAATGAAAAGAAAAAGCTGAAATTAATGCTTAAGATAGCAAAAAGGTTTCTTGGTTTTATTTTAAATTTTATAGTATTTCTGCAGGTACATGTATCTTGGCAAAGTAATGTGTTTTGATGGTCTAGTCACTTTTGTTAGAAACTTGGATATTAAATCGATAGAAACAAACCGCTAACCAGTTTGTTCCAAAAGAATGAAAAATAGGAAGAGGATAAGTAGCAAGGTACCTACTCACCAAAACATCCACCGTTATCGTTGACTTCGAACCCAGAAGGACAGTCATTCGGCCTAGGATTGATTTTCGCCCACTCATTTGTCGAAATCTCTTTCTTTTCAGTGGTTGTTTCTTCCCCAACATTAACCATCACTGGGTAAGCTGGTGAAGGATAAGTCCTGTCTGTAGGAGCATACGGGCTATAAGTAGGTCTTGGTTCTGGTACTTCTACAGGTCTTGACGCTTCTGGATTTTGGTTTACGTCTGGTTCTATCAATTCTGGTACTTTCTCTATTGGATGCTCATGTACTTCAGGGCGGATTTCATTTGAGTCGATCGGTGTATCAGGCCTCGTTTCGTAGTATGTTGAATCTGGGGTCTCTTTACGCCGTGGAGGTTCAGAATTCGGTTCGTATACAATATCTGGGCGGTTGGATTGTGGTTCGGAGTAGGTTATTTCTGGGAATGGTTTGGGCTCAGGAGTGGTTGTTTGTTCGGTTGGTTCTGGTGACGTGTACAAAGGTGCGATGTATCTTGGCACTTCTGGGATATAGTCTATTGGTTTTCTATCACGTGCTTCGTCTCTTTTATCTTGTTCGTTGGATGGTATGATGTCATTGTCATCGGGTCTATTTGAGTTGGACTGTTCAGGGTTATATTCTACTGGTTTTGGTTCTTCGGGCTTACGTTCATCTGGTTTATGTTCATCAGGGGGTGGTATAACCTCAGTGCTAGAAAATGGTGGTGGGTTTGTAGGAACTGGGGATGGACTAGGAGGAACTGGACTTGGTGAAGAATAAGGATCGTCAACAGCAGCAGGTGTTGCGTTAGATTTGTTGCTAGATGGTTGGCTGGGGTCGATTTCTTCTCTGAAAATGTTTAAGTAAAATGCCTGTAGTTTCACCGAAAATCATACTTGCTGAGCCAGAACACAGCAAAGTGCGCATTATTGCTCGGCGGCAGAAATAGGTAATAAATAAAAAAAAATCAAAGGTAGCATGGAATACTTACTCAGAGTCATAATACTCGTATTCATACTCCGGGGCCGCCGTGGTGGTGCTGGTGGAGACCCGCTTCCTCACGCAACGGAAGGAGCCTGGGATATTCATGCACTGGTACTCGGGACCAGCTATAGCGCAGTTCTGGGTTCCAATCGCGCATTCGTCCACATCTGATGATGGAAAATGCTTGAGATTAAATGTGGTTAGGTACCTAATATTTGAAAAGCGTTTGAGTATTCGGGCATGTTTTTTTAAAATTAATCTACACTTTCCCACTGCTGCGCAAAAGTCTTTCCACTTGTCTTTGTCTTTGGCGGTGTCCCATCATTATTTTTCAAATGCAGATAGATCGTCCCGCTAACGCTTTTTTGGCTGACCTCGTCGCACCGTCGTCTCACAGATATTCGGGTAGAGTACCTTCGCAATCCCCAGTAGAGTGCTGTAGGATGTATCCAGTGCCACAGGAGGCGATGCGGATACAGAGGTAGGAGCCGACTGTGTTGTCGCAGCGTTGAGTGTTCATGATGCAGTCGTGCTGCTGCGTCGCGCATTCGTTCACGTCTGGGGAAATACAGTTTAATGCTGATAGAGTTGAGCTTGATAAAGGTTACCTGGTGGTAAGACTCTTCAGCAAGAGTCCGTCTTGGTGGGTACCACCGCAGTGCCAGATATTCTACTTCCAAGCAGTAGTGCTTGCAGCATTACGGTGTTTAGGTTTAAAGAGCACTGTAGCAAGTAAAATTACTGGGCTAAAACGACTATATGAGAAAGAAACGTGATAAGCGCAGTGCAGTGCCACGCAGAACTTAAATACTTTAAGCTTCGGGTGGCACTGCATCTGTTATGGTCAAGCGTGGTGCATAGTATCAGGCGGGCGACTTGATCGTCTTGTCACTTGCTGAAATAAAAATAAAAAAAAAGGCTAAGCAGCAAAATGCTGGACAAGCCTTCACTTCATCTGAAAAAGATGATGTAGGTGCTGGTAAGTCTACTCACCATAAGTATCCTAGGTATTGCAAAGTCTGTGTACAGACGTTTCGATGTGCCCACTTGACGCCATACCGTTGCTTTAGAGGTCTATAGCAGGATATAGACCTTCTTTCTTGCAAACACTAGCTCCAGAGCCTATGTGCAACTATTTGTGTTAGTTGGGTACTTCACACATCTAGTCCGGGTAACAAGAGTAACGTGCCACTAGATGCTGTATAAAAACCTCTTCAATCAATACAATACTAATCCAGTCACCACACAAAATTCTCTGTATTGTGAATTACAGAAACTACGAGCTCCATCTCATGATACTATAAATCAAGACCCTTTATTCGAACCTGCAAAGTTGCGTAACAGGTTGTATCAAACCTGTATAAAAAGGTATATAAGTAGCTTACCAGCGCAAGCACCAGTGGTGGTATCCAGTTCGTAGCCCAACTTGCAGTGACAGTCGAAGCTGCCCATATTGTTGACACAGTGCTGGTGTTGGTCACACAAGTGTGTGCCTTCGACACACTCATCTATATCTGGAAGTTTAAACAAATCGGGTGAATATTTAAATCCCACTTCAAGCCAAAAACAGTAGGCTAGGTACCTATGAGGGTAATTTGAACTGAGCGCTCCCGTGCTTCGGAGGGCACCTTAAGCAGTCGGTCCCGGCTTTTTCAAAGTTGTTAGGCCATGACAGAGGATTTTTCGAATAGAAAAATCTATTGGTGCACGACTGGATTCGAACCCGTTTTTAATTTTATTCATTTATTACTTCTACTACGGAGACCTTTCTACTATCTTTTGTCATCATCAGTCATCATAAATTCATAAGTTATACCTATAGATGGGGATTTTTGAGTCTACAATCAAAGCCTTGAATCTCCCAGAATAAATTGAGATGTGATAATTTAACTGTAAACGTCCAAATCTGAAAGAGTGTCTACGGGATATTAATCAGATAAGAGCTGTATGAACTAAACTAAAAAAATCCAAAGAGAGGACATTGGATACAATGCAAAAAAAATTGTTTAGTGCCCAGAATTGTCGACCAGTTCAATGAAAACGTTGCAAAAACTTATGACATTTACCTTCACATACACGATTTATTGGATTGATCCTCAAACCATCAGGGCAGTCATGATTGGCTCTGGAACGAAAAAAATACTGTTTTCATAGAGTTAAGGATAAAAATTGCTGCCAACATAAATAAACTTGGACCAGCCAAAGAAAAATTACTTATATTAATTTGTCTGCTCTTCCGTAGAAAAAAACGTTCATCTGCCGTGCTCAAACTAGCCCAGCAGGTAGTCTTACAATTTAAGAAGATTTTAAATAGTTAATTACCTGGTTTCTGTAAACTTCGGCTTACAATCGTACTGTCCTCGCTGGTTGACGCAAATCTGATCAGGTCTGCAGATTTCAGAGCCATCTAAGCATTCGTTGATATCTGCAAAAATATGAAAACTTGGTAATCTATCGTTGCGACACCACTTGGACCTACACCATACTTTCTTATTCTTTTACTACTGATGTGACAAAATTAAGCAAAACGCAACCATCTCTTGGTAAGTACAGGCAGTTCTGTCAGACGCTTTCAATACCAGATCAATTACTCGCCAGTTCCTACTTTAGACCTCTAAAAGATGAGTCAGTAAACTTCACCGTTAAACAGCTAAAATACAGCAATGCGATGGCGGCCGGGAGTAATACCTCTGGTATTGCAAGTGCCCAAAAGTTGCTATCATGTGGTTTTATGTCATCGATAAAAAAGGCTGCGGATGCGAAAGCACTTACTCCTTAGTAACAGAAATAGGTATGATAGTAGAAACTTCCCAAAGAGAGCTCTCATAATCTATACTAATAACGCCTCGATACCTTCACATCTGTTTGTCATTGCGTCGATCTTGAAGCCAGGGGGGCAGTGCTTGGAGACCATATCCTGGCAGTAGAACGAGCCTTGCGTATTCACGCAGAACTGGGAGAGGCGGTTGCAGTCGTCCTTGAAAATCGCACATTCGTCAACATCTGCAAATAGCACACAAGCATTAAAGTTTATGACGCCTTATAATGTTGACACTACGAGGACACTGGCCTACTCTCAAGCGAGAGTAATCATTTAGTTATTTGCAGGAATTGCAGGCCCAGCCTTTGAACCGAATTTAGCCTTTTATAATAAGTAAATTATAATAAAGAGCACAGTGATCTAGTGGTAGTGACCTACTTCCATTCCTAAAGTCGAAGGTTGAAACCCATCGTGTCGGTTTCGAACCTTCGATATACGATTCGAAGCTACAGATTCTTTATTCGAAAATGTCTGCAATGTCAGTGTTCTCTAACGGTAATGGAAAACGTGAGGAAACCGGCATGTCCAAGAACTAAATATTATAAAAAAAATACACCCGCCAACAATCTGCATTGGCCCCATGCAGATTGGTGGCACAGAATGACCCTCATTCTCGCTTGAGAAAAATACGAATTTACAAGTTCTATTCTACCTTCATCACACTCTCCAAGGCTGCCCAAGGCAAACCCTTGCGGGCACCTGTCTTCCACCAGCCCCTCGCCAGGCTTGGGAGTGCTCAGGTTAACAGGGTCTCCGGAGACACCTCCACATTTGTAACCACCAACTGTGTTCTCGCAAAGGTACGCGGGGCAGGGAGGACGAGGGAGTTTACATTCGTTTATATCTGGAACAAAAATAAAGAAAAAAGAAAAAAAAAAACTTACTGGAGTATCTAAGACAGTATGTTTTGTTCTTACTGACGGTAAGATTATTCGTCAAAGTACGTTTACTATTTATTTATTTACTGTCACTTCAAAAATCGAATAAAAAATCATAATGCCCTTATTACGTAAGTCTATTGCTGTCAAATTGCTGTCGATCGCTAGTCGATCCCTTACTCGCTTATGGTACGCAC
Organism: Colostygia pectinataria; assembly: GCA_951394395.1. Classification (NCBI taxonomy): domain Eukaryota; kingdom Metazoa; phylum Arthropoda; class Insecta; order Lepidoptera; family Geometridae; genus Colostygia; species Colostygia pectinataria. The sequence continues at coordinate 7,124,617 of OX596372.1, read as the reverse complement.
TGTAGGTGTGAAAAAGACGGCCAGACGCAACAACAAGCGATCAACAACGATAGACTTACGTAATCAGGGGGCCGGTATGAAGTATTAAAAAAGTCTATCATAGTTTTTTTTTGCAAGGTATCTCACAACTGATAATAAAATTGTGCTTTAACTTACCATCACACACATTGTTCTTCAGGTTCCTAGCGAAGCCGGCAGGGCACTGCCCCTTCTGTCCTACGTCTATGTGGTTAACTTTCTTGCGTGGAACGCACCGGTAGGAGCCTTGGACGTTGTGGCACTGTGTCTCGGGCAGGCAGACGGGAATATCGAGTTGGCACTCGTTGATATCTAGATCAGAAACAACATTACATGAAAATTGGCATCCACAAAAGTCGCAACGGCTTAATTTCTTTGAAAGACGCTAAAGAGAAATGTCAACCAATATCAGCGCGCGAAAATAACATCACGTAAATTAGGCATGATTCTATTACATCTAACACAATACATCTCCTCTCCGCTCAGTTGGACGCGAGGTAGTCCTGCCTTCCATGGCATGCCCAAAATTACCTGCCGTTAGATCTCCGCGAAACCACTGCGTCATCCGCGTAAAACTTACCAAGAGACGTCTGAGTCTTGGTTTAAGGTACTCACACCCATTTGCAATCTACTATTCTACTACTCCATTTGCAATCTACTATTCTACTATTGTAAATTTTCGCTTTCAAGCATCACGTCAATTTAGTCTTGTGCTATCCCAAAACAACATACCTTGACAAGATTTCCCATCAGGCATCAGCTCGTACCCTCGTCGGCACGAGCAGAGCACGTCGACTCCGTTGTCGTTGCATTTATGCTGACATGGGTTTCGGGGCTTACACCTGTTTTTCACCACCTAGAAGGTTATCTAACATAATGATTGTTGTTCATCATGAAAGCTTTAGATATAGATTTACGACCTTCAACAGTAAATATATCGATGAAAGAAGTTTTTTTAGTTTTTAAAACTATCATGGTTATTAACATAATTTTCACTTAAAACGGGATATTTACCATGATTTGTGAGTTTTATTGATTCCCGATAATTCGGCGCACTTCTGATTCTAAAGATGGATATGACCTGTTGTGCACCAAGAGGTACGCAAAATTCTATGTTCGCAATACCAGTGCTCTCCCTCACGCCTCAGCCAGAATAATCTTTTGACTGACCTCTCTGCAGTTCCTTCCATCTGCCATCAGCATGTAACCAGGGTTACATTCGCACTTGTAAGACCCTGGGACGGGAATGCAGTGGTGGGCACAAAGCTCGTTTGGGGCGTAGTCTTCACAGATCGAGGCTAATGTCACTGAAAATATTTTCCATTTACTTAACATACGAAGCACACCCCTCCAGATACAAGCATAGTATTGGCCCCATACTTGGATTCCCTGTGACTTAGCTAACAGAAAATATAAATGCTTTATTAACACAATGTGGCGGCTAGGTATAACTACAGGAAATCGGGCTGACGGGCTGGCTTTATGTGGCGTGTATATTTTCACTTTAGCTTAAAGAGTTACATGTCTGAACCTAGCGAGTGGGAAGAAACGACTGGCGACGCGGCACATAAAACCTATGCGTCAGCCCGATTTCCTGTGGCTGTACCTAGCTGCCACACATAACATCTAGACCTAGATGAAATAAGTATTTGAAGATCATACCAACATCTGTCGTGCAGCGGAAATAAAACCTTTACAACAATAAAGTAATTTCGTATGATGATGATGGTGATGATAAAGATCGCAAAATATATAAATTACCTTCTGGTTTGGGTGTAAACGTTGGAGGACCTTCTTTCGCCGATTTCTGTAAAGATTTTCATTAGAAGTCAGAATTTTTAAACCATTTTAATTTAAAATTGCATTGCATTGTGAAAAATTAAATAGTTTCGGTCAGACGTTCCGAGCGCTAGGGCAGTACAGACCATGATGATAACACAAGTACAACACTCAACTGCTGGACCCTGGAAACGCAGGCTGCGTCCCTTTTTACCAAGCGCACTATCAACTCTATCATCGTAGGACCTGAAGACGCAAAAAGTTGTCCTCCCAGGCCTGCTGTAGAGTCTCTGGAGCGCTACACCTAGATATTCTAACTCACCACACAGCATTGGATGTAGGCATCGTCAGACAGCAACTCATCAGCGCTGCCAGCGTGAGACCTGGAGGCGCAAGCTGCAGTTCCTCCAGCCAGGCCTGCTGTGGAGCCTCGGGAGCACTCGTCACAGCACACCTGGGTAAAATAAAATCTCGTTTAACAAACAATATTTATCCTTAGCTTATAATATTATAAATGTGAAGGTGTTGTTTCATTCTCTTCGCCTACTATGTTCACCTACTATCTTCGTCTACTACTACTACTGTCTTCGCCTACTATTTACTACTACTATCTTTGCCTACTACTACTATTGGCCTACGGTCATTGATGGAGCCTCCTGACATTGGAAAACAAGGGTGATGTCCCTTTATCATAAGTAGGAAGTTCCTTTATCAGATGTGATGTCCCTATAAATGCGAAAGTCTGTGTGTGTGTGTGTGTATGTTTGTTACCACGTATCTCCGTGACGACTTTGTGTTGTTTGTAATGTAGATGGTTTAAGTCCTGGAATAACACTTATGCTATTTAAGAGTAGTAGAGTTCTCTGTGATAGAGCTCGTCTGGGGAAGGACTACCACCATACCTATTTCTGCCGCCAAGCAGTAATGCTCGCATTGCTGTGTTCCGGTGTGAAGGGTATGGTTTCCGGTGAAATTACTGGCACATGAGGCTTTCGATCTTAGCCTCAAGGTGGCAACCCGCGAGTGATACCTCTGGTATTGCAAGCGTCCATAGGCTGCGGTAACCGCTTACCATCTTGTGGGCCGTTTGCCGGTTGCCACTTCAGTTGTATAAAAAAAAAAAAAAAAAAAATGCTACATTTTATCCTAGAAAAATGTACCGTTCCTGTGGGATAGCATAAAAACTAAAAAACCGCGAATAAAACCGCGCGGGTAAGCTTATAATGGTATATAGATGAAAGATTTGTATTTTGTTTGTTGCAAATAAACTCAAAAACTACTGGTTCGATTTCAAAAAATATTTCACCATTTTAATGCTGCATTATCCCTGAGTAATTAGGCTATATTTTATTTCTAAGTAAAGTAAGTAAAGTAAGAAATATATATATTCATATAATATCACGAGGATCATTTTGAAACGTCTTAAAGCTAAGTGAATTTACGCCAGTTCCACGCGCCGCAGCCTAGAAGAATCTGGCAACTAACTCGGCTGGGTTCCTAGCTTTTTTTTGATGATCCCTCTTCATCATAAAGCTTCAGTGTGGTGCCAATCGAACTAGGTGAGGCTCATGCCAAGAATACTTTTTTACATATTACTTTTAAGACCTTGTGTAACACTTATTTATGCAAATAAATATCTTGAATCTTGAATCTAGTGTGATGCCAATCGAACTAGGCGAGGATCACCCGTGCTAAGCCAGGACGAGCCGCTATATTTCAATAAATTCAAGTCGTTATATAAGTTGTTAAATCTATAACCACACGTGCCAAGGTCTGTTTAAACACGACATGTGTGATTTTGAATTTATCAAATAAACATTTCAACGTAAAACATCTGCTGTACAGACGCGTTCATAAATTGACGACGGATGTGGCGCAGCGGGCGCAGATCCGCCTGTGACGCGGAGGTTGCTGGTTCGATCCCCGCCTCGGGTCAAATGTTTGTACGGTCTACAATATTGTTTCAGGTGTTCTGTGTATTTTCTATATATAATAAAAAAATATCTATCTATGTATTGTATTGTATTAAGTATATATCAGTCATCTAGTACCCATAATACAGCTCTGCTTAACCGCAAAGTAATAGTTTAACAGCAGCTTACCTTGGGGCTAGATGATGAGCTTTGTAGGGCCATAATCAAAATCGTACTTAAAAGATATTTGTCTATAATCTGCTATAGTTTTTGTTCACTGGCGTAGTCCAAACAGACCGGAAACAATAAAACAAGCAAAGACAATACTTGGCGAACTGCTAAATTGATATATATAATAGAAAGATATAATAGAAGAATACAGGAATAAAATAAGTTTGACTGCAATTTTATTATGTACGCGAATATACGGAAGTTTCCTATCTTACGAGTAAGTAAGCCACAGTCAAACATGTGGTATCAGTGATAAGCTTACCTACTTAGACGTTTGTTTATAACGATTCTGTTCCTGCGATTATCTAATGAGCTGGGACCCGGGATGGGCCATACTTTACGTGTGCGTAGGATTCAGACCTACATCCACGGCTGAATATCTCTTTTTTAATACAACTAAAGTGGCAACCAAGTGGCCCACAAGATGGTAAGCGATTACCGCAGCCTGTCATCATCATATCAGCCGATAGACGTCCACTGCTGGACATAGGCCTCCCCAAAGAGCGCCATGACGACCGATTTTGGGCCTTCATCATCCACCGACCTCCTGCGACCGCTTTAACGTCATCGGTCCATCTAGTGGGGGGCAGTCCTACACTTCGTTTTCCAGTTCGTGGTCGCCACTCGAGAACCTTTATTCTCCAACGGTTATCGGTTCTGCGAGCTACATGGCTTGCCCATTGCCACTTCAACTTACTAATTCTCAGAGCTATGTCGGTGACCTTGGTTCTTCTACGGATTTCCTCATTGCGGATTCGATCCCGCAGCCTGTGGGCGCTTGCAATACTAGAGCTACAGAACAGATAGTACTACATACAGAATGGCCACTCCCTACCTCCCACCGGTTTTACTTACCTCACCCAGTCGCAGCTTTGCCGGCACCTTTTTTCCGGTACAGAAACTAAGGGCTAAGGCACGCGTTTGTGATTGCGACGTGTTTGCTAGATACATTTTATTGAGAGTGTCCGGGGTGTGCCAGAGGTATCACTCACGGGTTGCCACCCTGAGACGTAGACCGAAAGTCTCATGTGCCTGTAATTTCACCGGAAACCATACCCTTCGGACCGGAACACAGCTTAAAACATTACTGCTTGACGGCAGAAATAGGTATGGACGTAATCCCCGGACGAGCTCTATCACAAAGAACTCTACTAATCTTATAGCTAAGTAAAACTCAACATATAGATTTTCTGGGTCTAAATCTGGCTTGACCCTAATGTTATTTTTGTTATTTTTTTTTTATTGTTTAGCACTTGATTATATTATGTTTCTGTGCTGTACCCATGTGGCATGTGTTAGATACAAATACAATACAAATATCTTTATTCGGAACAATAACATATGATAATAAAACATAATGGAAGCGATGGTATCCGCAGGAGTGAAACACTGAGTCGCAAATATCAACGCCCTCCTCCTACCTTAAGTTAACAGGGTTCCAAAAGAAATCCGAAGGTCCGGGGGTATCCGAAAAATGTATGTTCCCCGATGCGTTTGTTTCATACATTTCTTCTTCTTCTTTTGTTTTATGGCCTCTGTGGCTAGTTTGCCACAATTTTGCCAGTGTCAAGTGTATTAGTTTGATTGTCGCTTAGCAACGTAGACAAACGAAATTTGGAAAGAAACGATGACTTTTCTTTCAAAATTCTCCTGGAAAGTGTTTGACTAAATTACCAACCAACATTACCCCTCCATTTCAATTACTAACACTTGTGCTAAGTAAACAAGTTAAATTGGATAAACTGCCACCAAATTTACGCAATAAAACTAAAAATAACACGAGAAAAATAATTAAAATGGGAAGACCCATGTCGTTTTGACAAGATAGCCAAAGACAATCCTTCATTCATTTCATTTTATCATAGCGGCCTAATGTGATCGTCACTGCCTATTTGTATGGTCATACCTTGGTAGAGTCTTTAGTGCCGACGCATTTTCCCGCGCTCAGTGAGACGTCGATGCCAACGTCACAATCATCTTTTTTCCTGAAACCAAACCAAAACATCACCAGTCCATTGTGGCAACCCTTTAATCTTTAAACTGCTGGGACGCTAGTCTACTCTCGAGTGAGAGTGATTGGGTCTTAATTTCACGACCGATGTGGCGCAGCGGGCGCAGGTCCGCCTGCGACGCGGAGGTTGCGGGTTCGATTCCCGCCTCGGGTCAAATGTTTGTACGATCTACAAATATTTGTTCCGGGTGTTCTGGGTATTTTCTATATATAATAAAAAATATCTATCTATGTATTGTATTGTATTAAGTATATATCAGTCATCTAGTACCATAACACAGCTCTGTTTAACAGTAGCTTATCTTGGGGCTAGATGATGCTGTGTGGATTGTCCAGCATTATTTATTTATTTATTTAATCCACAAATTATTCGTTCTAGAATATGCCGGTAACGGAGTTCTTCCGTATGAGAGCACTGGCACTGCGCAAGTAATTTTTTGGACAGAAATTATCATTGGTCCCGGTATCACGACCGGGTTCGAACTCACGGCCTTAGGACCCCACCTTAGGAAGGTGGGGTCAGCCATTATCACATATTCAATTAAATGAAAATTATTAAAATTTTTAGGGTGCTAACTTTGACTAATATAGAATCTTTGGATGCTAAACACGATATCTTTAAAAAAAAATGAATTGATGTGCGTTAGTCTCGCTAAAACTCGAGAACGGCTAGACCGATTTGGCTAATTTTGGTCTTGAAATATTTATAAAAGTTCAGGGAAGGTTTCGGTGAGAAAAAATACAGGGTGTAAAAATTTGCTAAAAAAAAATTACGCGAGTGTAACCGCGCCGGGTCTACTAGTAAATAAATAAAAATATATTTATCGTATCAAAGCCGAATTTACTGGCTTTCGATCTTAGCCTCAAGGTGGCAACCCGCGAGTGATACCTCTGGTATTGCAAGCGTCCATAGGCTGCGGTAACCACTTATCATCTTGTGGGCCGTACGCTTGGTTGCCACTTTAGTTGTATAAAAAAAAAAATGCATGAAAAAAGTATATAAGCAACACTGAATCATACACAAAGTTTTAACAACACTATAATAGGCACATACAACGGCATGCATATTGCACAATACGGCACATCCTTATTTTGAATGGAATTGGAAATAACTCTGTTTTAGCGTGAATTCTACAAAATGGTAAATAATACATTTCAAAACATTTCTAGCTATTATGAATAATTTATAAATAGGCCTAATTAATGTAAACCACAGCAGCAATGCAGCCATGAGCTAGTTTGAATTCTTCGATTGTGTAAGGAAAATGCACTGTTTATTTCATTTTATAAATAAACTTGAGAGTGATAATCTTAGTAGAGTTTTTTGTGATAGAGCTCGCCTGGGGAAGGACTACCACCATACCTATTTCTGCCGACAAGCAGTAATGCTCGCATTGCTGTGTTCTGGTGTGAAGGGCCACATGAGGCTTTCGAACTTAGCTTCAAGGTGGCAACCCGCGAGTGATACCTCTGGTATTGCAAGCGTTCATAGGCTGCGGTAACCGCTTACGTTGCCACTTCAGTTGTATAAAAAAATTAATGGTTTAGTCGTGGAGTGACAGAGGTGACGTCAGTATGTCAGGTTTCAATCTTAAATTTTAGCTATAAGTTTTAAAATTCTGCAATTTTGTTTGATGCCACCAACCAGTAAACCAAGATAGATAGATAGATAGATAGATAGATAGGTAGATAGATATATAGATAGATAGATAGATAGATAGATGACTCTTTATTGTATTACACCATAAATAAAATTAAACTAAAATACAACTAAAATTAACAAAAGTTTGAGGTGGTACAATGGGCGGCCTTATCGCTAAGAGCGATCTCTTCCAGGCGACCTTTGGATGGACTGGAATTAAAAGCAGATGTACTAAGAGGAGGTGTGAAACAGATAAACAAACTATTAAATCTATATAAAATAAATCTATTGTACATAAATCTATACCAAGATGCTCTAGTAGTTTTCTACTTTTTATGGCGGATTGCTGTATTTTGTAGTTTTATTTTAATAAAAACATTATCAATCTCACATCAAATGTAAAAAGGAATTATGGTTTTTATATTTCTTGAATCCTTTTTCGTAAGGTGAAGGCGTAGTTTTAGTGATTCTTGGTTAATGTCATCATGTTCTTGGATGCAATTGTTGAACTGTGTAAGGGTCTTTTTATTGAATTTTATTGAACCGTGGAGACACTTGGAGGAGGCTTTCACCGAAATTAAAAACTGTAAGTTAATTTATGTGCGGTCCATACACATAAATTAACTTAAAAATGAGTAGAGATAATTATACAACTAAAATTAAAAACTGTAAGTTAATTTATGTGCGGTCCATACACATAAATTAACTTACAGTTTTTAATTTTAGTTATATAATTATCTCTACTCATTTTTATTTTTATTTATTAGTAAGTACTTGTATTCATATTGTTGTATAGGAAAATAAAGCTTTTTTATTTATTTTATTAAGTACTCACTTGTAATACTCCCTACAGCACTGCGCCTGCGCGATAACACAGAGTGAACCGAAAGCGCTCGGCACGTCCGGTGGCGCGACGGATATGTTGCAGTCCTGTCCGGTGTGGTTTCTGGCGTACCCTGAGCCATCGTTGCAGCACATCTGGATCACCTCTGCCATCTGATCTCCTATGTCGCCTGAAAGGGTCAAATTAAAGGTTATTGAGCAAATGAGCAATGAGTCTGTGTTTTTTTTTTTAATCTACTAAAGTGGTAACTATATACGGTAAAAGCGTACGGCCCACTTGATGGTCAGCGGTTACCGTAGGCTATGTACGCATGCAAAATCATAGATATCACTTGTGTGTTACCACCCTGAGACGTTAGATGGAAAGTCTCATGTGCCTGTAATTTCACCGGAAACCATACCCTTCGAACCGGAACACAGAAATGCGAGCACTACTGCTTGGCGGTAGAAATATGTATGGCGGTAGTCCTTCCCCGGACGAGCAAAGAACTCTAATACTCTTAAAAATGAATCAAATCTGAGTGCTTAGCACAAAGAACTCCGTTGACAATCGTAAATGTAAATGTATCGTACCATACCTATTTCTGCCGCCAAACAGTAATGCTCGCATTGCTGTGTTCCGGTGTGAAGGATATGGTTTCCGGTGAAATTACTGACACATGAGGCTTTCGATCTTAGCCTCAAGGTGGCAACCCGCGAGTGATACCTCTGGTATTGCAAGCGTCCATAGGCTGCGGTAACCGCTTACCATCTTGTGGGCCGTACGCTTGGTTGCCACTTCAGTTGTATAAAAAAAAAAAATATATATCGTCCAGCACTCTGGCAAAATTAGCTTTGGTTTTATAGTTTGTTGGTATTTTGACAGCTGCTGCTGAAACAGATATGGTGTGTGGTGTGGTATGATTGTCTTCGGCTATCTTGTCAAAACGACATGGGTCCGTGCTTATATTCTCTCTGATGGGTCCTCCCTTTGGTCCTCCCATTTTAATTATTTTTCTCGTGGTATTTTAAGTTTTATTGCGCAAATTTGGTGGCAGTTTATCCAATTTAACTTGTTTACTTAGCACAAGTGTTAGTAATTGAAATGGAGGGGTAATGTTGGTTGGTAATTTAGTCCAAAGACTTTCCAGGAGAGTTTTGAAAGAAAATCTTTATAAAATGTACCTAAGTAAATTGTTAGATAGTGAGTGAGAGACTCGTGTCGCAGCTAATTGCTGCTACTACTACTCGTAGGCTACACTGAAAACCAGCGCTGCAGACACATTATGTCTGCAGCACATGCTGAGTGGCTGCCTTTTTTTCGTCACAATAGTTAAGTTTTAATTTTTATTGTTATTTTTATTTTTATGTTAATTGTGTGGCGTTAAATAAATATTTTTCTATTCTATTCTATTCTATTCTAAAAGTCATCGTTTCTTTCCAAATTTCGTTTGTTTACGTTGCTAAGCGACAATCAAACTAATACACTTGACATTGGCGAAATTGTGGCAAACTAGCCACAGAGGCCATAAAACAAAAGAAGAAGAAGAAGTCACAGAGTCCATAAACCAAGAAGAAGAAGAAGTGGTGTGGTCTAAAGCTAAGCTATCTGTCACCTTTTCTGCAATAACTTTAAGGGGATTAATCTAGATGACAGATGGGAATAATCCGTTTTTACAACTTTTAAAAGTTCCTGTCGTCGGGGGATTTTTGATTGGAGGGGTACATTCTCAAAAAGAGGCAAAAAGGAGGCTACTGGATGCCTTATGAGATCCGATTTCGAATGTTTTGTTTTCATTTGAAAGGTAGTACAAACTTCAAATTGGTCTTATAAAAATTTGGTAGAGATCTGATGAGAATCTTCCGTGTTAATAACTCCTCAAAAAGCTTACCTGGTGGTAGGACTCTTCAGCAAGAGTCCGTCTTGGTGGGTACCACCGCAGTGTCAGATTCTACCTCCAAGCAGTACTGTGCAAGCTGCACTGTGTTTAGGTTTGAAGGGCTGTAGCAAGTGAAATTACTGGGCGAAAGAGACTTAACAACAATGTCTCGGAGTGATAAGCGCAGTGCAGTGCCACGCAAACACTTAAAAACTTTAAGCTTTGGGTGGCACTGCATCTGTTATAGTCAGGCGTAGTGCTTAACATCAGCATCAGCAGAATATCTCAATCAATCAATCAATCAATCAAATACATTTATTGCTGTCATATGGTACATTATGTAGTTGTTACAGTATAAGTAGTATCACACATGAACCCTGTTATTAGGGTATTGCAACATGGAGAATGGCCGAGGTTTATGCATTCGGTATTTATATTAAAAACGTAGATAGATATATAAGTATGTCATGAATTGAATGATAATGTTGGTACCAATATCTGGCACTATGGTGATACGTTGGTACCATTATAATAGTGCCTAGGTACTTTCTTCTGGAACTTTCTTCTGGTGTCTGGTCGTAGTGGTAAGACGAACTCTTGCTGAAGAGTTCTACCAGGTATTGTGTACCTTGCGATCCTTCATACATTTAGCCGTCACGCCAGCCCTACTGAAGCATCGATTAGTTCACAGCTGGTTCTCGTAATGAATCAAATAGCAGATACCTAATACAAACATCTGTTGATTACTTCCAGAAAGTTCAAGTGGGGTACTCAAGTGCTCACTGAGTTTTTTCTAATGGAGGCTGTACACTCCCGCACTAGAGTACTCGCAATGTCTCCCGAGAGGCCCGACCCGGGACGGAGAGCTTCCGAGGAGTACCGAGACGGGGCGAGCGCTACCCATGTACACTCTCGCGCTCGCTCTGTCTCGGCCTGCCTCGGTGAGAGTGTATAGTCGCTTTAATAATAAATAAATAAAAAATAATGCTGGACAATGCACACAGCATCATCTAGCCCAAGGTAAGCTGCTGTTAAACAGAGCTGTATTATGAGTACTAGATGACTGATATACAAAACACTCAGAACATCCGGAACAAATATTTGCAGATCCTACAAACATTTGTCCCAAGGCGGGAATCGAACCAGCAACCTCCGCGTCGCAGGCGGACATTCGCCCGCCGCGCCACATTGGTCGTCAATAATCGTAATAGCTTACTGTATTCTTATCTTCTTGTTCACTTCACACTGATATTAAAAATACAAAAGTTTGAATGTTTGAATGTTTGTTCCTTTATAACTTGACAACCACTAATTTGGCTTTTTAAAACATAGTTAAAATGAAAAATGAAAAATGTTTATTTTAATAACAAGAAGTACAGTTTTACGCTCTTGGATTGGAGTCTCCTTTTAAGCAAAAAAAAATTTGCTTGTATTAGGAGATACCGCTCTTAAATAACTATATGTACATATTATAATGTTACAAGATCGAACTATAGGTATGTAGACTTTTAAAATAAATATTATTTTGAAGTCAAAATTAAAATGAAGTTAAAGGTAGGCACAATTTATAATACCCTTTATCCTGGAAAAAAGTATTGTTCCCGAGTTCCATGCGAACGAAGTCGCAGACGCAGTGATTGGTAAAAACATCTAATTTAATTGCGAATAAGTATTTATTCTCTTGGACATGTAACCCGCAACGAAGACTCAATTGAACGTCTAGTAGTCCAAGGCAGGATGGAAGGCAAGAGAGCACGTGGTCGTTCTCCCACCCGATGGTCTGACCTCATAAAATCCATCATACAATCAACCATGACCGAACCATGCTCTCGGAAAGCAGCTAACAGAGCTGAGTGGAGACGTATTGCAACAGCCGCTACACCTAAATGATAAAAAAGCTTGGGACGAATGTGCTCTAACTCTACTTGTAATCCATAACAATAGCAAGGGTCATGCCAAAAAAGCGATAGGAACCCAGCCGGTGTTGTTGCCAGTTTTTTTACGGCATGGGCGCGTTGGAACTGGTGTAAATTTTCCTAGCTTGTAAGACGTTTCAAAGTGATCCTTGTGATTCTACTGAATAAATAATTTTTTGTAATAATAATAAATGATTTTGATTTTTGATTTTGACTCAATATAGCCCTACATAACCACGACCACTCTGTCAAGAGTGTCCGACTGAGAAGAAGATTTATTCTTATGGTCTAAGAGCACCGGTGGTCTAGTGGTAGTGACCCGCCTTCCGATCCTAAGGTCGTGGGTTCAAACACGGTCGTGCACCAATGGATTTTTCTGTTCGAAAAATGTATTTGCGCAACGCCAGTGCTCTCATACGGTGAAGGAAAACATCGTGAGGAACCCGGCATGTCCAAGAACTAAAAATTCGCTGCCAATCCGCATTAGGTCCGCGTGGTGGATTAAGACCCAATCACTCTAGGTAGGCCAGTGTCCCAGCAGTGGGGACATTAGAAGGCTGTCATGATGATGATGAAGTATTTATTTTAATTCAAACACGCCCACGCAATGATATTTCCATTAGATTCGAGAAGTTTGCATATCCACATTGTAACCATGTATCATAACAAAGGCAAACATTAGCGTGCCCTAAATATACAACATCGAGGGCAGTAGGACACACGCTGAAAAATGTACCGTCCCCACATTCACAAAGAAGCTGCGGCAAAAACCCAACATTTTAGAGAACGCGAGTCCAAAAACTTCAGAATATTTTTCTTTTATTCTATCATGACAGCCTTCTGATGTTCCCACTGCTGGGACACTGGCCTACTCTCAGGCGAGAGTGATTGGGTCTTAATCCACCACGTGGACCCAATGCGGATTGGCGGATGGCACATGTCTTTCGAATTTTTAGTTCTTGGACATGCCGGTTTCCTCACGATGTTTTCCTTCACCGTATGAGAGCACTGGCATTGCGCACATAATTTTTTCTAACAGAAAAATCCATTGGTGCACGACCGGGTTTGAACCCACGACCTTCGGATCGGAAGGCGGGGTCACTACCACTAGACCACCGGTGCTCTTTTCTTTTATTAATGAGATGTTTTCGATTCGAGAAAACTAGTTCCGATTGCTTTGACAGATGGCGCTATCTGCCCTACTGCCATGCTGGGAAAGGTTATTAAAACAAGAAAAAAGTTGGTAACTCCGTTTTTGTTTCGTCTCGTGTCAAGCGGAAAGTGGTGAGTTCATATCCTGCTTGAAACAAAAAAAAATTTAACTCCAATACAACCAAAGTTAATGTACTACGTAGTACGTTCTATGACTTTGACACCAGCCAGAGGTATGACAGACAGTGACAGCAAGAGCAACCAATTTTGAATTCCCTACATATACACCATAGCTCTCCAAACGTAGTGCTTACATTCTCTTGGGCTCGCCAGTTGAGCTACCGCCATCTAAATAGACAACTTTTTTTTTTAATAACTTGAGACGAAAACCTCTTATTGTCTGTCAGTTTATTTGGTCAATTATGTCAGTAATAATTCAAGTGATTATTGTCTTCTTCTTCTTCTTAGTTTTGGAATTTCGCCAGTGTCAAGTGAATGAGTTTGATTTTGTAATTTGCTGCGTTTTTTGATATTTTGGCGTCTGTCATAATTTTTTTAGACATCATATTCCTAAGGGTTGCACTGCACTTAACGTGGTCAAAATCATTTTTTTTTAATAATTAATTTTGTAGTAACCTTATTATTTACTTAGATTACTAGCGATCTAATGAAGATAATCAAATTTAAACACCCGTGCAAAGCCGGGGCGGTTCGCTAGTAGTAAATATAGCCTATGTTACTCTAGGATAATGTAATTCTAATGGTGAAAGAATATTTGAAATCGGACCAGTAGTTTTAAATTTGTTCGTTATAAATAAAAATAAAAATACACTACAAAACAAAAAAAAACTAATACAATTATGAAAAGTTGAAAGTATCTGAGCATTTTTTGTTATTCTTATCATAGATTTATTTTATTTTATTTTTAGATAAACCTCGCATTACATACTAAACATTGTTTGAGATGCCGTATTGACTCTAGATTAGTCTCCATGTACACGTACAGTCAGCCACATAGTCAATTCAATTAATTTATTATGAATTTGTATCCTTTGGCACAATACAATTTATAAGAATATCAATGATTTTAAAATTAAAATACTTACTCTTACCAGTCTAGGTACTCAGTAGACATTCTTATTTTAAAAAAACTCACAAACTAGGCTAGGAACACATAAATACGGTAATAAAAAAAACATATAATAAAATTTTTGTAATCATAATTAAGAATAATTATTACGTATAAATAGAGTTAAAAAGTTTAGCAGTTGTTGGTCTGCTGTAGGTATAGTTCGCACAGCGGATCTAGGCTTCCGTGAAGATAGCCGTTTGTGTTGCGCAGAGACAATTTAGTTTGAAAAAGCTCCATTTCGCATCGAAACGGCTAAAATCACTACGGCCGAGATCCGTTGTGAGACCGATCTAGGCTTCCGTGAAGTTAGCCGTTTGTGTTGCGCAGAGACAATTTAGTTTGAAAAAGCTCCATTGCGCATCGAAACGGCTAATTTCACTACGGCCGAGATCCGTTGTGAGACCTATACATACCTACATTTCAACTAAAATACTTTTTTATACAAAACACAACGTTATTGTAAAAAAAAAAAAAAAAAAAAACTTTAAAGCAGAGTGATCTTTAAATATAATAATGTTGCCACATAAATTGATGGATGACGGAGTAAAGCTCTATAAAAT
This sequence comes from Colostygia pectinataria, assembly GCA_951394395.1. NCBI lineage: Eukaryota > Metazoa > Arthropoda > Insecta > Lepidoptera > Geometridae > Colostygia > Colostygia pectinataria. The sequence continues at coordinate 7,109,561 of OX596372.1, read as the reverse complement.
TGAAATTTACATACACAGATAATCGAATATTAGATAGATAGAATATATAGAAAACACTTTATTGTACATCACACAGAAAACAAGAAAAATAAAAGCTTAAAAACTAAAAATTGCGGAAGTACAATGGGCGGCCTTATCGCTGACAGCGATCTCTCCCAGGCAACCTTAGGATGGACAGAAACAACGAGTACGTTAAGGGGCGGTGACGTTTATAAAGATAATAATGATAGTTTTATTAATATTATATATTTTTAAAAAACTTAAATAAATATAAATTTAAATATGAATATATACCTATCTATATACTATACATACATATATACATGTATAGTTAAATGTTAATTCTTCTTTGAGACAAAAAATCCATTAAAATGCATTCAAATTTGTTTTTTTTACATTATGTTTAAAATCATTGTAGTGTTCCGTCAGACTCCGTTAACGTTTGCTGCACAAAGTCAATTTAGTTCCAAAAAGCTCCTTGCTCATCGAAACGGCTAACTTCACGATGGCCAAAAACCGACGAGAGTACCTACTACCATACTCATTCGAAATTTGAATTTAAAAAAAAAGAGTTAAGAGAGAAAGTCACAAGTTTTTGTTAAGTATTACCATAATTACGAAGTTGGTAAGTACCGCTAAACGAAATGCAGTTTAGCAATAACACTTTGAACCATTGAAGAAAAATTGTTAATCAAGGTTTGTCGCTGACTGTATTTTATTTTAATTAAATGACATCACATTGGTCATGGCAGGACCTACTTACTGACATCATTGTATGTAGAGTTGAATCTTTATAGTTTATGAATAAATACATTTATCTAGATAATCATAAATTATTTAACAGCTTGTACAACATAACAAACCCGACAGTTTTATTATTAACTATAAAGTTAGTTTTTGCATATTATTTTTTTATTCAGTGTTTTTTTAATACTACAGCTGAACCGATTTTGTTGAAATTTGGTATTTAGACAGATCATGACCTAGATTAACACGCAGATATTTTTTATCCTTGGTATCACGCGAGCGGCAGCTGCTATTAAATCATAAATTATATCTTATTCTTATTAAACAATTAATTATTCATGTTATCCTGTCTGCTAATTTTCCTACAGCTGGGATAATGGCCAACTCTCTAGAATGCGAGAGCTAGAGTGAAATACTACTTAATTATAGTCTTGTACAGCTTGCGTTATTAAAATATAATAATATTTAATTATTTTGATAAATAATTAATACTTATTTATTAGGTATAATAAGGTTGGTACCTAATTGAAAATTATGTTGATAACCATGATAGTTTAAAAACTACCTTACCTTATACCTTATCTATTGATATCCATTGAATAACGTTGCAAATTTTGCATTATCATATCAGCCTTCTAATGTTCCCATTGCTGGGACACTGGCCTACTCTCGAATGAGAGTGATTGGAACTGAATCCACCACGCGGACCCAATGCGGATAGGTGGATGATAAATTTTGCATAATCCCTTTCTAAAGCTTCGATCTACAACTCTCCAAACTATAATTGCAAGCAAGAATTGCCTTGCCAAATTGATTTTAGAACAAAAATGTTCTGAAATGAAATTGATAAGGTAATTCTTGCATGCAATTCTGGTATGGTGTAAATGGACCATAAATCACAATTAACTTTAAGATATTTACCTCTCACATTCCAACATAACGTCAAAACAATGCACAAACTCACTAACTTCCACATTATCACAATTTAACAAACAAGTCTTTATTTACACGCACTATCCTATTGCTCCATTTCACTTGTTTTTATTCAGAAATAACCACTATTTGTTTAATTAAATAACTTTTGAAATCACGTTTAGTTTTTATTTCATGGAACAATAGTCTTATGTTTTTTTATTTCAACTAAGGAATCGTTTCGTTTGTATTTTATAATTATGTGGTCCAGGCGTGCGCAGGAGTGCGAGGCATGCGCGCGAGACGCGATCTATTTCGGTCTTGTGTCGACTGTCGATGCATCGGGCTCTTGTCAAAGAATGTGTGTTCAGATGGGTCACATACACGAGCTTTATCTAAGACTAAATAGATAAATAATTATAGTATAACATTGTTTTTTTAACTTTTTTAGGGCTTTTTAAAGGTTTTGAGTAATAAGTTTAAACAGTATGTATTTATATATATTACAGTATATTTGCATACGTATTATAGCTATAACGTAGTGTATATATAAGTATAGGTAGATATGACAAGAAACTTAAAATAATGAAAAGCATAATGGTAGAGCTTAAAAGGAGAAATAGATGTTAAAAGTAGGTTAAGTAGAATATAAACCATAAATATCATCATGCGATCAATCAAATCAAATTAATTCAAAAGTGCCTCATTCATTTGAATCACAAGGATCACTTTGAAACGTCTTACAAGCTAGGAAAATTCACGCCAGTTCCAACGCGCCCATGCCGTAAAAGAACTGGCAACAACTCCGGCTGGGTTCCTATCGCTTTTTTGGCATGATATTGTTATGCATGCTGAGTAGAGTTCAAGAATCATCTCAACAAGTTCTAATCTAAATGGAATAAAATACCTACAATTTTATCATGAAAATAAAACGGTGCTCTTTTTTATAATCTAAGCATTTAAAATAACTCTACCAAGTGTTGTGTTGGGTCATCTTTTGTTAAAAGAAATCTAAAATAAATCAGTCCTATCTATCATTAACTTTTACCTTATCTTTGCCCCCCACCCACTGTTTCAAGTCTACGTCTGGAATCTGCCTTAGGACAATCGAAATGTCCTATCTGAGAATATGCATCTCTCATGGTATTATTATTTTTCGTAATCTTATAATCGTCTGGGAACATGATCAGCTATTATTTAGTCTGTTTTGTTTATGTCCGGTCTTGTTTTTGTTGTAAAAAACTTGCAGTAAAGAATTTACTCACAAATATATTATACACTCTCGAGACACGTGTTAAGAATAAGAAGAAAAAGATGAAAAAAAAAGATTTCTATTTTCCAGAAAAAGTGTAATAAAAAAACTTGATATAGAATTTTTAAAAATTATTAATTTTATAGTGGAACAACATAATCTATTATTTGAAATTCGTGCCTTGCAGATAAAATTAATTCAGCTATTTTCAGCATTTAGATGGGTGACTGACGCAAGTAGTATTCGAATTTGAAGGCTTCTATGGTAAGAATAACATAGTGCCGTAACGTAAATCTTATAAACGAATAGTAGAAAAATGTATCTACAACCCCGCGTTAATTGTATAGATTCCTATATTAATTTTAAATAAATAAATAAATAATGCTGAACAATCCACACAGCATCATCTAGCCCCAAGGTAAGCTGCTGTTAAACAGAGCTGTATTATGGGTTACTAGATGACTGATATACACTTAATACAATACAGTACATAGATAGATATTTTTTATTATACATAGAAAATACCCAGAACACCCGAACAAATATTTGTAGATCGTAAAAGACATTTAACCCGAGGCGGGAATCGCACCCGCAACATCTGCGTCGCTGGCGGACCTGCGCCCGCTGCGCCACATCGCTCGTCGATTTTATATTATCCTTATCTAATTATACTAATATTATAAAGAGAGAAGATTTGTATTTTTGTTTGTTAAATAAACTCAAAAAATACTGGTCCGATTTCAAAAAATATTACATCATTAGAATGCTACATTATCATGTTACTACATAGGTTAAATTTATTACCAGCGACGCGCCCCGGCTTTGCATGGAATTGACCCATTTAATCATCACGTCAGAAGAACAAGATACAAAAATGCCGCTAAAATACCACACTTTCCTTGATGTTGTAATACATATTTGCATACTGATAGTGGTGGATTCTGCGTTTAGATAGTTAACTATTTGTTTAAACAACAGTTTCGTCACGACCACAGCTTACTTTAGTAACTTTTAGAATTCCGTGTTAGTAAGAAAAGTACTGATAATATAATGCATGAAAATGGGACAGCGAAAATCGGTATCTTTTTCGCTCAATTTTGCCACAATCTTGGTTTATTATTTTTGTATTATACATGGTAACGTATTAATTGACTGAACTAAATTAATAATTAAATATATTTTCCTTTAAATATTTTTATAATAAACGAGCTGACCCGCGCGGTTTCACACGCGTTTTTGCAATTTTTATGCTATCCCACAGGAACAGTTCCTTTTTCCAGGATAAAAAGTAGCCTATGTTTATTCAAGGAATTAAGCTATCTAGATTACAAATTTTATACTAATCGGTTAAGCCGTCACGGAGATGCGTGGTAACAAACATACACACACACAGACTGTCCCATTTATATTTCAATATTGCTTTAAAAACTCGTGGTTAAAAAGTCGTAAAAGTCAGTCAGTCAGTAACGCAATGGTTTTTACATTAAGATTGCAAATGCAATTACTGTATGCTCTCTCAGGTACAGTTTACCTGTCCAATAAGGTCATCGAATCTGCGACCTCCCTTCTTGCAGCTGGCTATAGTAAGTCGTCGAGTAGTGAACGATACTTTTAAACAATAAAAGTATTGAAATGAAATGAAATGAAATGAAATGAAATGAAATAGTAGTATTGAGTATTGAGTATTCAGATATTTAACTACCCAGAATAATATTATATTATTATTATTATTTTTATACCACTAAAGTGGCAACCAGGCGTACAGCCCACTTGATGATCAGCGGTTACCGTAGCCTATGTCTATGTACGCATGCAACATCATAGATATCACTTGCGTGTTACCACCCTGAGACGTTAGATGGAAAGTATCACGTGCCTGTAATTTCACCGAAAACCACACCCTTCGAACCCTAACACAGCAATACGAGCATTACTGCTTGGCGGCAGAAATAGCTATGGTGGCAGTCCTTCCCCGGACGAGCTCTATCACAAAGAACTCTGCTATTCACTCTATTCATTTGATGTACACACAGACATTTTTTTATAAAAGAACTATTACAAACCTCTGTTAGCTAATGTGTCTTTCAAAACTGTCATCGTCTTTGTTTCATCATGACAGCCATTTAATGTTCCCACTGTTGGGACACTGACAAACGACTGAGAGGTAGACAAAGAAGGCGTTGGGAAGATGACCTGAAGCAGGTGGCGGGGCCAACATGGCGACGGCTCACACAGGACCGGACGGGGTGGAAATCTTTGGAGGAGGCCTATGTCTGCGGACAAGCTGATGTCTGAAGAATTTAAAATAATAAAATTTATAAGTTGAAATGTAAAATATAATTCAGCAATAAAGGCTATATCTATCTATCTATCTGTTGGGACACTGGCCTACTCTCGGGCGTGATAGTTATTAGGTCCACCACAAGATAGTTATTAGGATTGGTGGATGGCACATGTCTTTCGAATTTTTTGTTCTTGGATATGCCGGTTCCCTCACGATGTTTTCCTTCACCGTATGCGCACATAATTTTTTTTCGAACAGAAAAATCCATTGGTACACCACCGGGTTTGAACCCACGACCGTGGCGGGGTCACTAACACTAGAAAGACAATAAAACTGAAAACTATTAAAATGATAGTTTCTCAATGGTATTAGTTTATATTAAAGAATGTTAAAAAAGTATTACTTACTATACAATAATTTTATTGTAAACTATCTTAATTTAATAGACCACAGTTTTTTTTTTTTATATACCACTAAAGTGGCAACCAAGCGTATGGCCCACTTGATGGTCAGCGGTTACCGTAGCCTATGTACGCATGCAACATCATAGATATCACTTGCGTGTTACCACTCTGAGACGTTAGATGGAAAGTCTCATGTGCCTGTAATTTCACCGGAGACCATACCCTTCGAACTCCTGATTTTGAGTATTCTCGTGACTGCTGTAGTTTTTATGCATAAATAAAAGTATACTTATACTGATAACAAGTTGTCTTTTATGCTTTTCTAATTCTTCGCACGAGTCCTTCAAAACTAATTTAAATACATGCATATATAAAATCATGTCTGTATGGGATATACCGTCAAGAAATAAATTTAAATAATCAAGAAAAATCACAGCAAATTGATGTATGTACCATAGACGCTGCCGTAGTCGAAGGTCGGACGCTACTTGAAATTCAATTTGCTTAAAATATGTCAATGCCATCGAATAATACTTAACTAATACCTTAGCATGAACAGAGATTATCCCACTGGAACATTTGGTTTTTCCGAGATAATAATGTGTTAATCCAGGGTATAAGCTAGCAGGGTATCTTTACGTTAAATTTTATCCAAAACGATCTAGCAGAACATGAAGAAGTAAAAACAAGTACGCATCTCTCACATTTGTAATTTAGTTTTTTAATATTTATTATTTTATTTATTATTATTATTATTTTTATTATATTTGCACTGGTGGTCTAGTGGTAGTAACCCCGCCTTCCTAAGGTCGTGGGTTCAAATCCGGTCGTGTACCTATGGATTTTTCTCTACTAAAAATGTATGTGCGCAATGCCAGTGCTCTCATACGGTGAAGGAAAACATCGTGAGGAAACCGGCATGTCCAAGAACTAAAAATTCGAAAGACATGTGCCATTCACCAATCCGCATTGGGTCCGCGTGGTGGATTAAGACCCAATCACTCTCGCCAGAGTAGGCCAGTGTCCCAGCATTGGGAACATTAGAAGGCTGTCACGATTATATTATTTACAGTGAACGCTTCCATGGAATGAATTACATGTAACTATGGTGTTAGGTCAATATTTCATGTTTTTAATCAAAATAATTTAATTTACGTTACCACAAGTAAGTATATTTCTTTGCTATGATATGTTTTATATATATTATTGAAAAATTATTTTATTTACGAAGCTCTGACCTTCAAACTCATAAGTTTACACTAAAGACAGGATCCCACGGGGTCCTATGACCTTGTGATATTCATGAATAACGCATATACACGGACCATCCATAAAACAATGACCTCTTTCGTCAAACTAGTAATAATTAACTTCGCATTCAGTTATTGGTATTCAATAGTACGCGTGAGTCGTTAATGTGTGGTTCACGAGATTGATTTTAGAACAAAAATGTACTGATATGAAATTGACAAGGCAATTCTTACATGCAATTATGGTATGGTGTAAATGAGCCATAACTCTATGTCCTAGCTATAATGTCATTCGACGACAAAACTTCCCACTACTACTTTCTTACGCCTTTCTGGTTTTCCATCCTTTTCTGTCAAAGATGTTAGAGTTTTTTGATCAAATCCTCTGTGAAGATGGACACAGCCTTAAGCGATCTGGCTGTATTTATGGCCGCAGTGTTAAAAGCCGTAAAAATCAAATAAAACATTGCGCAAATTTTTGTTTACTATGGGTTACTGGTAGGACCAATGGCAAGCGCCCGAGAGGTTGAAGTATTTCAATTCAAATATTATATTTTTGCATAAATGTAACTTACTTTAGTAAAGTTTTCCTATAACTTCTCAGTTAAGGGAATGTATAATTCTTATGAGAATAAAGTTTCTAAAACCATAAGTATGAAGTAGAGCCAATTCCCTAAACACCAAGCTTCACAATGCCATAAAGCACAAGTGGCGAAATATCGTAAGAGCGATAATATGACTCAACGTCAGTTTCACGGTCCTATAACTAAGGAACAAATGCAAGGAGGATTGAGGTAGTAATACAGCACCTAGACCCGTAATAACCCATAATAAAATAACGTAAGAACAGTAATAGATTATTATTCATAAACTATAAGCCTCTGTTAGATAATGTCTGTTAAATCTATCATTGTCTTTGTTCATTGACATAAAAATATCAAGCATTCAAGAAATGCAATGCTTAGCAAGCTGCTAAAGTTACTGTTATTTTATGAATATGAATAAGCTCAGCGTAACTCGTAAGTCGTGTAAGTGACTCCCGTGGTGAACTCACTTAGAGCTCGGAATAGCACCGCTCGGCACCTACATTCGCAACTTTTATTGCCAGTTGTCATCAGTTCGAAGGTAAGCATCCACCCACAGTTACGTCATCAATCTTTACTCAAATTGCGAGTACAGTCAGCCACAGAAGTGGTTCAGGTACCTATATCTACTTATTGTCATTAAACTACGTATGTAAAGTAAAGTAAAAGTTTATTCTGACAAACTATACACAGATTTACAAATTATATAAAAAACAGACACAGTAGGTGAGTGGTTCAGTCTATTCTGTGTACAGTACGTCAAAAAAGGTTCTTGCTCAGCATAATGCTACAGATAACTGCAGCGCTGATTCCTCGGAGCCTCGGTTGTCGTATGGTCGGTATGTGTGTGGCCAACCGACTGTTAGAACCAACAGTTTAACGTGCCTTCTAAACCACGGAAGAGCATAGATGAAAATGCCACTGGCACTGGTAACGCTACCAACGAATGCTTTATGATGAAGTCAGATCGTCGAAAAAACTAGGAATTCAGCTAAGTTTGTTGCCAGATTCTTTTAGGCTGCAAAATTCGCCTACTACATTATATTACGTGTCCTTTTTACTTTTTAATAAGGCTGTACCCTCCCGCTCTCCACACTTCAAATCGTCTACCAATATAAATGTTTGTTTGTTTGTTTGGCCTAGGTGATCGTCTAGTTCCCTACTTAGTTCCTCTACGTTGTATCCGCGTAACTCAAATTCTTTTCACGCGCTTGTAAAGGTAGAGTTCCGAATTTGGAGATTAACGTTATTATAATGTTCTTACAGAAACGGTCACCGTATTTTTACGTATTTATCTATTTTACTACTTTTATATTTAATTTACTGTTTTTATTTGTGAACGGAACGAAACTAAGCATATTTGGTTCGTTACAAGGCTGACTGTACTTATTTCATAACACTTAATGTTTTGAGTAGGCATAACAGATTATCGATGTATCGCTAAAATATATCTAGCAGGATTCCACAAAATGTAATAATTCATTCGAAAAACATATCACTTACGTATAGTAATATAAAGATTTTAGAACTTAGGATCTTATTCCTAATCTTAATATAAACCACTGTTAGCTAATGTGTCTTTCAAATCATCGGCTTTCTTCTTCTTCTTTTTTTTTATACATCTGAAGTGGCAACTAAGCTTACGGCCCACAAGATGGTAAGCGGTTACCGCAGCCTATGGACGCTTGCAATACCAGAGCTATCACTCGCGGGTTGCCACCTTGAGGCTAAGATCGAAAGCCTCATGTGCCAGTAATTTCACCGGAAACCATACCCTTCACACCGGAACACAGCAATGCGAGCATTAATGCTTGGCGGCAGAAATAGGTATGGTGGTAGTCTTTCCCCGGACGAGCTCTATCACAGAGAACTCTACTACTCTTCTACTTCTTTTAACTTGTGGCGTCTGGTTCATTGACTTATTTTTTTTTATGTCAGGAAGTCACAAGACAATCACGGCGCCCACCTGATGTTTAAGCACCACGCCTGACTTTTACAGATGCAGTGCCACCCAAAGCTTAAAGTTTTTAAGTGTTTGCGTGGCACTGCACTGCGCTTATCACCCCGAGACATTGTTGTTAAGTCTCCTACGCCCAGTAATTTCACTTGCTACAGTGCCCAGTGCAGCTTTCACACTACTGTTTGGAGGTAGAATATCTGACACTGCGGTGGTACCCACCAAGACGGACTCTTGCTGAAGAGTCCTACCACCAGGTAATTTTAATATTATGTAACTTGTTGAATATTTGCACACCAGATAAACTGGTAAAAATATGTGAAACTCTGTTTTAGTGTGACATCTTCTGTAACTTCCATCTTTTTATGCAAATAAATAAATGAAATTAGAAAAAATAATGTCATAATTATGACAAAATTAAAGATTAAATTAAGATACGTAATTTTAGCGGCTAGCTAAGTATTGTCTACTTAGCTAGCCGCTAAAATTACGTATTAAGTATTGTCTTCTGGTAAATAAAACAACGTGGTTATTGAGTTAATTATTTATTGAAATAAACCTCTATATATTATTGGATTATGTTTTTGTATATTTACATAACAAAGTATTTATGATTTCATAATAAACAATAATAAAATATTTAATTTTTTTTTCTTTATAATAGTATTTTACTATTGATCATCATTGTATTAAGCAAGTCATATAAAACTGTACTAAAATGAAATCAATATAATACCCAACAATGCAGTAAAATATGGAATTTAATCATTTTTATATTACAAAAAAATACCGTCACTAAGATCTAAAAAGTTGAGGCAAATTAATAATCTTAAAGTAATATTTTTATACTTAGGCTTAATAATATCCCTAAAATAATGGAAGCACGGCTTGTTCAATTGTGTAAAATAAAAACTGAAAATGTATTTATTTGTCTGGTTTCAAAAATGTACGTTCTGTTAGGTATAATTTATTATAATAATTTGACACTTGTTGTTCACTAATATTTAGATAATTTAGTACTAGTAAAATTCTAATCAAGATCTACGAACATTAAAGACAATTCACGAATAAACGACATCAATTACTACTTCACATAATACAATTATAATATGATATTCAAAAATGTTTTACGAATGTTTACTAGATTTTTTATAAATTGACATTGGATAAATAGGTAGATACATTAATGTAAGATAAACACTAACTGAAAGTGACATCAGAAATATAGTATTCATTAATGTATGTTAAGTAATAAATATTTCTGTTTAAACCGCTCATCGAATATAATATTTTTTAGAGTAAAGAGTTTCACCATCTCTATAAAAGCTACAGTATAATTTTATGATTGAGTTAAATATTTTATTAAACTTTAAATATTGGTCTTTTATAGAACACAGAAGTAGTAAGTTCGAAATCGTAAGCTTCCAAGTGTATTATTTAATAGTAACGTATTTACTTTATGAATAAAATAAGTATGATTAAAGCTGAATATCCAAAACAATAAATGAGTATTACCTACAATATTATGAATTCGATTAAGTATAAGTAAAATATAATGTGATAAAATCTATTTTTCACTTAGCCCAAACTACTCAACAACAAAGCGTTCACTTACCTTAATACAATAAATAATAATAAAAATAACATAAGGAATAAATGCATCTAAGAAAAAATACATTTAGATTACCTTTTAATAAACATTTATATACTTTTCTAAAACACCATAAAGATTCAAACACGCGTCCCATTGCGTTTTATAATAATAATATTCTATTAAATCTAAATAATAAACTAAACTTTACTCCTTATAGGATAACAAGACAATAATAAAAAATATTATTACAATATACGAAACAATCACCTAACACAACAGATTTCATTATTTCATTCCGTTTTTCTCATCATCAAATACTCATCATCTTTGGTTATGTAGGCCGTAGTTTTTTTATTAAATGTAAAGTATTTAGTGAGTATAGTTTTAAAATTAGTTGCCAGGTCAATTATAACAATACGTTTTACATTTTATAAATACTTCTTATTTACTACATTTTACAATTAACACGTTAAAGCGCTAAATACGATTATCTAAAGCGTCAGCTAATTGGAAGACAATAAAATAGTTAACACTCCATTCAATACAACGTACACACACATATACCTTATAATAAATTGCTAATTAAATAAATCATTATAAAATTTATTACAATTTAAATTAAATCAATAGTGTACAGTGTAAATGTACATGAACGCGTCGCAACGCACCCACAGTAAAACGGAAAGTCATCTAATTGTCGCCATCTAACTTAAATTTAAAATAATAATAAATGTGCCTTATTATTAAACATAAATAATAGCGAATATAATATTATGCTCTACAACGATTACAAATATAGCCCGATTTTATAAACTCGGGGATCTACATTGACAATTACCTCAATAAATAAATATATTGTTATAATAATTATGGCACAATGCTTTGGCACATAATAAATAATTGTGCGTCATTTTAGACTTCCTTTTTTTCGATTGTAAGTCATTTTGATCAATACTTTTTAATAATTATCGTTTGTATCTTCAAAAGTATTCATCAAAACACCGTGTTACTTTGAATCCCAATGCATTGCTATCAGATTTCCTGGTATCTTCTTATCTTCTAGCATCATATCTAATCTCCTAGTACGGATATCTGATTTATTATCATCAGTGTTTAAACTCCTTGCATCGACGTATAATCTAGCATCGATGTATGATCTATTATTGATGTATGATCTATTTATTGATGTATGATATATTATTGATGTATGATCTATTATTGATGTATATTCTATTATTGATGTATGATCTAGCATCGACGTATGATCTAAGCATCGTTTTATGATCTTCTAGCATCGCTTGGGATTCTGTGGGACCTTCGTCTAAGCCTTGCATCCGTGCTTGGCTTTCTCCTCCTCTTGCATCTTGGTGCGGAGTGACGGTACGTCTTCCGGAATACGGACTATCTTGTTGAATTTCTGTGGAGGTTTATGATTAAATAAATGTAAGATCATAGTGTCGTAGGAAACGCTGTCTTTGGTAATAAAACAATTAGAATAGAATAGAAAAGAATATAATAAAGTTTATTTGCAACGTAGGTACACAAGAAAATACAGAGGTATACATGTAAATGATAAAAGATATGTATAAATGATGGAATAATATTAGCTGAGTAGTTGCACAACGGACCCTGACTCAGCATGTGCTGATCCTGACAACCAGCGCTGGTCTTCCGTCAGAGCCGTTAGGTGACGTCATGATCTTACACTTAGAGTAAAAAAATAATTAAAATAACATAAAACTAGTAACACTAGTATAAACTAATTAACATCATCGTAAAAATAAAACTAAAACTTATAAAAAACCAAGTTACTACTTACACTAAAAAAAATGAATTTATTCAATGTTCAATTGAATAAATAAATGTAAGTGTCGTTGCAGTTGCAGTGACAGTGCTCTTATACGGTGAAGGAATACATCGGAAAGAAACCGACACGTCCAAGAACTAAAAATTTAAAGACATGTGCCATCCACCAATCTCCTTTAAAATGTTGGATTAAGAACCCATCATTCTCGCCCGAGAGTAGACCAATGTCCCAGCAGTGATCATGATGAAAAAGAAGAAGCCAGAAGGCTGTCATGATGAACTTTTAAAATCCCACTAACCTCCTGCCAAGTGCCAGGGGTAACACGCCATAGGTAGACCATGTACCCTGGGATGCAGAGCATGGAAGAGAGGGCAGTGAACCAGCCAAATGTGTGCGCCCACCACGGGTACTCGTAGTTCATGTACTTGATCGGCTTCCATTGGACGAGGTTGAAGATAAACACGCTCTGAAATTTAAAATAATTAAAACATAATTCATTATGTACTTCAATACATAAAAGTCCATATGATATATAATTGTTTAAATATAAGAATCATAATTTTCAGGTTTCGAATAAGTTTTCACTATAGATACAGGCTCAGCCTAGTGTGAAGACATACACATTATTATTACAGAAGATAAGACTTTCTGTAATAGTGTGTCAATCAATATAGGTTTGTTCCTAAAATAAAAAGTTTAGAGCACTAAGTGACTACTTGACCGGTTTGGAAACTTACAGACAGCGAGATCATTACAATTAGACAAGGTCCTCATTGTTTTAATAACTAATACTAATAAGAGAGTTATTCAAAAGCCAACTCACAATGCAAATTGCAGGCGTAAAGCCAACCCAGCAGAACTTCCACCAAATCGTTGGGTAGTAGCCAATCATCTCCTTGATGCCATCATAGAACCGGTTCACGCCAAACGCCCACGAGATGGAAACGCATTCGAAGAATATCAGGAACAGCAGACAGAAGCCTGAGACGGCGTAAGAGTCGAGGATTTGGAATACGTACATGCCACCCTGGAAATAGAACCGTTTGTAGCTGGAACAGTTAGAATATTATGATGATGCTTTAACACCAAGCCAAATTAGTAAAAACTTGCTAACTAAAGTTTGCTATATCAAATCACTACCAATTGAAGCTTAGACTTACCTCCGATATACAAGACAGTCCAACCAAATACGAGATCATACAAGTAATAGCGATGAAGATTTCCTTCCTCCGCCTCAACAGCTTCGGCCACTCATCAATAACAGCGGTGATAAACCCTTCCATTGTGCAGAACTGCGAGTCCAGGCCTATGAGGAGTAGCATGAAGAAGAACAGGCAGGACCAGAGAGGGGCGCCGGGTAGCTGGAGCACTGCTGATGGGTATGCGAGGAACGCTAGTCCTGGACCTGAAAGATGGACAATTTATCAGCATCACCTAATTAACCTGATGTATTCTGCTAAAAATGGGCCTCTCCAAATCAGTATGCTTCAATAGCTTGAAGATATCATACATTACAAGAGACAACAGTTTTATTTTTGACCAGACGATTTAAATATTATACTTCTAAAAGGATTAGATGTATATTAATGTTCCATGGCAACGTTATTAGGTGGCAGTCGAGGTGGTAATCGTTTGGCCATAATAATAAAAATAAAATATTAAAGATGAGACTGCCTTGCAGTGGGACATCACAGGCTGATAATAAATAATAATATAATATATGTGGGAGTTACCTGACGCAGCCACCTCAGCAACTGGCCTCTGCTGCTCATGGGCCATGAATCCGACCACGGAGAAGATCACAAAGCCAGCGAACATAGATGTGCTCGAGTTGACAGAGCACACAATCAGAGCATCCCTGATAAAAAAAAAATGTAGTATATGCATAAAAATATAATGATAAAATAACTGCTGGAAGAAAACTCTTGTTATTGTTAAGCTCGCCTTTGTATATGTCATTTCTTTTAGGTTTGTTGTGTATATTATTACTGTGTGTACAATAAAGAATAATAATAGAATAATAATAATAATAGTCTTATTTTTTATAACCCCACTTGATGGTAAGTGGTTACCGTAGCCTATGTACGCTTGCAACATCAGAGTTAACACTTGCGCGTTGCCACCCTGAGACGTCTCAAAAGTCTCGTGTGCCTGTAATTTTATTGGAAACCATACCTTTCCAACCGGAACACAGTAATACGAGGATTACTGCTTAGCGGCAGAAATAGGTATGGTGCTAGTTCTTCCCCGAACGAGCTCTTTTATGTTATGATTGCAGATGCAGGTATTCATTATTAAGAACAAAATATCGGATTTATTTTTGCAAAACGAAGACTGTAAGATAAGAATAGGATAAAGAAAAAGTTCTCAGACTATAAAACATTGGTTTTAAAGAGATCAGATAACTCACTTATAAACATTATTGGTGAATTTATTGTAGCTGCCCAGCGCGACGAGCGTGCCCAACCCGAGCCCATACGAGAAGAAGATCTGCGTAACAGCATCGATCCACACCTCTGACTCCATCAGCTTCGACATGTTCGGCATCACGTAGAACTTGATGCCTTCCAGCGCTCCAGGAAGAGTGATACCTGAAAGAAATCAAGAATAGAATTACGCCACACAATAAACATAAAAATAACAATACAAATTAAAACTAAACTATTGTGACGAAACAGAAGGCAGCCTCTCAGCATGTGCTACAGATTTAATGTGTCTGTAGCGCTGGTTTTCAGTGGGTTCAGATTGCTGAAGTGACCGGTTACGTGAACATCATAATAATATAAAAAATGCGAAAGTGTGTGAGTGGTGTGTGTGTCTACCTATGTTTGTTACCCCGTATCTCCGTGACGACTTAACCGATTGTAATGAAATTCGGAATGTAGATGGCAAAAGTCCTGGAATAACACATAGGCTACTTTTTACCCCGAAAAAATGTACTGTTCTAGAGGGATAGTATAAAAACTGCAAAAACGCGAGTGAAAACACACGGGACAGCTTGTCATCTATAGTTGGTTACTTTGTTTTTATAATGTTAACCACAACACTAAAGGGATTCTTTCAAACAAACGTGACATATCTCGGAGGCTCAATTGGTAGAGCACCCGCGTATCAAGCGAAAGGTTGCGGGTTCATATCCCGCTTGATGCGAAAACACTTTTGTGAAATTGTATACTTTAGTATTCCCCTGGGCTTCTGTTACCCACGAGCCTCATCTAATTTGGCAGGCATCACATTGTTGTGCTTTATTGCTTTCAATATTTTGTAAATTAGTTTAGACTCGGACACAAAGAACAGGCACTACAAGAATTGAAAGTGACCCTAGTGGGCTGATTAAATAAAACTCATTTTATTTTAACTACGTTACAAGAATTAATTGATTGAAAAATTAAAAATTGTTAAGTATTTTTTTCTGTAGCCATGACTTACAATTATTATAATAAGGTTGAGGCCTTCTGTTTAGTATAGGAATACTTGAGTTAAAAGACCCCGCTCTTCCATATCCATAAATATTGGTTACAAATAGGCTTAAGTGCCTTAAGAAACTATTCATAACAAAATAATAATATTAATTTTGGTAAGTAATCAAATTAACTGCAAGTTAATTAACTATCAACACAATAATGCAATATTTTTATAAATTAATCTAATATTAAAAACTACCACTGTGAAGTCAGGAATTTTAACTACTTAGGAGTAAACTAGTTGTGAAAAGATACCTCTGATTAGTAGAACGGTGAGCAGGAAGTATGGAAAAAGTGCAGTGAAATAGACCACTTTGCCAGTCCAGCGCACTCCTTTCCAGATGCAGAAGTAGCAGAGGATCCACACAAGCAGAAGAGTTCCGGCGAGCTCCCAGCGGATGTTGCCAATGTGTTCAATTCCCGATGAGATTTGGAGGGCTCGGCGTCTTTGGAAAGTGAAAAAGGATCATTATATGACGTAGCAACTGGCAACCTGGTAGGCGAGCGCTTGCAGTAGTTGTGAGAGGTTATAGATTCGATTCCATCTGCGGGTCAAATGTTTGCATAATATACAAATATTTGTTTTGGGTCTGGGTGATTGGTATCATGGTACCAGTAGTTTCTGATAACCACAACAACTAAGTCATATAAAGTAGTGAGGTCAGGAAAAACCCTAACTAAATAACACATCATTTTTTTAAATATCCCTCGCTCCCACTTAAGTATTATAGTTCAATTTTCCGCGTAAACCCATTATTACAAAGTGTATCAACACGACCTACATAAATAGGGTAAGTTTTAGAACCCAGCAAATGAACAAAAGGTGTTTGTTTGTAAAGTTCATGAATATTAATAAACTTTACTTCACCCTGTCATAATCAATGAACCCGAACCCACAAACCTGCCATAATGAACTGACGTGAATGATTCGATGGAAAATAAGTAATGGAGTGACTAAGTTATTTGTGATATTTATGAAATTACAGACGGTGTAGTAACTGGTAAATCTTCCGATTAGATCGCGGTTTCTAACCCTGGAACAAAACCTAACATGATAATATGGTTTTGGTTATTCATCACTTACTCCCAAAATTCCTTGACAGGGTCAGACAGAATCGCCCGACTAACATTCTTGCCGTTGAGGGTACAGTAAGTGTTCATGTCAGAGATAGAAGACCAGCAGGTAAGGTTTTTGCGGTCATAGGGATTCACGCAAGTAGCCGTGTTCCAATAGTTGTCGCAGTTCCGCCACGGTACATCTGAGAAACATAAAAACACATTAATAGGAGTTACATGACGGATAGTTTAATAAAAATAAAATGTAACTGCAGTTTACACAACACAAAATGGAAAATGGAAAACAAAATAAATATTCTATTGTATGTGCTCCTCTGCGCCTAAGTCAAAAGTATGAGATTAGCTGTTCACACAAACTGATTCCTTTATTATTTTATAGGTTCACCAAATATTTTTTAAAAAATTTACCATGATTCGCCATGCTTAGAGTGTTTCGATTTCGTTTTGGACATGCAGCACTTTATGTTGATGATGTGTCATAAATACAATAACAACATTGTGATGACGATGATCAATCAAAGATATTAAAAACGTACCTGATCGCATAGACATGAAGAAGTAGAAGATGGCCCAGGCGAGGATGACGATGTAGTAGACATTCATCCAGCAAGACATCACAGCGGCCGCGTACCCGATACCTGGATAGAGGGAATGGCTTCAAGATTTGCAATTTACACGTCATGATTGTAAAGAGATAAGCTGTAATTTCCAAACACATTACATGAGCAAAGTGACATACTTAGTTTTCTGTACGGAAAAGAATATACAAACACTACGATATTTTTTCTTACTACTAACAGTTTGTAATGACATCTGGTTCGTATTAGGGAATATTGGTAGATATTTGTTTTAATTGAATTTCATTTTTATTTACTTACATTTATTTAAAAAAACGCACTCTCCAGACCAATGGTCATAGTAACCAGGTTACCAGACCCTCAAAGTAAAAAAGGTTAAAAACACTTGTCTTACTTAATTAAATTAAGATGTCCGCCACGGATATGTCGATCTATAAAATATAGGATTATCTATGATCAGAGTCTACTACTGTGTAAACGTACAACAAGATACATTACAGCCATTTCTTAAAATAATTGAATAGTAAAACCACCGATTTTGCTCAATAAGCTCCAAAAACGGCTCGATTCATTTTTCATTCACCTACTTGTGTAATATCATCAATCATCCCGAAACAAAGTGCGAAACTCTGACTCCAAGAACCAAAGAAAAGGCTACAAAAGCTAGAATCAATTGTTCATGCACAAAGCCGTGCCCGGCCTTTTCATTTTGTTCCGCTCGCTTCGCAATTACGCAAATTGTGGCCATCTGGTCGCAATTTATTCTCTGCATCTCCACTTTTTTATATTGTAACTTTCTTAAGATCTTTAAGTTGGTAATCTCTTTTAAAGAGTATTTTTATATTATCCATATTTTTACAGATATTGGTGAGTGTTTGAATTTCTTTAAGTATAATGGACTATTTATTATACATTTTAGGAAATCCATATATTTAAAAAAAGAAGTAAAATTACATTAAAAACTGCTCAATGCACTCCTCTTTTACATTTTTAGTCAACAATACTTGTCATATTTTAATTTCTTGCTACAAAGCTCTGCTAAACTAGTCTGAGTAATCTGAATAACTCACTTCGCTCATTTCAGATTTTGCATTAGTTGTGGTAGGAAATGCGACAAAATTTTACTTTTCTTACAATACAATAATTATGTGGTAGCAAATGTTTGGTTTTTGAACAGTAGATAAATAAACGTTTACTGACCTTTAAATATCGGAGCGATCTTAAATACGCCTAAACCGCCAATTGTCAGCATTTGTCCCATAGCCAGCTCCATGAAAAACATCGGAATTCCCGCAAGGATCAGCGTGAGGAAATAAGGAATGAGAAAGGCACCTCCGCCATTCTTGTAGCAGAGGTAAGGGAACCGCCATACGTTGCCGAGGCCTATGGCGAGTCCAACCACGGAGAGGATGAAGTCCATTTTGCTGCCCCAAGAGCCTCTTTCAGGCAAATCGGATTTGGTTGATACATCGCTGGAAAAACCACTTGGAATGAGAAAGTTCTTGAGACCTCGTTGAGTAACAAGGTTTTTAGGCCACCCAAAAACTTGACAACTACGACGAATATCTAAATTAAATACGAATGCTCTAGCAACTATTTTTAACAATTACAAATGCCTTTGCTGATTCGGTTCACTGATATATTATCTTATTCTTTGAAACACCAAATAAAACGACATTGTACTTACTTAACACAATATAGTGCATAAGTTCCTAGCGTAAAATTATTTATGGTGACTCGAATTTATAATAATATATAATGTAGATAGATATAGATCTCAATAATGGTGTAACTCAAGGCACAATTTTAGGACGCATATTATACAGAATAGTGTTGACCTTACCTTGGTTTAGTGCTTGACCCTTGTGCGCTCAGTTCAATCTCATCATTCTTGGCCTCCATTTCTTTCGTCATCTTGCTATCTCGTTCCAACCCTCAGTGTTTCCTTTTCTATTTCTTTGCCAATTACTAAATAATTCGGTCTAAGGAAACTGTATCAACATTTTTGAAGTACGTAGACTAGAATCGGGCGCAGTCGGTTTATTATCTGTAACAAGAGAGTTTAGTTCGTTCATATTGTCAATGGTCTTTTTTTGATCTTCCTGTGCGTCAGAAAAATTATATATAGCGTCTACACGATGCATGTTATCTGAGCACTAACATGCTCAAGTTGATTTATGTAATAAGTACCTAGTCAGTATGAACCAGCTCAATAGACTCGCACTAGTATTCACCTAGCTTTAAGACGTTTCAAAATGAATGAGTGATTTTATTGAAAAAAATCATTTTTTGACTTTGACACTATGTCGTGACAAAAAAAAATCCTGTTCCCAGTATACCATCACATCACATCACACTAATAATATAAATGTGAAAGTTTGGATGTTTACGATGTTTAGATATTTGAATGATTGGTGACTCCTCTATAACTCGATAACCACGGAACCGAATTGGCTGAAGTTTGAAACATAAATAATGACGACATAAAGAATGACAGGAAATACGACGTTATGCTAATTATCCGGGAAAAATGTCACGGTTCCCGAGCCACGCAAACGAAGTCGCGGGTAACACCTAGTAGGCTATAAATCGAAAAGTTTGGATGTGTATCACGCTGAACAAATTTGGATGGAACTTGTAATAATCTGTATTAGTATTTAAGCTACTTATTATCTAGCTGCAAGACGAGCGAAGCTGCGGTAAGAAGCAAACTATATTCTAGTACCTACACAATACATATGGTTACACCTAAGCTAAAAAAGGTGTAAAATCCCCGTCAACACATGATCTCACCTCACAGTAAGTCCGGTGCACATAAGAAAGTTATTTACGGTCTTACGGGAGCTTACGGACTTACCATATTTTTAGGGCTTATTTTGGCTTGTTTATTTGTATTGGAAAATTACTTGGGGTTTGTTGGACAGTAATAGGAACATGGAACCCGTCTGAGACAACCAGTTTCAAAGGCAATTTGTCATTTTTATTTTATCTAACTTTTATTCGCTTTCTCGAAAATTAGTCTCAGCACGCGGGTGGTTGACTGAAACGTGTGCTATTTTACAGTATGTATTTACAAAAAAATAAGTAAGTGTGTTACACTATGTCGTCGATTCGGTTGTAACATTTTCTAAACTTAAGTTATCTAAAATTATCGTGGTCCTTTGTATTATAATTAATTAGAAAAGGACGGCAACAGTTTTAGTTAGCTATCATGTGTATGTATCATTTAAGTGTTATTGACCGAGCTTACGAAGCCAGCTAAGCGTCTCAGTTTCGAGATTGGCCAAAAATGCTTTTGGTTGTCAGTTTGTCCGTTCATTTTGTGTTCTCGCCTACAGGTCGCATTTTTTAACCAATCTGGTTGAAACTTGGTATACAGGTTCTATGACTTTATAGAATTTGATTGTCGTCGGGGATTTTTGATAGGGGGCGTACTTTTTCCAAAAAAGGACAAAAAGGGGGCTGCTGAATATCTCCGCCTAATGTGATTTGATTTCGGTGATTAACTTTAAGTTTGTCTGATATTTGGTGAAGATCTGCAGCGTGATGAGCAAAATAGTTCCTCAAAATGCAATATGTTGCTCACTTTCAAAGTTCACTTTACAAGTTTGTGCTTGCGAGGTCAACTGTTCGGAGAACTGCTAGTCTAAGTTTTGTTTCTCATAAGTATATTCATTAGAATGTTATGTATTAGAAAGCAATGCAGTCATAATATCTGCTATCTACTCAAACCAAGATGTGTCTTAAAGCTTCTAACCCATTTATATTTATATATTATAACTATTGTATTGAATGTCTATTATAAAACAGTTTGTCATAACGTGAGGCCGATTAAGGATAAGGTCACTGGTTACTCTCTGGTCACTGCTTCCAAGAAATCTGCATATTGACTTAGTCCGGACTCAATAGGATAAACGCATGTTATAAATAGCTAGGTACCCTAATAAGTCGTGGTACTAGGACGTAGTTTTGCATTTATTTCTTACCTTACCATAAGATTTTATAATGGATATAATGGAGATTGGTAATGTTATTGACTGCCTACATTATATATATTTATTTACCTAAACTAGATGTAAACTCCCCTAACACTTGCTCAAACCCCAGTGGTTTTTTAGTGTTAGTTATAAGTTTCTTTGTTATGCAAGTTTTTTATTACGATAAATAAATTAAAAAAAAAACAATTTAAATTTATTATTTTTTTGTTATTATAGTGTTAACCACAGAACAGAATGGTGTTAACCATCACACTAAGAGAATAATAAAGATTAGAGATAAGAAGATTATAATATCCCAAAAAAATATTCCCACCTCAATGAGGCGAAATAGTTTTTGGGATATTGTAATCTCTAATTTCAATTTCAATTTCAATGAGCCTTCTAATGTTCCCAGTGTCCCACACTGGCCTACTCACGAGCGAGAGTGATTGGGTCTTAGTCCACGCTGACTAAGAGCGGAGGTAGCTAGAAATAGCTTAAAGCGATTCAGTCTTAGGGTGCTTTTTTTAGGCGTCTTGATTTGAACATCCGGATAGATAAACAATATTTTGCTTGTCTGTGGCTTGGCTTTTGAGTTGTTAGATTTCGCAACCGCATTTAGTAGTAGGTAATTAATTACATTAAATGAAATGAAGGAAAACATCGTGAGGAAACCGGCGTGTCCAAGAACTAAAAATTCGAAAGACATGTGCCATCCACCAATCGGCATTGGGTCCGCGTGGTGGATTAAGACCCAATCACTCTCGCGCGAGAGTAGGCCAGTGTCCCAACTGTGGGAACATTAGAAGGCTGTCATGATGATGATGAATTACCTACAGGGCAGTGAATAACCAAAAAATTAAGCTACCTTATTAATCGGTATGACGTCATACCGCTATATTCCGGTTGCCCGGTTTGTTAGGGACCAATAGAATTACTTCATTACCTGTTATAGGGGTGCCCTAAGAATATAATTTCCAAAATTTTACTCTTAGAGGACGCAGAGGGAAGGTGAAGTTTGTATAAAAAACTCAACGTGGGCGAAGTCGCGGGAGGCTCTGCTAGTTTAGAATATTATAGTCTCTGTATCATTTATAATTCTGGGTCTAATGGTCCTCGTGTTTCGGATATACTTAGATTATAATGGATCGGATCCTCTGTACTTCTAGTTCAGAGTTTAATAGGGGTGTAAAAAGTTATTGCGGGTAGTTTTGTAAATGGCTAAACTATTTGTAGGTACATACTTCCATTAATATAGAGATAACGATAAGTACATACCCGCCTTAAGTGAAAAGCGGTGGTGTAGTGGTAGGTAGTGGCTCCGGCCTTAAGATGAAGTGTAGTTGAAGTCGTAGTCTATTATGGAATTGGATTTTCCTATTTAAAAAATGTATGTGCCCAATCAATCAAACAATAAGAGCACCGGTGGTCTAGTGGTAGTGACCCCGCCTTCCAATCCGAAGGTCGTGGGTTCAAACCCGGTCGTGCACCAATGGATTTTTCTGTTCGAAAAATTTATGTGCGCAATGCCAGTGCTCTCATACGGTGAAGGAAAACATCGTGAGGAAACCGGCATGTCCAAGAACTAAAAATTTGAAAGACATGTGCCATCCGCCAATCCGCATTGGGTCCGCGTGGTGGATTTAAGACCCAATCACTCTCGCCTGAGAGTAGGCCAGAGTCCCAGCAGTGCGAACATTAGAAGGCTGTCATGATGTGCCCAATCCTATAATGTCCAAGAACGAATAAATCGAAAACATGGTGCCATTCACCAACGCATATTGGGTCCGCGTGGTGGATTAATTGCGCGCGGAAAATCAGTTATAATTTGAAACTAAAATGACGTACACTTTTGTTGGGTTTTGTAAATTGCATCTACTGCAACCTAAAACTACCACTTACCTGCTATACTTTCGACAAATCTCTTTAACACAACGATACCTACAACACGCGAGCAAAAAGTAATCAGTTTTACACTTACTAAACACTCTACACTTCACTTTTAGCTTTAGGAGCGCACGTTGAAATCACATCATCACAAATCCAATCACGTCACAAGCTCCAAATAGTCGTGTTGCCGCGCCTCATGCTTCAACACGAATGCCTCTAAAAGCGAAGACACCATTACAGGATGGAAACATGTGAACTGCAGGACTGTCAGACTCAGAAAGAATTTATGAGCAGGCCGATTTAGACCCTCCGGAAGCGATAGGGGGATCGGTGGTTCAGCAATTGAGCCGTTTGCTGATACTGGCGCGTATCGTTTCGTCACAGAATCCGTTACGCGAACGAGAATGATCTTTTGACTGTCAAGAGTGTCATAACAAAAAACGCCCAACACTCCTGTATAGTCATGACTACACTATTCCCTATGGATCAGAAACTAGGAGTAGGATGTAGGACTAGGATGTAGGTACAACCTCCAGATCTGAAACAAATGTTTGCGTATCTTGCAAATATTAATACAATTTGTTCCGGGAATCAAACGGGTACTTGCCCACTGCACCACTGATCTGTCATGGCAGACACGTTTGCTTTTAAATCCCACATTACTAGGACATTGGCCTAACCTTAATTAAATCCACCACGAGCTCATGTGGATTGGTGAATAGAATAATCTTTAGAATTTCGTCAAAAATCGTCGTCGAATAAGAGCACCGGTGGTCTAGTGGTAGTGTCCCCGCCTTCCGATCCTATGGTCGTGGGTTCAAACCCGGTCGTGCACCAATGGATTTTTCTGTTCGAAAAATTTATGTGCACAATGGCAGTGCTCTCATAATGTAAAGAAAAACATCGTGAGGAAACCGAAATGTCCAAGAAGTAAAAAAATAGAAAGGCATGTGCTATCCACCATCCGCATTGGGCCCACATGGTGGATTAAGACCCAATCACTCTCGCCCAAGAGTAGGCCAGTGCCCCAACAGTGGGAACATTAGAAGGCTGTCATGATGACAATTTCGTCGGTTTGTAAACGTCGCGTCGTGTAAAGTCGTGAAAATTCTGGCTTCGTAGCACGGTGGAAGCTTTATCATCGCGTTAAAGACACAACATAACACATCAGACGATACGAGATAGCGCGCGCGCACAGTGTGACTGGTTATTTGGAAAACAACGTACAGCGTCGCGCTATAAAAAACGATATAGAGATTTTTATTAGAGAAAAAGAGTGAAAAATATTTTCATTTCCAATTTCTGTGTGTAGAACCCATGTCGTGTTTAGTTGATATTGGCTTTTCTGTATCCTTTAAATATTCGAATCTTGGTAGAAGGAAATTGAAAATGTCAAAGTTTTCCTTGCTCTTATTGGACGACAGAGCTGTTTCGATAACAATATTTTTTTTATGGACTTCGTGCCTTTTCACTGATCTTGCTGCTAAATTTTTGTCTAAAATTATATCTAAGTTAAAATAATTAATAAATTATATTTAAATGTGATCAGTCATTTTAAATTTCTGTGTTCGCTTGTATTCGTAATAGCATGTTGTATTATGTCTATATTATAAATTGATAGCACTAAGCATGATAAATGCTACGAGTTAGTTATTCAGTATAACATAATATATAACATGGTACTAATAACTGGTTCTGTGGTATAACTGTGCCAAATAAATCTAGAAGAAAAAAAATATTGCAAAAATCTACACATACTTCGCCGTTCCCGACCCCTTATCTACGAAAACTATGTTTTGTAAACAGCTACGAGGATACGCGCTTGGTCGATTTTTATTTCACGCCTATTTCTTTCCGCTTTCGTAGAGCGTGCTACGGCGTAGACCTTCTTAAACAAACATTGCCAATAATTTAGAGGCTATGTTCTTTGACTAGCTTCGAACCGTAACATCACTTGCGTGTTATACAGGGTGTAAAATGACTGCTCCGGGAAACTGAAACGGAACGTTTAGTTAGCCTGTATTTTTTGGATACCCTTTTTCAGTCTTAATTGATAAAAGTTAGTAATAACTTTTTAAGATAAATTTATGTTTATTTGAGGTCATGCCTCCTGTTCAATTCATAATATTGACAGTAATCTATATTTTATGTAAATACGATATTTCGTACAACAGTGTTCATACTGTTTAAATGGTATATTATTAGTATCTTTAGATTACTAAATTTTTTTAACGACTGTTTGTTTTTCTGTGAAATATCATTCATTTCATTTCATTTATTTCCATTAACAAAGTCCATTATTGTCTGCGGAAAGGCTTAAACATAAAATACTATAAAATTAATATTATTATAATGTATGTTTTATATATTATATTAAACATTAGGTGCTTGAAACTAATTAATTATTATTAATAAAAAACAAAATAAATAAATACTAAAACCGCAATAAATTTAACAACCTTGGAAATAAAGCTTTGATTTAACCTTGACTCTTAGACTGTCTAAGAGCATGATAAAGTCACAGACATCATAAATCAAGAAGCTAGATGTATCAAGGGTAGCTGTGCATGTGTCTTCGGTTTTTACTAGCTGTTTTTTTTTACAACCTGTATATTCTATTGCATTTCACGACAAAGATATCAGCTGCACTGTAAAAAATAAAGGTACATAACATTCATATCTTTTTTTGTGTGTGGAACCTGTTCCTAAATTGCAAATATTATGCTTATAATGAAAGGACCCTGTATACTCTGATCGAGTTCTATGTATATTTTAAGACCAGCGACACGTCCCGGTTTCGCGCGGAATGACATAAAATATAGCCTATGTTACTTAGGGATGTAGCATTCTAATGGAAGCATTTAAACCTGATCTGCAACTTTGAGTTTATTCGTTACATATAAAAAAAAGTAAACAAAAATTAAATCTTTTCTTTTTATAATATAAGTATTGTATATTATCATAGCTATTTTATAAATCTCTGGATTTAACTAACTGTAATTTGTTAATTTAAATTGTTTGTTATATTGGTACAAGTTAAGATAATGTAACATTTATTGTCATTACATATTTTTGGGGAAGACTTTACCTCCACAGTGAAAACCATGAATTAAATAAATATTTTTGTATTACTATTTATTTGTATTTTTGTATAGATAACAAATCTACTCACAGTTTCCCACTTGTAGAGCTGAGACGTAGCTGGAGGGTGGCGGCTGGTGGGACACAAAGGGTCGGATACAGTCTGGACCACGCATGCGTAGAGGGGTTGATCCTTGGACCTACTACCAGTTCTCTATCGTAAGTTCGTGTGAGTCCGTGCCAACTCTGGTGGCGGAGTTTATATGGCATCTGAATTTCTCCGCCATGGTACATATTGTAATAATAAATATTAATAATAAAATAATAAATAGTTTATTCAATTTAAACAAGGTACAATAGGATAACAAATGCAAAAACTCAGACATAGGTTTAAATAACACTTGATAAATAGTTTAAAAAAATCGATATAATAGTTTTTTTTTTTTATACAACTGAAGTGGCAACTAAGCGTACCGCCCACAAGATGGTAAGCGGTTAACGCAGCCTATGGACGCTTGCAATACCAGAGGTATCACTCGCGGGTTGCCACCTTGAAGCTAAGATCGAAAGCCTCATGTGCCAGTAATTTCACCGGAAACCATACCCTTCACACCGGAACACAGCAATGTGAGAATTACTGCTTGGTGGCAGAAATAGGTATGGTGGTAGTCCTTCCCCGGACGGTAGTCGATCAGCCGGGACTGACTTTTTAAAACTATTTTAAGAGTAGTAGAGAGCTCTATCACAGAGAACTCTACTACTCTTAAAATAGTTTTAAAAAGTCAGTCCCGGCTGATTAACATGCCTTCTAAAGCACGGAAGTGCTCGGTTGAAAATGCCACTGGCAGTGATTAACTACGTTGATCTGTAAAATAAAAATTAAATTAATTCTATGGTGTTTTGTGTTGACATATTTTTTTGAACGAAAAATTAATCTGAAGAATAAACTAAGTGAAAAATAATTTGAAAACCTGTTGTTAGTCTTATTAATTTTTTGCTCCTTATCATCACCATGTCACTGGCCCACTCTCGAGCGAGAGTGATCTTCGGTAGTAATGCGTGCTGTCTGACAATCAACGCACAGCCAAAACCGTTTGTCAACACAGTCAACACAGCTGAAAACCAGCGCTGCAGTTTGCTGCAGTATTATGCTGAGCATGGACATTTTATGACGAATTATACACATATTTTTTTACCTATATAAGGTCATTCATTATCAACCTGACAAACTTAAGGGGTAGGTTCCACACATAAAAAAAATACTTGTACTTTTTTTTTCGAAACGATGTTTTTTTTTAATATTTAAAAAAAAAAAACGTAATTCTGCTTAATAATTAGTTATCCTTGTTAGAAATCGAAAAGGCAGCGCTCGGCACGTGTCAGTGACCCGCGCGTCAATGAACCACGGGTCTATAACCCGAGCGTCCTTGGGATACCTAATTATTAACTAATTATTAAACAGAATTACTTAATTATTTTTTTTAAATATAAAAAAAAAATGTTTTGAAAAACAAGCTCGACTATTTTTAATTATTTTATTTATTTTTTACATCAATTCTCTTTTGACATTTACCTATTGATTATTTTATTTTTTATTTAATTAGTTATGTTTTATTCTATATTGCATGCTTTGATAGAGGCAGAATACATTGTTTCCATTTATTATCCTCCCACCATCTGATCTGTACATGTATTTCTAGCAATAAATATACTTTGACTTTGACTTTGATAAAAGTACGAGTATTTTTTTTATGTGTGGAACCTATGTTGATAATAAATGACCTTATATATAAATTCTTACAATTCAACATAAAAAAAACGCATCGGGAAAAGTATACTAGAAAAAGGTCGCGTGGGTTTATTTTAATTACAAAGGAATTAATCGAGAATTAATGGTACCTAGCGTTCTTGAAAGCTCGATTTAATTAATACCTTTCGCAAATAGAGTCTTATAGCACGTGTATAAGGTAGAGTTTCAGTTGTAGATACTAAAGTTTGAAAGTGTAATGACTCTTCATAGTAGCGTACCAAGGAAAGATCGTGCGCTGCTTGGTTTATTTAAAATTGGACTATATTTTTACGACTATAAGACTTAGAATAGGATTTAGCTATTTATTATCGGAGAAATGCTTTCATTGTTTATCTTCTTAGCTATCCTTTTATTAAAATGTAAAATAAGGTTCAATAAACTTTAGCAATGGTAAAGTCATGTCAAGCAACATATTGAATTGACGATACAAGCTGTTGCCCGCGACTTCATCCGCGTGGAACTCGTCTGTACTTTTTACGGGATAAAAACTAGCCTATGTCCTATTCCCGGTCATTATCTATTCTTCGTGCTTCGGAGGGCACGTTAAGCAGTCGGTCCGGCTTTTTCAAAGTTGTTAGGCCAAGACAGAGGCCTTCGGGCGGCCTAGAAACTCTGTTACCAGAGTTGGCCACTGACTCATACGAACGAACGATTATCTATCTATGTTTTAAATTTCAGCCAAATCGGATCAGTGTTTCACAAGTTATAGAGGAACATAGGCAGGTACATCAAATATCCAAATTTCGCATTATTTTATAATAAGCTGTCGCCCGCGACTTCGTTCGCGTGGAACTCAGGAAACGTTTTTTTTGGGATAAAAAGTAGCATATATGTCCTATTCTTTGTATATATCTATGTTTTAAATTTCATGGTTGTCGAATTATAAGTAGAGGAACAAAGATAGGTACAAACATAGATTAACAACACACGAGTGAATGTGAATAACAATTATGAGAGACGTGCGCACGATGTCTTCACATTGATGAATTGCGAGCCGCTTGACTAAGTAAGACTAACAAGTCTCACTAAAAATGATCACAATTTGCGTGCGCGTACTTCGTTTCTCCGTGTTGTTATTCTAAGGGTCACAAACATCCAAACTTTCGCATTTATAATATTAGTGTGTTAAATATCTGTTCTGTGGTAATCCCGTTGTCCCCATTACGCTTTATCTTCAATGGGGACAGTGACACGTTACTTTTAACCGTGCCACAAGAGGTGCTTCAAGGACCCCATGCACCGAAATTTCAAGATCTAACCGTATCGATCGGTGACCTATTTTACATCACACGTATCTCGGTCATGGGTTATGAAGAGGCTGTGCTATTCAACGACTTTTAGCAAACTCATCTTGGAGGTGTTCGTTCAGATCAGAACAAAATATCGCGTATCTATACGGTATCGTTTAGTTTTGGTCCAACATCTAAATAAATAATGCTAGACGATCCACACAGAATCTAGCCCCAAGGTAAGCTGCTGTTAAACAGAGCTGTGTTATGGGTACTAGATGACTGATATATACTTAATACAATACTTATATAGATATTTTTTATTATATATAGAAAAATACCCAGAACACCCGGAACAAATATTTTTAGATCGTACAAACATTTGACCCGAGGCGGGAATCGCACCCGCAACCTCCGCGTCGCAGGCGGACCTGCGCCCGCTGCGCCACATCGGTCGTCAAAAATAGCTAAAATATCTAAACAAATGCAACAGATAATGAGTTTTGTTTTTCTTGGAATCAACATATCCGAATAGATTTTGTCAGTGTCAAGTAATCTGTCAACGTGAATAAAGTTTTGAAGAATGGCGGCGAGTCGTCCATATCCGGCCACAGACGCCACAAATTAAAAGAAGAGTCGTCCATATAAGTATTCGAGTCTTCGACCAAATTACAAACCAATATCACCCTTTAGATTTAGAGATTAGATATTCTACCTCCAAGTAGTGTGCAAGCATTACTGTGTTTAGGTTTGAAGGGCACTGTAGCAAGTGAATGTACTGGGCGAAAGAGACTTAACAACAATGTCTCGGGGTAATAAGCGCAGTGCAGTGCCACCCAAACCTTAAAGTTTTAAAGTGTTTGCGCATCTGTAATAGTCAGGCGTGGTGCTTAACATCAGGTGGGCGCCTTGATTGTCTTGTCAATTGCTGACTCAAGCAATTAAATTATTATTATTTTTTTATAAAAAAAACCCTAACTTCCTTTCCTATTTATAGATACACTTATGCCAAGACAAGTAACAACCAACAAGTCATGTTGGATAAACTGCACAACACCACCTAACTTAAAATACCACTAGAAAAACAATTTAAATGGGAGGACCCATGTCGTATAGGTACCTATGTCATAATTAATGTCACCATAATCAACATATCAGCTGTGGACGTCCACTGCTGGAAAAGGCCTCCCCAAAGAGCGCCATGACGACCGATATTGATTTTGCCTACACGATCCACCGACTTTTTTTTTATCAATTAAATAAAGGGCTTTGTCGCTGATGCGATTATGACGCCCTGCCATGAGCCCCTACCATGAACTCTTAGAGCGATTCAAATTAGGACCTAAACTGAATTGTCAAAAAATTTTGTACCATGACTTCAATTATTATGAAATGAAATATGAAATGAAATGAAATATGAAATGAAATGAAATATATTTATTTGCTTGAAATGTGGTAATGCGGTACAAGATAATAGGGTAGGTTTTCAGTGTCACACACTTCGTCGGAAACGACATGCAAAATTTAAATTACTATTCTAAGAAGCTACCTACTACATTAATTTCATGGTACAAAATTTTGTGACAATTCAGTTTAGGTCCTAATTTGAATCGCTCTAAGAGTTCATGATATGGGGGTAACAAAATCCACGCCAAACAAAAGAGGTTACAAATTAACCTCTTAAAACCAACTTAAATAATTTTTTAGTCCTATCAGATAGTGGATCAGCCAGCATGCTGTTGATCCGACTTCCTGCAACCGCTTATAGCATCCTAATAATTCGTTTTCAAGTTCGTAAACGCCATTTGAGTACTCAATCACATTTAATTAATGTACCTAATTGGTGTAATACCGTTATTTATCATGACAGCCTTCTGATCCTACAGCTGGGACTCCCACTCTCGAGCGAGAGTGATTGGGTACTATTCCACCACGCTGACCCGATACGAATTGGTGGATTAATTGTTATAAAATAAATAAAGATAGCCGAAGAAACTACGAGGAAAAGATATATTGCGTGTTTCAGGTGTGGTGCGGTGGGTACAGAGGGCGCGCGTGTTGCTCTCCCACGGGAGCGCGCGCATCCGGAGGGGACGAGGATGCACAGAATCCGGTGACAACACACGGGGCTATTCTAGCTGGAAAATAATTATACTGTACTTACTGCTACGGGACTATAAAACTATGGACTTTCGAGTAGGTACTAAGCTTAGAAAGTACTTTTTTAAGTCAGCAAGAAACGGGAACATTTTCCTAGCCTCGCTCTGCCCAGCTTTAGTGGAAACGGCTCCGCAGAGTGAGTTTAGTATAGTTCGCACGACGGATCTCGGCCGTAGTGAAGTTAGTCGTTTCGATGCGCAATGGAGCTTATTCAAACTAAATTGTCTTTGCGCATCACAAACGGCTAACTTCACGGAAGCCTAGATCCGCCGTGCGAACTATACATGCAAAACAAAAGAAAAATGTGTGCTACGGATGCGTCACTTCCGAGGGATGTGTGCTACGGATGCGTTGCGAGGGATGCGTACGAAGGATGTGTACTAGGGATGTCTGCGAGGGATGTGTTGCGAGGAATGTCTCACCCCGCGCGCATCAGAAACGATCCCGCTACAAATCCTCCCAGCGCTTATCCGCGCACCGTTTCACAGCCTCGCTACACACCCTCGCACAGCTCATCCGTTCACCGTTTCACAACGTTGTTAGGTACACATCCTTGCACCGCTCAGAGGCCTAGCACATCTCCGGTGGAAACACTAACACCGTTTCACAGCCTCGTCGCCACACATCCTCGCATCGCTCAGCGGCCTAGCACAGCTCCGGTGGAAACGCAGCAGTAGGGCCGTGGGAAACTTTTCTTTTGTGACTCTACCAGTAGTGCCATGGTTAAAGTACTTGAATAAAGCAGTTCTTTGCACCTATCTGTTATTTGTGTTATGTTATTTGCCTCTTTCAATCTCATCTATTATTTGAAACTAGCAATTTGGTAGCACTCTGTTGTAACATTTTCTAAACTAAATAAATAAATAAATAATGCTGGACAATCCACACAGCATCATCTAGCCCCAAGATAAGCTGCTGTTAAATAGAGCTGTATTATGGGTACTAGATGACTGATATACTTATATTTAATACAATACAATACATAGATAGATATTAAAGATTATAATATATTTTATATATATAATCATATATAATCTTTAGTATTCCCTTAGTGTGATGGTTAACACTATAAAAACAAAAATAACCATAAATAGATATTTTTTTATTATATATAGAAAATACCCAGAACACCCGGAACAAATATTTGTAGATCGTACAAACATTTGTTCCGAGGCGGAAATCGAACCCGCAACCTCTGCGTCGCAGGCGGACAACCGCCCGCTGCGCCACATCTATCGTCAAAAACTAAACTAAACTAACGAAAATTGTTGCCGTCCTTTTCCAATGAATTAAAATACAAAGGACCGCGATAATTTCAGTTAGCTCAGTTTATGAAATGTTACAACAGAATCGAAACTTGTTATACTGGATTTCAGTCAGATAGTCAGACGCTCCACAACCAGTCACACTAACCAAAAATCCCCCCGTGTGCGCTGCTCGCACCTACCGCGGCGGAAGTAATTACACCGGCATCGGAAACCGTCGGCGACACTTCCTATACCTACCTACTTGGTTTAGGGCTAGACAACTAGAACAAAGGGCAAACTGTCTGTCATCATCGTAATCATCAGAAATATGAGTAAGTTAGTAGTAGAGTTCTCTGTGATAGAGCTCGTCCGGGGAAGGACTACCACCATACCTATTTCTGCCGCCAAGCAGTAATGCGCGCATTGCTGTGTACCGATGTGAAGGGTATGGTTTCCGGTGAAATTACTGGCACATGAGACTTTCCATCTAACGTCTCAGGGTGGTAACACGCAAGTGATATCTATGATGTTGCATGCGTACATAGGCTACGGTAACCGCTGACCATCAAGGGGGCCGTACGCTTGGTTGCCACTTTAGTGGTAAAAACAAAAAAAAAAAACAACCAGACCTGGAATAAATATTTGCAGATGCATTTGTCTCGGGAATCAAACCCGCAACCTCTCGCTTCTCGACCGGGCACTCGCCCACCACGCCACCGATGTCGTGAATTATAATAATATTGACAAAACTAATAAAACCGCACTCCTCATAGATATAGCCATCCCGAACACGCACAACTTACAAAATACGATAGCGGAAAAACTGTCCAAGTATGTTGACCTGAAAAATGAAATAACCCGGATGTGGAGATTAGAGAAAATTTCAATTATCCCAATCGTGCTGTCCTCAACCGGCGTTATTCCTCTTCAATTATTTCAGTCTCTCACTTTGCTTAATCTACCAAAACATACGTTTATATTATTACAAAAAGCAGCGATTTTGAATACTTGCAGAATCGTTCGTAAGTTTTTGCAAACCGATCTTTCAACAAGTACATAATACGTAGGCAGACATTACATTCCGGTGTTTTAAATCCATCACCTTTTAACTGATGCGCACTTGGCCTAGGCCCGTGCACGTCTTTTAATTTCCGGCTTTATAGATAAGCCGAGATGATGAAAATCAAAACCACAATAATAATAAAACTTTATTTCAGGCAACATTAGAAAACTATAGCAATATGACTCTTTCTATAACCTAGCCAGATATTCTTCCTCCAAACAGTAAGTACGTACGATCCAGTGGCCAACTCTGGTGATAGTTTTTAGGCCGCCCTAAAGCCTCTCATGGCCTTACAACCCCAAACAATACCACCACCACGATCTGTTTGGGGTCGTTTGTGATGAACATTAAACCGTTTTTTTGTATGCCGAAATGTCTGTCTCACATTGTTTCAATATTGCTTTTGAGCTTGTTACCCACCTGTACTTAGTGTGAAAGCATTATTTTAAATAAGTTTAACTTTAAAAAAAAAAAAAAAAACTGGTCGAAAAACTCGGATTAGCAAGCGCAGCGCAGTGCAGTGCCACGCAGAAGTATAAGACTTGAACTCTCATCAAAAAACAAGCTAGGTCCCCAGCCGAGTTTGCTTCCAGATTCGTGGCGCTTACCATCGGGCTAACGTCTTGTAACGAGCTGTGACCTTGTTTTGCTGACATTTGCTGACATTTTGGTGACAAAAAAACTGTCTACAGCCTATTCTTCCTTCCTTCAATTGTTGCTGTTACGAGTACTGCTGATTTTCTTCTTTTTTTTGTATGTACTGTATATGTGTGTCTTAATAGCAAATAAAAATATGTCTATGTCTATGTCTATTCTAAGGTAGGTATGATACACATATATACACAAAATTATAATGCATTTTTATTTAACATGATTGTAAATTTTTGATGGTAACTTGTGAGACTGGTCACTTGCGAGACTGATCACTTAACATTGGTCACTTGAGGGACTGTTCACTTGAAATTAGTCACTTGAGAGACTCGTCACTTGAGAGTCTGCTAACTTGCGAGCCTGTTCACTTGAGTCACTTGAGCGTCTATGGTCACTCAGAGACTGGTCACTTGAGAAACTGGTCACTTGAGAGACTAGTGACTAGCTCTGATCATTTGAGAGACTGATCACTTAAGATTGGTCACTTGAGAGACTGTCCACTTGAAATTAGTAACTTGAGAGACTCATCACTTGAGAGACTGGTAACTTGCGAGCCTTTTGTCACTTGAGCGCGGTCGGCTTGGGCTTCCCGTCCCTGGTGAGGCGCAGGTGGATCAGTTTGACGTGCGTGCCGAGTGCGGAGCCCTGCGCGAACGTGGCGGAGCACTGTCTGCACTGGTAGGGCCGCTCGCCCGTGTGCGTGCGCATGTGCGACTTGCGGATTGAGTTTCTCTGGAAATTACAAGTTTTTTGAGTGTTGTGTATACGAGGTACGGAGCATTAGATGCTTGTTGACCTTGATGAAACAGAATTTATTACAAAAAGTAACTATGAAGACAGGGTAGTAAAGTGTTTTGTGATAAAGCTTGACCCGGGTATAACTACCACTTACACCTACAGTAATTACCTAAAATATTTGTTCCTGGTGTTCTGGGTATTTTCTATGTACAATAAAATATATCTATCTATGTATTGAATTAAGTATATCAGTAATCTAGCAACTATAACACAAGCTCTGCTTAGCTTGGGGCTAGATGATGCTGTGTGAATTGTCCAGCATTATTTATTTATTATTTTATTTTATTTTATAAATTTTAGGAAAACTAACAGCTATACAATATATAAATTATATAGATAAATGTAACTAGAGCTACACTTATGGAAAGGCCAATTATAACATCGCGGTAACATGTTAATAGTCATTTGTTTTAATTTTAGTTTAGTTATTAGTTTTTAAGTACTGTTTGTTTCCCAAATAAACGAAAATAAGTTTCTGCAGAAAGTAGAACAGTAGCTATGAATAAACAGTTACAACAGACGACAGTTAGAAGAAAAAATAAAAATGAAAACATTAACTGAAATACATACACACACACACACGATATTTGACTTAATTTTGGGTATTTTCTATATATATAATAAAAAATATCTATCTAGGTATTGTATTATATTACGTATATATCAGTCATCTAGTACCATAACACAGCTCTGTTTAAACAGTAGCTTATCTTGGGGCTAGATGATGCTGTGTGGATTGTCCAGCATTATTTATTTATTTATTTATTTTGAGTAGATAATTAATACACGCTACACGAATTAGTCTTACAATGTATAAAGCTTTACACACATTTAATATTTAAGTTATCGCGTAATCTATATCTATACTAATATATTAAAGAGGAAATATTTGTATTTTGTTTGTTACGAATAAACTCAAAAATTACTGGTTCGATTAAAAAAAATATTTCATCATTAGAATGCTACATTATCATTTCATTTATTTATTTCAATAACAATTTTACAATTGTGTCTGAAAATACATGCAATATAAGTACAAATTAAGGCTACAATTATTTAACATGCAAAATACTAAAACATAATTAACAAAAAAAATATATTAATAAAAAATAATATTAGATACCTACTTAAAATACAGTTTTATTCAATTTCAATGTCACTTTTACGCATAAAATTATCAATCGAATAGAAACACTCTTTTAACAAATAGTTTTTTAATTTATTTTGAAATTTAGTTAGGTCATCTATAACTTTAATATTTACGGGCAATGCGTTAAATAATTTGACAGCTTGATATCTGCAACAGTGTCTTGCAATATTAGCGACGACCAATGTGGCGCGGTGCGACGCAGAGGTTGCGGGTTCGATTCCCGCCTTGGGACAAATGTTTGTAGGATCTGCAAATATTTGTTCCGGGTGTTCTGGGTGTTTTCTATGTATAATAAAAATATCTATCTATGTATTGTATTGTATTAAATATATATCAGTCATCTAGTACCCATAATACAGCTCTGTTTAACAGCAGCTTACCTTGGGGCTAGATGATGCTGTGTGGATTGTCTAGCATAATTTATTTATTTATATTAAGCTTTGGACAAAGGCCTGAGTAACATAGACTATATTCGTTACTAGCGACCAGCCCCGGCTTCGCACGGGTGCCTAAGTTTTCATTGCACCCGTGAGTTATAATTTTTAATTAATTTCAAATACGATTTTATTAATTGTTAATGAATAAATGAAATGAAATGAAAAGCTGACGCAGATCGGCTAGACTATACTAATATTAAGAAATAGTTTTACTTAGTTTTACTTAGTAGTACGTAGTTATATAAATAAGTGTTGCCTATGGGGTTGGTATGTGGCTTAGATACTACAATACAGGAAATCCTAGTGTGGGATCACGGTTATATGCCTGCCGCATGGACACTACTTCTTACCCCTTAGCTAAACTAACCTACTGTAACAAACTCGTGCTAACAAACCTACCTATATTAGTGTAAGACATTGCTTTTGTGAAATAAATAAACTTATTATTATTATTATGTTTTTACATTTTTCTACTCGGCTTATAAAAGCCGGAAATAACTAGAGCGCACGGGCCTAAGTCAAGTGCGCCTCAGTGCTGGTGGTTCGAACTTCACTAGGACGTTCAGTTTGCAGAAACTTTCTCACTATTCTACATGTATTCAAAATAACAGCTTTCTGTAAAAGAATATAGGTGTGTTTCGGCAAGTCTAAGTGATCTAATGATTGGAACAGCTGTTTAGGTATAACACCAGTTGATGACAACACATTTGGGACTATGGTAACCTTTTGCAGACGCCACATGCGAGCAATTTCGTTTTTAAGGTCAATGTATTTTGATAATTTCTCTGGGATGGTGTTTTGTAGGTTGTTATTATTATTACTTACATCGAATATTTTCTCGCACATAGTACAAGGAAACCGTAAAGGTCTCTTCGCACCGTCGTGGGTGAATCTCATGTGTTGCTTTAGCGACCAGTTGTTTATGTATGTCTGTGGATAGAAGGGTTTGGCTGAGTTGTGATTGTTAGTCATTAAGAGTAGTAGAGTTCTCTGTGATAGTGCTCGTCCGGGTAAGGCCTACCACCATACCTATTTCTGCCGCCAACCAGTAATGCTCGCATTGCTGTGTTCCGGTGTGAAGGGTATGGTTTCCAGTGAAATTACTGGCACATGCGGCTTTCGATCTTAGCCTCAAGGTGGCAACCCGCGAGTGATACTTCTGGTATTGCAAGCGTCCATAGGCTGCGGTAACCGCTTATTATCTTGTGGGCCGCACGCTTGGTTGCCACTACAGTTGTATAAAACTCTTTTCTCTGGAAAAGTATTTTCTCTGGATGAGCGTTTAACCGCGGGTAACACCGAGGGGCGCCACTAGTGATGATTCATCATCATCATGACAGCCTTCTAATGTTCCCACTGCTGGGACACTGGCCTACTCTCAGGCGAGAGTGATTGGGTCTTAATCCACCACGCGGACCCAATGCGGATTGCTGGATGGCACATGTCTTTCCAATTTTTAGTTCTTGGACATGCCGGTTTCCTCACGATGTTTTCCTTCACCGTATGAGAGCACTGGCATTGCGCACATACATTTTTCGAACAGAAAAATCCATTGGTGCACGACCGGGGAACCCACGACCTTAGGATTGGAAGGCGGGGTCACTACCACTAGACCACCGGTGCTCTTCATCTATCAGCCGATAGACGTCCACTGCTGGACATAGACCTCCCCCAAAGAGCGCCATGACGACCGATGTGGAGCCTTCACCATCCACCGACTTCCTGCGACCGCTTTAATGCCATCAGTCCATCGAGTGGGGGGCCGTCCTACACTTCGTTTTCCAGTTCGTGGTCGCCATTCGAGAACCTTTTCCATCGAGTGGGAGACCGCCCTAAACTTCGTTTTCCAGTTCGTGGTCGCCATTCGAGAACCTTTATTTTCCAGCGGCTAATTTCTAATATCTGATAATAGACTTACTCTTTCGCACTTGTCACAAGAGTAAGGCTTAATGTTGAGATGCACTCTATTTGTGTGTCTGATGACGTCTCGTTTGATGGCAAATCTCTTATCACAGTGCTGGCATTGTAAACTGTAAAATATCAAACTATTATACATCTCTTATCACAGTACTTGCATTGTAAACTGTAAAATATCAAACTATTATACATCTCTCTGTGATAGAGCTCGTCCGGGGAAGGACTACCACCATACCTATTTCTGCCGCAAAGCAGTAATGCTCGCATTGCTGTGTTCCGGTGTGAAGGGTATGGTTTCCGGTGAAATTACTGGCACATGAAGCTTTCGATCTATGCCTCAAGGTGGCAACCCGCGAGTGATACCTCTGGTATTGCAAGCGTCCATAGGCTGCGGTAACCGCTTACCATCTTGTGGGCCGTACCCTTGGTTGCCACTTCAGTTGTATAAAAAATAAAAAATAAATCTACAATGCATATAATTATAATAAAAATAAATTCTACCTATACTTATTTAAACTTCGGCCTATCTCCATGTTGTCTAAAACCTTGAGACCTCCAACCTAAAGAAAATTAAAAATACTCAATAATACTCAATACTCAATTCATTTATTGCTCTCATATGGTTGGTACATTTACAGTTGTTATATAATAAATAAATAAATAATGCTGGACAATCCACACAGCATTATCTAGCCCCAAGATAAGCTGCTGTTAAACAGAGCTGTGTTATGGTACTAGATGACTGATATATACTTAATACAATACAATACATAGATAGATATTTTTTATTATATATAGAAAATACCCAGAACACCCGGAACAAATATTTGTAGATCGTACAAACATTTGACCCGAGGCGGGAATCGAACCCGCAACTTCCGCGTCGCAGGCGGACCTGCGCCCGCTGCGCCACATCGCTCGTCCGATA
This sequence comes from Colostygia pectinataria, assembly GCA_951394395.1. NCBI lineage: Eukaryota > Metazoa > Arthropoda > Insecta > Lepidoptera > Geometridae > Colostygia > Colostygia pectinataria. The sequence continues at coordinate 7,069,313 of OX596372.1, read as the reverse complement.
ATAGGTGGTAGTTTCACATATGAACCTTGTAAAAGGGTATGACAACATGGATATAGGCCTAAATTTAAATAAGTAGGAAATTATAGAAAATTAAAGTCAAAAGAGTAAGATAATACCGGCAGTGGGAATTTTAGAAGATGTCTATAAAGACTCTCGTTTGAGAGTGGAACAGAATTTAACTTACGGTAAGTCCGACGGGGTGACATGAGTCGAAGTGGTTTTAAAATGAAGAGATAAACTCGCAGCCGTTTTGAAACTCCTGAAAATAAAAAAATATTAATTATAACTTACTAGCTTCGCCACGCGGTGTTACCCGCGGTAAGTAAGTAAGTGCGTATGATCCAGTGGCCAACTCTGGTTACAGAGTTTCTAGGCCGCCCGAAGGCCTTTTTTTTTACCTGATGGTAGGACTCTTCAGCAAAAGTCCGTCTTGGTGGGTACCACCGCAGTGTCAGATATTCTACCTCCAAGCAGTAAGTGTGCAAGCTGCACTGTGTTTAGGTTTGAAGGCCACTGTAGCAAGTAAAATTACTGGGCGAAAGAGACTTAACAACAATGTCTCGGGATGATAAGCGCAGTGCAGTGCCACGCAAACGCTTAAAAACTTTAAGCTTTGGGTGGCACTGCATCTGTTATAGTCAGGCGTGGTGCTTAATATCAGGTGGGCGCCTTGATTGTCCTGTCACTTGATAACATAAAAAAAAATGGCCTCTGAACAGGCTTAACAACTTTGAACTAGTGGTTTGGTCTAGTGGTAGTGACCCCGCCTTCCGATCCTAAGGTCGTGGGTTCAAACCAGATCGTGCACCAATGGATTTTTCTGTTCGAAAAATGTATGTGCGCAATGCTAGTGCTCTCATAAGGTGAAGGAAACCATCGTAAGGAAACCGGCATGTCCAAGACTTAAAGATTCAAAAGACATCCACCAATCCGTCCACAGTATTGTCACATTAAAATTGTTATTGAATTATTAGTATATTTAAGTAAGAACATACTTATAACTAGATTTTTTTTTTATACAACTGAAATGGCAACCAAGCGTACGGCCCACAAAATGGTAAGCGGTTACCGCAGCCTAAGGACGCTTGCAATACCAGAGGTATCACTCGTGGGTTGCCACCTTGAGGCTAAGATTGAAAGCCTCATGTGCCAGTAATTTCACCGGAAACCATACCCTTCACACAGGAACACAGCAATGCGAGCATTACTGCTTGGCGGTAGAAATAGGTGTGGTGGTAGTCCTTCCCCGGACGAGTTCTATCACAAAGAACTCTACTACTCTTATGTTATAGAGAACTCTACTGAGAACTCTACTACTCTTATATTAAGTGGGGTGAGTGCCCACCATTATTATTGTTCTGTGACAACACAGTGCAGTGCACACTACTGCTTGGAGGTAGAATATCTGGCACTGCGGTGCTACCTACCCACCAAGACAGACTCTTGCTGAAGAGTCCTACCACCAGGTGAAACCATTTACATACACAAACCATTGGTGTTTGCGGCGCGTTTATTTCAGGGCTCGGAAACCGGTTAAAATTTAAAACCGGTTTCGGCCATTAACCATAAACCGAAAGTGTTTCGGCCATTAACCATAAACCGAAAGTGTTTCGGCCATTAACCGTAAAACGAAATGGTTTCTGTTTTAGGTTTAGGTTCGCTATTGGTTTCTGGAATTAACCAGTTAACATGGGTATCAAATTATATTGTTTTGGGTGTTTTTCATTGATAAACGTATTTTTTTGCTTTCTTTCTGTATTATAGTTTTTAAAACTATATATCTTATGTATGTTTACGTAAGTTTATTAGTAAGTATTTAATTTTATTCTGATTTATTTCTGGTATATTACTATTTCTATTTTCTGTACACGTACCTACCACTATAATCACCTCTCTCTAGCCTCAATGGTTTGCTGGAAGAAAACTCTTTTTAGGGTTAAGCTGGCCCTTGTATATGTATTTTCTATAAACAATTTTTAATGTATTATTTGTGTACTATATAGAATAAATTAAAAAAAAAAACTATCATGGTTATTAACATAATTTTCACTAATAATTTACAATGATTTGTGAGTTTTATTGATTCGGCGCAGTTACATGCACCATGATGGAGTAGAGTAGCCAGAGAGAGATCAGAATGGAAGAGGTTTGAAGGAGGCCTTTGCCAACTGGCAAACGGACTTCCAAAAAATAAGGAAACACCAGATATTAAGCAAATAATTTTAATTAAGTAGGTAATATATTAATTACTTATTTATGAGAACAGTGAAGTAGCAGTATAAATAAATAAATAAATAATGCTGGACAATCCACACAGCATCATCTAGCTCCAAGGTAAGCTGCTGTTAAACAGAGCTGAATTATGGGTACTAGATGACTGATATATTTAATACAATACAATACATAGATAGATATTTTTTTATTATATATAGAAAATACCCAGAACACCCGCAACAAATATTTGTAGATCGTACAAACATTTGCCCCGAAGCGGGAATCGAACCCGCAACCTCTGCGTCGCAGGCAGACCTGCGCCCGCTGCGCCACATCGGTCGTCATTGTAATATAGTATAATAAATATAGTATAACATTGTATAACATTGTATATCTAACTAATGCCCGAATAAAAGGCTTATTTTTTTTTTACATGCACCATGATCACGGGAGAAAAAAAACATCACAAATCATGGTAAATATCCCGTTATTAGTAAAATATATTTTTTTATTACCTGTCGCATTCAACGCAGTAGAAGGGCTTCACCTCTGAATGCTTGGTGGCGTGGTTCCTGAGGTGAGAGGGCGCCTTGAAAGCCATCCCGCACTCGTGGCATACGAAGTGCTTTTCTAAAGACTCGCAAGAATCCGCCATGTGCTTCCTGTACGATAAAAAAAAGATTTATTAGCTACGTCTCAAGTGATAAGACAATCAAGGCGCCCACCTGATGTTAAGCACCACGCCTGACTATTACAGATGCAGTGCCACCCAAAGCTTAGTTTTCAAGTGTCGACGTGGCACTGCACTGTGCTTATCACCCCGAGACATTGTTGTTAAGTCTCATTCGTCTAGTAATTTCACTTGCTACAGTGCCCTTTAAACCTAAACACAGTGCAGCTTGCACACTACTGCTTGGAGGTAGAATATCTGACACTGCGGTGGTACCCACCAAGACGGACTCTTGCTGAAGAGTCCTACCACCAGGTTGTTGTGAGTTGGTCGAATATAGTGATCATCATGACAGCCTTCTAATGTTCCCACTGCTGGGACACTGGCCTACTCTCAGGCGAGAGTGATTGGGTCTTAATCCACCACGCGGATCCAATGAGGATTGGTGGATTGCACATATCTTTAAAATTTTTAGTTTTTGGACAGCACGAATTCCTCAGGATATTTTCACCGTATGAGAGCACTGGCATTGCGCAGATACATTTTTCGAATAGAAAAATCCATCTTTGCACGACTGGGTTCGAACTCACAACCGGTTCGAGCGGGTTCACTACCATTAGACCACCAGTGCTCTTTCAGTATGTTATGTGCTAAGTTATATTTATGCCATCAAGTAGGCCATACGCTTGGTTGCCACTTTAGTGGTACAAAATGTCTGTCGTAAATAAATGTCAATTCTGGTACCTTATTATATGCTCTTTCAAAGACCCCTTCGTGGCATACGATTTATTGCAAGCCTCACAAATCACCTTGCCATGCCCGGAGTGATTGTAAAGTCTGTGTTTACGAAGCGATTCGGCGCGGCTGGAATTATTAAAACCACATCACATCACACTATCACACTAAATTTTTACAAGAGTAGTTTTTTCTTTTCAAGAGGCTTTCGATCTAAGCCTCAAGGTGGCAACCCGCGAGTGATACCTCTGGTATTGCTAGCGTCCATAGGCTACGGTAACCGCTTACCATCTTGTGTGGTTGGGAAACATGCCCTTAAAACTTGCAAAACCGCGGCTGAAACTACGGGGCGCAGCTAGTCACACTATCAAGCTTCACACTAATATTATAAATACGAAAGTTTGTATGTCCGGTTGTTTTATGTATGTTTGTGAGTCTATAACTCAATAACCACTGAACCAATTTTTATCCTGGAAAAATATACGGTTCCTAAGTTCCACGTAAGCAAAGTCACGGACAAGTTAAGATATATTTAAAAGCCTAATATGTATTTTGTGCCCATGGTTTTCCTAAGTAAGTTCGTATGAGTCAGTGGCCAACTCTGGTGATAGAGTTTTTAGGCCGCCCGAAAGCCTCTGTCATGGCTTAACTACCTTGAAAAAGCCGGGACCGACTGCTTAACGTGCCCTCCGAAGCACGGGAGCGCTCAGTTGAAATTGCCACTGGAGGTCACCCATCCAAATGGTGACTACGCGGAACAGTGCCTAACTTCTGATCTGTTAAGAACAACATAGCCAGCTATGATTTTGCTTATGGTTTTCCTAAAATAGGTATATAAATAAAAATAAATAAATAAACAAGTAGGAGAAGTACTAGTGAAAAAAAAAAACTTAAAAAACTTACGTGAAAACTTTAGGGCAGTGCGGACACTTCAGCTCAAAGTATCCTACGATGCTGTGCTTTGCTGCGAAATGTTCTTTTATTGTGGTATGGTTCGAGCATACATACTCGCAATTGATGCATTGGTAACGTCTGGAAAGATCAGATTATTTTTTTTATACAACTGAAGTGGCAACCAATCGTACGGCCCACAAGATGGTAAGCGGTTACCGCAGCCTATGGACGCTTGCAATACCAGAGGTATCACTTGCGGGTGCCCGCCACCTTGAGGCTAAGATCGAAAGCCTCATGTGCCAGAAATTTCACCGGAAACCATACCCTTCACACCGGAACACAGCAATGCGAGCATTACTGCTTTGCGGCAGAAATAGGTATGGTGGTAGTCCTTCCCCGGACGAGCTCTATCACAGAGAACTCTACTACTCTTATGTTATAGAGAACTCTACTGAGAACTCTACTACTCTTATATTAAGTTTAACTATTAATTTATAGTTGCGAGCGTACACTACGGTGACCGCTTACCATCAAGTGGGCCGTATGCTTGGTTGCCACTTATTATTATTATTAAAAACCTTTTATTTCCAAACTTATTAACTATTTACATTTAACATAAAATGTGTATTTTCCATTAGTATATATTAATTTTGGATTTTATTTGGTTGCCACTTAAGTGGTATATAAAATCTTTTGATCTAAATGTTAAACTCAACTAGATTAAAGATTTTAAAATTTAACTCGTGTTTTGGCTACCTCTACATAGTATAAAACAAAGTCGTTTCCCTCTCCCCCTCTGTCCTCTGCCTCTCCTCGTCTATCCCTCTGTATGTATGCACTTGGTTTTGCAGTTTTGATCAATGAAAGAGCGATTCAAGAGGTTTTTAAGCCTACAGTTTAAAAGTACCCGTGCAAAGCCGGGGCGGGTCACTGGTTATGAATAAGAAGCTTCTTTTCTTTGACGACCGATGTGGCGCAGCGGGCGCAGGTCTGCCTGCGACGCGGAGGTTGCGGGTTCTATTCCCGCCTCTAGTCAAATGTTTGTACGAGCTACAAATATTTGTTCCGGGTGTTCTGGGTATTTTCTATATAATTATAATAAAAATCCCTATCTATGTATTGTATTGTATTATGTATATATCAGTCATCTAGTACCCATAACACAGCTCTGTTTAACAGCAGCTTACCTTGGGGCTAGATGATGCTGTGTGGATTGTCCAGCATTATTTTCTCTCATCTATTCTGTGTCTGAGTCTAAATACATATTATTTTTAATTAAATACGATAAATATAATTTCAAAAGCTGAGTTAGAACTTTATGAAAAGGTTACAAAACTTACAATGTGTGATTTAGTTTGTGAGTTTCCAGCTTGCCCGCTGTGTCGTATCTCATTGTACATACAGGACAGCAAAATTTGCCACTACTCTGAAAAAAATGAAGGCATGGGAATCTAGCAAAACTTCAATGAGACTGCATGGTTCATCATAGTAGTAGTAGAGTTCTTTGTGATAGAACCTGTCCGGCGAAGTACTACCAACATACATTTCTGCCGCAAAGCAGTAATGCTCGCATTGCTGTGTTCCGGTGTGAAGGGTATGGTTCCCGGTGAAATTACTGACACATGAGGCTTTCGATCTATGTCTTAAGGCGGCAACCCGCGAGTGGTCTGTTGTATTGTAAGCGTCCATAGGCTGCGGTAACCGCTTTCCATATTGTAGGCCGTACGCTTGATGCCAAAATATCATGACAGCCTTCTAATGTTTCCACTGCTGGGACACATGCCCACTCTCGAGCGAGAGTGATTGGGTCTTAGTCCACCACGCGGACCCAATGCGAATTGGTGGATGGCACATGTCCTTCGAATTTTTACTCACAATGTTTTCCTTCACCGTATGAGAGCACTGGCATTGCACAAATACATTTTTCGAATAGTAAAATCCATTGGTGCCAGCTGGGTTTCTATCGCTTTAGGTTTGATCTTTAATATTGTTATGGATGGATAATATTGATATCTCACTTACCATGCGATGTTTTTTCAAATGTTTTTCGTAACTACTCCGTATTAAAAAACCTTTAACACATATCTCACATTTATATGTACTAGATTTATATGACATTGTTTGAGCCCTATTTTCATTTTCATTCTTCATTTGCTTCTCGTTTAAGTGCATTTTGATATATATCTTTGGGATATCTGGAAAAATCATCACCATGATCAGCCTTTTAATAACACTGGCATACTCTCGAAAGATTGTGACTCAATTATTAAGCAAACTCAATTTACCTGATACGATTTCACGAACTGGAAAAAGGACGGCGCCGAAACGGAGGCACTATTAATGAGGCTTTCGATCTATGCCTCAAGGTTTTTTTTTATACAACCTGAAGTAGCCTATGGACGCTTGCAATACCAGAGGTATCACTCGCGGGTTGCCACCTTGAGGCTAAGATCGAAAGCCTCATGTGCCAGTAATTTCACCGGAAACCATACCCTTCACACCGGAACACAACAATGCGAGCATTACTGCTTGGCGGCAGAAATAGGTATGGTGGTAGTCCTTCCCCGGACGAGCTCTATCACAAAGAACTCTACTACTCTGAGTGTTCGGGGTGTGGTGAGGGCTCAATATCGATCGTCATGGCACTTCTTGAGGGAGGCCTATGTCTTAGTGATGGGTCGTCCTACCGATGTTTTCCAGTTCACGATCACAATTTGTAGAACCTTTATTTCCAAGCGATTATTAGTTCTGCGAGTTATATTGGCTTGCCTATTGCCACTTCAACTTGTTGGTAACCCTAGTTATACGCATTCCCTCGTTTCGGATTACGCTACAAAGACAACAGTTATGGTTTACATAAAAATAATACTTTCAACCCTTTACTCACCTTGTTCCTTTATTTTAATTTCTTTCTTTTTTGTTCGTTCCTTTTTTTTAATTCCTTTAACCTTATGACTTTTCATAACTTTTCGTAAGCTTTTTAAGTCTATATTGTCTAACTCTATTTCTCTTTTCAGAAATAAGTTCAGAGGGATATCGTCCTCTTCTTCCGCTTTTAGTAATGATTCTTGCAAATCCGCTTTTGGTAATGATTCTTGCAAATCCGCTATTGGTAATGATTCTTGCAAATCCGCTATTGGTAATGATTCTTGCAAATCCGCTTTTGATATTGATTCTTGCAAATCCGCTTTTGGTAATGATTCTTGCAAATCCACTTTTGATTTTGATTCTTGCAAATCCGCTTTTGGTAATGATACTTGCAAATCCGCTTTTAGTAATGATTCTTGCAAATCCGCTTTTAGTAATGATTCTTGCAAATCCGCTATTGGTAATGATTCTTGCAAATCCGCTATTGGTAATGATTCTTGCAAATCCGCTATTGGTAATGATTCTTGCGAATCCGCTTTTGGTAATGATTCTTGCAAATCCGCTTTTGGTAATGATTCTTGCAAATTCGCTTTTAGTAATGATTCTTGCAAATCTGCAAACAAAACAATCCTACTTATATTATAAATGCGAAAGGCTGTGTGTATGTTTGTTACCACGTATCTCCGTGACGACTTAACCGATTGTGATGAAATTTGGAATGTAGATGGCTTAAGTCCTAGAATAACACATAGGTTAATATACTTATATATTTTTTATTCAGGAAAAATTTAATGTTCCTGTGGGATAGCATAAAAATTGCAAAAACGCGGGTGAAGCCGCACGAGTCAGCTCCTAATAAATAAACTAAATTACGAATTAATTAGACAACAGTTATTTTATTATCCGAACTACTATAATGATATATGTCATGATAACACTATAAAAAAAATTAACTATTGTAATAGTTCCAAATAGGTAGGTATAGTTCGCACGGTCGTAGTAAAGTTAGCCGTTTCGATGCGCAATGGAGCTTATTGGAACTAAATTGTCTTTGCATCACAAACGGCTAACTTCACGGAAGCCTAGATCAGCTGTGCGAACTATACACATTAACAGGTTATACATCGTTCTTTTGTCAACCGATCAAAATTGAACAAACAGTTTAGCAAACCGAAATAAGAATAAATGCATAAGGTTACCGGTAATGTTAACCGATTAATTTCTGAAACTCAACATTATATAGCGAAGAATCGCCGTGCGAAACAAACTACGAAACTTCATTTTAACCGGTTAATATCGATTTACTAACCGGTTTACCATTTTAACAGGTTGTCGAAATTAACCTTAAACTTAAAACTGAAATCTGTTTCGGTTTAGGGTCAATGGCCGAAACCGGTTTGAAAGTTTTACCGGTTTTAAAACCCTGCATAGGTAGATAGGTACCTAGGGCGTTTGTAATTAAGATAGAAGAAATTTGTCAAATTTGAAATTTGTCAAATCTATAACACAAACCGAAGTACTGTAATTAAATTAACCTACAACCATTACCTTCAATTAACTCTCCAACCAAATGCTCCAGTCCCTCCAACTTAGGCTCAAGCTTGGTCAGTTCATTGTTCCCCACGATGGTATACAGCTCCTCATCATCTTCCACTGTCCCGTTCAGATCAATGCTGATGAGAGGTGTTTGTGATAGAGTGATGGATGATTGGACTTGCTCACGGATCGTTTGGATGGATGATGATAGAGCCTGAAATTGTGTATACATTGTATAAAACAAAGTTGCTACCTCTTTGTCTCTTCGTATGTATGCTTAGATTTTTTAAATACTCTTTTATTTTTAAAAAGAAACAAAACTGCTATCAATGATTTTCTAAAATTAGCTTGCCTTGCCCTTGACTCGTGAAAAAAAATAGTAAGTGTTTATTTGTTTAAGTTTTTTGTTTGATAAGCGAGTTTGGTTGATGAGGGAGAGTGAGTGATTGCAATTATGTTTGTTTCCAACAAGTAAAATAATATTTAATTCCTAAGAGATTTAAAGTGATTTTCCTTCAGAGGGCCAACCATGAACTCTTATAGTGATTCAAATAAATACCTAAACTAAATTGTCAAAAAATTTTGTACCATGACATCATTATTAGACAATCATGTCATGGTATAAAATTTTTGACAATTTAGTTTAGGTCTTCATTTGAATCTCTATAAGAGTTCATGGTTGGGCTTCAGGGCCCAAGTACAATTTTTTTCTTTTTTAATATTTTTATGAAGGAGATATTTTTTATATCTCGACTTCTTTCAAAGAGGATGGTGGGACATTGCGAAGGAGAGATATGATTGGAGAGATTTGGGGGAGACCTTTGCCCAGCATGGGGACGAAACAGGTAAACAAAAAAAAAATATATATATTTTTATGGCGCAATATGATTGAATTGCACTCAAACAATCAATTATTTTGCACAATTCGTGATATTGCTCAAAGTAATTGTAGGCTCGCCTAAGGCGAAAGTGTTAAAAATTTATATGTTATTCAATTTGTTGTATTGCTCCCTGGACTGTTGTTATGTTGTATAACTAATAGCTCCTACCTAATATAATGTAAAAATTTATACTTACCCCTTGAAAGTTCTCCAAATATATCTGGTTGCTCTGTACATTTTGTATAAACAGTTCTGTGTGCTGTGCTAGCCTGTTGCAGATATAACATAACTTTATTGTATCACCCTGCAAAAGTATTAGGGTTTTAAGAGTAATAGAGTTCTCTGTGATAGAGCTCGTCCGGGGAAGGACTACCACCATACCGATTTCTGCCACCAAGCAGTAATGCTCGCATTGCTGTGTTCCGATGTGAAGGGTATGGTTTCCGGTGAAATTACTGGCACATGAGGCTTTCGATCTTAGCTTCAAGGTGGCAACCCGCGAGTGTTTCCTCTGGTATTGCAAGCGTCCATAGGCTGCGGTAAACACTTACCATCTTGTGGGCCTTATGCTTGGTAGTATAAAAAAAAAAAAAAATAGTAGTTATTATAGCACATACACAATACACAGGCTCGTCAACAAGAGGTATGGATAAGAGACATCTGCTATCTCTCTTAGCTCATGTATGACTGACTCTTTCTGTCCTGCATGAGACAGTACCCGGTTGTTTAAGTCTTAACTAACACAAACACTACACTCAATATTATCAGCGAGATATAACATTGCCGTTATGGTATGCTTGCTATTGGGTGTTTCACTGCTTGCCCGCAATATGTTGGAGACACTGCCTTCCAATCCTGGGTAGCGGTGCATTAAGACACAATCATTCTCGCTTAAGAGTAGGCCAGTACCCCGGCAGTGGGAACATCGGCAGGCTGTCATGAACTCATGATACACCGAAATTCTATACTTATCTAAATATTCTAGCAATCGTTTTTGTAAGTACCTGGAAAATTGCTTTGAGAGGCTCACATTGGATAGGAAACTCTTCTAAACTGAACTCTTCTTCTGTGGCCAGGCAACCAAAACAACATGAGCTGGTTTCCTCCATTATTATTAATATTATTATTTATTATTATGGATCACCAACGAAAGATACACAGGATATACAAAGATATACATTTACGCTTTACTTGTCATAATGCTGGAAAGAAAACTACATATGTCATTGTTGTAAACCACATTTTGGAAAAAGATGGTAATCAAAGCTATTTCAGCAAATCGTACGAATAGGTAAAACAATTCTAAATTTCAAACGACTACAATTTTAAGTACTTTCTTACACTAATAAATTATCTGTGTAGAGTAGTGATGTGCGTGCGTGCAACTTCGATAAATAAATCTACATTTTAGTAAGTGAATGACCCAGTTCAGTTCCAGTTTAGGGCACAAAGCACGTGCAAATAAAAAAAATAAAAAAAACGTAGTGCTTACATTCTCTTGGAGCACATGAAGAGTAAAGCTTCTTTTATGGAGCAGAGTACTAGTACCACCTTTTTTTTAACGAGAGAAAAGGAGTTCTTTTGCTTTAAAGTCCTTTCAAGTTGGTACTTCTCTTAATATCATAATAATAATAAATAATGTAAGTAAATCTTAGTAAGCATGTACACAAAAAGTTCATATAACGCGTACTTTGATTAAGGTAAGTAAAGTAAAGTAAAAAATATCTCTGATCAATTATATCACAAGGATCATTTTGGAACGTCTTAGGCGGACCCTACACCTACAATAAGTTTGCACAATATTTTTATTGCGCAATATGGTTGAATCGCCCTTCTCACTCAAACGATAAATTATTATTTTGACGCAATCATTGATGACTCATAAGCGTCAATCTTTTCACGTGAGCAGGATCAAACGGAACTGTTCCGTGAACAAGATGTCAGGCCAAGACTTGGCTGCAGCTATAGTGTTGCTACTTGTGGCTAAAATAAAAATAAAATTCGTCGCTGGTTAAAAGACTGCTACATGAAAAGGCAAAAATATACCCACGAGCATGGTCCGATCCTCGTCAAGGCGACGCACAGACTAAAAAATATTGCGCAATACAGATCCTACATGGTGCAATGATAATATGGTGCAATAAAAATTAAACTCGCTCAAACTTTCGTTCAATCATTGCGCAAACTTCAATAGGTAGGTACTTCTACAATACTAACCCTAGACGATCATTTGTATTGCGTAAAACTGTAAAACAGGTGAATTTACGCTAGTTCCACGCGCCCCAGCGCGAGCATCGGTGGTCTAGTGGTAGTGACCCCGCCTTCCGATCTTAAGGTCGATTTTTCTGTTTTCAAAATCAAAAATTATGTGCGCTATGCCAGTGCTCTCATACGGTAAAGGAAAACATCGTGAGGAAACCGGCATGTCCAAGAACTAAGAATTCGAAAGACATGTGCCATCCACCAATCCGCATTGGGTCCGCGTGGTGGATTAAGACCCCATCACTCTCGCCTGAGAGTAGGCCAGTGTCCCAGCAGTGGAAACATTAGACAGTAACAGTTTTTTTTTTACAACTGAAGTGGCAACTAAGCGTACGGCCCACAAGATGGTAAGCGGTTATCGCAGCCTATGGACGCTTGCAATACCAGAGGTATAGCTCGCGGGTTGCCACCTTGAAGCTAAGATCGAAAGCCTCATGTGCCAGTAATTTCACCGGATACCATACCCTTCACACCATACTGCTTGGCGGCAGAAATAAGTATGGTGATAATCCTTCCCCGGACGAGCTCTATCACAGAGAACTCTACTACTCTTAAAACCTGGCCTTGGTCTTTTGTAGGGATCTTGATAGATAGATAATCATTAAAGATACCATTGATAACAGTTTTTATTTTTTTATTTTGGCTTCTTTCATAATCTAAAGTAAGTTTATCTTTGTGAAGGAGTGCAACACAATGCAAAACAACATGGCGGGATTAACGAACAACTGGGTTGTTAGGTACTGTCAAAGTCAAGATGCGCCACGATCGATCATTGGCTTATAGCTGTCATGGCGGACCTCCAGTGTTCCCGTTTTAGGAAACTCAACACAACAAACATTTTTCCTCTAAAACTTTGTTTGTCTATTTAAAAATAAAATTGTTTGTTACTGTTAGTCTTATATTTTTTTCCAATTTTTCTATGGTGTTACAAAGACCTAGGCCACTATGAAATTGGTCCTATATATAAGTTTTGCTTTTTTGCTTTAGCTAAAATTCTGAGATTTCATGTACTCTGCAGGTAGCTTCTTGGTTCCAACGGAAGATCAGCGTTGTGTTGCCAAGACACAACAAATGCTGAGTTGGACGCCAATTTGTAACGTGGTGTGGATAGGGTGCCTTGACACACACATTCGTTTAGTTTTGCGGTTTTGGTTAATATTATTATTTTTTTTGTTGTTCTTTTTATTTAGTTAGATTCCTAACTATATTATTTTGTTTGTGTTGTGTTTCTACTATTTAGTTTTAAACCTTTTGTTTCATGTACCTATCTACTGTCACTTTTTTCTTTCTTTCTTTCTTCTTTCTTTCTTTCTTCTTTCTTCTTCTCTACGGTTTACTTAGGTTTACTTTGCATTGGCAAAATAAAGTTTTGACCTACCTACCAAGAAAGATGCCAGCATACAAATAAAACTTCTAGCTGATTTCATTAATTACCGTTTTATTTTAAATACAAAACTTTTACAAACTCAATAAAAAAACAAAAGCTTGGAAGCCCTTTCATCACGACAAGTCGTCGAATGTTCCACAGCTGGGACACTGGTTTAGGTAGGTACTCTCGAGCGAGAACCCAAAGTGGATTGGTGGAATGCACATGTTCTTGGAGATGCCGATTTCCCACAATGTTTTTCATAAAATTGTCAATGGTGTCGATTCTGCTGTAACATTGTCTAAACTAAACTAACTAAAATTGTTGCCATCCTTTTCTAATGAAAAAAAATACAAAAATCCGCGATACTTTTAGTTAGCTAAGTTTAGAAAATGCTACAACAAAATCGACTAACTGGCAACTTATTGCAAATCATTTAATGTTAGAATACATTTTGATAGTACATTTTACAAACGGGTGTTTTCACGTACCGGTATATCGATGAAGAGGTACCGGTACGTGAAAACACCCGTTTGTAAAATGTATGATATAGTTTACGATAGTTTTATGAGTAACATTTTGATGGTTATTCTGTTGGTTTTGAATCTTTTGTGCGATGATACTCTTCTGGGTGCCGTCTGAAACAAAATAAAATAAATTAAATAGGTATGACTTCAGATGAGTATGTAAGTTCCTGTGAAGCAGTGGCCAACTCTGGTGTAAGCTAGGCCACCTGAAGGGTCTGAGCAATATAATCAGTCGATAACGTAAATAGCTGTAGGCACCTTTTTTGTTGTCTTCAGTGCCTAGTTAGAAAGTTCAGTGGAATAGTAGATATTACGAATTTTTCGTCTATCTTCTTTCTTATTATAACAATCTTGTAAAAACCTCTAGGCTTGCCTTCGTGTTTCCATTCAAATTGTTAAAAAACGTATCCTCTGTTGGTTTTTCTAAGAAATAAAATTAAATATAACTTATAACTAACTTCTTTTGATGTCGATGCAAGGTGCTCTTCTGCGCGAAGAACTTCCCGCAATACAAGCAGAGGTGCCTGCCTTCGCCTGTGTGTATCCTCTCATGCACCGTCAGGTTGAATTTCTTTTGAAACTGCTTTTTGCAGACGCTGGAAACGATTTTGCTGGTTAGAAGTGGCGCCATCTAGTCTCGGAGGTAGAAAGCTTTGAAGTTTAATAAATAAAATAATGGCGGACAAGCTACAGCTTACAAGTGGCGCCATCTATGTTCGAATACTCAAACACTATTTAAATATTGAGCACTGGTTGTCTAGTGGTAACCCCGTCTTCCCTTTCCCGTTGGTTCAAACCCGGTCGTGCACCAATGGATTTTTCTGTTCGAAAAATTTCATCTACCGTAGTCCGTAATTCATTCTCGCTCGAGAGTGGGCCAGTGTCCTAACAATGGGAGGTTTAGAAGGCTGTTATGATGATGAGGCCTTATGATTTCTTCCAGGCAACTTACACCGGAAGCACGCCCAGACACTCAATCAAATGTATGCAAACGCGTCGCAATCACCACATGCATGGTTTATGTACATATAGGTACGGTGCCGTTGTATGTGTGAGTGTCATGGTTGTCCCCACCCAATTATAGCAAGAGCGAGATAGCACACTTTCGCTCGCGCTGGCATGCACGCGATTGGACCTACACATAATAAAAATAAACGCGTGCCATAGCCCTTAGCTTCAGTGCCGACGAACTTGCGACCGGGGTGGGGTAAGTACAACCTGTGGGAGGTAAGGAGTGGCCATTCTGTACGTAGTTTTAAGAGTAGTAGAGTTCTCTGTGATAGAGCTCGTCCGGGGAAGGACTACCACCATACCTATTTCGGCCGGCAAGCAATAATGTGCTCGCATTGCTGTGTTCCGGTGTGAAGGGTATAGTTTCCGGTGAAATTACTGGCACATGAGGCTTTCGATCTTAGCCTTAAGGTGGCAACCCGCGAGTGATACCTCTGGTATTGCTAGCGTCCATAGGCTGCGGTAACCGCTTACCATCTTGTGGGCCGTACGCTTGCCACTTCAATTGTATATAAAAAAAGTACTAATATCTATTCTGTGGCGGAAGGTTTGATGTTACCTGCAACTGAAAGGCTTGATACCGAAATGTTTTCCATTCTTGTGGTTGGTGAGATGGTCTGTCCTCGCGAAGCCCTTGCCGCACAGATCACATAGCAGTGTTAGCTTAGCTTCAGAAGGGTTTTCACTGTGCTCCTGTAATAGCAAAAATAAATAAATAAATAATGCCGGACAATCCACACAGCATCATCTAGCCCCAAGGTAAGCTGCTGTTAAACAGAGCTGTGTTATGGGTACAAGATGACTGATATATACTTAATACAATACTTATATTGATATTTTTTATTATATATAGAAAAATACTCAGAACACCCGGAACAAATATTTTTAGATCGTACAAACATTTGACCCGAGGCGGGAATCAAACCCGCAACCTCCGCGTCGCAGGCGGACCTGCGCCCGCTGCGCCACATCGGTCGTCCGTAAATAGAATTGTTAAAACTTTTTTATCCTTGTAGTTGTATGATAGAACTATTAGAACAAAAACTGTCTTATTTGTTTTTTTTTATACAACCAAAACAAAATAAATAAACAATAATAAACGGATTCTTTAATGATTATCGAATTATCTAGACCCCTACAAAGGACCAGGTCCGGCTCCATACTGCGTGAAACAACTCCTTTTATACAGATATAATATACTACATAGACTTCTTTTTATCCCGTAAATATAGCCGGTTCCTGTACGATATGTAAATGTTTAACGGTTAAATATGAATAAAATATAACCTCCATATGCATAGTCAGTCCATTCTTATTATCACATGTGAAACTACATTGGGTGCACGTGTACTTCCTGATAGCTGACAACCCTGGATGCCTCTTGTTACGATGGGTGACCAGATACCTGAAAAGTAAGAAAATATTAGAAGTAGATTGCGCAGCATTCTAATGGTGAAAGAATTTTTAAAATCGGACCAGTCGTTTTTTTTTTTTTTTTTTTTTTTTTTTTATACAACTGAAGTGGCAACCAAGCGTACGGCCCACAAGATAGTAAGCGGTTACCGTAGCCTATGGACGCTTGCTATACCAGAGGTATCACTCGCGGGTTGCCACTTTGAGGCTAAGATCGAAAGCCTCATGTGCCAGTAATTTCACCGGAAACCATACCCTTCACACCGGAACACAGCAATGCGAGCATTACTGCTTGGCGGCAGAAATAGGTATGGTGGTAGTCCTTCCCCGGACGAGCTCTGATTCGTAACAAACAAAAATACCTCAGTCTTGTTACGGCATTCGTACAAGGTGGCCGCGCACGTTTAGGTATAATTATTGTGCGCTCCGTCTGCTATTGTTGTCCAGTGCACCTGTGTGCGCCGCTGGCGGCCGGGTCACTGATAACGATGCGCTTGGATTAACTAAACTACAATGGAAGAGAATACCGAGATTGAACTTAAAAATAGGTTCGCCGTACTGGATAGTGAGAGTTCGTTAAGTGAAAATGAAATGTTAGAAGTGGAGATGGAGCAACAGCACAATGAAGACAATAAAATTGAAGCCGAAAAAAGAGAAATAAGAGTAGATAGACCAACTATGAAAAGAAGAATAGTAGCAAAAAGAGGAATTGAAGAAGATGATAATGAATGGACACAAGTTAAGCCAAAGGAAAAAAAGCCTAACAATGATGACATAGAGATATATATATCATGCAGTGAAAAAATGCCTAAATTGTTTGCTTTGGCAAAAACTTTTAAAATACATGGTCTAAATGACATAATAAAAGTTAAATTCGTTAATCCATTCAAAGTTCGAGTCGACGTCAGTAGCGAAGAATGCGCATCAAAATTAGAAACTTGCAAGGAGTTGTTAGAAAAAGGGTGGAGAATTCACCGTGCCATGGAAAAAAACCTATCCTTTGGTGTTATAAAAAACGTTGATATCGATATGGAGGATGAAGAAATTTTGAAATGCATCACTAGCCCTGATAATGCGGATCTAATATCAATCTACCGACTCAAACGACGGAGTAAAGAAGAAGATGGATGGAAGGCGAGTGAATCAGTACGTCTCTGTTTCAAAGGATCATATCTCCCATCGTATGTACATGTGGATGGATTGCGCATCAGGGTCGACCCTTATGTATTCCCGGTCTCACAATGCGCGAGATGCTGGAAGCTGGGTCATGTGACGAAAAGATGTCCGTCAAACAAAACAGTTTGTCCTAAATGCGCCGGTGACCATGATAATTGTGAGACAAAATACTTTAAATGTGTAAATTGCGACGGCAGGCATATGGCCATGTCAAAATTGTGCCCGGCTTTTGTAAAAGAGAAAAAACTCAGGGAGATAATGGCAGAGTATAACTGCACGTATAGAAGAGCATTAACCATGTATGTGTCACCACTACAACCTGAGCCACAACCTCACAGTAATCAAAAATATAAAGAGACAGAACCAAGCTCGGAATACTTAAGAAACTTATTTCCAGAATATTGCCAACCCACTGCCTCGACTCCGTCTGCCACGCCAAAGTTTGCAGAAGTACTAAAGACAAAAGCTACCGTCCATGAAGGAAACGAAAAGAAAACACCACATCGTCCTACTTCAAAACCACAGCGCATGCCTTCTTCGTGGAATTGGACAGAAGATACTGAGGAGATACATTTTGATCCAAAAGAGGAAAATAAACCTACGCGTGACGAAGACAAGTCAGATAAATCTCATAGATCCAACAACATTAAGGACTTACTGAAGAGACTTAAAGAGATTTTATTTCTAAGAGGTGCATCAATACAATCTAAATTAAAGATGGGATTCAAGTGCTGTGCAGAGTGTTTAGTGTTTATGTTAGTTGACTTTATTCCAGACTGGCCAATATTGCAGACCATTTATGACTACTTCTGTCAGGATGGCTAATACACGGTCAAAAGTTATTACGTTAAATATCATCCAATGGAACGCCCAAAGTTTAAAGCCAAAATTAATTGCATTTGAGCAGTTTCTATCTCAGGAAAAAATCCACATTGCTGCCTTAAGTGAAACGTGGCTGGTACCTGACAATCGTATTAAGGTAAACGGATCGAAAGGATAGAGATAGCGGATGGGGTGGGGTTGCTATTTTTGTCCATAAATCTATTAAATCTGTACAACTCAATTTAGATAGTACTAACCCTGGTATTGAAATTTTAGCTATTAGAATTTTTAACTGTGACCACATTCAAAATTTAATTTCATTGTATTGTGCCCCATTACCACTTCGAACAAATCAACGCGATTGGGACCATATATTTGCATCTTTTGATTCTAAAACGTTAATTCTAGGTGATTTTAATGGGCATCACACAAATTGGTCATACAAAACCGATCAAAGAGGTACACAAATTTTTGACACACTCATTGATAACTCGTTCATAACGTTAAATAATAATTGTCAACACACACGAATTAAATTAGTTAATAATATTTTGCAGCAGTCTTCCCCCGATGTATCTCTTGCGTCATCAGATATCGCGTTAAGATTGAATTGGGCCACCTTAAGTGAAACTTTAGGTAGTGATCACCTTTTGATAAAAATCTCGCTATCGTGTTTTAATTCTAATAATAATATAACATACAAAAGAAATTTGAAAAAAGCTGATTGGACTGCTTACAAAGAACATTTAAAAACAATTTTTAATTCTTTCATAATTTCAGATGATCTTCAATTATCTTATAATCAATTCATAGAGTGCATCAACACTGCTGCTAATTGCCATATCCCTTTTATTAAATTTAATTCGAGCCCATGTAGTAAGTTTACCCCTAAGCCGTATTGGAATGCTTCCATATCTAAGTCAGTCGCAGAACGCCGTCTTGCACTTTCTATATTCCGGCGAAATCCCACCCCAAACAATTTAGCTATTTTGCAGAGTAAGGTAAGTAACGCGCAAAAACTAATACGGAGAGAAAAAGATAAAGCCTGGCATGAGTACTGTTCGTCAATAGATTCTACAACTAATCAAAGCGAGTTATGGCGTAAATTAAAGTGGTTTAAAGGACTTAACACACCGCGAAATTATGTTGATGAAGATAAGGCTGACCGCTTGCTGCGGACTTTGACCCCCGATTACGTCCGCCCTCAGGATCCTAATTTCTCGTCTTGTAACTATAAACTGGAAACCCCAATACTGAGACAGGAGTTAGATCAGTGTATGCGACATAAAGATACTTCCCCGGGATGTGACAATATATCATACTCGATGATAGCAAATATTCCTGACAATGGTAAATTAATCTTAACAACGCTATGTAATGAATTCTATAAAACCGGTTTCGTGCCCCGGCAGTGGCGCGATATCAACATTGTCCCGATACCCAAGCCAGGTCGTGACCTTCAATCGCTCTCAGCCCTGCGTCCTATATCTATGATATCCTGTCTCTGTAAAATCTTTCACAGTATACTAATCAATAGATTAGAGTGGTTTGTTGAGAAAAATAATGTTCTGTCTCCTAACACAATTGGTTTCAGAAAAGGACAGTCGACCTTAGATAATATAACTAGCCTAGTAACACGCATACAATTAGGATTTCTACAAAGAAAATGCACAATAGCTTGTTTTATAGATATCGACAATGCATATAATAATGTTGACGTAGTAGGTTTGTTGGAGATAATGGATAGTATTGGAGTAGGTACACAAATGTGCCGTTATATTTGGAACTTTTTGAAAGAGCGAAATCTAAAAATTCAAACTGAAAAATCATCCCTTTGCCGAAGTACATATCGTGGTTTAGCCCAGGGCGATCCATTTTCTCCACTTCTTTTTAATATTGTAACTGTCTACGTATGCAAGGAAATAGATAACGTTTACATATCCCAATACGCGGACGATTTTGTCCTGTATGTCAGCTGTAATAATACGAGTGAAGGGACCCAGAGCTTGCAAGTGGCTCTAAATAAATTAAGTGGCATTCTTACAAAAATAGGACTAAATATTTCACCATCAAAAAGTAAAGTTTGTATTTTTCATAACTCTTATTTAAGACAGTCTGTAAGTCTAAATATTCACAATTCCCCGTTACAGGTGGTTGAGCATTTTAAGTATTTAGGACTTTGGCTCGACAGGTCTTTACGCTGGGCAAAACATATAAATGAGATTAAAGAAAAAGCTACTAAATTTCTTAATATTTTTAAAATACTAGCAGGGTCAGGCTGGGGAATGCATCCCCGTCATTTGAGGCGTCTATATATAGCTAGCATAAGAAGCAGGTTAGACTACGCGAGCTTTATTTATGGGAATAGCTGTCAGACACACTTATGCAAATTAGATAGAACGCAAAATCAATGCATGCGCGTAGTAGGTGGGTTTATACGTAGCACAGCTATACATGTCATGGAATGCGAGCTTTGTCTCCAACCTCTGAGTGTGCGTAGGTATTATCTTGCCGGTAAATATTGGTTACGAAAAAAATCACGCTCCGATAGCGAAATTATTAATCTATTAAATGAATTTAGTACTCTTAGTCAAAATATATTATGGAGACGTAAGGTTAAACCGTTATTAGTTACGATTCATGATCACTATAAGAACCTACCTATGTACACAAGTAATAAAAATGAAATGTTTTCACTAGATAAATGGGTGAGCAGTGTGGATGTTTCCAACATAAAACCTAATATTGAAGCTGTTACTGATTCTAAGCGTAGCTATAATGCGGAGTGTTTAAAAAATATATGTAATGTTTTCTTAGATAGCGAATATCGAAATTGCTATAGAATTTATACCGATGGGTCTAAGGTGAATGATATGTCGGGTGTGGCTGTATTTGATCCACAAACAAACGGTAAAATTAAAATTAAAATAAATTCTAAATTATCTATTATGTGCACAGAACTAATTGCAATTGCAGAAGCGGTATCTTACATAGAATCATGTGATGCTGGCCGCTATGTTATTTTGACGGACTCCAAAAGCGCATTACATCACCTCGCTCGATGCACCACGAATTTTCGTTGTGCACCAATAGCATACAGCATTTTGGAGTCACTAGATAAACTTGTTGAAAATAAACATGTCACATTGCAGTGGATACCGTCTCACATTGGCCTATTCGGCAATGAGGACGCCGATCGGCTTGCCACAGAAGCGCTTGTGGACGGTATTCCTATGGCTTTCCTACCCTATCACAGTGATCTTCTATTTTCGGTAAAAATAAAATGCAGACAAATCTGGAAAGAACATTTTGACGAGAGATCATTGAGCAAGGGAATTTGGTATAGGACAATTCAACCAAGTTTAACTAGATCGCCGTGGTTTGATGGAGCTGATATGGGCAGGTCTGACATAGTTACCTTAATGAGGTTACGATCGGGACACATTCCATTGAACAGCTTTGGTTATCTCATGGGTAAGACTAGTTCACCTAACTGTTCCGAGTGTGACGTGAAAGAAGACGCGTATCATATTGTTGTGGAATGTGTCTGGAATTTAACTGAAAGAACTGATTTCTGTATTAATTATAATGAAAATTTGTTTTTGATTGGCAGTTGTAATAATGTGTTGGCTTTTCCCTTGTCGGAACAGGCCAAGGCATTATCAAAGCTGGTAAAAGTAGGAATTAGACGTAGAATTAGATAGGATATTTTAATTTAAGCGCCATTTCGAGGGTGGCATAATCAGTGTGATTAAACCCTCTTAAATAAATAAAGATTAAAAAAAAAAAAAAAAAAAAATACTAAAATACAAATCTTTCCTTTTTATAATATTAGTATAGATAGCTTTATTTTTACTATTTATTTTTATATTTATTAAGCTGACATTTTTATATTTAACTTACTTTTATTTTTGTGTATTTTTATGTTTATTTATAGTTTTTCCGCACTTTTGGAATAAATAAATGAATTGAAAATTTTTCAGTGGCATAAATAACTGTTTAATAGCGGGTAACACCGCGGGGCGCGGCTACTATCTTTGAATAAAATTCAGTTTAATCTTAATACCTGTGCATATGAAAGGCCATGCCACAGAAATCGCAGACAAACGGCTTCACGTTGTTGTGTATGTTCTGATGCTGATCGAACCAGGTCTTCACGAGGAAACCCTTCCCGCATGTCTTGCAGGTGTACTGGAACATACAATGAACCATTTTGGCAAACAGGCAATGGTCCATGCTTTTTTATCAATTTTATTTAGACTCACTTCAAAAAGTTTACAATAAAATAACCGATTACTTAGATGATAAAAAAGCTTGGGACGAATGTGCTCCAACTCTACTCGGCGTGCATAACAATAGCATGCCAAAAAAGGAACCCAGCCAGTGTTGTTGCCAGTTATTTTAAGGCATGAGCGCGTTGGAACTGGCGTAAATTTTCCTAGTTTGTAACACGTTTCAAAGTGATTCTTGTGATTTTACTGAATCTGCGTTCACTTGGCAAGGCTAGGCCAATATCGTATCAGGGACTTACGAAGTTCATCATATCAGCCGATAGATGTCCACAGCTGGACATGGGTCTCCCCCAAGAGCGCCTTCACCATCCACCGACATTCTGCGACAGCTTTAATGTCATCGGTCCATCGAGTGGGGACCCTTACACTTATGAAGTTTCATCATGACAGCCTTCTAATGTCCCCACTGCTGGGACACTGGCCTACTCAGGCGAGAGTGATTGGGTCTTAATCCACCACGCGGACCGAATGCGGATTGGTGGATGGCACTTGTCTTTCGAATTTTTAGTTCTTGGACATGCCGGTTTTCTCACGATGTTTTCCTTCACCGTGTGAGAGCACTGGCATTGCGCACATAATTTTTTCGGACAGAAAACACAATTGTGCACGACCGGGTTTGAACCCACGACCTTATGAAGTTTAGCAAACATTAAGCTTTTTCCGCTAGATGGCGTTATAACCATCAAAAATGTATAAAGTATGCCAGCCACTAAAACTCCTTACATTCCGTTCATCTGTATGCCTTTTCTCATGGTCCCTCATAGCCCCGGGGTATGGAGAGCTGTACCCGCAGCCGTGCTGGCAGAACAACTTGAAGCCGCTGTGAACCCGTCCATGCCGGACTATTTCGTACACAGTCTTGTATGTTTTACCTGAAATACAAATTAATTTATGTATTGGCAGATATTTTAAGTTAAGTTATTTATTGGCAACAACAGGTAGGTTTAATGTTTTCTAAATTTTTTATATTTAGGTAGTTATGTTGATTACACATAGCCATCTAGTTGATATGTCATAAAAGTATGTAGTTTTTTATTAACCTCTAAGTACTTTACTGGGCATAGTCGAGAGCAAGTCCTCAAAGTAATGTCTTTTTCTCTTATAAGTATGTGATTACAAAAAAATTATATCTCTAATGTTTAAGCATAATATAGGCTACGGTATCCGCTTACTATATGGGCTGTATGTTTGTTTGCCACACATTAGATTTTTGTTTCTGACTTGTATTTGTTTTTGGCCTGTTTTGTTCTGTTTGACCATGTTTCATTTCTTTTTACTTTACTTAATTTAATTTGTTGACTTTTATTGATTCATATTGATTGTTATTTATACTATTATTTTAATTATCTTATTAATTAATGTAAGTATTCCTTGACCGTTCTAATTATTCCAATAAATACTTTAATAATTAAATTAGTAATAATAAAAAAACCAAATAAAAAATAAACTTACCACATAACTTGCATATAAAAGGCCGTTCATATTTATGTAACACAATGTGCTTGATCATTTCTTTAACATCCTCATTTGAATCGCCGCAACTATTACACTTATAAAACTCTTTCCGGTCTTCCAGTACATGTAATGTGTATTTATCTCTCATGTCTTTATCAGCTTTTAAACTACCCGGTTCAATGCTGTGCTCATTTTTATAGTGTTTTGATAGTTCAATAGTTGAATCGTATAATTTGAAGCAGGTAAGGCATTTGTTAGGATCGTGTTCCGAGTATTTGTCTTTTCTAATGACTTTTCTATTGACTTTAGGGTTTCTAGGTTTTGTTGGAAGCAGTTTAATTCTTGTCTTTGGTTTGGGATTTATTTTTCTTTTTTTTATGGTTTTATCGGTATCTGAATCACGCTCACTGTCTGTTTTTATTTGCTGGATTTCAAGGTTTATCTGTGGCGATAATGTTGAGACATCGTAGTTTGTATCCTGGCTTTCCTCTTCTTCTTTCACCGCTGGATCTGATTTAAGTAATCTCTCTTCATCTTTAATTTCCACATCATTGGCTAGTTGCAAATAAAAGTTGTTTAGTGTGTTATTGTTAAAAAAATGCATTAGTTTTAGTTCATTTTGCATTACTTTCTCACGATATTTGTATGTATCACATATTTTTTTGTGACAACTCTCACAGATCTGCTTTGGAAAATGTTCTGTTATGTGTAGCTGAAAAGTAAAATGAAGAGAAGACTCATAATGTTTGTAGCGGCATAAGTAGAGGTAGCATTACTAACCTCCAACTATCTATCCAGTTTCTACTGCCAAAGACTACCTATTAAAAGATACAGGAAATTATCACGAGGAAACCAGCATATTATATCCAAGACATAAAACTTTGTAGGACATGTAGTAACAATCTAGATTGGGTATGTGTAGTTGACCCAAACTCTCGCTCAAGAGTAGGCCAGTCCCAACAGTGGGAATCTAAAAAGGCTGACCATGATGATATTCCTTGTCTAGATGGAGTAGGTACTTTAACTCATAGCCTTTTAATGCGAGAATTCAGCTAGTTTTAATGTGGGTACTCTAGACAATAGTCAATAGCTTAGCAGTGTTGTTTTTACTGTTTTAATAAACATAGTAAAACTAAGGTAACATGTTATACCATACCTTAACACTGAAACATAAATTGAATTTATACATGATTTCTGAGTCTGCCGTGAGCTCGTACACCACTTTACCGATTACACCGAAACACATCCTACAGATTTTGTCCATTTTAGATATTAATATCGTAGTTTTGCAGTAAAATTCTACAAATTAATTCACTTTGTTCGATGCTGGATGTAAAATAAATAAACAAACAAAACAAAACAAACAAAGTACCAACCAAACCAACCAACGTAGATGGAACCAACCATCATCATGGTACTCTACCAGGGTTGCCAGATAAAGGCTTGGTAAGTCGCGCGCGAGATATAATGTGCAAAATAGTTAAAAATTACCCAAATTCATATAGTACCTAAGTACTAAAAATTAATTTATTTATAAGCTCATAGAACTTTAAATTAGTATTTTCGAGACGTACGTTCAAGAGAAAAAGGTCATGACATTAGACAGACATAAACGATGCACTCTTGCTGCATGCAGAGTAGGTAATAAGCTGAGCTCTAGGTATGTGTTCAGAGTTCATTACGCCATTGATGCAGTTGGAATCTCACAGTAATAGTAAGCTTCAAGGGGGCTTCAAGTCAAAACTTATAGGGTGAAAGTAACTACCTACCGATCTGATCATACAGTTGCAGTGCCACCCAAAGCTTAAAGTTTTACAGTTTGGCGTGGCACTGCACTGCGCTCATCACTCCGAGATGCTATTGTAACAGTTGTAAGTCCAGTAATTTTACTTGCTGCAGTGCTTATCAATCATAAATCACAGGAAAGTTCATAGTACTAAATATTATAGTAATGCTTGCACACTACTGCTTGGACGCAGAATATCTGGCACTGCGGTGGTTGGTACCACCGGGTTTGTTAAAATAATAGTAAAAAATTAACAGATGCATCATTATGGTGGATATCAATAATGACACGGAAAAATGACAGTATGACTAGCCACTGAACAGTACCTACCTAATGCTAGCTTATCTTTAGTTTTTCTCCTTTATGCATCAAAAATGCTGGATAACCGCATCAACAACAGGAAGCTCTTCCTGTTGATGGCTCATGACTGCGGAAGTGATAGTAAAATATGATTTACTTATTTGTTTAATTTAAAAAATGTCAAGGGCGTACTAATGACGATTATCTCTTATATTTAAAATGAATCACGTTGTATTTGTATCGTACATTTTGATTTTTCAACCTGTTTTGTCTCGAGAGTATCAGGAACTACGATCTAAAAATGTATCGGTAACCCAGAACCAGAGTCAATACCTAGCTAGTACTAATTTTGGATCATGCAGGTAATAATTTGTCTCACTGCAGGAATGGAAAAAACATGATGTCTTAAACCATGTTCATAGTTCAGCCGTTTATTTGGGTTATTGTATTAAGTATGTGTGATTTTCAAATTGTACCTATGGACCTAAGTTGTCTGAAATAAAGAATTTATTATTATTATCATCATTATAAAAGTATATTCTCTTGTAGCTTGTTATACTGAGTTTTGAATCTTCATGGTCCTAGAGTGAATATATGTTTAAAACCAATTAAACGAAAGAATAAATGGCCAAAACTGTGTAAATCGACAAAATATGAATAAGGTTAGGCAGGTAAGTACGTATTAATTATTACCTACTCATACCTATCCTACCACGACACACAGGTCTGCAAACAATCCTGCAGAATAATAGTCATTCAAGTAAAATCCGGGATATTTAAGATAAGATAATTTTGTATTGTTTAAAATCTGCTTGTTCCATACTGGGTTTGCGATAATAGAATATTCAGTGGAAAGTTCGCTTCCTTTGATAAGATGCAATACACATCCCGCAAACGCAAAGAGTTATTAAAAATAGAAGGTTGCTTGAATAATAAGCCTCACAGAGGCTTTTGCAAGAAACATAATAATGCCTGTTAAGTAGGTAATACAAGTTTTGTTTTCATGACACAAAGCTAGTTTTTGAAGCTAAACATAATTTTAATAAAAAAATATTGGGTTAGGTAAGTGTGAGTACTGACTCGTATTAATCAACACACAGCCAAAACGATGTAAAAAGATCTGTAAAAATCCAGGGTGCTCCTTTTAAAGTGCAAGGTTTAAAAATTTTTTTTTCAAAATATTATCAGTTTTACAGTCGGGCAGTTACAGGTCGTAATCTATTCAATAGATCACGATTAAAAAGACTAAATTTTAGTCTCGCTGGTTAGTTTTACTGACTCGCTGGCATAAAAAGATTAAAAACATCGTGTTTTAGTAAAACTACTTTTCTTTTTAGTAGAAGTTCGTTATAATTCTAAATACCTTTTCAAGAACTGCTTGGTAGTGACTTTAGCTATTTAGCTGGAAAAAAAATTGATTCAAGATAAAGTAGGTACTACTTTTATATTTTATTGAATATTATAAAACTTATGGTGAGCTAACTTAATACTTAATTAAAACTGTGGCCTGTCTGCAAGGTTTTTATTCTATGTATCGCTTAAGCTATCATAATTTCAAAACTCTATACAATAATTATTTAAGTATCAGTCTAGTCCCAAACGTACCACGTTGAACATTATCTAAAATTGTTTTATTTAAATCATAGGTTCATACATAGTTTTGTGTACCTAAATCAGTTTTTGAAAATGTTGCCAAAGTGTATAGTGTTGTTATTATTTGCTAGTTTTATTGATGCAAGTGGTATGTACCAATGTATCTAATACCTACTAGACATTGGATCTTTGTATCTGTAATCCTCACATACACGCATCCTTCATCAGTTGATACATTATAATTTGACATAATATAAGTCATTATAATTTTAATAGCTTTAATAAATTTTAATACATTTTTCAGTTGCATTATGTAGGTATGTGTATCCATTCCAAAAATGCACCCCACACTATGCGCAAAACGTGCCATTCTCAAAATGCACTTTTCTCAAAATGCACCTTTCACAAAATGCTCTTTTCGTAAAAGTACCTACATTAGGTGCGTACGTACAGGTAATGAAAAGGCCAAATAAATAGTAGTAAATATTTTATTTCCTCTCACAACAGCTCTTAGAATAGGTACAATAGTTTGATGCTTAGTATTTAGACAGGAAAAAATAATATTAGGTTGTAAATAAAATCTGTGTAGATAAGTTTCATCCAGATCGGTTCGGTTGGTTGTAAATACGCTCTGGAAGTTTTGATAGCAGGCTCATTAACAGACCAGAGATTTAAAAATTTACTTACGAAAAAATACTTTACTAACATATTAAATAAAAATAAATATATACCAACTTAAATATTTCGTGTATTCCCGATGTCCCCGTGATTTTGATCCCATTTTCCTAATCTTACAAACTACAATAAGTACTTACATTATATTATTATACAAAGCTCTTCGTTGAATTCATACGGTTATCTGCCGGATACGTGCTCTTGGTATGTCACCACAGCACATTTCCGTCGTAGCATGGGTATTATTGCGTGGGCGAAACTTTCAGAGACCTAAGAATATATACCTAGTGATATTTTAATTTTCATGAACATGTTTAAATTTCCGCGATATGGACATATCCGTCCACCGGTCCATCGAGTGGGTGGCCATCCTATACTTCGCTACTTTATAACCCAGACTCTGCTTTTACCTATAGCCTGCTAACTGCAACATAAACTCATCAATCGGTGTGTAAAAATTTACCTTCAAAATAATGTAATTTACTGAGCAAAACTTTTTTTCAGACTACGGGTACCCTGATACGTATCGATTTCAGCCCTGCCCTTACCCAAAGATTGAACATGGTAGGGCTCGCATAAAGCAAAGGACACGGCTGGTTAAGTTTATGTGTGCTCCTCGTTATGAACTTGTTGGAAACCGATATGCAACTTGCAGGAGCGGGCAGTGGGATGTACCTATGCCAGTTTGTGTTAGTAAGTATACAATTAATTTACAAAGTTAGAAAGTTGGTGTCTAACTATCGAGCTCTGTAACTTTTTTTACAACGAAATTTTCTAGTCCTAGTTAGTTCTAGCATTGCTGCTTGGTGGCAGAACCTTGTCAATCGTTATTTTAGTTATTTAATTTATAAGTTTAGCAGAACTAGCTGCGCCCCGCAGTTTTTTTATCCCCGGGATTCAGAGATAAAAGTAGCCGATAATCAATTACTGACCATAATCTATGACTGTGCCAAGTTTCATATAGATCCGTTTAGTCATATTATACGCATGATGCTCCCACAAACATACAAACATCCAAACTTTCCTCTTTAAAAAATATATAAATACTAATTTAATATAGGATAAGATGAAGATTAAGATGATTCTTAATAAGAGTCATTTTGAGGACGACCAATGTGGCGCGGTGGGCGAAGGTCCGCCTGCGACGCAGAGGTTGCGGGTTCGATTCCCGCCTTGGGACAAATGTTTGTAGGATCTTCAATTATTTGTTCCGGGTGTTCTGGTGTTTTCTATGTATAATAAAAAATATCTATCTATGTATTGTATTGTATTAAATATATAACAGTCATCTAGTACCCATAATACAGCTCTGTTTAACAGCAGCTTACCTTGGGCTAGATGATGCTGTGTGGATTGTCCAGCATTATTTATTTATTATTTATTTATTTTAAAAACTTAAAGTCAAATTAATATGTATTTTCAGGGTCAGGTTGTGATCCTCTGCCGGTTAGCGCCAACTCAGTACAGATAAAAGAACACCGAGATGCTTGGATAGTGACCTTCTGCTTCCCAGGATACAAGCTAGTGGGATCCTCTGCAGTCTACTGTGACGGTTACAAATGGAACGACACGGCACCGACATGCGTTGGTAATTTATTTTTTTACTAAGATCCAAATATTAAATACGTTAAAATGAAACTTTAGGACGTTTAGCTACATAATTATCTACGAGTGATTTGGATTAAATACTAATTATAACACAAAAGCAAAATTAGTTGATAGAACCATCTGTTCGTATTTCAGTTTGCATTTTGGCTTGCTTATAGAAAATGAGTATAAACTTACATCGTAAAACTGGCACTACTAAAATTTAGAAATGGCGCTGTATAAAAATGTTCACCAATGTTTATTTAATATTTATTTATTTATTAATAGTCGCGTAAAGTAACAAAAATTTAAACTGCTATTTATTTTAAATAATTCAAACCTTGTAGTAAATAAATGCATAGAGCTGCCGCTGATTGTGAGTGGTTCACTGAACTTTGTCTTTGCCCTGAAAAACAAAAATACTTAGCCGTCGCGTATTTTTTTTTGAACAGACATAAAATATTACCCTATACATAGTAACTGTTTTAATCCTGGCAACTCTTTTTTGCAGTTTGTCTTTTTTTTTCTTGTCTTGTTTCGTGGCGTCTGTTAATTTATTTAGCAATTGCTTGTGTCAAATAAATGACAACGCAGACCAACAAAATCTGAAGGAAGTCTAACCTCCGACAATCTATGACAAAGTCCGTGGTCCGTTCGGTCCCTTTTCTGTCAAAGACATGGAAATAATAATGAAATCTTGATTGTTTTTTTGCTCTGTGCGTTTATGAAGAAGAAGGGTAATTTTTATGGCGCCTTTTTTAAGTTCGTAGTTAGATACATAGGTTTACTTTAACTACTTTTAAGACAATAAGCTCTTACAAAAACAAACCACTCTCTTCTCCTTATAGACACCTCTGTAAATTACAACCTGAGTTGTGATTTCGAAGATACGAATATTTGTGGGTGGACCGACGATGATCTTCACGATTTTGACTGGAAGCGGTGGAATGACAGAACCCCCAGTTCTTTTCTACGGACTGGACCCTCGTATGACCATACCTATGGATTAGGAGGGAATGGTAAGTCTAATTCCTTTTATCCTGGTGGTAGGACTTTTGAGCAAAAGTCCATCTTGGTGAGTATCCGCACCGCACAGTGCCAGAGTTTCTCCCTCCAAGCAGTAGTGTGCTTAGCTGCACAGTGGGTTTGAAGGGCACTGTAGCAAGTAATATTACTGGGCGAAATAGACTTAGCAATTACGCTCTAGGGATGACGAGCGCAGTGCAGTGTCACCCAGAGCATTAAAACTTTTAGCTTTAGGGTGGCAATGCAACTGTTATGGTCAGATGGGGCGCTTATCATCAGGCGAGTAGCTTGTTCGTCTTGTCACTTGGAACACGGGGTCACAGAATATAATTCGGTAGATATACCCACCCACCAAGACGCTTGCTAAATGTGTTAAGTGCTTACAATAAATTATCATCTATACTTTCCAGGTTATTACATGTACATTGAAAGTACAGGAAAAAGTGAAAACGCAACGGCCCGTCTACTCTCGCCCGTCTATAATTCTTCGCTGAGTACTAATGGATGCTTTAGACTCTTCTTCCATATGTTTGGAAGGTAAGTTTACTGTGGAGTTTTAATTTTACTAAAAATAATTCGTCTATGGTTTTACAGAGGTCTTTAGGCGGCCTATTAACTCCATCACCAGAGTTGGCCACTGACTCATACGAACTTACCTACTTAGTGCAGCACGTATTTAAGATTTTTCCATCTATTATTTTAGGACCACTGGAGGCCTAAGAATATACCAGAAGCCAAATAGCGTTGAACTATTTACAGTTCTGGATTCGTTAAACAGGAACTATCTTCTGTTTGAGGAATGGGGTAATCAAGGTGACTCCTGGTTCGAATCGGTGTCTCAATTGACTCCTTTGGATGATGACTTCCAGGTTAGTTAGAATGCTGCATTATTGACAACCAGTGAGGTAAGAAAGAAAAAAATAAAGAAATAAGGAAAGAAGGAAAGAAGGAAAGAAAGAAAGAAGGCAAGAAGGAAAGAAGGAAAGAAAGAAAGAAAGACAGGACGAAAGAAATAATTAAAACCATTTATTCAACTACAAAATAGCATAAAAAAAACTAAAATAATTACTAAGGGCTTTATTCATGAACGAAATATAAACCTATAATAGATAATCCTTCAAACCCTTTCAATTGTATCATCGTCAATGAATAAATCATTGACATAAGATTATTAGGGAAAGACAATAATTAGCAAGCCGTTATAAAGACGGTTTTTTTTATTAAATGTTTAAAAACTTTATAATGCAAAACTAACCAAAAAAACAACAAATAATAAACAGTTCGCAAAAAAGATAATTGTATTATAAGTTAATAAATAGCTAGAAATCCTTTAATATGTGACTTGGTACCCCATGGGGCCAGATTAATGGGGTAAGAAGTAATCTGTATGTTATTCCATTTCAGGCTATACCTTTGCCAAATTTCGGTGTGAGTAACAAACATAAAATCCACAAAGTTTGTTGTAGCGTCATTATAGTTAGCCACTGGATCATAACTCAACAGACTCATTTATCTATAGATAGTGATCGAGGGAATCCGCGGCCCAGGCTATATCAGCGACATCGCTATAGACGACGTCTCTATTTTACAAGGAGACAACTGCACCTCAGCCAGACTCCATGCCGTCAGCCCATTACCTACATCGGCCTCGGACCGTAAGTATGATAATATAGTAACAGCGACAAGACAACATCGGTGGCGTCGGTATTTTGCTAGGCGCCGTCAGACCAGGGGCACCTACATCGGATATTGACCGTAAGTATGTTATAGCAACAGCGACAAGACAACGTAGGCGGGGCGTTGCCGTCGCTATTTTGCAAGGTGCTGTCAGCCCAGGGACCGTAAGTATGTTATAGCAACAGCGACAAGACAACGAAGGCGGGGCGTTGCCGTCGCTATTTTGCAAGGTGCTGTCAGCCCAGGGACCGTAAGTATGTTATAGCAACAGCGACAAGACAACGTAGGCGGGGCGTTGCCGTCGCTATTTTGCAAGGTGCTGTCAGCCCAGGGACCGTAAGTATGTTATAGCAACAGCGACAAGACAACGTAGGCGGGGCGTTGCCGTCGCTATTTTGCAAGGTGCTGTCAGCCCAGGGACCGTAAGTATGTTATAGCAACAGCGACAAGACAACGTAGGCTGGGCGTTGCCGTCGCTATTTTGCAAGGTTCTGTCAGCCCAGGGACCGAAAGTTTTTTTTTTTTTTTTTTTTAATACAGCTGAAGTGGCAACCAAGCGTACGGCCCACAAGATGGTAAGCGGTTACCGCAGCCTATGGACGCTTGCTATACCAGAGGTATCACTCGCGGGTTGCCACCTTGAGGCTAAGATCGAAAGCCTCATGTGCCAGTAATTTCACCGGAAACCACACCCTTCACACCGGAACACAGCAATGCGAGCATTACTGCTTGGCGGCAGAAATAAGTATGGTGGTAGTCCTTCCCCGGGCGAGCTCTATCACAGAGAACTCTACTACTCTTAATATGTTATAGCAATAGCGACAAGACAACGTAGACGGGGCGTTGCCGTCGCTATTTTGCAAGGTTCTGTCAGCCCAGGGACCGTATGTTATAGCAATAGCGACAAGACAACGTAGGCGGGGCGTTGCCGTCGCTATTTTGCAAGGTGCTGTCAGCCCAGGGTACGTAAGTACCTATGTTATAGCAACAGCGACAAGACAACGTAGGCAGGGCGTTGTCGTCGCTATTTACCAAGGTACTGTCAGCCCAGGGACCGTATGTTATAGCAATGCGACATAAAAACGACGTTACCGTTGCTATTTTGCAAGGAGACAACTGCACAGCTAAACTCCACGCCGTCAGCCCAGGGACACCTAGGTACACATCGGCTGTTGCCGTAAGTAGGTATGTCGTTAGCCGTCGTTATTTTGTAAGGAATCGTCAGTTCCAGGGACATCTACATCGGCCATGACTGTAAGTATGATTATAAACCTGTCATTTTTCGACGATGCTTCTGTCACGGTCAGGCGTGGAGCTTAACATAAGGAAACGACTTGACCGTCTCGTAAGTAAGTTGGTATGAGTCAGTGGCCAACTCTGGTGTCAGAGTTTCTTGGCCGCCCGGAGACCTCTGTCATGGCCTAACAACTTTGTAAAAGCCGGGGCCGACTGCTTAACGTGCCCTCCGAAGCATGGGAGCGCTCAGTTGAAATTGCCACTATTGGTGGTTAGCCATCCAAATGATGACTAAGCGTTTTTTAACAACTCAACGAAGTTTCGTTGAGTTGTTAAAAAACAACATAACCAGCTAAATCACGACCGTCTCGCGTCATTTGCTGACATTGAAAAAAATACCAGCCAATAATAATAAGCCATAAGTACCTATATTAATTACTATTGTCAAACGAGTTTTTCGTGCTAAGCATGCAGTCTCTGTATAGCTTCAAATCTCTATGGTTTCAGTTCTTTCTTGCGCGGGGCGTTGCGACGTGGCGACGACAAATTCACTGCAATGTGAATGCACATTCCTATGCGTGGACAATAATGATTGTTGCCCCGACTTCGTGTATGAATGCTACCTAAAAGGTAAATAGAGTATAACAACTATTAAATAAGTTTTTGTTCCATTTAAATGTAAAATTATCATTTAGAAGCTCAAAACCTGACGTTTTCAGTCGTCATTCATCATTAAAAACATACCGCTTTCAGGCACGGACGCATATTCCAGTTCTACTGATAGCCTTCCCGAGACCCAGAAACTGGTAGGAGAAACCTCCACCACAACGACAACATTACGTCCAACATCTGCTAAAACAACAACAACAACGACAACAACAACGACAACAGCTAAACCAACAACTTTGTCAACAATAACAACAACGACAACAGCTAAGCCAACAACAATAAAACCATTGGCTAAAACAACAATAAAAGTTACAACGCCTCGGATTACAACGAGAAAGGTTACAACAACGGAAAAGGTTACAACGCTAGAGGTTCCATTCCGTACATCCACTAAGAAGACAACAGATGATAGTGAGATTAATAAAGAGAAAGTAGAAGCAGAAATTAATTTAAACAAGATGGATAAAGATTTGCCACCACCGAAGCAAAGTAAGTATTTTATTGTTCATACCAATAAATAAATAAAAATTGGTGGACACTTTACAAAGCGCCATCTATCCCTAAACTAACTACAAATAACTAAACTAAAGAAAAAATAACTGAATATCTGTCTTTGTTGTTAAAACGTGCAATGAATAATAGTGCAAAACGACAAGACAGACATCGATCGTGAACAAAATATTTGCGATCATGCAAATGTTTTTCCCGTAGCGGGATTGAACCCGCAACCTATCGTTTTTCAACCGGGCACCGTCCACCACCGTGGTCGTCAATAGTTTTTTTAGAAGCTTTTATTATTTGTTTTCAGGTAAATCAAGTACATGGAAAACAGCTGTTATAACTATAGTGGTGCTAGCATTATCTGTGTCGCTCATCTACATTGCAGTTACAGCAAGAACCGCTAGAGGGCGCCAGGCCTTAGCGAGGTTGCGAGGGAGGACCAATCATGATTCTGAAGTCCGCTACCTGAACTCTGCTAATGATGATGATTTGTAAATTAAGGTTTTTAAATAAAAATTGTAAATAAATCGTTACTTTACACAATCATTCGTGTTGTTAATGGCTTTAACAACGGTTTAGCTAAACTAACAACAACTGCGTTAACAACAACAACGGTTAGATCAACAATGGCTAAACCAATAACAATGCTCTAACCGACTACATACAACGACAGCTTATCCAACAATAGCGGTTAATCCAACAATATCGGTTAATCCAACAATTACGGTTAAACAAACATTATTTGCTAATTTCAATTTTATTTATCTTCCAATAATTATTATTATATCAAACTTAATGGAGTTCTTGTCATGCTGTTGTTATTTTATCAAGAAATTCATTGCGCGTTTTATTGTTATGACTTGTGGAACGATACCTAAATCTAAAATTCCGCACTGGCAACTTCCCTTACAAAACCAGCGTGATTATTCTCTGCTGGCAACATTCATATCACTATCAGCAAGTCGGAAGCCCGCGACAATATAAACCAGTGACCTCGCTTCGAGGGCGCAGCCTTCGCCTTATCATATCGACCAGATCCAGGGCCCCACCGCGCATGCGCTTGCGAATGCGACAAACCTTTCTATAGCCTCCTACCAGGCTGACGTTTCAGAACTTTACGCAAACGTGTAAATATACCACAGTTTAAGTAATGCCTGTGTTGTGTTAACAGACGGTAAGTTATTCAATTATATTAACAGGATTGCATGACTATTCATAGGTTTTTATGTGAACCTTACATAAGCTATTAATGTTATTTCATAAAGATTTATTATGTTTTTGTGTTTGAAATAGCATGAAATTACGGCGTTATTCAAGGCGAATAGGTAGGCCTTCGTTTTTAAAGTATTCATATAAATTGAAAGGAAATTACCTACATGTTGGGTGCTGTTAAATACTAAATCAGCTCAGCGCTTCCTAGTATTTTATTCAAACCCTAAGCTATTTCTAGGTAACTATTAAGTTTATTGATCAAACAACTAGTACTAGCTACCTAACTGTGTGTGTACTTGTGTGGTAGATAAGTGGGCATGACGAACATGTAGGTACTTGATACGACTAATAGTAGTTCTAGGTACTACTGTATCAGCGATAATTTGAACTTTATTGAGCGTTCGTTTGCGCAATTTGTTTGAAAGCAATATGCTTTTGCAGATTGCTTACCTTAGCTTACTCACTAAAATGCGATTTTCCTAGTTCAACAAGCAAAATTACTCAAGGGTTATTTCGTTAAAAATTTTACATGAAAACGTACAGCACGACTGTTTTTATTCAAGTAATTATGTCGTACCTTGAGATGAACTTTTTGACTTATCTTGACCCTTTCTTTTTGAAGGAAGCTTGGAAACTTTTGATCTAAGCAAAATCCAAATTACACGACTAGGTAAGCAGTTGGATGCTTTCAGGCGACAAAGGCTTAAAAAATATATAACACGTCGACTTGAGAACCTCTTCTTTTTTTTCGTCGGTTAAAAATACGCTGCATTACAAGGTTTCGTACTCAAAACCTTGAAATGTTGCGTGTTTTGGTGACACTGTTATTTTACATATCGATGATAAACATTTTAAATGTATTTGACCGACTTTGACGACGTGACGATAAAGACGCCTTTCAAAAGGCTGACAAGAAATGACACAGGACCGGGATAAGTGGGATGCAGGGGAGGCCTTTGCCCAGCTGTGGGACAGTACAGGCTAGTTGACCGACTTCGAAGCGTCGTCGTAGTAAAAAGCGTAGGTACAGTCAGCAAAAATGAGGTCTACCACCAAAGATTGAGATTCAACGTCATAGATTTCACAGAAACTTTAGTCAAAAGTGAAAGACCACTTTCTTTGCTAACTGTACGTAAAGTAGTAGGTACTTGCAGTGTTAAAAGCTATATTTTTATATCAATAGAATACCCAATTTAGTAATCTTGCGATCGTTATTAGTAAACGGACCGAAGTAGGTATCAATTTTAGCTGAGCTTTCGTTCTTGAACGGCAGCATAAAAAAACTTTGCCCTTCAGAAAAAAAATCTTTCCTTGACATTCTTATGCCTTGAAAGAGACATTAAAAGAGTCTCTGATTATTACAATAAAATTTACCAGTATCCATAAACAAAACTGTCTTTTTAGCATTATTGTCTCTATGTCTAAACGATAATAGATTTGAAAAAGATGTTAGCTTACACAGGCTTAAAGTACCTAACCTACCTACGTTTTTAAAAATCAGATCCAAAGAGTTTTTCTTCCTTTTTTTCTTTTTTTCTTTTTATAAGCACGTATAGTTTACTCGGCGGATCTCGGCCATCGTGAAGTTAGGCGTTTGTGATGCGAAAAGACAATTTAGTTCGAAAAAGCTCCATTGCGCATCGAAACGGATAACTTCACGATAGCCGAGATCCTTCGAGAAAACTATACCTACAAGTTTATTTACTTATTAGATATAACAAGTGACATTAAACAAAGTAGAACTGCCTTTAGGGAACCGTAAATCTTTCCGCTCCTAATGAATTAACACAGTCGGGTTTCCCTGTGTTGTTTGCGTCCTTATTAAACCTGAGTAGACAGACCCTTAGGGTATAGAGCTTTTGTAAACCTGTTGCCGGTTTATGACGGGCGTTCTATGAAGAGCCAAAAATAGAGACCAGTTGTCTTTAATTATTTTATTTATTCCGGATAACAAACAGTCATAACAGTACAAAACAAATGAGCCCAAACTCGTGGGGTTTAATAGCAGCCATTGAAGAGTAACATTATGCAACTCCTGACTTCATCATAAGATCAGCTCGGCAGTATCAAATTCTTATAAGTTTTTCCGAATCACATACGCATTTTAAATGAAATGCTCTGTGATTAGAGGGCCAAAATCTTTGAGCTACGCGCCTACGCTTCGTAGGCGTAGGTGTTTCAATCGTAGCAACGCTCTACGCCTTTCGTAGCAAAGTCGTATCTTCATGGCAGCCTTCTAATGTTAAGGTTGGATGGACCCAATGCGAATTGGTGGATGGCACAGTCCTTCGAATTTTTAGCTCTTAGGCATACCGGTTTTCTCATAGTGTTTTTCATTTCAGTATGATAAGCATTATGCACATATTAAGTATCTTATAACCATCATCAACATCAATCATCATCATTATATAAGTATTAACAGTTCTATTGACAAGGTATTATTGGTTCTATAATAGAACAAATAGGAGAGTTTTGTATTAACAGTTCTACCATAGAACTACTGGAACAAAATAAGTTTTATCAGTTCTATGACTCACAGTCTTATAGAACAAATGGGAGTTACCCAACAAAACTAACTCACTTTTAAACAGAAAAGCAGGACTTTGTAACTTTTAAGGGGCCACCTTTTAGGGCTTGAGGTACACTAGAATCGATCTCCAAAATTTAACCCTTAACCCCTAAGCTGCATCGGGGACTAAAATAAAAAATAATAATTTTAGTGGGTAATTTTTTTTTTCTCAATGACCTAAATTTACGCATTGTTGGGCAAAAGTCTCCCGAATCTTTCCAATGTTCTTGGTGTCTTGTACCAGCCTTCTCGAATACAGAAAGATCAAAACTGTTATTTACTCTACTAATAGACCGTTGTGTCCCACTGCTGAGCAAAGGCCACCTCTATCTCTCCAGTCATCTTGGTCTTGTGCCAGTTAAACCCAAGCTCTATTATTACTATTAAATTATATAAGTACAACCTTATTTAATTTTAATTTATTAACGTGTTTTAGTAAAAAAGGTTTTGTCTTAAATTACGGTTAAATTACCTATCCAGCGAGACGTGAAGAGCTCTTTAGAACGGGTCCTACGGGATTCCCACAAAGGTATTCATTGGATGGTGAAAGATTCCTTTTTCCCAAAGGACACCCCGATTCTTTGATGCTGAGTCGTCCTTCGTCCAATTGGAAGAGCTTTTAATACGCATATTTTGTTATGTCGGCAACTGACGAGACAATAAAAAAAAATGTTACGTAAAAGTTGCAGTGTCCAAATATAGCTTTGAATTTTAATGTTCTTGGCAGTGCACTGCATTAGTCAACCCAGAGATAGTTATTATTTTTATACAACTGAAGTGGCAACCAAGCGTACGGCCCACAAGATGGTAAGCGGTTACCGCAGCCTATGGACGCTTGCAATGCCAGAGGTATCACTCGCGGGTTGCCACCTTGAGGCTAAGGTCGAAAGCCTCATGTGCCAGTAATTTCACCGGAAACCATACCCTTCACACCGGAACGCAGCAATGCGAGCATTACTGCTTGGCGGCAGAAATAGGTATGGTGGTAGTTCTTCCCCGGACGAGCTCCATCACAGAGAACTCTACTACTCTACTATTCCCTACAACCTATTTCAATTTTTATTAGTATTTATTATTTTATTTTACACCATCATCATTAACCCTATTTTTACAGGATAAAACCTAATACGACAGAAAGAGAGTATTTACATTCATTAATTTATTTTATTTAAGTCTCTTTCGCCCAGAATTTCTCTTGCTCGTGGAACTAATGTACTCTTGCTACAGTGCTTCAAAATTTGCTAATTTGTAACTCTTTTTTGTTAAATGGCTTCTGTCAATTTTCACAGTTAAGCCAATGTCAAGTAATCGTCGTAGCAAATGCTTTACAAACACTGAGACAAACGTTATGTCGAATTGTTTTCCTACTACGAACAACGACTTTGTTCGTAGTTTTCTTAACACAAAATGAAATGTCAGCTAAAAATAGAAAGTTTTGCCTAACTCTAGCAGATATTTTATAAAGGTCTCAAAGATGCTATTTCTGGACCAAACTTTATGTAGATTTGCCTTGACCGTTATGAGTAGGTTGGTATAGACATTGAGAAGTAGGTACCTCATGCGATAGGTGTTTAAAGTGGAGTCAGTGGCCAAGTTCCCAATGGTAATGGCCAAGTCTGGTTAGGGGTTGGTGCACGAAAGTGCGCAAAAATCTTCCCGCTGGCCTCTGTGTGTAACCTAGAAAAAACTTTCCGCTGATGGTCCCCTGTGGGGACGAAATGTGGGGATAAGCGGGAATAACCCGACGCTTAGGATCTACAACGTGCGTGGGTTTGATGGTGGGTTTTAATGTCAGATGTCAGAAACCACATTATCAATAAATATAAATAAACATGTAGCAGATATTTACAGTACCCACGCAACTCTGGTGAAAAATCAAACATTGTATTTACATAGGTACAGCTACTAATTATAAAACATAGTTCCTAGTACCTTACCTACCTAAGTAAAATAGATTTTTGGAAGTACTAGTATTTTAGGTAAGTATATGTATACTTCATTGTTTTTTTGGTTGCAAATAAAAAGACAGTTGGGCACCCAGAATAAAGCTAAGTCTATCACAAAGAACTCACTAGAGTTAATTACTATTAGGACACTCTTTTTTTTTCCTTTGAACCCACCGATAAAATAAATTATAATTTTAATTATATGAGAGGATCTTTTATCTTTTGAAAAAATATTTTTACTCTTATTTCTAAATGTATTTCATCTAACAAACATCTCTTCAATTATAATTCCTCGACTTGTATTTTCTTTCAACCAAATTATTAAAAAGGGTTTGTTATGATAATGTCTATTCAGATCAGAAAAACGCAAAAAATGCGTACCTGAGCGGTACTAGCTCCGCTCTAACTAAAGAAACAGACAATAGTGATAAACAATGCAAAACTCGTTCTGCTTTAGTACGCATTATTTCGTGTGGCTCTATGAAAACCTTTATTCGCTATCAGATTCTTGGCATGCCCCGCCCTAGGCTAATTGTAATTGTTTCAAAATGATTTCCCTATAGTCTTTACTGTTTTGGCTTCCATAAAATTAAGTTACCCGACCGAATTTCGGCTTATTCGCTATCTTGCTTATGATATTTCATATAATACTGGCCAAAAATACTGGAAAAAAAAATCAACATTTCATAATTTTTGGGGGAAATATCGACCCAAAAATTTGGGGTGAAGTAAATGGTGAAGAAAAACATCGTGAGAAAATCGGCAATTGGAAAATTCTATAAATTTTAATATTCATTCAACAATATTTCTGTTGCTTGGTGGATTACTAATGACTAAAATACCTTTATACCTATTTGAATTTCAAGTCGCTATCTTCGATATCTTCAGCCGTTTCTGAGTAAAAATCTTGACAGACGGACACACAGACAGACAATAGTACAACAAAACGTGATTCCCTAAGGGCCCCGAATATTCTTGTTGAGGACAAACGGACAACAAAAGGATTCTTTCGAGGGCTCTTTATTTAATTATTTAATAGTGCGTTTATGTGCATAATAATATATGTGCGAGTCTGTATGCTAGGACAAAAAGTAGTCAAGAAAGAACCAGTGTACTATTAATCTCCTCCTTTTTGAAGTCGGTTAAAAATACTAGCTTTCTCACAGTTCTTTTAGCAAAGTGGTATTCGTGAATTCAAGCGCTTACAAGTAGTTCTTGTACCAAGTAAATATCGATTTATTAATTACGTCACCAAAGTTAGCCACTGACTCATACGAAATCGATATCGAACGGTGTATGCACGCTAAATAATGCAAGCTAGGCCACTAGGCTAAGCTAAGCTGGTCCAACGTAAGCAATGTAGGTATGCAACTTAGGCAATGTCACATATTCTGCCTCCAAGCAGTAGTGTGCAAGCATTACTGTGTTTAGGTTTGAAGAGCACTGTAGCAAGTGGAATTACTGGGCGTGAAATACTATACGACTTGACGAGTGCATTGTAATGCCACGCACAACTTTAAAACTCTGTTAAGGTCAGTCGTGGCACCGACTGGATCGCCATTTGCTGACAAATAAAAACATTTATGGTAATTGAAATAGAAGCGAGCCAAATGAGGCGGGCGAGTCTGGTCGAAAACAGAGAAGTTGCGGGTTTGATTCTAGATGTATCTATTTAGTTTTATTTTTACGAAAAATTAAATCTGTTCCAAGTAAGATTCAATGGGGACAGTGGCACGGTTTACAGTAACGTGTCACTGTCCCCATTGAAGATAAAGCGTAATGGGGACAACGGGAAGTTATTTTTTTACATACCACTGTCCTCATTAATGGGGTAAATAAAAATCGTGAGGACATCGGGTATACACGCCGGCCCAACTGTTTGACTCAGAGGTCCAACAGAAGGTTCAATTTTACTTGATCGATATTTTTGAGATAATAAAACTTTAATATGGGTCGTTGCGTGCCGTTGCGTACGTAAGACATGTATGCCCCTGTCGTATAAATAACAAATTACCTAGTTCGTATAGAACTTACGTAGTTAATTTTCCAAGGTAAATCGAGACTTGATTGTTTTACCGAGAAATGGGTTTTCTTGTTTCTCTCGACATTATTGTAAGCTTATTAGAAAACTTAACAAATTTTTTTTATTAAGAAAAGAGAGATCGAAGTTGTTGCTTTGTAAGTACCTAGGTTACGTAGCATCGAGATGAGTATTTTTTTTAATAAACGCGCCGCCCGCCCGCCTTCTTAGAGTGCTTATCACGAAAAACTCCTTCGACAATCGTAAACGTTAAAGTATCGTCCAGCTGTCAATTTTTATGGGATTTTGATAATATATTTTTCGCACTAAAGATGCGTAAAAAATGCTATACCTACAAATTGACAGCTGGTCATCGATACGTTTACATTTACGATTGTCAAACAAGTATTTTGTGATTCGCTCGGGCCTCGCCTGCCTTCGTAACCGTGGCACAACTTTTTTATAAGTAAATTAAAATTCGAATATATCTTATTCAACAATACATGTGAATTTACGCCAGTTCCACGCGCCCCAGCCTAAAAGAATCTGGCAACAAATTCGGCTATAGGTAGTAAAGGAAACCAAGACTTACTGATGGTAAATCTTGAAAATTATAGCATGGACGAATAAATTAAAAAGTTTACACTATAATGATAGAAATAACAAAAAGTTAGGCGGTTTTTTTGTCGGTGACAGGCAACAGTTTTTTAGCCTAGACTGGCATCGACTTCAGAAAAATTGCCGGTTCATTGAAGTAACTTTTATATTTGAATAGGCCATAAGTTGACTCATTCTATAATATACTTAATTGTAATTTTATTCACTTCTCGTTTGGAACTTGGATGGTACAACTCAGAGTAAATTGGTTTTGTACCAATTTAGAGTGAGTTAAATTAAAACTAAAACTTGAAGGTTTTCTACACAATGTCAATTGGTTATAAGA
Source organism: Colostygia pectinataria (assembly GCA_951394395.1). Lineage (NCBI taxonomy): Eukaryota > Metazoa > Arthropoda > Insecta > Lepidoptera > Geometridae > Colostygia > Colostygia pectinataria. The sequence goes on along the minus strand of OX596372.1, from coordinate 7,025,451 downwards.
AATTAAAATATATATAAATATATATATAACATAATTGCATTACCTACAAAGTATGCACAATACATATGAAACAGTTGAGCCATCTAAGGACCGTTACAAACGAACGATCTAAAGATAGCTCGACTGATCCAAACTACTGGCAGTATTTTAGGTCTAATTTCCTTTTATGTCAGCGACGGACAAGTCTCTGTGTTGAGACCATGGAACTAATATGTATTACCGTTTTTGAGACACGATGTTAAGCGCCACGCCAGTTGCAGTGCCACCCAAAGCTTTAAGTTTTTTTTTTATGAAACAGTATTTTTTCAAAATAAAAAGTGGCCTATGTGTTATTTCAGAAGATAAAAAACAGACGAAAAATCTCTAGTACTATTCCGCTTAACCTTTTAACTAATGAGGTCACACAGTTAACACAGTTAACCTCAAAAGAAAAATATCAACACGTGTTTCATCCCTCCACGGGACATCTTCAGGACCATCGACTTGTTCTCCGCCAGACGTAGTGCTCCGTCGAGCGCTGGAGCCAAAATCTTTGGCTCCAGCGCTCGACACGTGTCGATATTTTTCTTTTGAGGTTAACTGTGGTAACTGTGGTGTGACCTCATTAGTTAAAAGGTTAAGCGGAATAGTACTAGAGATTTTTCGTCTGTTTTTTATCTTGTAATGGATTTCCGCAAAGTAACGCCTGAATCTATCAATTATGTTATTTCAGAACTAAATTTTATTACAATCGGTTAAGTCGCCACGGGGATACGTGGTGATAAACATACACACAGACTTTCGCATTTAAAATATAAACAGGACTAGCTGTTGCCCGCGACTTAGTTCGCGTGAAACTCGGGTACGGTACTTTTTTCCGAGATAAAAAGTAACCTAATATATATATTATTTTATACAACTGAAGTGGCAACCAAACGTACGGCCCACAAGATGGTAAGCGGTTACCGCAGCCTATGGACGCTTGCAATACCAGAAGTATCACTCGCAGGTTGCCACCTTGAGCCTAAGATCGAAAGCCTCATGTGCCAGTAATTTCACCGGAAACCATACCCTTCACACCGGAACACAGCAATGCGAGCTTTACTGCTTGGCGGCAGAAATAGGTATGGTGGTAGTCCTTCCCCAGACGAGTTCTATCACAAAGAACTCTACTACTCTTAAAAATATTGTCCTATTCCCGCTCATACCTTTCTATGTTTTGAATTTCAGTTAAATTGGTTCAGTGGTTGTTGAGTTATAAAGGTTATAGATGAACAAACGATTTTGTAGCGAGATGCCTACTATCGGCCTTGGTTGACTGTTTTTCATTTTCAAACAATTAGGAGCATAACGACTACTTCAGATAACCTTCAAACACGTAGTCTCACTATGCCTACTTTTTAGTTTTTGTTACTGTCATATCGCAGCTTGCTGTACTTTGTGAAATATAGTTTCGGGAATATTAAGATGCCTAATTTAATACAGTCGCTTTTACTGTGATTTTGATTCATTTTAGACGTTCTTGCTAGTGACCTGTGGACCCCTAAAAAGGGGATTTATGATCGACCTACTTTGTTATCTTGGCTGTACTTAACCCACATTTTCACACCAGTATTAAAAGTCGTGTTCTTTGCTTTATCCTACTTATACTAAAAGCAAAGTTTTTCAAAGTTGTTAGGCCATGACAGAGGCCTAGATACTCTGTCACCAGAGTTTCCACTGACTCATGCGGACATACCTATTACTAAAAGCAAAGTTTTTGGTGTTAATCAGAATACTTATAACTTCTGTTCGATTCGGTAATCCTGTGATTGAAGCGCTCGTGACGTAGCTGGTAGCTGGCTAATAAGTTCATAGCAGATCAACGAAGTTAAGCACTGTTCCGCATAGTCACTATCTGTATAGATGACTGCCAGTAGCAAACAGCTTAGATAAACAGACATTTCTTTAAAACAAACAACGAACGATGAAAAAACATGTTTAATTATATATTAAATACATTTTTTTTTATGTCAGCAAGTGACAAGACAATCAAGACGCCCGCCTGATGTTAAGCACCACGCCTGACTATAACAGATGCAGTGCCACCCAAAGCTTAAAGTTCACATCTGGCTGTTGCCCGCGACGAAGTCGGGAACCGTATTTTTCGAATAGAAAAGAATAGAAAAGTAGCCTATGTTCTATTCTTTGTATATATCTATGTATTAAATTTTAGCCAAATCGATTCAGTGGTTGTCGAGTTATAGAGGAACAAACATACAAACATACAAACATTCGCATTCATGATATTAGTGTGATTAGTGTGATGTGATGTAGTGATTAAGAGTAGTAGAGTTCTCTGTGATAGATCTCGTCCGGGGAAGGACTACCACCATACCTATTTCTGCCGCCAAGCAGTAATGTGTTTCGGTGTGAAGGGTATGGTTTCCGGTGAAATTACTGGCACGAGGCTTTCGATCTTAGCCTCAAGGTGGCAACCCGCGAGTTATACCTCTGGTATTGCAAGCGTCCATAAGCTGCGGTAACCGCTTACCATCTTGTGCGCCGTACGCTTGGTTAACACTTCAGTTGTAAAAAAAAAAATGTGATGGTCAGCCTTATCACTAAAAGCAATCTCTTCCAGGGAACCTTTTTATGAAACAGCTTACATGGATAAATTTAATAAAACAATATTACAGAAACCTACTCGAAATAAAAAAGGTAAAGTAGCCTCTAAATAAACTCAATAAGTGTATCGAAAAGATCCAACGAAGCCATTTCTTCGTTGAGTAAGTAAGTAAATTTATGGCCAACCCTTGGCGACGGGGTTCATAGAGCGGCTTAACGTGCCCTCCAAGACACGGTAAAATCTATTTCCAATTACATTAAAAAAGATCTTGATGAACCTTTTTTATCTTATAATCTTACGTTACGTAAATTTTCCCTACGAATTGAATAAAGATTGCATTGAAGAAAGATTTGGGAGCAACCTTTGCCCAGCAATTGGACTGTACGGGTTTAAAAAAATGCCCCATATTCACCCGCGTAGCTAATTATTATGTAGCTTAGCTACGTCGTAGCAGCGTCGTAGGCATCTCGTAGCTCTCCCATCGTTCGTTAACCACATCCTTCCCCAGACTGTTTGAGTGGTTTGAGTAAGCACGGCCAACGTCTAATCAAAACATACCTTAAAACAATGGATAAAGAGTTAAATTTGAAAGACAGCGGCTCACGACATTATTTACCACTCAAGTTCGTGTAGCGCGATGAGAAAGAGCAAGTCTTGTAATTTTGATGTCTATGTTCATAGAGCTAAGGTATGTTATTATTTATCGTAAGTCATAACGGCTCATAATCGTAGACTTGCCGTAGCATTCGTAATTGTCGCGTAGCAACACTGTAGCTGTGCTACGACGTAGCTGGAGTGGCATTTAGTGTAAGGACCAATCAATAAGATGGAATGGAAGTGCTGGCTGCCGCAGGGCATTTGTGAACAAGTGAAGTGAGTTTTAATAAAAGTTCAGAATCCGCCTTATTAATAGGCCGCCTGAAGGCCTCTGTCCTGGCCTAACAACTTTGAAAAAATCCGGAGCGAGGTTGAAATTGCCACTAGCGGTCACCTATCCAAATGGTGACTACGCGGAATAGTGCTTAACTTCGTTGATCTGTTACGAACAACTTAGCCGTCACAAGCTCTTCACCTCAATGTTACAATAATTATGGTTTGTTTTTAAGGTTGTATTTACTTATATCCGTTCTGTGACCGTGAATTGTAAATCATTTTGACCAATGTGGCGCAGCGGGCTCAGGTCCGCCTGCGACGCAGAGGTTGCGGGTTTGATTCCCGCCTCGGGACAAATGTTTGTACGATCTACAAATATTTGTTCCGGGTGTTCTGGGTATTTACTATATATAATGAAAAATATATATCTATGTATTGTATTGTATTAAATATATATCAGTCATCTAGCTATAATACAGCTCTGTTTAACAGCAGCTTACTTTGGGGCTAGATGATGCTGTGTGGATTGTACAGCATTATTTGTTATTATTTATTTATATTATTTATTTCAATGTGTGTATATATATTTTGGTACATTTGAAATCCTATCCTACTTACACAAGTATTATAAATGCAAAAGTCTGTGTCGTTATTTGTGTGTTATCTTCGTGACTTTACCGATTGTAATGAAATTTGGAATGTAAATGCATGTCTGGAATAAAAAAGCTACTTTTTATCTACCACTGCGTGGAGATCGTTCTACTCGTTCTACTGCATTGCGTCTGTCATGTGACATAACTGATACAGTGTGATGTTTAGTATCAGTGCCTGTATGTAATTTCACCGGGAGACTCAGGAAAGGGTGAAGGTCACACTATCTGTTCCGTGCCGAGGTTATTTGAATCAGAGAGCTTATTAGTTTATACCTACAAGAATAGCGTCGTCTTTTTTTAATATCTTCTCATATCTTCTTATAGTGAAAATACTAAAGCTTTACCAATGTAATGCCAATGCATATTCATAGACGTACTATAAACCTCTGTTAACTGATGTATCTTTCGATCTATCTTTGAAACAGCGAAGGAAATTTCCTTTTTCGTAGCTAGTTATGAAAAACAGTTATGAAAATGGACCAAACCTCTTTATCTTATCTTATTCTTGAATGACAAGGAGAGATAACACGTAGCAAGCCGCTGAAATTACAATTTATTTATGACTACTAGTAGCTAGATCCATGTCTGTCAGTAGCTCTGTGCTAGTAGTCCGTCCCAGCTTCGCGCGCTTGCAATGAATCCACACCCGTGTGAAGCCGTGGCGTGTAGCTAGTGATTAATATAGCCTATGTTACTCAGGGATAATGTAGCTCTTTAATGGTGAAATAATTTTGAAATCGGACCAGTAGTTTTTGAGTATATTCTTAACAAACAAAACTACAAATATTTCCTCTTTAAAATATTTGTATAGATAAGGTCATTTTGTCAATTTTAAAGAGTATTTTAATATTTTATGAAAAATTTATAGTGACATTAAAATTAGAATTTGTTTAGAACAAAGAACTCTACTACTCTTGCCGCTAAACAAACCTGCGAGACACACTGCTCAGTTCATATTCCTTATTTTTGTTTGTTACGAATAAAATAAAAACGACTGGTTCGATTTCAAAAATAATTTCATCAAATGCTACATTATCCGTGAGTAACAAGGCTATATTTATTACTAGCGACCCACCCTGGCTATTCACAAGTGCTTTGGTTTTCATTGCACCCGTGTGAAACTGGGGCAGGTCGCTAGTGTCGGGTAAAGAGAGAAAGCAAATAGCAAATCTAACACGATATAAGCCTGACATTCTACTTGAGGCCATTGCCAAGAATAACAGCCATTGTGCAGAACAACACGACAATAGTGAGATTCCGAGGATTGTTTGCAAAGCCCTGGGTCCTGTAGGTTCAGCAGTGTTGTACTTGCTACTGAGTTAAAGTTAGCCGGAAAATTATCCGGTTATTCCGGAAGTTTTTTCAGAAAACAATAATTGCATTAGCCTTAATATTTATACTAATTCCAACAGCAAGCAAAATTACGGTACGTTACTTGATTATAAATTAATAATGTAGGTACGAGTACCATTTCATTTTGTGTAGTTTTATTGACATAACTTTTTACGATCTTTGATTATATCGCAACTGGGGTAATTGCCCACTGCTGGGTATAGGCCTTCCTTTGTATGACTGGGTATTTTCTAAAATAAAAAATATCTATCCATGGTTTGCATAGAATTAAGTATATCAGTTTTTTTTTAACAGTCGTAAACATTTTAATCAAATTAAGTATTGACATCAGTACTAATATTTATTAAACAAAATAAAATATGTACATAATTACATTACATTACAAAATATACTACTAACACACATGAAACAGTTGAGCCATCTAAAGACCGTTACAAACGACCTATAGATAGCTCAACTGATCCAAATCAAGTATATCAGTCATTTAGTACCCATTACGCTCTGCTTAGCTTAGGGATACTTAAAAGCCGGATATGTGTGAAAAGGATGTTTACCCACTACGGTACGATTCCTTGTTTTCTACGTATGACGTGACTTGAGTAATTGGGTGGTTTTTTCTTCTCGCTGTAACCAAGAAAAAACTTATTTAGATTATGCTGTTGCAAATAAAGTAAAACAAAGGCTGTGTTTTTTGTGAAAAATAAGGGGTGGCTTTGTGAATATTTTATTAGGACTTAAGATGTGCCTTGTGTGGCCTGTTGCGGCTACAGAATAGATATTAGATAATTATGCAGAATATTTATTTGGCTAGATAAAATGCCTAAGTCTCAGGGATAATGTAGCATTCTAATGGTGAAAGAGTTTTTGAAATCGGACCAGTAGTTTTTGAGTAATCGTAACAAGCAAAAATACAAAAATACAAATATTTGTAATAGTATTATAGATTAGTATTAGTATAGAAAAACATGATTCTAGCCTTATTCCTAAGTGTTCCTAGGTGTGCCAATATAACAGGTCCCTATGATGGTCATTGGTCTGTTCATTTTATAATGGGGAATGATGTAGGAATGATAGTTTAACGTGCCCTCCAAATCACGAATATCTCCGAATCACGCTTAGTTATAAGTAGTTATTGTTTAGGCTACTTACGGTCACTTTTCCAAATGATAATATTTAAATAATAATGGACCAACTCACACAGCATCATCTAGCCCCAAGCTAAGCAGAGCCACAGATAACATAATACTCAGATCTTGTGTTATGGGCAGGAGATGACTGATATACTTACTACAGTGCATATTTTTATTATACATAGAAAATACTCGAAACAAATATTTGCAGATCGTACAAACACCTGTTCTAAGGCGGGAATCGAACCAGCTACCTCTGCGTCGCAAGCGGACCTTCGCCCGCCGCGACACATTAGTCTTCATCGGTATATTATTGATTTTCGATGATTTTGTTAATTACTAAAAAAATTACGACTAAGACGACTACAAAAATGCATTACAAAGTATTTTTTCAGAGATGAATATAGCCACCCAACCCTGTGTGGTGAAGTTTCGTAGGAGCTTATTACATTATTCATAGCATTGTACATAATACATTATCTACTTACGTACATTGGAGATGTATGCGAGAGTTGAACTCTGTACAGAACAGTTTGAGTTCTAACACAAAGGCATAAGATTTAAAATTAAATGATCTGTATTAGAAGTGGGGTCTTTTAGCACAGCTTTTAGTCTGTGGTAGAGCTAGAGTGGTTCTTGATTGAGGGCATATGAGTCTAGACAGGATAATATTGTCATGGATAGGTATATGTAGTGAAGTGCTATATTTTAATAAATACTAGAGGACCCACCCCGGCTTCGCACGTGCTATAACCTTGCTATTGAGTTATTCTATTGCTGAAAACCGCATCAAAATCCGTTGCGTAGTACATATATTAAGTAGCTCATGACGTTTTTTTTTTATACAACTGAAGTGGCAACCAAGCGTACGGCCTATAAGATGGTAAGCGGTTACCGCAGCCTATGGACGCTTGTAATACCAGAGGTATTACTCGCGAGTTACCGTATTACCTTGAGGCATTGATCGATAGCCTCATGTGTCAGTAATTTCACCGGAAACCATACCCTTCACACCGGAACAGAAATAGGTATGGTGGTAGTACTTCCCCGGATGTGTTCTATCACAAAGAGCTCTACTACTCTTAAACGTAGCTGACGTAGCTGGGTAAGTTGTTCTTAACAGGATCAACGAAATTAAACACTGTTCCGCTTAGTCACCATTTGGATCGGTGACCCATCCAAATGGTGACTCAGTTGAAATTTCAACTGAACGCTTCTGTGTTTCGGAGGTCACTTTAAGCAATCGGTTCCGGCTTTTTCAAAGATGTTAAGCCTCTAGGCTTTCGGGCGGCCTAAAAACTCTGTCGCCAAAGAGAGTTGGCCACTCATACCAGTAAATAAATAAATAAATAAATAATGCTGGACAATCCACACAGCATCATCTAGGTAAGCTGCTGTTAAACAGAGCTGTATTATGGGTACCAAGTAAGTAAGGACAAGGATAATGATGTTTGTTTATTGTTACAGCAGCAAAATGATTGACCCAAGTTCATCCGAAGAAGACAGCGATGATGAGCACAAGAAACAGCCGTCCAAGATGCAAGGGGCCAAGCGTAAGTCCCTAGGTATCATTCGTTCCACCTACTCACTGCTAGCAACATAAGCAACTTGGTTACTGTAACAACAGACTTGGCGATGGCATTCTTATCAAATAATTAATTTAAAAAAACCGACTGCAACCTAGAAAAAACATTTTGAGAAAAAATCTAAAACCGACTTCAACCTAAAAAAATGGTTCGATGGATTGTGATGATAGAGATAATATATATAATATGATGGATACAGAGGATTTACTTAGTTATTGACACGTTTTTTATGAATTATTCACAAAGTACTGAATCAATTTCAATTTTTATATGTGATCATCTCTAAAGTATTACTCACCAAGCAAAAAAACAATCATTAAAATTAATTCGTAATTGGCGGAGAAATCGCATAAAAAAAGTTTTTTAGTCGGTTAAAAACCTGAGAGTATCAATATAATTATTTATTTAATCAAACCTTTAGAACATAGCCATATTTTTAAGAAGTGTTTCACATCTGCCAGGTCTGTTTTTACCGTGACTTCCTTGATCACAACAGCGGGTTTTGACGAAGTTAATGACCTGGGTATACACTATTTACTAATATTTGTGTTTACTCGATTACTTCGCCAAACCCAGTTAAAGTGGCCAAGGGGTAGAATAATCACAAGCTGTCACCCTAGCACAGCTGTAGTCTGATTTCATTCAAGCAATTTTGATAGTTAGTAGTCTTACAGATAGTCATAATATTTACTAGAATCGAATGTCTCAAATTCCGGCAGTTTAGTGGTTAGCCATTAGTTAAGCCTTATATCGCGCCAAATATTGGCAGTAGAATAGTGCTCTTAGGTTATGAGGTAGCTGCCACTACCGATTTCTGCCGCCAAGCAGTAATGCACCCAACATCACAGTTTTAGCTCGAAGGGTATGGTTGTCCCAGAAATGATAGGCACATTAGACTTTGAATGTGTTTTAACTACAATAGTTAGCTTGTAGTTAAGTAGTTGAACTCAGAAAGTACCTACCGCACTTTTTATAAAACGCGTACATGCAGATGTCATTTTAGCATATTTTTTTTTCAGCTTTTTGACCTCAAGTGGGCTCGATTCACACTGCTGGACATGCTTGTATCATCTGATTTATGCTAAAGTGTGTGATACTATGGCACTTGTTTACTGAGCTTGAGAGTATCTTGTGGTTTAATCAAGACTAATTACCTACTGTTGCACATTAAAAAGCGATTCAATACTTCCAACTGCCCTTCCGTTGTTATCGAACCCACGTTCATGTCTAGAGCTGGCATCGCACTACTAATGTGCCATAGCTGAGCAAGCTTCTACGAAAACGTATTGTATAATATATTAGAGTACCTACTGCCAATGGATATCGGCTATCGTGAAGTTAGCCGTTTTTGATACACAAAGACAATTTAATTCAAAAAGGCTTCATTACGCATCGAAACTAATTTCACGCACGACCGATACCCACCAGTACCATAACTCTAAACTGTTCAACTGTTTATATTCTAACTTTTACCATTCAACAGTGGTCCCCCCCGGTTCCTTAGCAGGGGGTCGTCCATCAGTTCGGGGGAAACCTGAACTCCCCCGAGGATCCACAGCTGGCTTACCCGGCGCCATGGCGAAAGGTAATTCTACCCTCATGTATATTTTATTTAGGGTTGACGTCAGGGACTGACATGGGTTTGACTTCCCTGTTTCTGTACAAATTATATTGCAGGCGTGTGATGGTGCCTTTTCAAGTATGTTTTTCTTTGAACCTTGGTTTTTCTAACAGAGCCTATGACCTAGAAATTCTAATAATTGCATATCAGAGGCCTTGGAGCGCGAAAACAGACGAGCAATATCTTTAGAAGGGATGACGTCACATCTCGGTCTAAAATAGAAAACTACCTATTTTCTATTCTTGCTATGAAATATCTCGGTAGGAGTTCGAGGCACAATGGCGACGAATGTAGCATGACATTTAACGATTCTCGTTTCCGAGATTGATCTCATACAATCCCAATCGTACAATAAAAGTAAACTGACTGAAGCAGAGACAAAATAAAATGAATGAACATAATTTGCAACAAAATCAAATGAAAAAAGACAAGACTTCCAATAACCCCAAGCTCTGTTAATATATCCCTAGATCTTCAACTACATCTTTGAGTAAGTTTTAATGGGTAATTCTGTTTTTATTATTGAGTATCCCTGACGTTTTACTAGTAAGTCGTTGCGCCACTCAATACATTACCACCATACAAAAGTTTTAATATGCCGACGTTCTACAAAGTTTCAGTTTCCTTGATAGACCTTATGATACAGAGCGACCAAAGACACGTCCAAATATATTTGGCACGTGCTCACGTTTTGACAGTAGATTGACATTATAACAGCGAAATTTTAACCCAGGTTCAAGTCCCCTAACAACAGCACCACACGCGGCGCCTCTCCACCCCGCCACTAGGCAGAGGGAGGCCGCCGCGCTAGCTCCACCCCCGCACGCGTAAGTACCTAATCTTATTATCATAGTAAGTGTAGGGTACCTAAGTTGTAAATACTCACGTCCATTTCACTCATGGACCATTATAGAAACTGCTAGATAATCAAAGCTTAGAGTGCTTTTCAATGAAGATATAGTTGGAAAAATCAAACGGCTTCTTACGATTTTATAAGACAAAACAAATGAACAAACAAACGACAGCATGTGATTGGCAAAACGGTTTTATAACTCTCTCAATCAAGTAAAAACCGTGATAGCTTTACGAAAACAAGGTTTACTTATTTAAAATAAATTGGTCTGTTATCGGTAGCCTGTAGATAATACTAGCACTAATGCTTTTAAAACAATCTGAATAACATAACAGCAGCTTAAAATAAAAAGAGATCAAATACTGTATCTTGCATTAGAGATGATGTGGCAAAGATAAAAAGATATTCTTAAAATACTTTAGGTTGTAGCCCTAGTAATTAGCAAATCACTTTTAGATTTTAGACTTTAGTTTGCACTACATTACTATCAGTTCACGCAAACAGACTGACACATGGTCAAATAGGTTTCCAAATCCAAAGTACAAAAAAGTTTCAAATGAGTGATCTGTTTCAAATAACGTCTCTAAATGGAAATACACGTGTGAGTTTTCCGTAGCTCGTGTTGTAAAATTTTTATCTTCTATAAACATGTGAGAAGTCTTATTGTGTGTACCAGGTTCATATACATTGACGATATAATACTATCGATCGAGTAGATCGTTCCTTCGCAGAACGTCTACGGGCAGCGCGAGCTCAGGGGAGGCACCGGCGCCATCCCCGAGTCCCTCCGGGGCCAGTCAGTCGGATAAGGACCAGGATCCACAGGTACCTAATCTTACATAAAATCTTCTAATGAGATCACGACTTGCCAATAAATTTTAAGAGTAGTAGAGAGTTCTTTGTGATAGAGCTCGTCCGGGGAAGGACTACCACCATAGGTACCTATTTATGCCGCCAAGCAGTAATGCTCGCATTGCTGTGTTCTGGTTCGAAGGGTATGGTCTCCGGTGAAATTACAGGCACATGAGACTTTCCATCTAACATCTCAGGGTGGTAACACGCAAGTGATATCTATGATGTTGCAAGCGTGCATAGGCAACGGTAACCGCTTACCATCAAGTCCATCAAGGGATCATCACCATACGCTCGGTTGCCACTTTAGTGGTATACAAAAAAAAATACAGCACATAGCGCATTAGGAGGTTCTGCATCATTTAAATATCCAACTATTTAATAAAACAGGAGAAGATGGAAAAACTGGAAGAGGACAAAAAAAGACGCCTGCAACTTTACGTGTTCGTTTCTCGATGCATCGCGCATCCTTTTAACGCTAAACAGCCGACAGACATGACAAGGCGCCACACGAAGCTCACGCCACACCAGTTGGAGACCATCCAGGCTAGGTTTCAGGTACGTTTTATGTTCTAAAACTCTGATCTTAATGCAGCTTATCTTATCCTCTCTTCTCTTTCATCTGCCTCTATCTTACGCCACTCAAAACCATGTCACTCTGCGGTCGTAGCTTCGTCGTCGATCCAATCTATCTTGGTGTATCTTGGCATCTTGATGACCTATTTGTGCATTTAATTTTGTTCTTCATTCATGCCACTCATTTTTGTGCTGTTTCTCAACATGTTTTTCAACTTTATGTTTAAACTATTTAAACCTACCGTCAATTGTTTTTACTTAGGTACCTATGTGCTGTAATACTATCGTACTTATTATAAGCTTCTAAGTACCTATTGTTTCACAAGTTTATTTTTTGACAAAATAAAATTATTCTTATTCTTATTCTTATTCTTAAAATTATTCTTATTCTTATTCTTTATATTTTATATTCAGGCTTTCCTCAAAGGCGAGACGCAGATTTTGGCTGATGAGGCATTCCAAAATGCAGTTCAGTCTTACCACGATGTTTTCCTAAAATCGGAGCGAGTGGAACAGATGGTGAAGTCCGGTGCTTGCTCTCATCACGACTTCAGAGAAGTCTTCAGAAATAATATCGAGAAGAGAGTCAGGTTTGATATCGAAGTTGTTAATTTATAAATGGTCTTTGGCATAGAAATATTGTAACGACAATTATTTTCCAACAAAATAAGAGCATATTTTTATTTGATTATTGTCTTTCTTATTTTTTATTTATTTTAACTTTGTTCTTGTCTCTCTATGTTAACCTAATTGTTTTCTATGCCTTTTTCATTATTAAACAGGTCTTTACCAGAGATAGATGGACTTAGTAAAGAGACGGTGTTATCATCATGGCTGGCCAAATTTGACTGCATAATGAAAGGAACAGGTAAGAACATATTAATGTCTTATTCACTAATACAGAATCATAAGAGAATCTAAAGACAAACAAAAACGCAAATAAATAAACGAATGAATCTAATGATGTGCATAAGTATTTCTATTAAAACAGTAATTGTCAGCAAAATAATAATATAAAAATATTTTTGTACAATTACAGAAACCTACGTAATAACTTTTGGAATATTTTCATAATTTTCTTTTCAAAGGGATTTTTTTTGTGTCAAAATCTTTTTTGGACTGAGCTTGATTGAAGCTCCAAAGGAGATTTTGACACTAACCCGATATTTTTGCTGACAATCATATTCGTTACATTCAAAAATAATATAGATGTCAAGCATGTTGCAGGCAATGTGTGTACAACAAAAAGCTTGAGTTTGCAATGTGCTCTGAATGTTGGTGTATAACATGCTTGTCTAATGTTTGGTTCGTTTAGTCCCGCCCAAGGTAAGCATTCTTCATTTCGATGTTAATTTTTGTTAATAGTTTTGAATGTTCAATTACATCTATCAAAATATATCACTCATCTGTGTCTCTCCCTTTTCGGTCAAGATGCAACCTACCAGTTTTGTATTGTTTTTGTTTTTAAAATAAGCCCGACTACAATAAATCTTTCTTTAAATTGCTGTAATATTTGTGACTCAAAAGGTTTTAATATTCTTTGAGATCTTTTAGTCGATTACATTATGTAAACTGTTTATCTAAATTGTTATTTTTTCATAAGAACATCATAATGTTCTCTTGTTTCACCTAAGTTCCTTTTAAAATTACATTATTTATTTGTATGCTCCCATTTATAGAACAGATTTTTTTGATCGTGTTTTTTCCATCATTATAATATTATCGTCAATCTCATTAAGTTTTAGTGGATATGTGTAGTTCTTAACATTATTGTAATAGTGTTGTATCCTGATTATGTGTGTGGCCTGCATCTGTCTCACTGTCTGTGTTTCTTTCCTTGTCTTTCACAACATGTCTCTCTCACATACCCGAACAGGAATAACAGGTATCACTTGACATATTTATTTTCATTAATTTTTCCCTATTTTCTATACTTTAATTGCTTAAGTCACGTGTCGTTGCTTGTTTATCGCATATTTGTTATTTATTTCAAAAAGTGCTTCTTTAATTATTTTATTTTAAAATGTAATAATAACTATAGTTTTCTAAGTTGAAGTTAGCTATGGTTTTATTAATATTAAAAGAAAATAAAAAATTAGGTACTTATTTGGATCACTTATAAATCCAAGACCGGGAAAGTTTTAAGAAATATTAATATTCATTGTTAATTTTGATTTTGTTTTTCGATGACAGAAAGGTAAGGAGCACTGCATGTTTTGGTGTTTATCGATGTTGCTATCGCATTTTGCATTGCAGATTACTGGACAAGAAAAACATCAGATTATTACTATATTTACATATTATAAGTTATAACACGATGAGCAAATTTATATCATTTTCAATATTGTGCACTAACTTTTGATTCATATACTGACTACTTAATTACACATACAATTTTATTATTCACATTATTTCATGAAGTTTTACACACAGTTTTATAACACTTACTTATTAATATCTAAAAAAACAATAAGGGCGAGTTGCACCATCTAACGTTAACGTCAAATTAGATGGTGCAATTCACCCTTAGTCTCAGCAGTTGACAACAGATTTAAATAAAAGCCTGTTAAAATTATACGAGTTTATATATGATAGGTATTAAAATAAAAAAATAAAGTGTAGGTTACTGAAAATAAAAATCTGGGATATCAATTAAACAAAAGATTTCTGCGCATTCAGTCTTCGGCTTGCTACTCCCCTTACCTTACTCTTGACAGAACCCCTTGGTCCCCAGGCATACCCGGAGACGACGAGTCCAAGCGCCCGTCGAGGGCTCAGCAGCAGAGCCTAAACGCGGAGTGCATCCTCAGCAAAGAGCAGTTATACGACATGTTCCAACAGATCCTCGGAGTCAAGAAGTTCGAACACCAGCTGCTTTTCAACGCTTTACTGGTAAGTACCTAAGTAAGATAGCACTAGTGGTCTAGTAGTACCCCGCCTTCCAATCCTAAGGTGGTGGAGTCGTGCACCAATGGTTTTTTTTATTCGAAAAATGTATGTGCGCCAGTGCTCTGTGAAGGAACATCGTGAGGAAACCGGCATGTCCAAGAACTAAAAATTCGAAAGATATATGTCATCCGCCAATCCACCAATGACCTCTTCATTGGTGGATTGGCGGATGACATTTCTATTGATCATCTAAAAAAAGCTAGGAACTCTGCCGAGTTTGTTGCCAGATTCTTCTAGGCTGGGGCGCGTGGCACTGGCGTATATTCACCTAGCTCTAAGTCGTTTCAAAATGATCCTTGTATAGTAGTGATATGATTGAATAAATATATTTTTTTACTTTTTTTTACCGCATTGGGTCCGCGTGGTGGATTAAGACCACTACTCTCGCTCGAGAATTAGAATGTAATGATAAAGTAAGTGCGCATGATTCAGTGGCCAACTCTGATGACAGAGTTATTAGGTATGACACATTGGCTAACCTGGATTTTCATGGGAGCAGTGTTCTTATGTTCCCATTGCTGAAGCGTAGGCCTATTCTAAAGCAAGAGAAATAAATGCGGTTTTATGGATTTAGTAAATAATGGAAAGCAGTAATACGAGTATCTTGGCTTAGAGTGATTTTTATAGCCAAAGTCATCGAGAAGAAGGTCAATCATAGTCTAAGTAACACATTTAGTAAGTTAATCCTCATCATTGGCTTTAATATCTATATATGTGGTTAGGTCATCAGTAAAACTGGCTGATCGTTTTATTTCATGTCCATGTTAATTTTTGACTGATGATGATGAGCTACAAATGTTACAGTTGACCTTCAAAGGCTAGAGTCAAATTTCAAAGTAATTTCTGTTAAATACAAATTACCTACGCACATCCCCTATTATAAAAAGCTTGTTCAAAACACTCATCATATTTGAATTTGACAGCTTTGTGCGTGTTGTCCTCCCTTTTAACGTACTTTATCAACAATTCAGTGAGATCTATATCAAAAATTACCCTCTCGTACTTCAAACGTATTTTCAAACGCCTTTGTTAAAAACATGAGAATTAATTTAACAAGGATAATTAAAACATGAGTTATTTAAACATAAATATTTATATTTTGAGCTAACCTAACGAGGGTCTGATGTTGAATAAATTCGCATAAAACAATGTAAATATTAACAAACATCAGGTAACTTTCTATTTTATAGAACAAAGTTTGTATTTGTTACAGTCAGTTAGATAGGTACCTGTGAAGGGAACTTTCAAAGAGAATTTTGACTATTTTGATAATTTTAGATAAAACATGTGAGCAAAAAAGCATTCTGAATGTTGTACGAGTACCAACTATCAAGAATGTATCATCTAGATAAACTGAAAAATCTCTCGCAGCTGATGGCTTTTCCACGTTTACACGGCGGCGTCATATTTTTGCTTTTGATATTATCTAAAAGCTATTATTACTATTTGTTATGATGAGCTGTTCGAGATTTTCTGATATGATATGATATGAAAATATGTTTATAACTTAGAGATCATGATTTTTGGGCGAGCTCGTATGTGGATGGAAACAGAACTATAGTCATGATTTTTGCCGGCTCAAGGCAAAAACACAGGCTTATGTCCGAAAGTCAAGGCATTTGTCGGCAAAAACACGGATTTACCTGACCGAAAATTTTGAATCCTATAATTATAAAGATATCATGATCGCCCACGATCGCGTCCAACGGTGTGTTCAGAAAATACGTATTGACTAATTTAACGATTCATATTTTAATAATACTCTAGCTGGATTCAGCTGATGAACAAGCCGCAGCCATCAGAAGAGAACTGGACGGAAGAATGCAGAAAGTCAATGAAATGGAAAGGGTATGAATTGAAATACCAGTAGTTTTTTATTCTATCCATCGTCTAGATGACAAATTTAGTTATACCTCCAACTAACTTTTACAGTCAGAATGATAAAACGACTCATGTTGCAGAACCGAAAGCTGATGCCGAAATTTGTCCTCAAAGAGATGGAATCACTCTACATAGAAGAGCTGAAGTCCTCAATCAACCTCCTGATGGCAAACCTGGAGTCACTTCCCGTGTCCAAGGGTGGGGCCGACTCGAAATACGGCCTTCATAAAATCAAGCGGTATAATCACAGGTCAGTGTACTTAGGGCTTGAAAAATTACTAGTAAAGATTGATGTAATAAGAATTATCTGGTTTATAGAATTAATAAAGATTGCAAATATACTGACAAAAATATGAAAAGCATATTTCAATTCCAAATCTTGGTTATTGTATTGTTAATTATAATTGTTTAACTTCTTTTATGTAATGTTCTTACGATCTCTACAATTTTATTAAGGATTACGAAGATTGCAGTTTATTTTTTCTGTATATTTTCTTTCTTTTCAAAATGGCTGACGGGTTTTTATCCAGACATCACTAGCTATTTTGTCAGTATCTTTGTGATTATAATTATACAAAATAAGTTTAACATTGAATACCTGGTTATTGATTATCATTCCATTAATATTCGATGTGGTCAATGTTGTCACTAAATGATTAATCAATTATTTATAGCGCCAAAAATCTTTTTAAACTTTTGAACAATAAATATTATCTGAACCTATTTTTATTACCATTGATCAATCATTAAGTACTAGAAGCAAGTCAATGGATATATTTAATTCGTTACACTGTGAGCATCACCGATACGATTTTACTAACATTGCCATTTCTGTCCTACAGTTCAATGTTTTTTGTTATTTCTAATTTATCTTCTTCGCACTTATCTAGGTTTGGTTACCAAGTCTGGATGATTGGCAAAATAAAAAACAAACTGATAAGCTGTTGTCACTGAAATATACCAAATGACATTAGTCTAATAAATTTATTTTCAATCGCAAGTAGGTAGGTACCAGTTACATGCTCTCAAATGGTAAAGGAAAACATCGTGTGTAAAATTTAATCATTTTATAGAGCGTATTTCGTATTTCTGTTCATAATTCTATATAAGTACAAAAAATACTGTCAACATCCAGACACAGCTAATAATATCAACTTGTTCATTTCTGTTTTGGTTTTTCTGTCCCTGGCACTTATCCGGATGGTAAAATAAAAAGGAAGTACAAGTAATGAGTACAAAATTGATAACTTTGCGCACGTGTCTTGTGTAGAGGGACCCCTACACTCTCCTAGCCTGAAAAATAAATCTTCGAATCCTAATGTTGTCATTCGACCACAGTAGATCTAGACAGACAGTAGTTTTGAGCTTCTAGCTAATGTAAACCCCTCAGTAGAAGTAATATAAAGTGGTCTTAATAATAAATAAGTGTAAAATGACAACACAGGATTTAATTTAGCTTCCACTACTCTGCCAGAAGATTAAAAGCTTATAGAAACTATGATTGTAGAACAAAATAACTGTAATATAGACGGTACAGCTACAGTAACACCTAAAAGGCTTAGCGTAAAACTAATCAAAGCAAAATAAATGATAGAAAAAAGCTTTTAAAACACAGCTTTAAAGTATTTTTTGTTTCACTTTATTTTCATTCATGTTATATTTAATTTACTTACATGACATCCACTACTTGAAAATAAATTAACAAAAGCTTTAAGCTTATAAAAAGCTTCGCTTTATAATACACTTTATTCTATTTCATATACATTCTGATCACTAATGCTAATACACAAAACTAACTGTCTAGCTATGTGTATTACCAAAACCATCATCTTTTACAATTTTGTATACCACACTTTTCCGATATAACATTAGTATTAACGCTACTTAACGCAGACATTTTGTAATATTTTCCTTTCATATGCTTAATCATTCTTGGTAACGGTGACGGTTCCTTATTAATACCACCATGCATTATGTCCGGGCTTGTGAATGTCGATCCAAATGTTGCTTGACTAACCTTAACAACCGAAAATTCATAATTCCTAATGTTCGTAATGTCTCCCTTAATATTTTAAAAAATGTCATAACCCTAACGAAAAACATTGTATATTAACAAATCGTTGTATCTTCGTGAAAATTAATTGTGTATTTTGAAATGTCGTTCTTGTTAATTAACTCTTATTGTATCAATATTTGCAACTTTAAAATTACCTCTATCAAAATTTTATGTGTAAAAATATTTTCAATATTTTCTCTAATATTTGACTAATTCACTGAATTTCAAATTATGTATGGTGGTGAACTTTTTGTGATGCTGTTCATGGTTTTTGGAAGATAGATCAAATGCGGGACCAGACCCGAGTCCAAGACTGAGTAAGCAGCTATGTTTCAGATCTCAAGGGTCTCTCGCAAACAAGCTCACTGGTGAAGAGAGTGGTGACGCTGACACTCAACTCACGAAAATGGATGTTGTGCTTACTTTCCAGATTGAGGTATGGTGACTTGCTGGTGGTAGGATAGAAAAAGGGGAAAGTGATGTTAGTATGAATAACGAATAAATGGTAGGAACATAAGTAGCATTACGTATTTTAGGATGTAAAATCAAAAATTAAAGTATCTGCGGTGGCAAAGTAGATACACAACTTATTAAGCATACATCACAAACAATCAACTCATTGTTACTGGTAGCAAAGTCAAAAAGAACTATGAAAAATTAATGATTTTTACCAACCAGAAACCATTTACTAAAATATGACAAAGTAGAAAAGAAATTCAAATAGAATACGTAATTATAACAAATTACACAGATCATAATTTTTATTGCACTGACATTTATTAGTAAGTGAAGTTGCGTAGTCTCTTATCAACACCAATAGAGCATGACCGAAGTCGAAGAGGCACACATTTATATTACCATCTATTATAGGTGGTTGTTATGGAAGTAAAAGGTCTCAAGTCTCTAGCACCGAACAGAATAGTCTACTGCACCATGGAGGTAGAAGGTGGTGATAAGTTGCAAACAGACCAGGCTGAAGCATCGAAACCTATGTAAGTATTTTGAAATACCTAAATGTTCCAACATAATTTACTTAATTGTACCCTCCAAGGACTCTTCAGCAAGAGTCCATTTCGGTGGGTACCTGGTGGGTAAGCTGTTTAGCTGCATCATCTCATCATCACCTCTCACTCAACTTGCATCTATTAGCTTGAAAGGCTAACCGTCAATGAACATAACAGTAGATACTGACCGGCACTTACGGACAAAGAAAAAACTAAGTGAAAAGATATACAAGCAATAGTTCATATTGGTTATATTATATTGATATGATGAGAGTCTGAAACGAATCACTGTAATCCTACAATTCAGACTCATTAGAGACCTAGTGGGGGGGACAGAACTACGTCAGGTACAGTTCAGTCAGTGGCCAATTCTGGAGACAGAATTTCTAGGCGGCCCGAAGGCCTCTGTCATTGCTTAACAACTTTGAAAAATTAAAATAAACCCTTTAGTATTAGTTGAATATGATTTGTGCAAATATAAATAACTTCATACAGGTGGGACACACAAGGAGACTTCAGCACCACACAGCCACTGCCAGCTGTGAAGGTCAAGCTGTACACAGAGAATCCTGGAGTCCTCGCGCTGGAAGACAAGGAGTTAGGGAAGGTCGTGCTGCGGCCGACACCTCTGTCGAGTAAGGTAAGAATTTGTACAAATCGGACCAGGTACAAAAGATATAGGCAATCAATTAAATAAGATGTCGTGCTGTTGTGAAACGCGGAGTTGTGTGGGAAAAACAAGCAGTCATTTAGTATGACTAAAGCTGTAGTAGAACTCTGTGATTAAGCTCGTGACGGATGCAATGCAGTAGGCATCATGTAGATCATTCGTGAGAAATCAGGAATATTCATTGACCTGACCATGCGTGGTATAAGTACTTTTAATAATATCGGTTAATATCTCGTTTGCAGGTCCCCGAATGGCATCGAATGACAGTACCCAAGAACCTACCCGATCAAGACCTCAGAATCAAGATTGCTTGCCGCATGGACAAACCTCTGAACATGAAGCATTGCGGGTAAGTATAGGGCAACTACCTACGTAGTTTTTTTTTACACTAAATAGATAAGTTCGGAGGTGCTTGCGATGAGTGGCTGAAGTGTATATTATTTGACGACCGATGTGGCGCAGTGGGCGCAGGTCCGCCTGCGACGCGGAGGTTGCGGGTTCGATTCCCGCTTCGGGTCAAATGTTTGTACGATCTACAAATATTTGTCCCGGGTGTTCTGGGTATTTTCTATATATTATAATAAAAAATATCTATCTATATAGTAGTATTGTATTGTATGAAGTATATATCAGTCATCTAGTACCCATAAACACAGCTCTGTTAAACAGCAGCTTACCTTGGGGCTAGATGATGCTATGTGGATTGTCCAGTATTATTTATTTATTTATTAGCTCGAAGACATAATAACATGTCAAAATAAACCAGTTTTTATTTAAACATTAGTTTTTAAACTGTCTGTTGATGTTAAATGGCTTTTTTTTTATACAACTGAAGTGGCAACCAAGCGTACGGCCCACAAGATGGTAAGCGGTTACCGCAGCCTATGGACGCTTGCAATACCAGAGGTATCACTCGCGAGTTGCCACCTTGAGGCTAAGATCGAAAGCCTCATGTGCCAGTAATTTCACCGGAAACCATACCCTTCGCACCGGAACACATCAATGCGAGCATTACTGCTTGGCGGCAGAAATAGGTATGGTGGTAGTCCTTCCCCGGACGAGCTCTATCACAGAGAACTCTACTACTCTTAAATCTCTGTCTCTGCTATTTACATCTGAGCGCTTCTCTGCTTTGGTATCGATTAACTGCTGGTCCCAGCTAATAATAGTCGATAATCTATGGCCGAGGTTAACCTATAAATGTCGAGAGTTAGGCACTGACTCGTTAAGTCGTTAGCTAACATTTGTACTTCCACTACCTGAGCTATTAAATACGGCATGATAATGTTACAAATTAATGTTTTTCCAGCTACCTTCACGTAATCGGGCGTTCTGTATGGCGCAAGTGGAAGCGACGGTACATGGTGCTCGTGCAAGTCAGCCAGTACACCTTCGCGCTGTGCTCTTATAAGGATAAGAAGTCAGAACCAGCTGAGATGATGCAGTTGGATGGATTCACTGTTGACTACATTGAGCTGGCCAGCGGTTTGTAGCTTTAGTTTAGACTGTGGTGATTTGGTTACTGATACTGATGCTGTTAGCCTACTGGATCCCAGTGTTGGGCAAAGGCCTCCCATTCCTCCAGGATTTGCGATCCTGGGCAATTGTTCGCCAGGCTTTGTCATATGTGTCGATCTCATCGCGCCACCTTCTACGTGGTCTGCCGCGACGCCGGCTTGCTGTGTTGGTGATTTGGTTAGATGACGAAATTATAGGATCGCATATCGCCTGCTGGTAAGTAAGTAGTAGAGTTGGTTGATGATAAAGCCTCCATTTATTTTTGTGCCAAGCAGTTGCATTAGTGCGTTTTGTTCAAAGGGCTGATGAAGTTAGAAGCAGATTCAATGCATTATCTATATCCAAGAATACCTAAACTTAATTTCACGTCAAAAAAATATCCTTCCTTATCTTTATAATGCCATAAAAATGTACTGCTATAGTATCCTCTTTAGGTTTCTAATATTTATTATCTCTTTCCAGCACAACTCATCGTCAGCCAAGGTACGAGTATGTTTCGCACTTTTTACACCCTTTGTGAAATTGCTTTTCCCAAAATTTGCCTCTAACTGCTGTAACTTTTCAGAGCTGGAAGGTGCTAAGCACTTTATGAACGCGGTACGCGATGGAGAGTCAGTGCTGATGGGAGTGACGGATGAGAACGAGTGTCATCTCTGGGTGATGGCGCTGTACCGGGCCACAGGACAGAGTCATAAGCCCACACCACCAACGACTTCGGACACGCATCATAAGATTATGGGGGGTATGTGCTGTATTTCAGGTTTCTGGTTATACTTGTATCTTTAACATCTTATTATTATTATTATGATCTTTTAACGAGGTCCGTATTACAGAACGAAACACAAGTGAAATCCTTACCAGCTCATCAGAGATTCTAACATATTTACAAAACTCAAAAAGTCTTGATTCACACTTGAGTAGGTAAGGTAATACGTAAGATCGGATTAGGGTATAGACTTTCAAAAGCTAAACCTTTATAAGCTTTTCACCAACAACTCAAAATCCTACGCATAATCCATCTTAGTCTACAGATCTTTCATCGATGCGCTAAATTGACGACGAAACCCATCGTTTTTTTATTACATTTTGTTTTTTCGTCCGAGTCATCTGCATGTCTTCCCAGACGCAGACAAGGCCCGTAAACACGGTATGGAAGACTACATCCAGGCGGATCCGTGCCAGTATGACCATCACCAGCTGTTCTGCACTCTTCAGTCGCTCACGCTGAAGTATCGTCTCCAGGATCCTTATTGTTCTCTGGTAAGTAACATTATATAAATGTGTGTACAGCGAAAAAGAGACATTACACTTAAGCTTATTAGCCGGGCCCTGGTCCTTTGTAATAGGGTTCTAGATAATTAGTTAATCAATAGAGAAACCGTTTAACACAGTAAATTGGTCCCAAGCACTACAACGTCTGTTTGTACTGCATCACTTAATACTTCTAGCCTGAGCAAAAAGTAGTAAAAGCATAGTAACAAACTTGCCAATCTAATCAACGATAGAGATTTAAGTTATGGCCCGTGATTTCAAATATCCTATTTATATTCAACTTACTTTTACTGGATTACGCCAAGCCCCAGGCAGAAGCAAAAACAATTACATCGATCAAACAACAAGATTATCTTATTTTCAGGGCTGGTTCTCTCCGGGCCAAGTGTTTGTTCTTGACGAATACTGCGCTCGCTACGGAGTCCGAGGGTGCTACCGCCATCTCTGCTACCTCTCCGATCTGTTAGATGTCGCTAAGAGCTCACAACAAACTGTGGACCCTACGCTTATGCATTACAGCTTTGCCTTCTGCGCCAGTCATGTACACGGGAATAGGTAAGTTTACCTAAACCACTTTAGTCAGACCATTCATGTGGGTAAGAAGAAGTTTGCCGAGGAAGAATGAGGCTATCCTCGTCAAGCCGTGGTCTGACTTAAGCGGTTTACCTATATTTGTTTCGACTTGTCAAAGTCAACAACATTTATATTGATGAAAACAAAGCACGTTTATTATCTTGAATCTATGAAATAAGCCTGATCTACCAAATTCAAGATACTTTAAAAACCAGATCTATTTAACCAATAACAGGTTTAATATGATTTGATCTGACTCTAATAACACAAGAGACCCTTTTGTCGGGCAGTGTAAAAAGTCAGATTTAGATAGGATCATAAGATAAGGAAAAAAAAATTGGCAGGTATGAATAAATTATTTTTAGGGTCTGTAATTCCAGAACTCCATCTGAGTCGAATCTCAATCGTATTCAGACAGTTTTGTTACCGTTAAATAAAATATGCTTGAGTCTCGATTTAGTTTGGACTTGGTTCTAAAATACGATACTTAGACCTTACAAAAGCTTTTGACTATGTTGATTATAAAAATACGCCACTAAACTTCACCAGAGAGGTCGAACTTTTGCCAATAACAAACCTTCAGGTTGAAATCGGGAGTGAATCCCAAAATTTGAAATGAACAAGGTTAGTACTTGCATTTCCCTATGTGTTAGTTCGGTGTTGTGCAAGGACGTGCATTAGGCCCCTTACTATTTTGTGTCTTTAGTATAACTTTAGTTTTACCTTTTATTACAGCTGTATTTAACAAATTATGTCTGATAACAGTCGTTAAT
Source organism: Colostygia pectinataria (assembly GCA_951394395.1). Classification (NCBI taxonomy): domain Eukaryota; kingdom Metazoa; phylum Arthropoda; class Insecta; order Lepidoptera; family Geometridae; genus Colostygia; species Colostygia pectinataria. The sequence continues at coordinate 7,000,671 of OX596372.1, read as the reverse complement.
AAAGACTGAGGCATTTGGGTGGTTTTAGAACTCTGTCGCCAATGTTTACATGACTGATTATGAATAATAAAATTACGTTGAAAAATGTTTTTAATGTTTTGCGGCATTGCAGCTTTTACAAACATGACTAAACTATTTTTTTTTAATTATAATGTTATCATACTAAAAGGACACTAACCAAAGTAAATACCGAGTTATTTCCTATCTTATCTTTTAGTTACTGTTAAGTACAGCTCCATCTTTTTATATCTTTACTAACAACACGGTCCGTTGAATGTCTCACTCGAATGTTATGTGCTTCCTAACGATACCTACTTAGTTCCCTTCTAACATACCTATGGACAAATCAATGTGCTTATTAACTGTGCCTGCTTACCTAACTATTGTAATTTCCGGATTTATGGGGATGGCAGTCTTGATTGAAGTTTTTGGGCGATCGGTGTCTTTTAAAAGAATCGATTTGCAATTCATTTTGGAGAATCTAAATTAATTTAAGAAAAGATGAATGCCCTTATTTATAAAGAAACTGACATATTAGCTGTTTGCTTAGTGTTGTCTTACCTTGTCATTTTTTGGTCAATGAACAAAAAGAATGATAGATTCAAAAAACACAGCTAACAAAGATTTAAAGTACGATTAATAATAAGGCTTAATTGTTTGGGCAGATCAAAGTCTTAAAAAAACTGATTTAAGCTGAAGTAGATTCAAATAGTTACAACACTATTAACTTTTATTTTATTTTTAAAAGCAATTTACCCAATGACCTAGGAACAAAAAGCTGCTACCCCCAAAGTCCTCCTAACCTGCTTGTGCCCTACTAGCATAAGCCCCACAGTAAAGTGGTTCACAGTGGTGCGACGTTGCCTGGCAGGCCCGATGGAGTCGGCAGCATCACGGTGCTGGAGAAGGAAAAGTTTGCGGAGATCAAGGAGCGTCTGAGAAGTCTGCTGCAGGAACAGATCACGAACTTCAGATACGCGTTCCCATTCGGCCGGCCTGAAGGCGCCTTGAAGGTATAAAAGTAGGAGACAGCGCTGGTATGCATACCATGGTATAGCCTCATTTATAAAAAATGAATAATATTCAATGACAAATAAATCAATAGAATGCTTGAGCAAGACAATCTCCATAGTTTAGCGAATAGAGAAAGATTGGAAAGATTAGGGTCGTATTGATGAAGAATAATTGACGAATAGTAAAAGATTGTAAAGGTTAGAGTTTCATTTGAGAAATAAATCTTATCATTGAAGTAAATAGATAAATAAAAAATTGCTGGTAAATATCACACTGCAAATAAGTCAAGCGTAACAATTTATAATCCCTTACAGGCAACTCTATCGTTGCTGGAGCGAGTGCTAATGAAGGATGTGGTGACACCAGTCGCGCCAGAGGACGTCAGGTCAATGATCCAAACTAGTTTGGAAAATGCAGCCCTATTGAACTACACGCAGCTGAGCCATAAGGCGAATATTGAAGGTAATCGTGTCATGTGAGGATAAAGGTACAAAAAACATTTAAGTAAGTATATTTTAATTGTACTAAGATTAAATCAGTTAAATAAAAATCTTAATATCATCGACTACTTTTTGCTAAAATTAGTTCTACAAGTAATACTTTTGTAAAATGTTTAGCTTTTTCCTTTATCTCATTCATCGGTTAACACCAACTTCAAGTCGATGAACGATTCACACTTTAAAAATCCATTACCAGACATAAATGCATCAGAGCCATCAAATATTAATTTCATCTCAAACAAAATATACACATTGTTGCAGAAGATCTGAGAGGAGAAACTATGGTAACGCCAGCCAAGAAGCTAGAAGACCTGATACACTTAGCAGAATTGTGTGTGGATCTTTTGCAGCAGAACGAAGAACATTACGCGGAGGTAATTAGTTTTAAGAAGTAAAACTTGAACATATTTGAGAAAAATGGAGGATAATATTCCAAAACTTTAACCTATTTACTACATGTATTGTGTTGTTGACGATAATTTAGTTTAATGATGTTATTTAGCATCGTTTTGTAATGTTATGAGGTTTGTGATGTTATGCTCCAATATTATTGGTATATATGTTTGTGTCAATATTATTGTCGTAACTTTGAGTGGTTAAACGTTTCAAAGATCTTAGCAAAGATTTAATTTTCTTCCTTTTCTCTATTTATTTATTGTGTTTGATGTCTTTTTGTTATTTTATGACCAAGTTCTGTCTTTTGTACGATTAAGTAGGTTACTGATTTAGTTAGTTTTTCATTCTTGGCTAAATATGTCTTTGTTGTGTGTTTTGAGTACATTCACAAAGTTATTAACGTCTTCGAAATGTTTTACCAAAATCTTAATGTTTCACTGAATAACTGAAGTAGCACCCTACTCTCCTATCGCTATTAGTGTGGGGAATGTTAAGGCGGTATATATTTAAGTTCTCCATAAACTGAGCTGACAGATTTTTTCTTATGTTTGGTGTATCCGACAGCTCAGTTGTGCACAGTGAAATCTTTATAAAATTATTTGCAATAAATTGCCTTTTTACATTTCTCTTTTGATTTCATTGTGTGCATTTTATTAGTGGGATCTAAAATGTATTTTATTTTCCTGTTAAGTTTAATAATCTGTGTCGCTTCGTCGGTAAGTGAATGAATAAACAGAGATGACAATAAAGTCAGTAAAATATTTAGTTACAAAAATTTGTTATTTTTATTAGTTTGTTACTGTACCTACTATTATTTGCATTGGTAATAATATGCTGGTTTATGCCAAAACTTGCTCGCTCTGTATTTTGTTCTCTTGTCGACACTGAATGTCCGCATAACATAACTATAACTTTATATTCCACTTCTATCTTATATTTTGTCTCTCCGCAGGTTTATAACACAAAACCGGATTCTAGCGGTCAACCAAATGTAACTACTCATTTAAGCTCGGCTGGTTAAATCACTTGTTGATCGTTCACTCGATATTGATCATACTTCACTCTGGTTTGATCACGAAGGAGTAGACTTGATGATAGTTCAAAATCGCTTGGGCAAATGCTTAGATGTTCAAAGCATTGCATGGATTTTCTATAGAAAAAGTTTTTAGATTAAAATGAAATTAAACTTTTCATTCTAGGCTTAGAGATTGCTAAATTCTTTGATATTAATTAAATTAACAACATTATTGGCAGGGTTTTCTTGAGAATTGTCTTCAATGAAAAGTACTTATTACAGTTTAAAAGCAGTCTACTCCATGTTTTACATTCACAAACAATAAATTACTGCTTTACATTAACATGAAACTAAAACGTTGAGCACATGACACGAAATTAGCTTTAAGTAGAATGCTAGTATTTTCAAACAAACTCGTGCTTTCACTCAAATTATAGACACATACTTATTAGACTTACAATTTAGGCGCACACACGTTGAAAAACAGAAACACATCGAATTCTCTATAAGCTTTTATAGTTTTTGAAGTAGGTAGTGTAAGCTTTATTCCTTTGTCTTTTATCTGTGTGGTATTTTGCATGATTTATTTATCAAGTTCTTTCAAAAGTTCGACAAAGTTTGGCAAAATATTAAAAGGATCGGTTATTAATTAAATAATATTCGCGTATTTCGAATATTTTGAAAAGCTTAAACCAAAACAAATTCAAAAATGTACAATGTAAGGAATGTATGAATACCTACTTACTGAGCACTTTTGAATGATGTTTATCTTGTTATCAAATTCTCTAATCTCTGAGTAGGTATATACTATTATGGATTTTCGTTTATGCAAGATTATTTAAATTTTCAACTGACTGATCTTAAGGAAATCAATCAAAACTTGTAATCTTATTTGAAAGATATTTTACTCATGAGCAAAGTTATTAATTTCTTTTAACTTTTGTTAAATATTATCATTCAAACATGATGAGATTTGCGATGCCAGTAACAATATCGTCAACATAACTAAAATTACAGCCGACATACAAGTAATATACATCCTTGAAAAATCTTGAATTCTTTCGAAAACATTTTTTTTTCTTTTAATTCGTCTAAAGAACAATAAAAAATGGATTTGGTCTTAAATCCCGGTCATATAAACCAAAAGACATAATTTACTTGTCACACACTACCATACCAAGTCACATCTTTTCCCAGGCATTCGCGTGGTTTTCCGAGCTGTTGGTAGAACACGCAGAGATCTTCTGGGCTCTCTTTGCTGTCGACATGGACAGAGTGCTCACTGAACAGCCCCCGGACACCTGGGATTCCTTCCCGCTTTTCCAGATCTTGAACGATTACCTAAGGTTGGATGGTGAGTGGTCAAAACCCTACATTTAATCTAAGAATAAACTTATAAAATGTATAAATGTTTCTTTACTGTTACTTTTAACTACTTTTGTTTCTATGTGTGAAAATCAGAATATTCATGATGTAGATAGCACTAGTTAACTCGAGTGTTTATTGAGTTCATAAAGCTATGCTATCCAAAGACATCCATCAAGACATAAGAGCACATACACATATAACATGGAAGTGTTACATCCCTGAAAATCGTTTATTGGTTCAAAGTTTCGTCAATACTTGGTATTGTTTACTAGTTCAATAAAATATAATCTTGATATTGACCTAATGATTTTGGTCTTTCTGCACAATAAATTAAAATTTATCTTCTTTCAGAGAACCTGAAAGGAGGTCGATTCCATGATCATCTGAGAGATACCTTCGCGCCTCTGGTAGTGCGATATGTGGACCTGATGGAATCTTCCATCGCCCAATCCTTGCATAAAGGGTTTGAGAAGGAGAAATGGGAGATCAAAGGGTGAGAAGAATTATATATTTTGATCACTTATCTTTGGGGAGAGTGCCTGCTTAGGACAAATACATGTTATGGTTATGCCCCTTGGAAGGTAAGACTTGCATCGTTCTAGTCTAACAATGGTTTTTGTTCTTGGACTTGGTTCTTTCAGTTTTAAGCACGTGGTAAATCCGCATAGATTGTTTTATTCCGAAAAACTATCGCCTGTTACTGGGATTTGAACTCACACACATTGAATAAGAAACCATTAGCATCTACTTCAGCTGACTTCTGACTCTTTGATATAAAATAACGTTTCCAGTAACGGCTGCTCGACCAGCGAGGAGTTGTTCTGGAAGCTGGACGCGCTGCAGTGCTTCATCCGTGACTTGCACTGGCCTGAGCCGGAGTTCAGAACTCACCTGGAGCAAAGACTTAAGCTCATGGCCAGCGATATGATGGAAGGTTGTATACAGAAGACTGAGTCTTCTTTCCAGGTACGTAGAGAGTATTTTAAATATGTTGAAAGCATTTTAGAAAATATCCCAGATGTAGAGACGTGGTCAGTTTCAGTTAGTTCCAGTCGTAACTGAATCACACTTATTATAAATGCGAATGTTTGTTTGTATGGATGGATGTTTGTTCCTCTTTAACTCGACCACCACTGGACGGATTTTTCTAAAATTTTAAACATACATAGATGATGACCGGGAATATGATATAGGATAATTTTTATCACGGTAAAAATACGGTTCCTGAGTTTTTTTTTTTTAATACAACTGAAGTGGCAACCAAGCGTACGGCGCACAAGATGGTAAGAAGTTACCGCAGTCTATGGACGCTTGCAATACCAGAGGTATCACTCGCGGGTTGCCACCTTGAGGCTAAGATCGAAAGCCTCATGTGCCAGTAATTTCACCGGAAACCATACCCTTCACACCGGAACACAGCAATGCGAGCATTACTGCTTGGCGGCAGAAAGAGGTATGGTGGTAGTCCTTCCCCGGACGAGCTCTATCACAGAGAACTCTACTACTCTTAAAGTTCAGCTAGATTAACCATAATCTCCATTGCTCAAGAGTTAAGTAAGTACCTTTGTATACTGTTAAGAGGATCTGGAAAAAAATGCTAATGCATGTTTTCTATTTTCAGTCATGGCTGAAAAAGAGTGTGACCTTCATGTCAACGGACTACATCCTGCCAGCCGAGACGTGTGCTATGGTGAATGTGTCTCTTGACGCCAAGAACCAAGCTTTGAAACTATGTGCCGTCGAAGGAGTGGATGTTGTGAGTAAAATTATGAACCTACTCAGAATATTCAATACATCTCGATCCTTGAGGCATAGTGTGTCATTACGACTTTTCAGGAGAGCGAAAACAAAATCCTTAATAAATCAGCACATGAACCATGAAACTTTTAGAGCGATTCAAATTAGGACCTAAACTGAATTGTCAAAAAATTTGTACCGTGAAATTAATAATTATTGAATTCATGATACAACATTTTTTGACAATTCAGTTTAGGTCCTAATTTGAATCGCTCTAAGAGTTCATGGTAGGGGGGCAGGTCATAACTCACTATCAGAAATATCGTTCATTCATTAGTTTGCTATCAGCCTCTAATGTCTAATGTTTCCATTGTCGGAACACTAGCACAGAATAAAAAATAGTAAGTACTTAGGAAATTGATCTACTTTTGAGAGAGAGTTTTAATCTTTATTGTTTCGTCATGACTATCCACTTCATCATGACTGTTGATCCACCATGTGGACCCAATGTAGATTTGTGGATGGCACTGATGATATTTCTATGTATAGGTCTCACAACGGATCTCGGCCGTAGTGAAATTAGGCGTTTCGATGCGCAATGGAGCTTTTTCAAACTAAATTGTCTTTACGCATCACAAACGGCTAACTTCACGGAAGCCTAGATCCGCTGTGCGAACTATACCTATTTACAAAAACCATCTATCAGTTAAGTATCTGGTTTCCATAGTACAAGCTTGGTAGACGACCGATGTGCCTGCGACGCGGAGGTTGCGGATTCGATTCCCGCCTCGGGTCAAATGTTTGTACGATCTACAAATATTTGTTCCGGGTGTTCTGGGCATTTACTATATATAATAAAAAATATCTATCTATGTACAGTTGTGGTCATATAATTAAGAACGATTTGAAGTTCTAGAAGTTTTTTATTTAAATCGTATCATACACAGATATGTGTACCTTTTGAGAAGCAACTATTTATATATCTTGGACTGCAGCTGGATGATAAATTATCTTGGAGAGCACATATCGCATACGTGAGATCCAAACTATCTTCTCTGATCGGGGCTCTATATAGATCTGCTGGTTGCATACCACGCAAAGTTCGCATGACCATCTACAACTCTTTGGTAAAATCACATCTTGAGTACCTCATAGAAGTTTGGGGCTGTGCTGCTAAGACGACTCTTAAGGACCTACAAATCACTCAAAATAAAGTATTAAAGGCACTATTCAATTATAACCGTCTAACTCATACACGTACCCTTTACGGCAAAACTAAAATATTTAACTTACAGCAACTTTATACATATTCAACATGCATCCTAGTCAAAAAAATTCTAGAAGATAAAATACACACACAATTATCATTTACAAAAAGAAATTACAAACACAGCTTAAGAAATACAAATAAATTGAAACTTATGAACCATAGAACCAACTATGGAAAGCGTAATATTATGTATGAAGGAGCACAATTTTATAACAACCTACCAGACAATATTAAAACTTGTGAATCAATGTTTAGTTTTAAAAAAAAACTAAAAGAATACATTTATGATAAAATATTTTAAGAAGCATCTAGACCTCTGGAACCGGAAAAAAAAAAAAACTAAAATAACTTAACTTTAATTAGTTATAAAATTTATTTTAAGCTCATTTAAGTGAACTCTGTTCTTTTGAGTATAATTAATAAATTCTTTGAACTGATATAATAGTCACATTAATAGAGCAACCTGACTTAAGAATAAAGTATGAAATCGCTAACTATTTTTTAGACATTTTATTGATTTTATCAAAGTAACACATTCAAATAGTACTGAAACTGGACAAATAATTAAGAACGATTTATTTAACTGCTCGGGAATTGTTTTGTATAACACTTAGATTAAAAAAATCACAATATTATGTAGCACAGGAAACATAAAAAGAAATATTTAACTAAAATTAATAGGCTTTTAATTACAGCTTTACACCGGCGAGGCATTGACTCTATTAATTTTTGACATTTCGCAAGAGAAATAGAGTTCCATTCTTCTAAAAAAACGTCATACAGCTCTCTTAAATTTCCACACTTTGTATTTGAAACCTTTTTCTTTACTTCAAACCACAGATTCTCTATTGGGTTTAGATCTGGACTGTTAGCAGGCCAGTCTAAGACAGAAACCAATTGCGCTGTAAGAAATTCCTTTACGGTGCGTGCAGTGTGCTTTGGATCATTGTCATGCTGGAATGTCCAAATGACCGGTAGAACGTCTTCAGCGTATGGTAACATTGTTTCTTCCAGTATATTTTTGTATTGGAACTGATCCATGTTACCTTCTATCAACTTTACAGGTCCTACACCATGTCCAGAAAAGCAACCCCTAATTTTCACATTTCCACCACCGTGCTTTAATGTAACTTTCGTGTACTTTGGGTCGAATGCTGTATTCGGGGGACGTCGTACATATCGTTTTCCATCAGAACATACTCTGTTTATTTTCGTCTCGTCAGAAAAATGTACATTTTTCCACTGTTGCACAGTCCAGTTTTCATACTTTCTCGCAAATGCAAGCCGGGCTTGCCTGTGGCAAAGTTTTAACATGGGTACCTTTCTTGCTATCCTACCGTGCAATTTTTCTTCTACCAAACGTCTTCGAATAGTACGTGCTGAGATTGCTGAAAAGTTGTTTTCACCAAAATATTCTTTTCTAAGCTCATTGGACCCTTTAATAGGATTTTGTTTTGCCATACGAACGATGTTTCGGTCATCTCGAGGAGTTGTTTTTCTCTGTTTAGGTACACGTGGAACATTCGAAGTAGTTTGATACCTAGCAAAATGCTTTACAGCGTGGAAAACCATCGTTTTTGAACATTGCAGATGGTCGGCTATCTTTTTATAAGACCAATTCTTCCGGCGAAGTTTTATTATTACTTCCCTTGTAGATTTATCACAACTTTTATTTTTTCCCATTGTTTTTTCTAAAGAAGCAATCACCTTTAATCTTTTACAGCACGTAATTGCGCCAAAATTATACAAACAGTAACAAATCGACTGAGTGTTCTCTATTTAAATTTGAATAAAGGTATAAACTACTTAGCGTTCTTAATTACGTCACCAGCCAGTAAAGTGTACCAAAAAAGTAGTGTAAAAAGTTTGCCTATTGATTTTTAGCCAATCATGTGTATCAATGAATACAGTGGTAATATGGAAATGTTTTACGATACCGAGAGAAATAAAAATAAATGCATACAATTAGTTTTGCATCTTAGTTGGAAAAAATCTTCCCTTTATATCAGCGTTCTTAATTATATGGCCACCACTGTATGTATTGTATTTTTTTTTTTTTTTTTTATACAACTGAAGTGGCAACCAAGCGTACGGCCCACAAGATGGTAAGCGGTTACCGCAGCCTATGGACGCTTGCAATACCAGAGGTATCACTCGCGGGTTGCCACCTTGAGGCTAAGATCGAAAGCCTCATGTGCCAGTAATTTCACCGGAAACCATACCCTTCACACCGGAACACAGCAATGCGAGCATTACTGCTTGGCGGCAGAAATAGGTATGGTGGTAGTCCTTCCCCGGACGACCTCTATCACAGAGAACTCAACTACTCTTGATTATTGTATTGTATTGTATTATGTATATATCAGTTATCTAGTACCCATAATACAGCTCTGTTTAGCAGCAGCTTACCTTGGGGCTAGATGATGCTGTGTGGATTATCCAGCATTATTTATTTATTATTTATTTGGTTAGTTTGAGGCTAGATGGCGATTTGTGAAAATGTCCGCCATCATTTATTTTATTTAACTTACTTTTTAGTACCAATACCACACGAAGATCGATAACCAGATCGAGGCGTGTCTTGGAGCCATGTCTACTGGCATGACCAGCCGGCTGTCGGCGGTCCTCGAGTCTACTCTCGCCAAGATCGCGAGGTTTGATGAGGGAAGGTAAGACAGTCGTCAAGTCTTCTGATGTTCCCAACGCTGGCCTACCCTAAGACTGATCATGTTTCTTTGGAATTTTTAGACAAACAGGCTCAATTTAGCTGCGATAAGTTACTGTAAGAGGCAGAGTTGTCATAGATCAAGTAAAAGTAGGTAGGTATGGATAAATAATTTAGGTAGGTACTTATTTTTTCAGTTTAATCGGGTCCATCCTGACGATAGCCAACGTGTCGGGGTCGGGGAAGGACATTGGCCAAGGATACGTCAACTTTATGAGGAACTCCATGGATCAGATCAGGTCAAAGGTCAGTTCGAAGGTCTCTTGTCTTGTCGAAGATCTTGGTTGGGGGGTATCTGCGGAACCCGAGCAGAAAAGATATACTTACCGTGCGAAGATGCCTTCGGTCCTTCGGTAGGTAGGTTAGGTACCTACCTAGATAGGTAGCCTAGTACTATCTACATTGCTTGATTACCTTGGTAAAATTTTGTAGTCATATAACTACCTAGGTACGTATATATTTTGATGATGACCGTGCAAACGTCCCAGTTCGATACACGGCGTTATTTGAAAACTCACAACACAATTGCCCCTCCGAGAGGTTCATCATATCAGCCAATAGACGTCCACTGGACATAGGCCTCCCCCAAAAAACGTCATGACGACTAATTTTGAGCCTCCACCTTAGAACTTCACCATACACCGACTACCTGCGACCGCTTTAATATCATAGATCCATCGAGTCGGGGGCCGTTCTACAATTTGTTTTCCAGTATGTCCTAGAGCTTAGAAATTATTTAGAAAAGAACACCTAGGTATTGTATAATCAAAGGTACCTACTTATGTACCTACTACTTCTAAGTTGTCTGTAATAAAGATTTAATTTATGCCGTCTTAATGTGCTGACACAAGACAAAAATGGATTAAGTAGTAGGTACCTAAATTCAATATGAGAGAACAAATACACGCGCATTGCTGGGACAACCCCTCACAACCTTAGGTTTTGAAACGAATATGGAAAATATTCTTTCAGGTGACAGACGAGCTGTGGATCTTGCAGCTGTTCGAGCACTGGTACGGGATCCAGGTGACCATGATCAGCACCTGGCTGACGGACCGGCCTGCGCTGCATCCGCAGCAGGTGGCCTGCCTCTCCATTATATTGAAGGTATACCGGACATGACATGCAGGTGAAGTCTTTGCCTGTGTAAGTGACATCTGTTGCCACGTTTAGGTATTAACTGAAATATCACAAAGTTTGTTTGGGGCTAGATGGCGCTGTACCATAACAATATTCCCAAATATTTATTTAATCTATTATTAGCCTGAGGTTGTTCCGGTACTTATAGGTAGAAATATTTTTTCTTTCAAATATCTGTTCTGTTCCAATAGCTCTGTTTTTTGTATTTTCTAATGTAGGTACCTAAGTACGGGTGGATTCGACCAACATCGCTGTCCCCCGATTGCGTAACTAGGTTTCAATCCGATTTCAATCAGCGAACTGTCAATAAGCTGTCACATTCTACAAAATACGTCAGTTTTTGATTGAAACTGTAGGAAATGTCAAATAATGTAGGAAATGTATGAAAATGTATCTTGTTGTCGTTGCCATTTATGCTTGTTCCTAGACGTTTACTTCAATGCTTCGTTACTATCACACTCGACGAAGAAGTCACGGATAGAAAAAAACGGTGAAGGAAATGAAGTACTGCATCGGTAGCATTGCGTTGTAATTTTACTTCATAACTTATTCTAAATGGAATTAATTTGATTACCTTAACTAAATGTAGTTTACTTGTATATTTTGTCTCGCTGAAACGACTTCATAGTTCATAATCCTAAGCTTATCACAAAAGTCACAATGAAACTCGTTTCTTCATTTCGTTCGTCTTTTCGTGATTCTCTAACAAATAAATGTACTAAACGATATACTCAAGTAAAGGAACTACTGGACTAAATGAACTACTGAACTAAATGATTGAAGTACTTCACTGCGCCAAATGAAGTAAGTCATTTTTTTTTTTACTAACACATTTGGCGCTTGGCTATTTGTAGGGAATTACCACCACAAAACAAAACGCAAAGAAAGGTAATTAGTAAAAACCTTGCCCTCTTGAATATATTTTCCCGATTATAGGATAATTCAATAACAATGCAAAAATTGTACTATAATAATGTACTAACTACCAAATTTAATTTTGGTAGTTATCGAATACCTAATAAATTTTTTAAGCAAGCGCCTAAATAAAATATTTCGTTATGCCAGAAAATGTACAGCGACTTCGAATTGCAAGGCGTCATAGACGATAAGCTGAACTCGAAGACATACCAAGCCGTTGCGTCGAGAATGCACACGGAAGAGGCTACGTGCAGCCTACTGCTTACACAGCAAGACTCTGGGTATGTAAATTACATGATACTATCACATTATACACACTGACAAACACAACTAATAATATAAATGCACAAGTTTATATGTTTGTACGTTTGAAAGTTTGTACTTACCTCTATAACTCGACAACCACTGAACCGATTTGGCTGTAATTTAAAATATAGACAGATAAGAACCGGGAATAGGATTAAACTCTATTATCTATTTTCCTTAATTTTATCTTGGTCACAGATAAAATAGTCTTGGTCAAAGTGTGGTTCCCGAAGTCGCGGGCTACAGCTAGTAGCCATTGCAATAATGATGCGAACATTCTTGAATGTTACGGTTAGGTAGGTTATTGATGTATTTTACTTACCACACTTTTCATATTTATGCCTCAAACTGACGGGATAGCGGCTATGAAAAACTATGACGGCGCCGAACCTAATCGTCAAACTTAATTAATCTTTTAGAAATAATGTAGGATCTTATCGACCTCGTGGCCCAAGAGTAATTAGTAATTACCACAATCTTTTTTTGCACAGAGCTGGCGATGACGGTTCTGAAGAAGGCTCTAGAGGAGGTAAATCCAAACTGGAATCCTTAACAGAAGAGGCGAAGCTTGGGAACGTTACTGCAGTTGTAGGAAAGGTAAATTACCTACTGTCCTCCATGGCACGGTAAATCTCAGTCTCAATTTTCCTTCTTAATAATGACTTGTCTAATTTTAGGTTGGAAACATGTTTGGTCGAGGAATCGGAGAGCTATCTACAAAACTAGGTGGAGCTTCATCTTGGTTTTAACGTGACGACAATGATAATAATTCATACCTCATCATACACCCATCTTTAGTTATTTGTATCGATGTGGAAAGGTGAAATTTCTAAATACTTTTTGTCAGTGAATTATTTTGGATTTTAACGGTGAAAGTGAATGCGCTGACAGAAGGTTTGACTTTACTGTGATGAGAAGAAACCTCGTTTGAATTATTATTCGAAATACTAGCTATTCCGCCATTCATAAAATGTAACTAAACAAAATGGTGGTTTACGCGCTAGGTAATAAATAAGAGTGTAGTGTGATTAAATAGTAAGGTCTAGATTTTATTTTATAAAGCTTTATGTACAGTTAGGCGTCATTCGTTTATTGGAGCAAAATGTACTAGGTGTTTATAATAAGAAGTAGTATTTGATATCACGATTGAATATACGATAAAAATATTTATGAGAGCATACTTAAACACAATGCTACAATAAAAATACATATCGCTTTGGCAAAATAAATGATAATTGTGTTATTTAAAATTACCTACACTCGCGATGGTACATTCAAAAATTATTTACAAGATTAAATCAAGGAGGTGTTTGAAAGTGTGTTAGCTAGTGTTTATTGGTTTATAATAGAATTTATTGTTATGTTTGAAACTATAGAAATCTTACGACTTCTTTGTACCTATAACATTAGTTTCATTTACCATTGATGATTTTCACGTTTCGTCTTTCTTAAGAGTGATGATAGCACATAGTTCTATTGTATTCAATGCAATCTTTTCTATGCCTAAGAAAAAACCATATTTTTCTAAATATAAATAATAATTCTATATCGGTCTATTTTGGTGTTACAAAATTAATGTCTATGCATTTTTATAAAACAACATTGGCAAAATGGCGCTATGAAAACTATGTTATTAACTTTTCACACTTGTGTTTTGGCCAAACAATAACACCTAACTTTATGGAAAGTTTTGTTGTTTATATAAATGCATAAATAAGTTTGTTGGCCACTTTTTGCTAGAGCAACCTTAAGTATTTTCGCTATCTAGATTGATCTAGCGACACTAAATAAGTCAAAATAATAACTATTTATAAAAGTATTACGATAGATAAACTGTTATCAGAATATTCTTCTACGCTAAAACTTACAAATTTTTGAATTAGAATACTTAAAAGTCTTTAGATACTTTTTAAATAAAGCGGTTAGACGCTACGCTAAATCGCCTTAATGGAGATGTTGAGAAAATGGCTTGATTAAAATTCCATTAACACGATAACCTAATTTAAAAAACTTCTTCTCTTCTTTAGAAATACATTTCTTTGTGAAAGTGTCTTGAAATGCTAAATCAAACTTACTTTATGTTTGACATTATTTAGTTGGACAAGTTATGAAGAAAAGCATAAATATCTATGAAAGAGGAGGAGTTCTAAGACGTTCTAACGGAAGTAGGAAAATACACCATGTATGTTTATATAGGTAGAACTGCCGCACGGATTATCTAAATAAAAGAAAGTATTTCAAAGATCTGGTAGTGCTCATAATCATGAATCTTACTAGATTATTAGAATTATTAGGGCAATTTTATCTTTCACACGTAGATATTGTTCAATTTTAAAGCTATTCTTTTATGGTTTTAAATCAAAAATATAATTGGTAGTAGGTATAATAATTACATCACGGAAAATAAACTTACAAAAGAATAATCTAAATGGTTAGGTACCTACCTATTGTATTGCTTTATTCCAGCCTAAACCTGCTAGGTAATAACCTAAAAATCTACTAACATGTCTTCTTCTTTTTCGTTCTCGTTCGTACTTGTTATATTAATTCAATATAATTTCATTATGTACCCTACTTATCTAATATTATTTCATTTTCATTATTGAGCTCGCTAGAATATGTAAGTCAGGTTTGGTAGTTATTTTCTGTATCTAAGTGCATTATAAGAGCCGACTGAGATTGTAGAAGCTTGTATCATTTTGCAGTAGCAACTTGCGATGGTGTATTCACAAAATATAAGTAAAATAATAACGTGCCTATTTACATAACTATTCGTGATCTAGGATAATAGTAGATAGTGTTGAAAGCAGGATAAAATTTTGAAAACGCCTATAAGTTTATAAACAATAATAAACGACGGAAGACAAGTTATATGAAGTTTTTGTTGTCTTTGTAACACTAAAATGTGTCTACTTACCTAGATTTAGGTAGACATGTTTTAGATAAATAGAACGGTTAATTTGAATTGAGAATAGCCTAAAATCCAATTTAAAAAAAAAAATGTTATTTTTTTTATTTTAATCGAAACTTACGGTTGTTGGCACCAATTGACTTGTAGTAGAAAAGTACCTACCTATTTGTAAAGAAGTATAGATTAATAAATATATAAGTGATTATTTTTATTCTCTCGTCAATGCATTCTGCAGTTGAGATCACGAATAGAGTTAGAGAAAAATTGTACTTATTGTAATTGGAAAATCTAACGCCATTGTGAGTTTATGGAATGCTTAAATGCCATCGGGTGCATCGCGATTGTAAGAGATACAATAAATAATATTTACAATAAAAATGTTTACTGTTCCTTTGTCGTTTAATTTTAGCTCTCATTTTTACCTTTTTAGCAATTTAATTAATAAATTTGAAAGTTAAGTCACTGTACTGAAAATTCGCGAGATTTAGATAGAAAAATTAATTAATTTATTGCAAAAGTTTTAAAAATACTTAAATGTTAATTACGTGTTTGAAATTATGAAACGCTCAAAATAAAATTTGTAGGTACCTAAGTATAAAGTGTTGACGACCGATGTGGCGCGGCGGGCGAAGGTCCGCCTGCGACGCAGGAGGTTGCGGGTTCGATTCCCGCCTTGGAACAAATGTTTGTACGATCTGCAAATACTTGTTCCGGGTGTTCTGCGTATTTTCTAGTTGAGTAAAAATAAAATATATAATTATATATGTATATGTATCTATTGTATAGTATTTATATCAGTCGTCTAGTACCCATAAGCCCATAACACAAGCTTTGCTTAGCTTGGGACTAGATGATGATGTGTGGATTGTCTCACGTTATTTATTTATTAATTATTTATTTACATACTTTTCACAAAATATTATTTAAGTACTTGCATAGATAGTAGGTAGGTACAAATCTTCTTAAGGTAAGAACCTACAAAGTACCTACCTATAATTTATTTATTTATTTAAGTGCCATCAACACAATATACACTCATAATAATTTACTGATACAAGTTATTAGGGCTAAATCTTAGTGCTACTGTACTTAGAGACGACAGACTGCATGCAATAATAAAAAAGCTAAATTCAAAATGCAATAACTGAGTATAGTGAATCGGTAACCTTAGACCACGGAATGTTCACTAAGAACTACCTACCTAGTCATTCGATAAATAAATAAGCCTATTTCTTTAGAAGTGCAGACACTCTAGTGTCGATTTAAATCACATCGAATTTAAACATTGATCCACTCAGCACTGCGAATGCGATTACGACCAGCGTATCGCAATGCGTGCCAGCCGGCATTTTTAAATGTTTGACCTATTTTTAGGCACCGCTAATAATAATTACGAAAGGTAACGTGAACCTTTCGGCTCGTAGCTGGTGTATTCCCGAGGTGTCCACACATACAGTAGGCATTGTGAACTGGCTACCTAACAGCCCTTTTTATCAAATAAAAATAATCAATCGAGGTTTAAAACAGGATTTTAATAATTGATTATCTACTTATCTAATAATTTGATCGTGATGATCATACCTAATCAAAGTGGTAATACTTATATTTTTGGGAAAACATTTTGTGCTAGCTAGCAACACCAACCAGCCCGAAAAAGTTTGACATTTCGCGGTGTAGTTGTGAACGAAGTGAACGTGTGTGTTTATTTTTAAAGTTAATTAATTTAGTGGAAACAGGATTAAAATGTAAGTGTTATGAATTAAACTTTACTGTTATTAATGTAATCAATAGTTCAGCATCGTAGGTATGGTGTATGGTTTTGTTTAACTAGATACGCTCCCGGAAACGTAAGTACCTAGCTTTTTATTTCTAAAAAGAAAAAGTGAAAATAAAATAAAACCTTTGTGGCCGGTATCATGTGCATTCCGATGTTATTACGTCGACGCGGGGTCATGAAACTTTATTTTGCTTTGTATTTTGGCCCGTTTCGTAACATTTCAATAAGTATTCCTACTGCAAACATTTTTTCTCTGTTTTGAATAGAATTTTGGGGTTCCATAGACTTAGAACGGAACTCCATAATCTATCACTATCTGACCCGCCGCGGTTTTACTTGCGTTGTTGTTCTCACCGTTTCTCTGGACACACTAATATATAATAAGACCAAAATTAGCCAAATCGGTCTAGCTATTCTCTAGTTTTAGCAAAACTAACAAGCATATTTTTTTTAAGAGAATACTTACCTCATATTATTCAATACACTTGGGAAAAAATGAACACAATAACTCTATCTGACTCAAGTCATGACTGTCTGCATAAACACATGTCCAGGAACGGCTAGGTAGTACCTACCCAATTTCGGGTCAGTGTCCAAGAGTTACCAAGTTGATATTAATTTTTTTTTATCTGTGAAATGTTCAAATGGAAAATGTCTTAGCACTCATGATTTATTTTATAGCAAGCGCCTAATATTTAATTTTATTAATATACTTTTACATGGGGAATTGTTTACAAACACACATGTAATTAATTTATTGACTAACTTTGTACAGATTTACCAATAACTATAAAGTGAATCTAGTTCTGGTCTAATAATCATATGACTAGAACTTTACATCCCATTTAGCCCAAATAGGAAAGTACAGTTTGTGTGACCATTATGGAAATAATTTAAAAAAAGGGCTGCTTCCGAGGGCATGTTAAGCAGTTGGTCCCGGCTTTTTCATAGTTGTTAGGCCATGACAGAGGCCTTCGGGTGGCCTAGAAACTCTGTCACCAGAGTTGGCCACTGGCTCATACGAACTTATTTACTATTAAAGAAAAATTCGATTTTATGAGTACAAGTAAGCACATGAGCTCAAAGAAACCCGCAGAACTGTAGTCATACTTACACTTGTCAAAATTATTTTAGAATTGTAATCATTGGCAGTCTCCAACAGTGGTGATATGACTCATTAGAAAATGTGTCAAGAGGTGATGGTCAAGTGGCCGAGAAAAGAGTTACCTTCGCCTAGTTTTGAGAAAAAAAAAATGTTGCTCAATGACACATTTACTAGGTATTTTCTATTTTTGAATTTCAAGACCAACTAATGGTTGTTGACTTTTAAAAAATTAAAGTTTGTTTAAGTGTGTTGCAAACTAGACTTATTTTGTTACATCTTGTTTACTCCCATTAGTACTATAGAACTGTGACGACATAGATAAGTGAAAACTTCTTTGTGGACGTGTGTATGTGGGTGTACTTACCTAGGTATTTGTTTGTGTTGAGTTTTTTTATAAACAGAACCCAGTTGCACTCTCCCAACACTGGGAGCATTAGATAGCTGACCATGATGATGTTCTACCTTCTTAACTACTAATAGTACTCTCTTATTTAAGTTACTTATTTACCTGATATTAGCTGCCTGCAACAGATGTAGCTATGCCCTTAGACTGCCAGTTCCTTATCTGTTGAGGGTTTTGGATAAGCACTGGCCACATTAAATTTACATTTGTCTGTTCCAATCAGGCAGACAAATATTTTACCAGTAGTCTACGCACTAAGTAACAGATAACAGACACTCAGATTATCGTATTAGGAACTTAAGGAAGTACAGTAATTAGTAGATTTATTGTTGGCGCTGGAGCACTGGTTCTATAGTGGTAGCCTTAAGATCCTACGGTCATGGGTTCCTGTGCCAGAAGTCCAGTGCCAATATGCGAAGTAGCCCAAAAGATTAGATAAAAGATGTGTGTCATTCAAACAGTTATTCAGTGCTCATGAGGAGAAGTATTAACTAGTCAATTTCAATAGTTTCAATTTTGCATCTGTCTATTTCACAAATATCAAAGCCACCATGAGCTACGACGCCATTTGCAGAAATGAGAGCATCTTCTGATAGGGTAATTACACCGCCACCTGTTAGCAAAGATTGTTTAGTGCTTCATTTCGTTGAAAATTTACAGGTGGGTTATTTTTATTCTGTTGATGTTGCGGTAATAAATTGCAAGGTCGGTGGATTATGTATCCTCGGTGACGCAGTGGGTGCTCGCTTTAGGTACGTAGTACTAATATTTGTGTGCTTTACGTGCAAGAGAGGCTGGTTCGATACACGTCTCCCAACATCAATTGCGAATAGATCTATCACCTTCTATTTGCCGATGACATAGTCATCATGGCGGAGTCGCTGGAAGACCTTGGCACTATAATCCGAGGTCTCTGACTTTGAAATTACAATTCTGAAGTTCAGAATAATCAAAATAATCAGAATAATCAAATTTATTTGTTAATATAAGTTTACAGGACAGATATTTATAATTAAGTACCTACTTAATGTACCTATTCCTACCAGATTGGGGGTCTTACCCATGAATCCAATGACAATTCCGATCCAATCTCAATTTCAATCCAATTCTAATGTACCTACTAGGTGTGCTGTTTTTGATTACTGCTGTGTTTGTAATTTTGGTCCGAAAAGACAATTTCAACTTCAATTGGAGTTTAGTTCACTCAATACCTACGTTATTGAGAATAATTTCGCAAACTCAAGAGTACGAAATGTCATAACTCCAATACCGATTAATTGGAATTGCGTTGATGAGTAAAACAAGATAATTAATTAAATGCGACTGTTTATTTATTTCTATGCGGCAATGCAGTCCTAACTCCGTTCCAAGAATGCTAATGTTCTCGTCTGCACCACAATTGCTTAGATTGGTAACGTGATTGAATTAGAACAAGCTGTGCTATGGAAATGTTGATGCGTCTTGCTTCTGATATCATTATACGGATATGATGGTTATTTCGTGCTTCGGAGAGCACATTAAGATGTCTTTGCTTTTTAACCGACTTCCAAAAAGGAGGTTGTCAATTCGACTGTATGTTTTTTATGTTTGTTACACGATATCTCTGCCAATTATGAATTGATTTTGATGAATTATTTTTTGTTTGATAACGTTGTCTGTGACACAGTTTTACACTTCCACATCGGATCTCACACTATTGTTATCGTGCTACCTATGTATTTTATTCCAAAATAAAGATATATTTATTAAAAAAAAAAAAAACTATATGTGGTCCCACCATACCTTCATTAAAAACGTGTCAATACCTACATCCTCTCGTACCTATCTCAATAATCCATAACTGCATGCGTACGCGTAAAGTAGTTTTTTCTTATTAATTATTAAAAAAACCATCAAATTTGTTAGCACATCGCTGCAAAAACACGAGAGTGATATTATTAGTTAGTACAACTTCGGGTGTGTGAAAATATCAGCTGGGAATCTTCACTTGCTATTTCTGTCTCTTGGTAATGCAACGCGCGAGAATTCTGACTTGTTTTCTCTTCAGTGTTCGAATTCTGCTGAATTCCGTTGAAGTACCTATTTCTGCCGCCAAGCAATTAGGTATTGACGAACAATTTTTCGCAGCGCCATCTAGCCTCAAATTAAACAAAGCTTGTACGATGGGAACCAACTGAGTTTTGTTATAGCTCAGCTGATAACTACTAGAGAATTGACACATAATATACATTTTACGAGTACATACAAACACTCAGACCAGAAAACAAATAATTTACAAATTTTGTCCAGCAACCTCTCACTTCTCAACTCGGTTTGCGAGAGTGAAGTCGCGAGCAAGAGTTGTATATTCACACCTAAAAAATATTGTTTGCGTCGCGTACTTATATTTTTTATATCGTTATAATAATAGTTTTATATCAATTTGATTCGCAAGTAGAAATAGCTCCAGTGCCAGCTATCTACGAATTTTGTCATAAAAAATTCAGATTCAGACAAACATATATTTCTGCCTCAGGGGCCCAACCATGAACTCTTATAGCGATTCAAATGAAGACCTAAACTAAATTGTCAAATTTTTTTTATACCATGACATGATTGTCTTATTGATGTTGTTGACCTGGGGCCCAACCATGAATGAGTTCATGGTTGGGCCCCAGGTCTGTTCGGGCTCCTATTTAGAATTATGTCTAGCGTGAAAAATTTTGGCTATCTTTCATCATGCTTCATGCAGCTTTCTAATGATCCCACAGCTGGGACACTGGCCTACTCTCGAGCGAAAGTAGTTAGTTTCTTAATCCACCACGAGGACCCAATGTGGATTGGTGGATGGCACATATCTTTCGAATTTTTAGTTCTTGGACATGCCGGTTCACCGTATGAAAGCACTTGCCTTGCACACATATTTTTTTCTAATAGAAAAATTCATTAGCGCACGTCTGGGTTAGAACTCACGACCATAGGATCGGAAGGCCGGATCACTACCACTAGACCACTAGTGCAATATTGTATAGTTAACTATTGCTCAAATTTAGTTTACTTTCACTAGCATAAGACCGTAGGGTTTCTCTACGAAAGTGTAGAGAAAAATTACGGTTTTCTTTGAAAACGTATAAAAATTTGTATTTTTTCTTAGTTAATTAACTATATAAATATTTTTTTTTAATTTTTACTCGTTACAAATTTTTTGTTATTTATTTATTTTATTTTCTTTGGGGAACAAACAGTAGCTGTATGTACTTATAAACTAATTACTATTCTAAAAATAAAACTAATGACTATTTACATGTTATCGTGAACCAAAGAAAATAACTATTCATCGTTTCATGACTACAATACAATATATAGATAGATATTTTTTATTATACATAGAAAATACCCAGTACACCCGGAACAAAAATTTGCCGTTCGTACAAACATTTGTTCCCAGGCAATCGTACCCGCAAACTCCTGCGTTGCAGGCGGACCATCACCCACCGCGCCACATCGGTGGGTGATGGTCCATTCTGTGTCGGTATTAGTAATTCCGTCATGCTAATTTAAAGGAGTGTCATCTTTAAATATACAGGATGGTCTAAACATAGACCACGTCTGGCGGAGAACAAGTCGATGGTCCTGAAGATGTCCCGTGGAGGGATGAAACACGTGTCGATATTTTTCTTTTGAGGTTAACTGTGGTAACTGTGTGACCTCATTAGTTAAAAGGTTAAGCGGAATAGTACTAGAGATTTTTCGTCTGTTTTTTTTTATCTAAATATATATAGACGTCAAAAAGAAAAAAAAAAAAATCCTCAGATCTAGGGCTATCCGGAAATCCTTTAAGAGTAGCAGAGCTCTATGTGATATTCGTCCAAGAAAGGACTACCACCATACCTATTTCTGCCACCAAGCAGTAATGCTCGCATTGCTGTGTTCCGGTTCGAAGGGTATGGTCTCCGATGAAATTACAGGCACATTATTTTCCATCTAAGCGTACATAGGCTAGGGTAACCGCTTACCATCAAGTGGGCCGTACGCTTGGTTGCCACTTTAGTAGTAGGTATAAAAAAAAAGGTTATATTCCCCGATAATTAGTATTTCTCGTGTTATGATTTTTTAAATGTTTTTTTGAGAATGTTTGATCGGAACGTTTGAAACTGATAAAAAAAAGTTTGAGGGTTTTTTCCGTGTTTTTTTTTTTGTAAAGTTAACAATAAGTTGTATTAACTTCCTAGCGTTAGTGCGGTACTGACTGACTGACTGACTAACTAACTGGACAGTCAATGCACAGCCTATACCGATAAGAAGTACCTACCTAGGTACCTACTAAAAACCTGAAATTTACGGGGTTGTGTGGGTTGTAAGAAAGAAATTCACGAAATTCAACACCTCTGAAGGAAATTGAAGTTGTTTAGAAATACGCGGAAAAGGTTCTAGCTAGTCGTAGTATATTAGAACCTCCTTATTCATTAACACACTCTTAAACCTCTGTTAGCTAAATGTGTCTTTCAAATCAATCGTCTTTGTTATCATCATCATCATGACTGCCTTCTAATGTTCCCACTGTTGGGACACTGGCCTACTCTCGGGCGAGAGTGGTTGGGTCTTAATCCAGTACGCAGACCCAATGCGGATTGGTGGATCGTCTTTGTTAAATGACAAGGAACTAATAAGTATGTAGGTACTATTAACGCCTTGCTGCTGAAACAGCATTTTATGAATAAGGTCGTAAATGTGCATATTTAACAAAAAATAAACTAAACCAATTGATTGATAAATAGTGATTGATGATTCTGTTAGTACGTATATTGTATAGGTACATTATTTTGTGATATAGAATCAAAGGGCACACACACAAGTCTCAAACTTAAATGTTTATACAACGATTATTTTGACTTGGCACGGCACACGGGAACAGTGAATCACTGTTCACTGTATAAATGTACCCTGGTTCACTGTTACAAATACAATGTCTTTCAATAACATAATGGGAAATTGTTTGACGAGTTCAAATAAAATGTAGCTTTATGCTATTTCAAGTAGCGAGTTAAATGTATACAAATCAGCCAGTTAAACATTTAAACATAATATTATGACTACCGATGTGGCGCAGCGGGCGCAGATCCGGCTGCGACGCGGAGGTTGCGGGTTTGATTCCCGCCTCGGGTAAAATGTTTGTACGATCTACAAATATTTGTTCCGGGTGTTCTGGGTATTTTCTTTAAATAATAAAAAATATCTATCTATGTATATAGGTATATCAGTCATGTAGTACCCATAATACAGCTCTGTTTAACAGCAGCATACCTTGGGGCTAGATGATGCTGTGTGGATTGTCCAGCATTATTTATTTTTTTATTTATTTATTTTAGACTCGGAACTATTAACTGATGAGGTCACACAGTTACCACAGTTAACCTCAAAAGAAAAATATCGACACGTGTTTCATCCCTCCACGGGACATCCCCAGGACCATCGACTTGTTCTCCGGCAGACGTGTTGCTCCGTCGAGCGCTGGAGCCAAAAAACACGTGTCGATATTTTTCTTTTGAGGTTAACTGTGGTAACTGTGTGACCTCATCAGTTAAAAGGTTGAGCGGAATAGTACTAGAGATTTTTCGTCTGTTTTTTACTCGGAACTATTTTCTACATAGGACTTTTTTATGCATGCATGATTATCTCGTCGTTATAACTAAGAGATTTGTTTTTATTTCCAATTAAAGATTTCATCTAATATCCCCTTTAGATAAAATATGTCGTTTGTTTTAATTCGTAACAGAAAACAGATTTAGTTATTCAGCGATTCCTTAACCACATCTAGGCCCATCACTAGAAGTAGCTCTTAGACGTAAAACAGACGCGGAAATCTGGTTCTTGAAACACCTACGATTTATATCAAAAGCTTCTACACGCACATAAATCCTACCACTCACCACGTTTGTTGCCACGCGCGACGTGAATAAACGCGAACTGTATAAATGCGGTAGGACTCTTTAGCAAGAGTCCGTTTTGGTGGGTACCACCGCAGTGTCAGATATTCTACCTCTAAGTAGTGTGCAAGCTGCACTGTGTTTAAGTTTTAAAGGCACTGTAGCTAGTGAGATTACTGGGCGAAAGGAACTTGACTCGGAGTGCTTTCCGAGACGTAATCATCATGTTCGTCATGACGCATGACGAGTACCGCGCAGAACTTTAAAACTTTAATTTTCAGGCAACGATTTTCATCACCTTTAATTTCAACGAGGTTCATCATTTTTTTTATACCACTAAAGCGGCAACCAAGCGCACGGCCCACTTGCGTGTTACTACCCTGAGACGTTAGATGGAAAGTGTCATGTGCCTGCAATTTCACCGGAAACCACACTTTTTTTTTTTTTTTTTTATATACAACTGAAGTGGCAACCAAGCGTACGGCCCACAAGATGGTAAGCGGTTACCGCAGCCTATGGACGCTTGCAAATCCAGAGGTATCACTCTCGGGTTGCCACCTTGAGGCTAAGATCGAAAGCCTCATGTGCCAGTAATTTCACCGGATACCATGCCCTTCGAACCGGAACACAGCAATGCGAGCATTACTGCTTGGCGGCAGAAATAGGTATGATGGTAGTCCTTCCCCGGACGAGCTCTATCACAAAGAACTACTACTCTTAAACATACATTTGCTTACACATTTACTTTGCTTAGATAAAAAAAATATCACAGCCTATATTGTTGTTATAAACGTGCATGACTAACTGACGGTGAACGTACAGCCTTTGATACTAATCAAAATCAAAATCAAAAATTATTTATTTCAATAGAATCACAAGGATCACTTTGAAACGTCTTACAAGCTAGGAAAAGGACCAATTTCATTGTGGCCTAGATTTTTGTAACACCATATAAAAACTGGAAAAAAATATAAGACTAACGGTAACAAACAATTTTATTTTTAAGTAGACAAACAAAGTTTTAAAGGAAAAATGTTTATTGTGTTGAGTTTTCTAAAACGGGAACACTAGAGGTCCGCCATGACAGCTATTAGCTAATGAGCGTGACGCATCTTGACTTTGACAGTACCTAATAACCCAGTTGTTCGTTAAACCCGCCATGTTGTTTTGCATTGTGTTGCACTCCTTAACAAAGATAAACTTACTTTAGATTATGAAAGAAGCCAAAATAAAATAAATAAACAGTGATAAATAGTTTCTTTAATGATTATCTAATTATCTAGACCCCTACAAAGGACCAAGGCCCAGCTCCATACTGCGTGAAACAACTCCTTTACACCAGTGCCAATGCGCGCCTATGCCGTAAAAGAACTGGCAACAACGCCGGCTGGGTTCCTATCGCTACTTTGGCATGATGGCTATTGTTATGGATGCCGAGATTTTTGTAGGGTATAACCTTACAGGTCTTTTCTAGCTGCACCTTCTAAAGAAATCAAAACGACAGAAGCGTGCATTGATTACGCGACCCAATTGTGTCGGCCAGTGGCGTTTTGACATTTACGATGTAAAAATAAAACGCCTCACCGCCACAGGTCTATTCATAGAAGCTTTAGCATTCGCTGATTCAATTGCGAGTTTGATTGAGTGGCAAAAATTCACCTGCAGTGTACGTACAGTTATTAATATCTGTTCTGTGGTACAGTATTATTTATCAAGAAATGCTTTGTGCTCGTATTCAGGTAGAGTGTAGTGACTGACTTTTTTTTTTTATACAACTGAAGTGGCAACCAAGCGTACGGCCCACAAGATGGTAAGCGGTTACCGCAGCCTATGGACGCTTGCAATACCAGAGGTATCCCTCGCGGGTTGCCACCTTGAGGCATAGATCGAAAGCCTCATGTGCCAGTAATTTCACCGGAAACCATACCCTTCACACCGGAACACAGCAATGCGAGCATTACTGCTTGGCGGCAAAAATAGGTATGGTGGTAGTCCTCACGACGACGAGACACGTCGTCGTAAGGACGAGCTCTATCACAGAGAACTCTACTACTCTTAAAAGACTCATCGTTAGACCTTTCTTGTTTATCTTTATCTTTACATAGCATTAAACTAAGTCCCTTCTCGTGTCTGTCCCTTGTATGAACACATAGATTTTTTAAATTACGCAGTGCTATTGCAACGGATTTTAATGCGCTTTTCTTAGATAATAATAATGCTGGACAATCCACACATCACCTAGCCCCAGGTAAGATGCTGTTAAACAGAGCTGTGTTATGGGTACTATATGACTGATATATACTTAATACAATACATAGATAGATATTTTTGATTATATATAGAAAATACCCAGAACACCCGAAACAAATATTTGTAGATCGTACAAATATTTGACCCGAGGCGGGAATCTACCCCGCAATCTCCGCGTCGCAGGCGGACCTGCGCCCGCTGCGCCACATCGCTCGTCAAATCATCATATAGATAAATCAATCAAATTCAATAGAGTGATTCAAGAGGAAAGTTTATACGTTTACAGCAGTGCGAAGCCGAGGCAGATCGCTAGTTTGTAGATTAGGGTAAGATACTTGTGTTACAAACGTAGTCCTGGAATGCGTGGGAGTAGCCACTCAACGCACACAAATCCTTGGAACACCAAGGTCACTCCTCGAAGCCTGCGAAGACCCCAGGAAACTTCTGTGCTTCTGGGAGGAGTTAGGCTGGCTTCACGCATAGCCAGCTCCCCACGCACAACGGACCAAATGCGCGTCCAAATGCGGAAAAGGGAGTCCACTTAAATAAATAAATAAATAAACATGTTTTGGATGGTTCATCGTTACTAGTAGCATCACACACACAGTACCACCAACCTCACAATATATCTCATTAATCAATACCCTGGGGCCCAACCATGAACTCTTATAGCGATTCAAATGAAGACCTAAACTTAATTGTCAAAAAATTTTATACCATGACATGATGTGTCTAATTGGTCTGCCGTAGTCTCAAAGAAAAATTCTACGAGTATAAAAGACGAACTAAGATTAAATATAATTTGTATATGCTTAAATAATTATGGGTAACAATTAATGCAATTGAGCATAATGATAAGCTTTTTATGTTTGTACTTGTACGTAATTAATTATTTTTAGTTTAGTTGAGTTCACAACTTTTTTTTGAATGCTGCTGGTATCCTATATTTATGGGAACACTTATATTTAAGTCCTTTTTACTGTATTTTTATGTGTTTTATCTGTTGGTTAACCGTTTATTAGAAAAGTATTTACAAGTAAGTAAGTAAGAGTAGTAGAGTTCTCTGTGATAGAGCTCGTCCGGGGAAGAACTACCACCATACTTATTTCTGCCGCAAAGCAGTAATGCTCGCATTGCTGTGTTCCGGTGTGAAGGGTATGGTTTCCGGTGAAATTACTGGCACATGAGGCTTTCGATCTTAGCCTCAAGGTGGCAACCCGCGAGTGATACCTCTGGTATTGCAAGCGTCCATAGGCTGCGGTAACTGCTTACCATCTTGTGGGCCGTACGCTTGGTTGCCAATTCAGTTGTATAAAAAAAAAAAAAACCATGACTTTTTTGTATCGTGCCTGATGTGATGAATCACGAATGCTAATGTTTACCTCAACACCATATAAATCAAGGGCAGATTGAGATAGCCATTTTATAATGTAAATCACACAGATAGAGCCAGATATTTAAAAGGTGCTGCAAATTATATAAGGCTCAAAGGGCGAAATTATTTCAAGATTAGGTCATCGCGAGTGTGGAGTGCGGGTGAGTCAGACATTCCTGCGTTTCACTGCTGCAGTGAAAGGGTTTGAGTGATTAAAGTACCACATTGTTTTAAACAACTGCCCGGCAAAATATACAAACAAGTTCAGGAAATTTTAAGATGAACTCATAATAAACGGAAATAGACTGAAATGTCCGATTTTCGCGGTTTTCCTCAACAAACTGGATTAACCTGCAAGGCGGTCAGGAATAAACCAATGAATCGTCAAATTAAAAGGTCAGACTTCTAATAAGGTTAGTATCTCCGCATCAAGATTTGTATTGGTTTGGTAGGTTAGATTAATTGATAGATTCAGGCGTTGCTTTTCGGAAATCCATTTTTTTTTTTTTATTATTATGAGCCTGTAGTGTCCCACTGCAGGGCAAAGGCCTCCCTTCCTTCTCTCCAATCATCACGGTTTTGGGCTACTGTGGATCGGAAATCCATTACAAGATAAAAAACACACGAAAAATCTCTAGTACTATTTCGCTTAACCTTTTAACCAATGAGGTCACACAGTTAACACAGTTAACCTCAAAAGAAAAATATCGACAAGTGTTTCATCCTTCCACGGGACATCATTAGGACCATCGACTTGTTCTCTGGCAGACGTGTTGCTCCGTCGAGCGCTGGAGCCAAAGTTTTGGCTGTGTTAACTGTGTGACCTCATTGGTTATAAGGTTAAGCGGAGTACTATAGATTTTTCGTCTGTTTTTTTATATTTTAGGTTAGATTAGTTAATATCGAGATCAGCCAATCTGTAATAGTCCCATTGTGCTTGTGTGGTCTGGTATCAGGTGGCAAGAACACTTGTATGTAACATAACCTACTGTTGCCACAGATATTCCAGTGCGAAGAACCGACACGGGCTTGATAGCTTTATGGTTTCCGACACGAAAATACTTTTCGGAATGCTTAGCTGAATATAGATGTCTCGAAATTTTTTTTGACTGATAAACTTCCACAGAAGATTTCTTTGTTTTTGCCACGGCAGTTGGAATTATCAAGTCTAGTGTGACCTCAACTTATCAATCTCTCAACTGTGCAATTTTGGCTCAATTTTGGCAACTGTTCCTCCCAACAACGCATGATAAGAAATACCTGCATAATTAATCAAGAATTGAAGACTTGGCAAAAGCAATTGCTACGTAAATAATAGTGAGATAATCGGATCTCAATACTTCAATAAGCTATGACTTAAGAATCATTTATATCATCATGACAGCCTTCTAATGTTCCCACTGCTGGAACACTGGCCTACTCTCAAGCTAGAGTGGTTGGGTCTTAATACACCACGCGGACCCAATGCGGATTGGTGGATGGCACATGTCTTTCGAATTTTTAGTTCTTGGACATGCCGGTTTCCTCACGATGTTTTGCGTCACCGTGTGAGAGCACTGGCAATGCGCACATAAATTTTTCGCAGCGAAAAATCCATTGGTGCACGACTGGATTCGAACCCACGACCTTAGGATCGGAAGGCGGGGTCACTATCACTGGACCACCAGTGCTCATTTATATAATTTGCTACAATTTAAGATTGACTAAGAGGTTTTTATCTTGTGGCATATCTATAGAAATCTTGTTGAATTCATCTTTGATCTTGTCCTGAGTCTGAGTTCTGAATCAAACAATGTTTCTTTTGTATCCGTGTAATTCCAGTGCTTTGCTAACATAGAGCTGTGTTATGTGTGTGTGAAATCAATGCCGTCAATTTGTCAAAATCTACAGTACTCTCTAAAGTTAAAACTGTAAGCTATAGCTGATAAATGTTGAAAGACTTTGGTGTAAAGTGGTAGGTAATGAATCAAAAATGAGATCCGAGAATTCCGATCCAAGAAAAAAGAACTAACTACGAAACTATATATCTTAAAATTCACAAGCACATAGACTCATTGCAGTCTGAATCTTATGTCAATAATGTAAAGATCTCAATGCAAGCAGTCGTCAAAATAAATGAATATACACGCAGTGCCTGGGGGTCTCTTGTGGAATAATGCAATAAATCGTGGAACTTTTCGTGGTTCAGACTATGTCCGTAAATGCTCTGTACTAAGTTGTCACCGACATAAGTTGAGCTACGATATTGGCCACGATTATCGTTTGTCGCTTTCTAGAATAGACCCTCTCTGGACGGAAGACTGTTCTGTTCTTGATTCTTGATAATAACATTCAGGAACTAATGAAGAAGTGAGATAAAGATAGTATGAAGTGGAAAAAACAGTATTTCGAGTTAATTTTTTTTTTTTTTTTTTATACGGCCCACTTGATGGTCAGCAGTTACCGTAGCCTATGTACGCATGCAACATCATAGATATCACTTGCGTGTTACCACCCTGAGACGTTAGATGGTTAGTCTCATGTGCCTGTAATTTCACCGGAAACCATACCCTTCGAACCGGAACACAGCAATGCGAGCATTACTGCTTGGCGGCAGAAATAGGTATGGTGGTAGTCCTTCCCCGGACGAGCTCTATCACAAAGAACTCTACTACTCTTAAACGTTGCCACGAAGATATTAAGAATGAATAAACACAAATACAATATTAACATACGAAAGAGATTCGAAGGTTATTAGAGCTATTTTAGTTTAGTATTGTATTGTATTGTATTGTATTTATTTTCCAAAAAAAAAAAACAAATTACATTGTATGCGGAAATTATAAAAATCCGGTACATAAACCTACACATAGAGAGTTAGACATCACAATCACGAATTAACTCTGTTCATAGTTTTTTTTTTTTTTTTTTAATAATGCTGGACAATCCACACAGCATCATCTAGCCCCAAGATAAGCTACTGTTAAACAGAGCTGTGTTATGGTACTAGATGACTGATATATACTTAATACAATACAATACATAGATAGATATTTTTTTATTATATATAGAGAATACCCAGAACACCCGGAACAAATATTTGTAGATCGTACAAACATTTGACCCGAGGCGGGAATCGAACCCGCAACCTCCGCGTCGCAGGCGGACCTGCGCCCGCTGCGCCACATCGGTCGTCATATAATAATTGCGGGTATTTATAATAATTGCGGGTATATATCGCGTTATTACCCAACACAACCGAAACTTCGTAAGAAATTAAAAAAAAAAAACGCGATAAAATCCCACTAATATTATAAAAACTATGAGTTCTGATCGCGAGAGTTCAAAAAAGACTATTAACTCTGTTCGCCTGAACTTTGAGTATTTAATGTGATACTACCAGTTCTATTGAGCCCGCAAATCCATGTTCTCTGTTTTTTACTTATCTATGACATGATATATCCAGCATAGCCTACGTATAATTTGCAATGCCTGAAAAGGGCAAATAAGTTCTAAGTGCCATATTACTTTTAAGACCTTTTGTAACACTTATTTGTGCAAATAAATATCTTGAAATCTTGAAATGATAGTAAGATTATTCTCGTCAACAACTTTACAAATAATCCTGTTTTTGGGCCGTTCAGAAGTTTTGTTTTATAAGCCACTCTGTTTTTCTAAACTTGTAAATAATAATAAATAAATAAATAATGCTGGACAATCCACACAGCATCATCTAGCCCCAGGTAAGCTGATGTTAAACAGAGCTGTGTTATGGGTACTACATGACTGATATATACTTAATACAATACAATATAGATAGATATTTTTTATTATATATAGAAAACACCCAGAACACCCGGAACAAATATTTGTAGATCGTATAAATATTTGACCCGAGGCGGGAATCGATCCCGTAACCTCCGCGTCGCAGGCGGACCTGCGCCCGCTGCGCCACATCGCTCGTCAAACTGTCGTAAATGCGTAATTCGTATTATTAGTAATAAGTCTTCAATTCCTGATGATGAATCAGGCATGCCTCGCAAGACCCTATTTCATATTTCTCTTTGCTCTCTAAGTTATGGTTTCCGTTTACTCTCTGCTGACTTCCTATACAATATCATGGGTGCAGCGCTGGTGACGTAGCTGGCTAAGTTCTTCCTAGCAGATCAACGAAGTTAAGCACTGTTCCGCGTAGTCACCATTTGGATGGGTGACCGCCAGTGGCAATTTCAACTGAGCGCTCCCGTGCTTCGGAGGGCGCGTTAAGTCGGTCCCGGCTTTTTCAAAGTTAGGCCATGACAGAGGCCTTCGGGCGGCCTAAGAACTCTGTCACCAGAGTTCGCCACTGGCTCATACGGAATTCCTTTTTATCGGTGCAACTAATTTGGTATATTAACAACTTTGTAAGTGAACATTAGCTGAGCCATTTTCAAGCGGTGCATAACTAAAGATGACACTTTGGCTGTTACTCAAAATATATAGCAGAATTAGACCTAAATTAAACGCGAGTGCTATCTTTGATCTTGCTATAATTACTTAATAGTTTATGGGGAATTTAAGTAATATTCATAAATAAACTGTTTTACTTTTTTTTTTTTTTTTTTTTTATACAACTGGTGTGGCAACCAAGCGTACGGCCCACAAGATGGTAAGCGGTTACCGCAGCCTATGGACGCTTGCAATACCAGAGGTATCACTCGCGGGTTGCCACCTTGAAGCTAAGATCGAAAGCATCATGTGCCAGTAATTTCACCGGAAACCATACCCTTCACACCGGAACACAGCAATGCGAGCATTACTGCTTGGCGGCAGAAATAGGTATGGTGGTAGTCCTTCCCCGGACGAGCTCTATCACAAAGAACTCTACTACTCTTAACTTTACGGTAGATTGTAGCAACGTATTTAATACTCTTAGAGATCGGTTGGCATAACAATATTTCAATTATGATTAACTCTCAAAAGTTCACTCACATACGGTTTTGCTCGATCGAGCTAATTAGAGTTCTCTGTGATAGAGCTCGTCCGGGGAAGGACTACCACCATACCTATTTCTGCCGCCAAGCAGTAATGCTCGCATTGCTGTGTTCCGGTGTGAAGGGTATGGTTTCCGGTGAAATTACTGGCACATGAGGCTTTCGATCTTAGCCTCAAGGTGGCAACCCGCGAGTGATACTTCTGTTATTGCAAGCGTCCATAGGCTGCGGTAACCACTTACCATCTTGTGGGCCGTACGCTTGGTTGCCACTTCAGTTGTATATAAAAAAAAAGGACTATCAAATCTGGTAAAAACCATGGCATGGGCTTTCGTCCACACATTCAGCATTCATCTCTCAGTGTTCAGTTCGTTTTGGAGTAAAACTATCGAGTACCTAATATACGGAGCATAACATACAATTAGTGAGTTGTCAAAGCATACAAATACGTCAATAATCAGAATTAGCTACTTCATCATGACAGCCTTCTAATGTTCCCACAGCTGGGACACTGGCCTACTCTCCAGCGAGAGTGATTGGGTCTTAATCCACCACGCGGACCCAATGCGGATTGGTGGATGGCACATGTCTTTCGAATTTTTAGTTCTTGGACATGCCGGTTTCCTCACGATGTTTTCCTTCACCGTATGAGAGCACTGGCATTGCGCACATGAATTTTTCGTAGCGAAAAATCCATTGGTGCACGACCGGATTTGAACCCACGACCTTAGGATTGGAAGGCGGGGTCACTACCACTAGACCACCGGTGCTCTTTTGCTACTAATCAGTAATCACAGTAAAAAAATCTTGTGCAAACCTAACTAAAACAAAGATTAGTCATTATTTAGTAACTTTAGGTACTAGTAGCAACGAAGCTTCAACTTTATTGAAAGCTGTGTTAGTTCTCCCAGGAGTACTAATTCTATCGTGCGTAGCGTAGCACTTAATTTACCCAGATGATTTACTCTAAGCTGGGTGATCAAACTATACAGGGTCATTCATTATCAACCTGACAAACTTAAGGGGTAGGTTCCACACTTAAAAAAATATATATTTATACCTATAATTTTTTTTTATGTATATTTTGTCAAATATATAAATCCCAAGTAAACAAAAAAAATAGTTTTTCTGCTCAATTATTATTTATCATTGTTTTGAATCGAGTTAAGCGGCGTAATAATGAAATATTCGAGTGTGCGCGCCCCGTAGCGGGTCATTGACACGCGCAGGTCAAGGACGCGCGGGTTATTGACCCGCGGATAACTAATTATTTCTAACAAGGATAACTAATTATTAAGCAGAATTACGTAATATTTTTTTTAAATATAAAAAAGGTGTCAAAAAAAAAAAGTACAAGTATTTTTTTTATGTGTGGAACCATTATTTGTCAGGTTGATAATGAATGACCTTATACAAAAATGCTTATAGCTCAAAATAAAACGGGTCTGTGCATCAACATCTTTAACACAGTCTGTAGGACAGGAATTGATGAAGCGATAATTTTGCCAGTTAGGAATTAGGAAGTTTGCTTGACCTGGATGGACTGTCATTTCTCAAGTCATACTAATAGTTATAACATACTTTAGGAGACTGCATTTAATGTGTTTCTCATTCACTCAAATAAACCACTGCTAATACTTATCGACTTTATCACTTCATGACTTTCTTCAGTTATTCTAATTTAACGATTGCACAGAGCACTGATTCAGTCTTTTTTTTTTTTTTATACAACTGAAGTGGCAACCAAGCGTACGGCCCACAAGATGGTAAGCGGTTACCGCAGCCTATGGACGCTTGCAAGACCAGAGGTATCACTCGCGGGTTGCCACCTTGAGGCTAAGATCGAAAGCCTCATGTGCCAGTAATTTCACCGGAAACCATACCCTTCACACCGGAACACAGCAATGCGAGCATTACTGCTTTGCGGCAGAAATAAGTATGGTGGTAGTCCTTCCCCGGACGAGCTCTATCACAGAGAATTCTACTACTCTTAAAAGTCTTCTCTTAAAAGTACTCAGTCTTCCTGCCTCATGTTTATATTGATACTAGGTATATTAATTTTATAAGTTGGCAAGTAGGTACATAAAACATCATTCGCCTTCGTCTATCCAAGAAGATAAGACTTGTATTAGTTTTAGTTAAAAAAAAATAGAGTAGAGTAGTAGAGTTCTCTGTGATAGAGCTCGTCCGGGGAAGGACTACCACCATACCTATTTCTGCCGCCAAGCAGTAATGCTCGCATTGCTGTGTTCCGGTTTGAAGACTGAGACTTTCCATCTAACGTCTCAGGGTGGTAAGGTAACACGCAAGTGATATCTATGATGTTGCATGCGTACATAGGCTACGGTAACCGCTGACCATCAAGTGGGCCGTACGCTTGGTTGCCACTTCAGTGGTATAAAAAAAAGTGTTTGTTAGTATATTTATTGCTGTCGTTGTTAATTTTTTTTTTAAACTAGTACTTACTTATAATTTTATAAGTATGCTTAAAAAAAAAACACATTATCAAGAGCTCATAAACTTAACTAGTACAACGCGGTGTGACAAACCACACAAACTTCTCAAATAACTAAGCTTTTACAGCCAGGAAGTGCTTAAATTTGATGCACTTGTATGACTGGACTAGATGAAGTGTTGAATTGTCCACCGTGACGTGACCACAGAACAAGCATTACCGTATCGAGCATCAAGGTAAATCCAATCTTAATATCTACGTGCCACAGCTCATAATCCATTTGAGAAAACAGACTTACAGCTAATTTTTTTTTAAACACTGAAGTAAAACCCCCAGCCATAGAATATAAATAGTCATTGCAACATGCATCAGTAAACATTGAAAATCCACTGACATAATCACAGAATAAGTAGGTACTGTGACATAACGCTGCATCTAAAATTAGCCAATCGAGTGCGGCGCATCCGTGCAGGTGCGTTGTGTTGCCACACGTGATTATAACTCCCGAGACTTAGAGTATTGCTCGGACTATTTATTTGAATACGAAATATCTTATAGTTTAAAGGCTTAACTCGGATGAAACAATAATTATAAAAATACTTAGGTTTAAGATGTGACGTTTACGTGTTACTTTACTTACTTACTTAACTACTGCAAATATTAGTTTTAGAAACTCAGAATAAAATATCAAACGATCTCTATACGTAAATTTTGTAAAAACAAATATCATGTTAGTAAAGAATATTTAATTTATAGCACAAACGGTTTTCATGGTTAAATAAGGTAACCTAACTAGATAGAGTACAGAACCTAGCTTCTGTAAGTATACTTGTATATTTACTAGGTTCGGGATAAGTGCCAGAAGTGCTCAGGTGCGAAACGTCATCAATATTTGAAACTCTGGAGTAGATTTACGATCCGTTCTGACATGACATTTACCATGACATGACGACCGATGTGGAGCAGCGGGCGCAGGTCCGCCTGCGACGCAGAGGTTGCGGGTTCGATTCCCGCCTCGGGACAAATGTTTGTACGATCTACAAATATTTGTTCCGGGTGTTCTGGATATTTTCTATATATAATAAAAAATATCTATCTAAGTATTGTATTGTATTAAATATATATCAGTCATCTAGTACCCATAATACAGCTCTGTTTAACAGCAGCTTACCTTGGGGCTAGATGATGCTGTGTGGATTGTCCAGCATTATTTATTTATTATTTATTTATTTAGCTCTGGTTATGTAGACTAAGGGTGAGTTGCACCATCTAACGTTAACGTCAAATTGTTCAATCGTCGTCGAACAATTTTACGTTAACGTTAGATGGTGCAAACCACCCTAAATGTCACTGTACTGTACCAAATATCATAGGCTAAGTATGATAGGGTTGGATTTGACCAAACTTTTTTTATTATACCACTAAAGTGGCAACCTAGCGTACGGCCCACTTGATGGTCAGCGGTTACCGTAGCTTAAGTACCTACGCATGCAACATCATAGATATCACTTGCGTGTTACCACCCTGAGACGTTAGATGGAAAGTCTCATGTGCCTGTAATTTCACCGGAAACCATACCCTTCGAACCGGAACACAGAAATGCGAGCATTACTGCTTGGCGGCAGAAATAGGTATGGTGGTAGTCCTTCCCCGGACGAGCTCTATCACAAAGCACTCTACTACTACTAAGCACTATTCTCAGAATACATCGGGGTTATTTAAAAGTAACTTGACATTTTACTTGTATTTGACAATATTTTATTCCCAGAATAGTTATACCTACCAGAAGTTGGTCGAATAACTAAGCGTAATTTCTTTGTGCAATCTAAATAATAATAAAATTGTTACGCAACTGACTAACAATAAACGTAAAGCCTGAACGGTTTTACCGAGATATCAAAATAAAGGTTATTTTTCTGTTTGTGGCCTAGATTAATATTGAAACTCGCAAAATTCTTCATATAAAGAGGTGGAACAACAGGGTATTAAAGTAACACAATAATTTGAAGAAAAAATATAACTTTTATAGCTCGCACGGCGGATAGGCTTCCGTGAAGTTAGTGATGCGCAAAGACAATTTAGTTTGAAAAAGCTCCATTACGCATCGAAACTTCACGACGGCCGAGATCCGCCGTGAGAACTATACTTCGTCTTTAATTGTTTCTATTATAAAAATCAGCTATCGCTCAGTTATCGCATCGCAGTCATCGCATCGCTCGAACAATACTTTCTATGTTGGCGCGTACAATTCATCATCTGGTCGTCACGCTTTTCACAGTTTCGCTAAACTGTTGTTGCGATAAACAAAAATAATATACATTTAATTGGTATAATCTTGCGCAGTTTGTTGTTTTCATCTCTACATTTTCCATAATTGTTCTCGTGTTTACTATCTGCAATTTTAATACTTATGGTGTCGGTCGACTTTGTTTTAGTATTAAATTAACTGAACTAAGTTAAATTGGGGTTATTGGGGGTTATTGGGGTATATTGGGGGAGGTCTATGTCCAGCAGTGGACTAATGTGCGCTGAGGATGATGATGACGAAGCTAAAAGCGATCGCAGGAAATCGGTGGATGGTGAGATGAGTCAAGATCGGTCGTCATGGTGCTCTCTTTTGCCTTTGTCCAGCATGAACGACAATCATGATGATAATGATGGTAACTACCCGAAAAAAAAAACAATATACAAAAAGGAAACAAAAACGAATTATATTCCAAACGGAACAGGTTGATAATAAATTAACGTCAATGTTAATTTCGGCCATTAATATCACATTGATAGCTAATTTCAATAACACTTTCACTGTTAATCGTGTTTATGTAAATATTTATGTTGAGTTTTAAATTTACAAGGCCACGAGCAACATGCGGGCTCTACGTATTTCAGTTCCCAGTTTGGATAAAGTTAGTGACTTGCAAACTTAGGTGATCAATCATCAAGACTCAGATCTTCCACATAGCTCAGCAACTTAAGAAAAGCCGGACTTTACGGAACTATAGCACGGAAGCGTTCTATTGAAATTGCCATTGGCGGTCATTCATCCCAAATTGTGGCTTCGATGATCTGTTAAGAACAACTTAGCCAGCTGGCTTCTCTAGCTTCTCTGGCTTATCTAGATCACAAGCTTTCCGTGAGTTAGATGAGCTAAGCATAAGCTCTATGGCCTTTCAGTATTTTAAAACTACATGAGAGCAATAGAGTAGCAGAGTTCTTTGTGATAAATCTCGTCCGGGGAAGGACTGCCACCATACCTATTTCTGCCGCCAAGCAGTAATGCTCGCATTGCTGTGTTCCGGTTCGAAGGGTATGGTTTCCGGTGAAATTACAGGCACATGAGACTTTCCATCTAACGTCTTAGGGTGGGAACGCAAGTGATATTTTAATGTTGCATGCGTACATAGGCTACGGTAACCGCTGACCACCAAGTGGACCGTACGCTTGGTTGCCACTTTAGTAGTATAAAAAAAAATTATTATAACTTCTCGAAGTTTTTTGGAAGCTTTTCACGTCCACCACTCAGCAATAATATCTTGCAAAATACAACACCTCGCTACGTCATTGCGCCCACTCTGGCTGTAAATTTCGGAGCATCTTTGGCATGTTTATGAGGAGTCAATACCGTTTGCGATGCTGATTGCTTCAGAGAATATTCTGACTGAAGTACTGAATCAATTACTTTCATCCGATATAATTTTTTAGAGAAGTATATTAAATCCCTGTTATTTAATATTGAATAGAAAAGAAAAACATTTATTTTGCGCCAGACAATAAACATAAAAATAACAATACAAATTGAATCTAAACTATTGTGACGAAAAAAGACAGCCACTCAGCATGTGCTACAGACTTAATGCGTCTGTAGCGCTGGTTTTCAGGTTATTGTTAGTTGTTCTCTTTGTGATGACAACGGCTAGTATTATATTTTGGATTTACGCTGATGAACAGATTTGGATGACATTTTTGGTTCTTTCTCGGAGTTCAACTTTGTGATCTAACTAGGATTCTGACATAATATGCTTTACTTCACTTACTTTGAAGGCAGTATAAATAGGTCACCGATAACCTCAAGGACAATGAGGACATTGAGAGGGAGCGTCGTGCGTTGGCTGACCGAAGCAATATGTTGGCTCGTAGATTTGCACGGTGCTCGGGACCAGTAAAAGTTGCCCTTTTTAAAGCTTTCTGCCAGTCTTTTAGCTAGGTTAGGTTAGCTATTCGCAGAGGACAATCAACGCACTACGCGTGCAGTACAACAACGCGTTTCGAATGCTGTTAGGATTGCCGAGATATTGCAGCGCATCGGGCATGTTTGCTGATGCTCAGACCGGTGGCTTTCATGCCATCCTCAGAAAGAGAGCTGCCTCGATGTTAAGCCGTGTCCGCGGCAGCACCAACAGCATCTTGCGCGTCGTAGCTGAACGAGCAGATTGCCCCTTGATGTGGCAGCTGATTCAGCTCCACATTCATTGATAATCAAATTGTTGTAGGTATTCCATTTTAATATAATTTTATGTTTTATGTTATCGTTATTATTATACTAACAAGATCATCATTATTATTATGTTTACTAACCCACTATGGACATCTTGTCTGAAATAAATGGATTTTGATTTTGATTTGATTTGATTTGATAAATAAAGCTAGATGCGTACCTACCTTTGTATCATTCATTAGCTATGTTTGAAACTCTAAGAATTATGAATGGCCCAATGACCTGCACCCATTTCTAGATCTCTTAAATCATGTTTAAGACTTGTTTCAGATCTCAATATATCAAAGTTGTTTGATGGCTGTCTGTAAATTGACCGATATATCCGAAGCCATAGTTTTTAGAAATTAACCACGTGGTTATACATAATGATATACACATAAATTTCTCGGAACGTTCGTGTGACCTGCATTCCGGTTGCGTTGTCGTACTAGTTCTTATTTGATCTGTGGCGCCAAGAATGCCGTCCGAAGACGTAGTAGGGTTTATTTTTGTTGGAAAGGGTTTTCCGTATGTCACAATAGTTAGTTTCGATGTTAGTTACGCACCAGAAGATCCATGCTCTACCGAAAAAACAAACATATTATTTATTAAAACAGACATAAACATGGCTGAATTTATAAAGATTCTTAAATGTTGCCGTCTTATACCATTCCTACCATTTGCATGACAATATAAAAATGTCAGTTTATTTTATATGGATCGCTAGTTCGCTAGTTGAACAAACCAATACCGTAGGTTGGTTACTAATCTGGAGACTTATTCGCTATGACCAAACGCGGGCTCGTTACGATATCTGCGTGGAATCGTTGTCGACGAGCCACGTTTTGAGGCTCGTCTGACTGGTTTACAAAGTCAACCTATCGATAGCGAAACTATCGCTATTGAAACAAGACATACACGGAAAACCATTTTCCAATTTCACACCATGGCACGTATAGAACACGAAACTAAGTTACACGTTATTGGTAAGGAATCTCCTAAGTCATAGTGAATAAGCCCCCTGTTCTGTGCCAAGGTAGTTAAAAAATTTCGTCAAAAGAGTTTCATTTTATTTTATTTTATTTATTCGGGATAACAAACAGTTATACATTTATGGTTGAGTAAATGGTTGATATGAAACAGACTTAATTAATATATAACCAACAGCGTTATCCACAAGTTGGCTAGGTAATATTGAACATCACACTTTTTAGTTGGACATAAGTTTTCAAATATTTTAAAATGACTACATTGTTGAAATCTCTCATAAAGAAGCTGTGGTTAAATATTTTGACGAACAGTTTACGAAACGACGATAAAATAATACGGGCCCTAAGTAACGTTCTTTATTCAAAACACCCATTATACTAATTGATTGTGTTGGTTTCTATCCGTAGGTATTTAGGTTAACAGAATCA
The DNA here is from genome assembly GCA_951394395.1 of Colostygia pectinataria. Classification (NCBI taxonomy): domain Eukaryota; kingdom Metazoa; phylum Arthropoda; class Insecta; order Lepidoptera; family Geometridae; genus Colostygia; species Colostygia pectinataria. The sequence continues at coordinate 6,959,256 of OX596372.1, read as the reverse complement.
GGAAAAGGACAACAAAAAAGCAGGAAAATAACTCATACTCTAAAAAAAAACTTAATTCTAGTTTCTTATTGTTCGCCTTTCACCCCTGTGTACCCCTTAAAAAAATACGTTACCGGTAGTGAAAAAGCATGTAAGTAATCAAATGTTTGGCAGGGCATTAACACAGGTAGAGTAGAGATCTGATACAGCAAAAAGATTAGTTTATTTTCTAACAAAATGGTGAAATACAAGGTGAAATATTGAATGCGCTGATTTACTGTAATGCCCACCACGCATGAAAGAAATAATTACGAGTCAGCCCTGAAAAACGGTGTCTTTAACCCCAGATCCCACCTAAAAACATCTACCTACACGCTTTTGACAGCTTATAAACTTTATAGCTCCTCTAATAAAAGTCAAATGTAAAACTTGGGTCACGCACACGAATAGACTTGATTAACGTTTTTATCGTAACTTTTCACGATGTCTTTTGTTTCTCTCACAATTCCATTAGAATAGGTGTCATGTTACAGGATATACTGAAAGAAAAATATTAGACCGGATATTTAAATTTGAAACATGACTTGTGTGTTGCCAGTATAAATATTTTGTGTTGCACAAAACAAAACGCAAAGATATTTTACGGAAATAAAATGATCCTTACAAAAGTTGATAGGTCCCGCCAAAACAGGTTTGCACAAAAGACAAAGGAACACAGCTTGGCAGTTTAATTTTACGAATATTTTACGTTCTGTTTGTTCCAAATTCGAAAATTAAGCAAACTGCACTTGGATTCCCGCCAACCAAACAGCGAGCATGTAGGTAGGTCTGGGTACACCTCAATGCCATGCCAATGCATCGTTTTTCTCTGCTTTGCTTACATTTTCCAAAGACTATTTTCTAAAACCATCTTGCTTGTTTACTCAACTGGTGGGTAAGTCATTACTCTTATAAGTTCTCTATAATATGAATAATGTATGCTACTTCATTTCTTTGAATGTTGATACTAATTTCTCATTTGAGTTTTGTGCTTCGGCGGAAGAAGTCGTATATTACGTACCTGCCGTACCTTGATTGTCGTTTGCCCGTAGTAATCGATAAGTAGTTTACTTTTGGCTTACGAATTGGTGTAGTTTATTTTGACAAAAAGTGATACTATGTATAAGTAAGTGTTATATAAAAAAACCGTTTTGAAAAGTGATTGATAAAAATGACTGTAATACCAACTTGGAAAGGTGATTATTTAAAAATGATTTCTTGGTGAATAAAAATAATAATTTTTAGTTTGTAACAAGTGTACTAACTGCTATAGTATGCGCTCGATGTGTGATAAAGCGCATTTAATTCTCAAAACATGAGAAAAAATTGGCTCTAGTAGGAGAGAGTAGCTATCAGTAAATTTTTATGTTCTTTAGTCAATTGTTGTACTAGTACACTTATTTATGGTAGTATTACAAATGTGCATGGTGGTGAATCATTGGGTGAGTGATTTACTATGACCCAACATCACAGATAAAATCTTAGTCTGTGGTTGACAATTAATCCATAGAGTTCTGGAATTCTAGATACAGGTTCTTTTTTAATTTTTAACCGACTTAAAAATATTAGGTTTTTTCTATGTTTGTTAAGCTATTTTTCCGCCGATTATGCATTGTTTCAATTTGATGATTCTTTTTTGGTTTTAAAAGTAATATTTTAGTGGTCGTTCCATCTAAGTTTTACCAAAATTGGTATCACCTCTCGTATCACCATACATCGAAACATTTTTAGTTTGGAGTCGGTTATTGTTTTTTTATTAAAAATTAATTATATTTGGCAAGATATAAATTCGATACAAACGATAATACAATCCGACTTCTGTCATCATCTTCGACTAAAGTGCAGTCAAAGCCTGTGGCTAGTGAGTAGTAAGTAAAGTAAACCTAAGTAAAATACTAAATAACTGTCGCGTTAAACGTTAACTGAGCGACAAGGGCAGTTATATTGGGTAACCAGCATTTAGTCTACATGGCACTAAGAATTATACAGGGTGTTTGTTTATTATTGCGCGATATTCAAGGAACAGGTTTTTTTATTTTAATATTTTTCTGAAAAAATGTAAAAAAAAAGAACATGTATTTTTTTTGTGTGTGGAGCATATTTCTTGCACCGGTGGTCTAGTGGTAGTAGACCCCGCCTTCCGATCCGAAGGTCGTGGGTTCAAACCCGGTCGTGCACCAATGGATTTTTCTGTTCGAAAAATTTATGTGCGCAATGCCAGTGCTCTCATACGGTGAATGAAAACATCGTGAGGAAACCGGCATGTCCAAGAACTAAAAATTCGAAAGACATGTGCCATCCGCCAATCCGCATTGGGTCCGCGTGGTGGATTAAGACCCAATCACTCTCGCCCGAGAGTAGGCCAGTGTCCCAGCAGTGGGAACATTAGAAGGCTGTCATGATGATGATGATGATGACATATTTCTTGAATAGCGCGCACTAATAATCAAAGAGCCTATAATGTACAACTCGATAGTATATGTAATATAATGATCCTTGAGTTTTTTTTTATTTTTTTTTTATTTAATAGGTTTGCCAACAGTTTGTACATGATTATAGGTCTCACGACGGATCTCGGCCGTAGTGAAATTAGCCGTTTCGATGCGCAATGGAGCTTTTTCAAACTAAATTGTCTTTGCGCATCACAAACGGCTAACTTCACGGATGCCTAGATCCGCTGTGCGACCTATACATGAGTTAAGTTACAGAAGAAGTGTTCTAGGCTACATGTGAAACCAATAATAGGCAAACACAGCATGCGTAATTTATATAAAACAACAAATTATCGATTTTATTGTATAAGATTACTTAGCTTTTTTTGAAAAATAATTAATTAAATAACTATCTGGTGAAACATTACTGGGCGACAAGCACAGTTATTTGGCTAACAGACATTTAACACACGAGTAAGTAATTATTATTTATATGTAAGAATTGCCGTTTTCTACTTTCACAATCAGGCAATAACATCACACCCGCATATACCTACTTACTGTGTGTTGCGTTGCGTGTCAATAGGTATGATGACTGATTTAAAAAAAAACTGTTCTATTGTGTTCAGAAGTATCGACTTTATGCTAAAATAACATAATATTCCAGAAATTAATGGTTTAGTAGTAAAAAAATGCGACTAAAATTTTAAAATTTACCTATTACATAGGTTTAACATAGGTAAAAACACGACACAAACAAAATAATATAGTTAGGTATAGTTCTCTCGGCGGATCTAGGCTTACGTGAAGTTAGCCGTTTCGATGCGCAATAGAGCTTTTTCCAACTGAATTGTATTTGCGCATCACAAACGGCTAACTTCACGGAAGCCTAGATCCGCCGAGAGAACTATACCTAACTAAATAAAAAGACATAGAGTACATTAAGATAAAAAAAAATAACTGCAAAACTAAACGAATTTAGGACTGCCGATGATTCAGGAAAATCCTTTGCGGAAATCCATTACAAGACATACGAAAAATCTCTAGTACTACTCCGCTTAACCTTTTAACCAATGAGGTCACACAGTTAACACAGTTAACCTCAAAAGAAAATATTGACACGTGTTTCATCCCTCCACGGGACATCATCAGGACCATCGACTTGTTCTCCGGCAGACATGTTGCTCCGTCGAGCGGTGGAGCCAAAGTCTTTGGCTTTTTATCTTGACTGCCGATCACATTAAAGCGGTCGCAGGAAGTCACTGGATGGAGAAGTGAAGACTTTAAAATAGGTCTTCGCTCTTTGGGTCTTATGTCCAGCAGTGGACTATCCGCTAATATGATGATAATGGTCATGGAAACCCACAGACCACAGATAAAGAGTTCCGCATTTCTACACAGAACGGTGACAGCCATGCATCACGTTTTACCGCAACTGGTTCACTAATTAGCTGTGGATACTGGATCCAGTTAGCGGAATACTTGAAATGCTAATTAAAGCGATATCGGAAATACCTATTTGAAGTAGCGTGTGCAATTTCTAATTATTCGTCGAGCCTCATACATAGGTAAAAGTCACTTAGTTAACATCACGTTCACGACAACCTTCTAATGTTCTTACTCTCGAGCGAGAGTGATTGGTTCCTAACCCACCACGCGGACCCAATGCGGATTGGTCGATAGCATCCCTTTCAAATTTTTAGTTCTTTGACATGCACAAGTTTTATCACGATGTGAATAAATAGTTCCTAATAAAGGATTATTCCCATCTGTCACCTAGTTTTGTCCCCTCGAGGTGACAGATCGCACAAAAAAGTGCGATCTGTCACCCTATCAGTAACGAGAGATACACTTTTGTCGCCCGTCACTAACAGGGAGGTATAGACCTGTTAATTCCTTCTTGTCCTTCAATTTTAAAAAACTTTGTTATACATATGTACATTCATACTGTTTAGGTAGTATTACAATGGACAAAATAAAATATTGCCAAACTATCAGTCACTACTACTCGTAGAACACTTGTGTGTGAACACAGTTATGGGGAAGTCACTGTTTTGTAAATGAGCACTTGCATTACGCACTACATTTAACGAATTGAAAATATTGGTGTACGACCGTTTCGAAGTCACGACCATAGGATCGAAAGGCGCTAGTCATTCAGCGCTCGTCATTACTTAAGTTACCTATGCGATAGTTAGATAAATGTTTTGAATGGATTTTCTTTCTCCAATCACACCAGAACGGCTGAACGAATCTGTATGAAATTTAGCACAGAAATAAATTATAGTTTGGAATAGCACATAGGCTACTCTTTATCCCGGAAAAATGTACTGTTCCTGTGGGATAGCATAAACAATCGCGTGTGTTACCGCGCGGGTCAGCTTGTGAATGATAAAAAAATCACGATAGTTTATAGTTCTCTCGGCGGATCTAGGCTTACGTGAAGTTAGCCGTTTCGATGCGCAAAGGAGCTTTTTCTAACTAAATTGTCTTTCGGAAGCCTAGATCCGCCGAGTTAACTATAATAATAATAATATAATAATAATAAAAGCCTTTATTCGCTGACCAATATCTACAAATTTTAGTTTCTAAGTACCTACTTATGATTTTAAATCTACATAATGAATACTATATAATAAAAAATAAACTAAATGCTTAGCAACCAGTTTGTTGATCAGGTTGTCCTTCGACATAGGTCTCCCCTAGTTTCTTCCACTCATCTCTGTCACGAGTTAGTCTTCTCCATCCTTTTGGTAAATCATGCCGAGAGAACTATACCTAACTAAATAAAGAGACATAGAGTACATGCAGATAAAAAAAAAAAATCTACAAAACTTAACGAATGTTGTAAACGAATTTAGGACTGCCGATGATTCAGGCGTTACTTTGCGGAAATCAGAGATGACAAGACAGACGAAAAATCTCTATTACTACTCCGTTTAACCTTTTAACCAATGAGGTCACACAGTTAAATTCAAAAGAAAATAACTCTAACTTCACGGAAGCCTAGATCCGCCGAGAGAACTATACACCTCTTCCTTTATTAAAAACTGGCAGTCCGTCCCAGCTTCGCGCGGGAGCAATGAAACCGCACCCGTGCAAAGCCGGGTCGGCTCGCTAGCAATAAATACATAGCCTATGTTACTCAGGGATAATGTAGCAATGTTGATTTTTTGAAATCGAACCAGTAGTTTTTAAGTTTATTTGTAACAAAAAAATATACAAAAAAACAAATCATTCCTTTTAATAATATTAGTATGATATAGTATAGACAATAATCTCTCTTTCAGAGCACAACAGCATGGCACTGGCGACGGCCTCGGCCAGCATGGAGACCTCCAGCCTGGTGGAGTCCAGGGTGCAGAGAAGCTACCAGGAGGTCCAGGTCTCGGAGCGGACCCTCAAGAAGAAGAAGTCGAGGAGGCATCATAAGGAGGAGGGCACCATCTCTGTGGTAAGCAGTTATATGACAAATTCTAAATATATTTATGCATATAAGGATCACTTTGAAACGTCTTTAAGCCTGGTCTTCTTCTTGGTGTCGGTGATACAAACTATCTTTATTTATACATTGCGCTGCCAGTACCTAGCTACGTCTATGGCATTTGTTGTAAGTAAGTAAGTAAGTAAGGCTGGACAATCCACACAGCATCATCTAGCCCAAGGTAAGCTGCTGTTAAACAGAGCTGTATTATGGGTACTAGATGACTGATATTAATTTAACACAATACAATACATAGATAGATATTTTTTATTATATATAGAAAATACCCAGAACACCCGGAACAAATATTTGTAGATCGTACAAACATTTGTCCCGAGGCGGGAATCGAACCCGCAACCTCTGCGTCGCAGGCGGACCTGCGCCCGCTGCGCCACATCGGTCGTCATGTGGCTGAATACAAATCGCCCAGTGTGCAGCTGTTAGGACACAGTGGGCAGGTTAGTAAGTGCGACATGGTTTGTGGTTCAGCGCCACACTCGCAGCCTGTGGCCGTCTCTGCCACGTAGCCCCATCATGACAGCCTTCTAATGTTCCTACTGCTGGGACACTGTCCTACTCTCAGGCGAGAGTGATTGGGTGTTAATCCACCACGCGGACCCAATGCGGATTGGTGGATGGCACATGTCTTTCGAATTTTTAGTTCTTGGACATGCCGGTTTCCTCACGATGTTTTCCTTCACCGTATGAGAGCACTGGCATTGCGCACATAAATTTTTCGAACAGAAAAATCCATTGGTGCACGACCGGGTTTGAACCCACGACCTTAGGATCGGAAGGCGGGGTTACTACCACTAGACCACCGGTGCTCACGTAGCCCCACTTGCTCAAATGAAGCTTGCAACGGCCCACTTGGGTCCGGAGTCGGTTAAGCGACTTCCAAGTGGACCAAGGGAGATTATGTCCCGAATAAGCCTGGTGAATTCACACCAGTTCCACGCGCGTGTGTGGTGCTTCTGTCCACAGTCGTGGATTGATTATACTCAGGTACTAAGTAAGTATTTAACTTATTGTAAATTTACTTATCTAAGAGCATGTACCATGTCAATAGATAAATAAATGATTTGATTTGATTATTTCCATCTGTCACCCTTTTTTTAGTACCTTAGCTCTGCGATTTCACGATTTTGATTCTCCGAGGGACAAATATGTATTTGCATGATCTGCAAATACTTGTGGCATTAGACCGTCTCGTTACTGATGATAAATAAAACAGTAGTTTGACGATCGATGTGGCGCGGCGGGCGAAGGTCTGCCTGCTACGCAGGAGGTTGCGGGTTCGGTTCCTGCCTTGGAACAAATGTTTGTACGATCTGCAAATATTGTTCCAGGTGTTCTGGGTATTTTCTATAAAAAATATCTATCTATGTATTGTATGTAGTTATATCAGTCATCTAGTACCCATAACAGAAGCTCTGCTTAGCTTGGGGCTAGATGATACTGTGTGGAGTGTCCTGCATTATTTCTCTTAAGAAATTTATATTTCACTTATAGGAGACTTGTGTATTAACTTATGTTCTAAATTCTAAATGCGTAGAATGAGCGTGCGTGACTCATGGAGCTATTAAGTCGAAAAGCCCTTCAAAGTTAAAGTAAAAAAAAAAAAAAAAAGTAAGTTTAATAAAGTGTGATGTTCACAGTCGAAAAGCTCCTCGAAACTGCACAAGAAGCTAAGCGCCGCCTCGGACGGGCAGAGCGAGCCCGCCTGCTCGAAGTGCGCACGCGCCGTCTACGCGATGGAGCGGGTGAAGGCAGAGAAGCGGGTCTGGCACAAGGAATGCTTCCGATGCGTGCAGTGCAGCAAGCAACTCACGTGAGTGCGCTTAGTTACTAGTGTAATGTGTCTTAGTTACTAGTGTAATGTGTCTTATCTACTAGTGTATTGTGTGTTAGTTACTAGTGTAATGTGTCTTAGTTCTAGCACACCCCGGACACTCAATAAAATGTATGAAGCAAACACGTAATCACCACACGCATAGTTTGTGTACGTAAACGGTGTTGTTGTTTGTGTGAGTTTCATGGTTGTCCCCACCCAATTGTAGCAAGAGCGAGATAGCGCACTTTCGCTCGCTCTGGCATGCGCGCGCTTGAACCTACACAAAATCAAAATAAACGCGTGCGTAATAGCCTTTAGCTTTAGTGCCGGCAAAATGTGCCGTGTGGTGCCGGCAAACTCGCTCTCGGAGTGGGGTTTTAGTGCCGGCGAAAGGTGCCGTGTGGTGCCGGCAAACTCGCTTTCGGGGTGGGGTAAGTAAAACCGGTGGGAGTAGGGAGTGGTCATTCTGTACGTAATACTAATATATGTTCTGTGCTTCTAGTGTAATTTCCCTTAGCTAGTCAAGAGACACTTACCCTAGTACTCCTAGATTCATATCGTTAACTACTAAAGTACTACTACCTGGGTAAAGTTAATTTAGCAGGGGGACAATGCACAATACACTTTAATGCGATATCTTATCCTTCCCCCCCCCCCCCCCCCCCCCCCCCTTTAGAATTAGAATACCCAACACTCTGGGTTAGTGTCAAAATCCCCTTGCGTCAAGCTCAGTCTAAATGGGATTTTGAGACAAAAAGAACTAGCTCCAGCAATGGGAACAATGCTGATGGTATACCTTGTTCCAGAGTGGAGACGTACCAGAGTGACCACACCACCCTCTACTGCAAGCCTCACTTCAAGCAACTCTTCGAGCCGAAACCCGTTGATGATGACGAAGTAGACGGTAAACATCACTAGTATTACCCAAATACAAATCTGTAAAGGCCCTGCCAAACAGAGAGCGTAATTAGCGAGCGTCAAGGCGCTAAAGCGTCCTGGCCTAGCGCCGCGTTATAGCGTCGTGTTGTGTTGTACTGAACAGGATATAACCTGTCAAACAGCGCTAGCGCGCTGCCAGTACGCTACGCTCCAGTGCCGCGTCATGACGTCGCGTTGTATTTTATTACAGAATATTAGTTAGCGCCGGGTGTGTTCTTCGTAAATTATTAGTAAAAATGCCTGAAAAGTTAATAGAATATGTTAGAAAATACCCGTCTTTGTATGACACAAGGAACAGGTGCATACACATCTAGTAGTAGTACCTATTCGTTATCGTCAGGGACGACTATTCGTTCGTATGAGTCAGTGGCCAACTCTGGTGACAGAGTTTCTAGGTCGCCTGAAGGCTTAGCCAGCTACGTCACGAGCGCTCTACTGAATAGCGTCGAAGCTACCACACACAGTGTACGACGTTAAGGCCAGGACGCTTTAGCGCCTTGACGCGCGCTAATTACGCTCTCTGTTTGACAGGGCCTTTAAGGTCTTTTTTTATGTCAGCAAGTGACAAGACGATCAAGACGAGTAAAAACTATTTTTGATCAAGTACATTCAGCACCGGTGGTCTAGCGGTAGTGACCCCGCCTTCCGATCCTAAGGTCGTGGGTTCGAACCCAGTCGTGCACCAATGGATTTTTCTGTTCGAAAAATTTATGTGCGCAATGCCAGTGCTCTCATACGGTGTAGGAAAACATCGTGAGGAAACCGGCATGTCCAAGAACTAAAAATTCGAAAGACCGAGATTCGAGAAGAACTAAAGATTCGTTTAGATCTACGTCTCAGGCTGGATTTGACTAAACTCGAATAGGCGCTATTCTCCGAGTAAATTATATTATATTATTATATTATAATTATTCGCGAGTAAACTGACAATTTCCTTGTAAGATAAAAAACAAAAGTGACCAGCTTTCACTTTTTTTTGGCTCCAGCGCTCGACGGAGTAACACGTCTGCCGGAGAACAAGTCGATGTTCCTGAGGATGTCCCGTGGAGAGATGAAACACGTGTCGATATTTTTCTTTTGAGGTTAACTGTGGTAACTGTGTGACCTCATCAGTTAAAAGGTTAACGGAATAGTACTAGAGATTTTTCGTCTGTTTTTTATCTTGTAATGGATTTCCGCAAAGTAACGCCTGAATCTATCAATTAATTTCCTTGTATTTGAGGTTTCTTATTCCGCGGAATAGTTATTCCAAAAGTTGGTCGAATCCACCCTCAGGGTGACAACGCGCAAGCTATATCTCTGATCTGATGTTGCAAGCGTAAATAGGCTACGGTAACCGCTTACCATCGAGTGGGTCGTTACCTTGGTTGTCACTTAAGTAGTTTAGACAATGTGTTTCGATTTATTTTGTACTTGTACATAATAATAATGATATTATATATTATTGTTTCAGCTACCCCCAAAAAACATCAGATGATCATTTGCGAAAACAATCCTGTAGAATTGCCGCCAGATGTCGTTAGAGGTAATATTAGCTTTCTACTCGGTGGCATGGTGGGCGAGTGCCCGATTGAGAAGCGAGAGGTGGCGGGTTCGATGCCCGCTGCGGGACAAATTTTTGCATGATCTGCAAATATTTGTTGCGTAGCTTCTATAGTGAAATCTGGTTAATCCTGAATATGTAAGAAACCTCTGATATTCATAAATACATGTGATGGCGACCAATGTGGCGCGGTGGGCGAAGATCCGCCTGCGACGCGGAGGTTGCGGGTTCGATTCCCGCCTTGGGACAAATGTTTGTAGGATCTGCAAATATTTGTCCTGGGTGTTTTCTAAGTATAATAAAAAAAAATATCTATCTATGTATTGTATTGTATTAAATATACAGTCATCTAGTACCCATAACACAGCTCTGTTTAACAGCAGCTTACCTTGGGGCTAGATGATGCTGTGTGGATTGTCCAGCATTATTTATTATTTATTTTATGGGTGGATTGGACATGTTTGGTCAAATCCACCCATCGTAGTTATTCGCAGAGAAACTGACATTTAATTTTTTTTGTCATTTCTTATTCCGCGGAATAGTTATTCCAGAAAGTTAGTCTAATCATATCATTTCATTTATTTCATGCTCAATGTACAATGTATTCAGCTTAGGTGTAACTTAATGATAATGCTGTTGTACATGGGCCCTGTAAGGGCGTTGCAAGTTAGTTATACCAGTAGTTTACTTAGTTCTAATAATTAGACATCAATGCAATATTTTGAATCTATACTCTTAGAATAACAACACACGGAGAAACGAAGTACGCGCACGCAAATTGTGATCATTTTTAGTGAGACTTGTTGGTCTCACTTACTCAATGTGAATTGCCATTCATCAATGTGAAGTCATCGTGCGCACGTCTCTCACAATTTTAATTTCAAAATGGTGTATTGTGTGGTGAAAGGCTGCTGTAACACCACGTATATAATCATTAATCACGTATAATACATAGGCCGCTCACGCAAACATCAATTGTTTTGTGAACACACTTTTGGAAACAATTTTGAATGAAACTATCATTCTACGTTTTGTTATTCTAAGTCTTTTTTTTTTTTTTATACAACTGAAGTGGCAACCAAGCGTACGGCCCACAAGATGGTAAGCGGTTACCGCAGCCTATAGACGCTTGCAATACCAGAGGTATCACTCGCGGGTTGCCACCTTGAGGCTAAGATCGAAAGCCTCATGTGCCAGTAATTTCACCGGAAACCATACCCTTCACACCGGAACACAGCAATGTGAGCATTACTGCTTGGCGGCAGAAATAGGTATGGCGGTAGTCCTTCCCCGGAAGAGCTCTATCACATAGAACTCTATACTAATTTTAATTATCAATACACTTGTGGCGTTTTATGAACGCTGCCATATAAGGTTGTAATTGGACCGTGTATTTGGAATGCAGCGTATATCATGTATTGACATTAGTTTAAGTATGTTGGCAGAATGTAAGAGCCACTACCTAGCTAGAAAATAGAGAATTGTATCTCTCTCTGGTTTTTGGCGCTCGACGGAGTGAGACGATTCTCAAAAAGCACATGTCACGGTAGCAAGATTATGATGTAGCTCTATGTATGTATCTGGTCTTTTATTATGAAAATTATAAATAAATAAATAAATATATAAATAATGCTGGACAATCCACACAGCATCATCTAGCCCCAAGGTAAGCTGCTGTTAAACAGAGCTGTGTTATGGTACTAGATGACTGATATATACTTAATACAATACAATACATAGATAGATATAGACATACTTTGTTAAAAGGAAGAAGTGTTTGGTGTCTTTCCCAAGATCCCCATCAAACTTCCAAATTGGTGACCCCGACGTGATTTGAACACACAGTTTAGAATTTAAATAGAGACAAAAATGAACTTAAAATGTCATCCAGCCTAAGGAGATTGCGAAAATATGTTTGTTTTCCCCACAGCATCAGACAAGCCAGAACTAGGGTTGGAAGAGCTAACTCAGCTAGACGTGAAGTCCCGCTTCGAGATGTTCGAGAACGCCGGGAAGAATGAACAGCAAAGGCCACTGTCTCCCACACCGCACACTAAGGAGAAAAGCCGCGCGCTACTCGCCAAGCTAGCCAAGTATGTAAGAGTAATCTAAGAGTAGTAGTGCTCTGTGATAGAGCTCGTCCGGGGAAGGACTACCACCATACCTATTTCTGCCGCCAAGCAGTAATGCTCGCATTGCTGTGTTCCAGTTCGAAGGGTATGGTTTCCGGTGAAATTACTGGCACATGAGGCTTTCGATCTTAGCCTCAAGGTGGCAACCCACGAGTGATACCTCTGGTATTGCTAGCGTTCATAGGCTGCGGTAACCGCTTACCATTTTGTGGGCCGTACGCTTGATTGCCACTTTAGTGATAAAAAAAAACCACTGCTAGACATAGGTCCCAAAGAGTCCTGCAGAGTGTGCAGTGCGACAAACTTGAAAACTTAGAGCATTGGCCTATATAAGTATTTAATTATTTTTTTGGAAAACCAACAGCTTTATAACAGTAAATTAGACATTATCTAGCAAAAGAGAGTCAAATTCGAGCACTGGTGGTCTAGTGCTATTAACCCCGCCTTCTGATCCTAAGGTAGTAAGTTCGAAACTGGTCGTGCACCAATGGATTTTTCCATTCGAAAAATGTATGTGCGCAATGCCAGTGCTCTTATACGGTGAAGGTAAACATCGTGAGGAAACCGGCATGTCCAAGAACTAAACATTCGAAAGACAGGTGCCATACACCAATCCGCATTGGGTCCTTGGTGGATTAAGACCCAAATACTCTCGCTTGAGAGTAGGCCAGTGTCCCAGCAGTGGGAACATTAGAAGGCTGTCATGATGAGAGCCAAATTATGAGTCAGTGGTTCAACTCTGGTGATGGAGCTATTGGATTGCCTGAAGGTCTCAGTAATGGCCTGAGGACTTTAGAGAAGCTGAGTCCGACAGCTTAACGTGCTCTCCGAAGCACGGAAGCGCTCGATTGAAATTGCCACTGGCGGTCACCCATCCAAATAGTGGCTACGTGGAAAAGTGCTAAAGGCCACGAGTCTTTCGTGCTATGAACGATAATACATAATATTTAGTTTTTTTTCAAGAACAACGTTTTAAATAACCTAAAAACCTCATGCATTCTACTTTGTTTTAAACGTAGTTATTCTGTTCTATTTTGAACTCTATGACAGGTGAAAATAAAGTTCAGTATTAGTCATGTCCTTTATTTGTGTGGTATCTTTCACATGTGTGTAGATGACACGAATTATATTCTTGATACTTCAATAAAAAAATGGTAAAAGCTATGTAAAGAAACAAGAGCTTTCTTAAATCAAAAGTTAGAAAGCGTGTCTCTTCGAATAGTATTTTTAAAAGTATTCGTATTGAACTGTGCGGGGATATAACGCCATAATAGAGGCCTATAGGCGGCCTATAAATTCCTTCACCAGAGTTGGTCACTAACTTATGATATCATACGAACTTACATAGTGACCATACTGTAGCTTCATGACGAAGATTAATTATTGAAAAGCTAGGAACCCAGCCGAGTTTGTTGCCCGTCTAGGCTGAGGCGTTTCAAAGTGATACTTCTGATTTTATGGAATAGTGAAATCGTGCCCTGTCCTGTGTCCATACCCCACGAAGCGCAGCGGGCAACGCTGCGAGGAAAGGGTACGGGAGAGGGGCGTCTCATCTATGAAATAGGTAGCCCCGCGCGGCTGAAACGCGCGGTCGGAATGACCCGCATAATTAATTATTAATGATAAAATTACGCTACGTTTATCTCAAAATATAGAAGAATAGAACAGAAAAATATTTATTTTGGGACACACTATAAACAAAAAATTTAAAAAAAAATGTTCACCCGTGCAAAGCCTGGACGGGCCGCTAGTTATAGGATAAAATAAAACCATGTTAATGTCGTGTGCTTAGTATTGAAAATTAACTTAAAAGTGAAGTAAATATACATACATTATTTTTTACGTTACTTCTTTATAACATTCTACTTCAAAAGTATCATAATTTTAAATTCTTCTATACAAGCACTTGCGTCATTCAAGAAGCGTCGATTTTGTCTATTTCTGAATCCCTTGAGAACGACCCACCACTGAACTAAACACGACTTCATCGCTATATTTACTGCACATTGCTTGCTTTATACTAACTGATTTTATAGATTACTAGCCGATCTGCCCCAGCTTCGCGCGGGTGCAATGAAACCGCATCCGTGCAAAGCCGGGGCGGGTCGCTAGTAATAAATATAGCCTATGTTACTTAGGGATAATGTAGCATTCTAATGGTGAAAGAATTTTTGAAATCGGACCAGTAGTTTTTGAGTTTATTCGTAACAAACAGAAATACAAATCTTTCCTCTTTAAAATATTTGTACGGTATCTTGTTAACCTGCTACAGCTAGATTGTTGAATGATAAGGCGTTTGTAGTATTATAGAAATTATATTAAACAAACAATTGATGAGTGAACTGTACTGATGATGAGAACGCGCGCCCTTGATGGCTGAATGCGGACTGATTTGATAGCTGATAATTTGTATAAAATAAAATGTTGTAAATGTCTGAATCCGAGGCGCACGCGCAGCGCAGTAATTCTGATACAGGAAGATGCACGGTTACTTGTACCGTACAATATTACTATCATAGATCTATCATTACTATGAGAAGGTAACATACACTTTTTTTAACCATCCCTAACATAATACATACAAACAATCAAATCCGGAGCAAATATTTGCATAATATCATGCAAACATTTGTCCCGCAGCAGGGATTGAACCCGCAACCTCTCGCTTCTCAACCGCGCACTCTCCCACCGCGCCACTGAGGTTGACGAAAACATCATCATCATCTTGACAGCCTTCTAATATTCCTAATGTTGGGACACTGACCTTATCTCGGGCGAGAGTGATTGGGTCTTAATCCACCACGCTGACTCAATGCGAATTGGTGGATGGCACCCGCTGTGCCATCCACCAATCTGCATTGAGTCCGATCCTCACGATGTTTTCCTTCACCGTAGAGAGCACTGGCATTGCGCACATACAATTTTCGAACAGAAAAATCCATTGGTGCACGACCGGGTTTGAACCCACGACCTTAGGATCGGAAGGCGGGGTCACTACCACTAGACAACCGGTGCTCTCAACATACATACAAACTTTCGCAATTATAATGATATGCTCTATTTTTCCTTACAATGTAGCAATGTATAGCCACATTTTGAAACTCCCAAATGTTCTGTGAAACATTTTTTCAGCCAGACATTACAATACCCACACAACATATCTTACCTGAAAACAGATCTCACACAAAACTGAACTCTCTCCCACTGCAATAAGACTACAGGTCATTTTTTAAAATGTATGTTACATTTTGTATCAGAAGCCGATACCCAGCATACCTTAACTGAAACCAGATGTTGCACTAAACTATACTCTCTCCCCATATAATAAGACTACAGATTATTTCGCTAGATGTTACATTTTGTATAGAGTTTTATTTAAGAAATAGGGATATTATGTGGTCTTTTTTTGGGCAGTGCTTAAAGCGGTTGTGTGATGTTAGTAATTAGTTTAATTTAATTAGTGTTACTGTCAGGTTAAAGTGAAGTGTTTTATAGTTTTGGAAATATGTATAGGTACGTAATGGATTTTTCTGTTCGAAGATCTTATGCCCGTAATGCCAGTGCTCTCATACGGTGAAGGAAAACATCGTGAGGAAACCGGCATGTCCAAGAGCTAAAAATTCGAAAGCCATGTGCCATCCACCAATCCGCATTGGGTCTGAATAGAACCATTTTTCTACAACTTACTCGCTTAGCTCGCTGTTTCGACTTGGAAATACAAAGCATTTTGGATACCACGCTTGGCTTCATATTAAACTAGAAGTCCGTCCCAGCTTCGCGCGGGTGCAATGAACCGCACCCGTGCAAAGCCGGGGCGGGTCGCTAGTAATAAATATAGCCTATGTTACTCAGGGATAATGTAGCATTGTAATGATAAAATAAATTTTGTTTCTTCACGATGTTTTCCTTCGCCATTTTTGAGTACTTTGTACTACTGTAAATACTAGCAGTTCTCCAGTAGACCTCGCAAGCACAAACTTGTAAAGTAATCATTATCATAATCATAATCATTTATTGTTTGCGAACCTAGGTAACATAAAATGATGGTAATGCTAACATAATTAGTAAATAGTGATAATATAATCTTTTCTTGACATTTGAACAATTTAATTAGATACATGGCACATTTTATTTTTATTATTTAAGTGAGCTTTAAAAGTGAGCAACATATTGCATTTTGAGGAACTATTTTGCTCATCACGCTGAAGATCCTCATCAGATCTTCACCAAATATCAGACAAACTTAAAGTTAATACTTACCTTTTAAATAAAAAAAATATCATCGAAATCAAATCACATTAGGCGGAGATATTCAGCAGCCACCTTTTTGTCCCTTTTTGGAGAAAGTACGCCCCCTATCAAAAATCCCCGACGACAATCAAATTCTATAAAGTCATAGAACCTGTATACCAAGTTTCAACCAGATTGGTTAAAAAATGCGACCTGTAGGCGAGAACACAAAATGAACGGACAAACTGACAACCAAAAGCATTTTTAGCCAATCTCGAAACTGAGACGCTTCTCTCGCTTCGCTCGCTCGGTCAATTATTATAATACAATAATATGTTTTGTCGTAGGTTCAAAGCCAAAGGTATGGACATCGGAGTGTCAGACGAGTACCTTAACGGAGTGCCGATCGAAGCCAGCTCTAGTGAGCCGGAGGAAGAGGAAGATGGTACGTACAGCGAGCACTGCACACTTTTCGAGTAGTAGAGTTCTTTGTGATAGAGCTCGTCCGGGAAAGGACTACCACCATACCTATTTCTGCCGCCAAGCAGTAATGCTCGCATTGCTGTGTTCCGGTTCGAAGGGTATGGTTTCCGGTGAAATTACAGGCACATGAGACTTTTCATCTAACGTCTCAGGGTGGTAACACGCAAGTTATATATACGATGTTGCATGCGTACATAGGCTACGGTAACCGCTGACCATCAAGTGGGCCGTACGCTTGGTTGCCACTTTAATAGTATAAAAAAAAAATACACTGGTGGTGGAGCGCTCGTGACGTAGCTGGCTAAGTTGTTCTTAACAGAAGAACGAAGTTAAGCACTGTTCCGCGGGGTCATCATTTGCATGAGTGACCGCCAGTGGCAATTTCAACTGAGCGCTCCCGTGCTTCGGAGGGCACGTTAAGTCGGTCCCGGCTCTTTCAAAGTTGTTATAACAGAGGCCTTCGGGCGGCCTAAAAACTCTGTCATCAGAGTTGGCCATTGACTCATACGACCTTACTTACTTACTGGTGGTAGAACTCTTCAGCAAGAGTTCGTCTAACGTGCCACCGCATTGCCAGATATTCTGCCTCAAAGCAGAAGTGTGCAAGTAGTAAACGCGTCATTATATAAAACTACAGCTCATCATGACAGCCTTTTAATGTTCCCACTGCTGGGACACTGGCCTACGCTCGGGCGAGAGTGATTGGGTCTTAATCCACCACGCGGACCCAATGCGCATTGGTGGATGGCACATGTCTTTCGAATTTTTAGTTCTTGGACATGCCGGTTTCCTCACGATGTTTTCATTCACCGTATGAGAGCACTGGCATTGCGCACATAAATTTTTCGAACAGAAAAATCCATTGGTGCACGACCGGATTCGAACCCACGACCTTAGGATCGGAAGGCGGGGTCACTACCACTAGATCATCAGTGCTCTCGCAAAACTGCAAACTACAGCTACTTCAATATAAAACTACTAATGTTGAGCGCGACTTCGTTCGCATAGAACTTGGAAACCGTACTTTTTTCCGGGATCAAATTCGGTATATGCCTATGTCCTATTCCCGGTCATAATCTATCTATGTTTTTTTTTATACAACTGAATTTTTTTTTGAATTTTTTTTGAACCGCAGCCTATGGACGCTTGCAATACCAGAGGTATCCCTCGTGGGTTGCCACCTTGAGGCTAAGATCGAAAGCCTCATGTGCCAGTAATTTCACCGGAAACCATACCCTTCACACCGGAACACAGCAATGCGAGCATTACTGCTTGGCGGCAGAAATAGGTATGGTGGTAGTCCTTCCCCGGACGAGCTCTATCACAGAGAACTCTACTACTCCTAAATCTATTTTTGCCATCAATCCAATCAAGCAAATATCCAAATAGCTTTTATAATATAGCGTGTTTTTTATTTTGTTTCAGATGAAGACTCTGTCCTAAAGAAGTCGTACAAGCACACTCACAATCGAGAGCAGCCCGTCTCGTTCTGCAACATGAGCGAGATCATGGACCGGTTCGAGAGCGGGAACGACTCCGCGAGTGAACGGCATCGCGAGCGGAAGCAGGAGATACAGAATATACGCAGCAGACTCTTTATGGTACATTTTTTTTATTTTTTTTTATTTTAGCAAGGAGAGGTTTTCGATGCGAAATAAAAAAAAAAATAGCTCAAAGTTCCGATTGCTTTGACATATGGCGCTAGCTGCCCTACTGCCATACTGGGAAAGGAAAACAAGAAAAAAGTCGTTAACTCCGTTCTTGTTTCGTCTCGTGTCAAGCGGAAAGTTGTGGGTTCATGTCCTGCTTGAGGCGCCCACCTGATGTTAAGCACCAAGCCTGACTATTACAGATGCAGTGCCAGCAGAGTTTGCGTGGCACTGCACTGCGCTTATCATCCCGGGACATTGTTGTTAAGTCTCTTTCGCCCAGTAATTTCACTTGCTACAGTGCCCTTCAAACCTAAACACAGTGCAGCTTGCACACTACTGCTTGGAGGTAGAATATCTGACACTGCGGTGGTACCCACCAAGACGGACTCTTGCTTAAGAGTCCTACCACCAGGTAAACTTTGTAATAGAGCTCCTCCAGGGAAGGACTACCACTCCTGCCGCCGCCAAGCAGTAATGCTCGCATTGCTGATGTTGCAAGCGTATATAGGCTATGGTAACCGCTTACCATCAAGTGGGCCGTGCACTTAGTTGTATAAAAAAAAACTATACAGGGTCTTTCATAATCAACCTGAATTTTTGATGGGGCATAAATAGTTGGTTGTAAATATTTGTTTAGACAATTATTTTAATTTTCATGACACAATTCATATGTAATGAACTAATTAATTATAAAGACTTATTGCATAACGATTGCCAATATTCACCGACTGTCAATTTTAGACTTTCCATTACTGTCAACAAAGCGTTGACTATTTACCAGGCGAGTAAAAGTTATACGTACTTTAAACCTCCGTTAGCTAATGTGTCATTCAAAATCAACATCTTTTTATTGACATATAAATGACAAGGACAAACAATTTATTAAGCAACTGAAATTACAGTTTTTTAAGCAACAGTATAACCGTAACAGGTACCTACCATTTCCTTACCAATATACGGGGTGGAAACTTTCAGCGGGGCAGTAAGGGAAAGTACCTTAACCGTTGCATCTCTCTCATCACAAAAATGGTATTCCGAGACTATCCATATCTTTACGTCAATTTTTGATCCCCATTCACAGATTTTCAAAAAAATTTACAGCTAGCAAAATAATACCTTTTATATTATACTAATAAATACATTTTATTTCAGGGCAAGCAAGCTAAAATCAAGGAAATGTACGAACAGTCAGTCCTGCAAAGCGAACAAGGTTAGTTACCCACTTTACCCTTTTTACCCTTTTAACGTCTGAATATAACGTAGTTGTCTATATCCAGGGGTGACGTTCGCTCGCTAGCTAGCTGGCAGTGTGGCCTGCGCTTTACCCCCTTTACCCTCTTTACCCTCTTAACCTCTGAATATAACGTAGTTGTCTATATCCAGGGGTGACGCTCGCTCGCTAGCTAGCTGGCAGTGTGGCCTGCGCTTTACCCCCTTTACCCTCCTTACCCTCTTTACCCTCTTAACCCCTGAATATAACGTAGTTGTGTATACCCAGGGGTGACGTCAGCGGACAAGATATCCCGGGAGTTAGACGTGGACGTGGATAAAGCTCGCGCCATCAAGCAGCGCTTCGAGTCTGGCTTCAACGACGAGAACCAACCGCCCAGGAACCGGGAGGTGGTTGACACTTCGCTCTTCAACGACGGTTTGTTATACACTACAGGGGGCTTATTCGCTATGACCTAGGAGATTCCTTACCAATAACGTGTAACTTACTAACGTGTTCTATACGTGCCATGGTGTGAAATTGTAAGATTGTTTTCGGTATCTGTGTTGTTTCAATAGCGATAGTTTCGCTTTCGATAGGTTGACTTTGAAAAACAGTCAGACGAGCCCCAAAACGTGGCTCGTCGACAACGATTCCTCGCAGATATCGTAACCAGCCCGCGTTTGGTCATAGCGAATAAGGCACCTGTATACAAATCTTACCAATATTATAAACGTGTGCTCCGCTGTTTCACCCGTTTCATCCGAGGCTTTGTGCATATTTAACACTTTTTTGTCGAGGTAAAAAGACTTTTGTTGTTACAAAATTTAAACCATCTACTTTTAGGGTAGAATAGGATAGGATAGGACTGGAGCTAGACAAGAACCAACCGCCCAGGAATCGGGAGGTGGTTGACACTCCGCTCTCCAACGACGGTTTGCCATCATTACAGTAATAATTTTAGACTAGTGTGTTAAAATGAGAGGATACTTTATTACAAAGAGGAAAGATTTGTATTATTGTTTGTAACGAATAAACTTAAAACTACTGGTCCAATTTCAAAAATTATTTAAGAGCCCTATCCTTGACAATCCTTGAATTTTCTTGTAGCCCGTGAAGTTTCGAACACTATTGTGGCTCGTGTGTTGAAGATATTTTAACGAAAATAAAAACAAATAAAAGCCCTATCCCTTAAAATTTAAGCCAACAGAGCAAATATTAATTAATTCAAGACATAACTGATTAAAAAAATAATTAGTAACGCACGTTTCGTAAAATGAGCAATTCCAGTCAACTTTCGATCATTTTTTCTATGAAATAACAAAGTCTAACATATTTCCAAAAATGCAATTATAATAATCACAGTTTTAAAATTTATGTGAATAGAGAAAAATACAGCATGTTAGTTCAATATTTTAGAAAAAAGACGGTCTAAAAAACGCGTACTTTTCCCAATTTTACGCTTGTTATTTCTGCTAAAGTAAGGAGTTTACAATAAAAATACACCTACTCAATTAAAGTTTAAGTTTTTATTAAATAAATACAACGAAGAAAATAGTCTAATAGCATTGACTTTTTTTAATACGATTTTTTTAAAATCACACCTTAGCGCACTTATAATCATATCGATCGAAGCAGCGACTCTCAAACCGCGCTGAGCGCTTATGGAGGGAGGACGTATCGCTCCTCGTCGCGCGCGCTATTACTTATACTATATAAAGATACATTCACGCGAACTTCATGAATTATATCGCTAAATCTTGGAAAGGCCTCTTAACCATTAGAATGCTACGTAATCCCTGAGGAACATAGGCTATATTATATTTGTGTCCACTCATGCGAAGCCGGGACAGGCCGATAGTTATAAAATAAAAAATATAAATCTTCTCTCTTTATAATTTAGTATAGATAACAGTGAAATATTCATGGAGCCTAATATTTAAAACCGACTAATTAGGCCCAATCAATACGGGTTGAATAAGAGAGACCCTGTATAGATATAAACTATGCATATATTTCGGTATGTTTTTTTTTTATACAACTGTAGTGGCAACCAAGCGTACGGCCCACAAGATGGTAAGCGGTTACCGCAGCCTATGGACGCTTGCAATACCAGAGGTATCACTCGCGGGTTGCCACCTTGGGGCTAAGATCGAAAGCCTCATGTGCCAGTAATTTCACCGGAAACCATACCCTTCATACCGGAACACAGCAATGCGAGCATTACTGCTTGGCGGCAGAAATAGGTATGGTGGTAGTCTTTCCCCAGACGAGCTCTATCACAAAGAACTCTACTACTCTCACTACTGATCGATTCGTACAGTTTGGAACTCACTGATTCGTACAGTTTGGAACTCACTGATTCGTACAGTTTGGAACTCACTGATTCGTACAGTTTGGAACTCACTGATTCGTACAGTTTGGAACTCACTGATTCGTACAGTTTGGAACTCACTGATTCGTACAGTTTGGAACTCACTGATTCGTACAGTTTGGAACTCACTGATTCGTACAGTTTGGAACTCACTGATTCGTACAGTTTGGAACTCACTGATTCGTACAGTTTGGAACTCACTGATTCGTACAGTTTGGAACTCACTGATTCGTACAGTTTGGATTGTAAAACGTATGAACAAAATGTCTTTGTGGGAAAAATTCTGTGCACACATAGCCTAGACAAAATGTTATTCTAGTTCTGTAAATGAAGTAAATTTTTTTAAGAGTAGTAGAGTTCTCTGTGATAGAGCTCGTCCGGGGAAGGACTACCACCATACCTATTTCTGCCGCCAAGCAGTAATGCTCGCATTGCTGTGTTCCGGTGTGAAGGGTATGGTTTCCGGTGAAATTACTGGCACATGAGGCTTTCGATCTTAGCCTCAAGGCAACCCGCGAGTGATACCTCTGGTATTGCAAGAGCCATAGGCTGCGGTAACCGCTTACCATCTTGTGGGCCGTACGCTTGATTGCCACTTCAGTTGTATAAAAAATATATATATATTATATTATTTGCAGGTATCGGAAAGAAATCTCGGTCTATCTTCTTAGAGCTGGACGCGAACGCTAAGAACCTGCCTCCGAGCTCCCCGCCGCCGCAGGAAGTCCCCAAACGCAAGGAGATCGTAAGTTTTTTTTTTTTTATACCACTAAAGTGGCAAGCAAGCGTACGGCTCACTTGATGGTAAGCGGTTACCGTAGCCTATGTACGCTTGCAACATCATAGATATCACTTGCGTGTTACCACCCTGAGACGTTAGATGGAAAGTCTCATGTGCCTGTAATTTCACCGGAAACCATACCCTTCGGACCGGAACACAGCGATGCGAGCATTACAGCTTGACGGTAGAAATAGGTACGGTGGTAGTCCTTCCCCGGACGAGCTCTATCTACTCTTGAAATTATATTCGGCAGCCGTTCATCCCCAAGGACGTGGTCCGGTCCGACGACAAGGTGGAGGACGTCAAGATCCAGACGGCAGACATCTCGGACCGGTTCAAGTTCTTCGAGACGTACCGGCCCGAGGCGAAGCGCAAGGAGTTCCGCATGACGCCGCCGAGACAGACTCAGGTATGTTCTATGTCGACGCGGAGGTTGCGGGTTCGATTACCGCCTCAGCTCAAATATTTGTACGATCTACAAATATTTGTTCCGGGTGTTCTGGGTATTTTCTATATACATATAATAAAAAGTATCTATCTATGTATTGTATTGTATTAAATATATATCAGTCATCTAGTACCCATAATACAGCTCTGTTTAACAGCAGCTTACCTTGGGGCTAGATGATGCTGTCTGGATTGTCCAGCATTATAAAAAAAATGTCTAGCAAAAAAAAAAAGCAACTACTAAAAAGTGTTGTTCATTATTAGCGCATAATATTCAAGAATTCTACACATAAAAAATATACATGTAAGCAAAAAATGCGGTCTATTTATGATAAAATCTACTTAATAAATAAATAATGCTGGACAATCCACACAGCATCATCTAGCCCCAAGGTAAGCTGCTGTTAAACAGAGCTGTGTTATGTGTACTAGATGATTGATATATACTTAATACAATACAATACATAGATAGATATTTTTTATTATATATAGAAAATACCCAGAACACCCGGAAAAAAATATTTGTAGATCGTACAAACATTTGTCCCGAGGCGGGAATCGAACCCGCAACCTTGCGTCGCAGGCGGACCTACGCCCACTGCTCCACATCGGTCGTCAACTAATATATTATATACTAATATATTATTTAATCTACTTTTTCATACTGTCTCCGGAACAAAACGAACTTAAATATTTCGTATTAAAGTTTCCTCGATTCAGTCTGCGCCTAGTGAGGAAACTGATAGATATTTTATTTTTACTGTAAAAATCTCCCTGTGAAATAAGTGTCTACCTATACTATAGTTTCATAAGTACTTACTTGTAATCGTCACAGTAATAAACTTTTTTCATTTAATTTCATTTCAAAATATTTATGAGAAATCTAACCTTACCCTAAGATTGAGATTCATTTGAACGTCATAGATTTCATGGAAACTTTTGAAAAGTTTTGCTGACTGTACCTACCTTTTTTTATTTTTTTTATACATTTTATATTAAAAATCTCGAATAAATCTATAAAGTTTATCCGGTCAATTATTAGTTATCATTGTTGGAAATCGAGACGGGAGCGGATGTGTAAACTATTCTTTAAATTTTCTTAACTAATTATAAAAGACCCGGTATATGTATGATCTAAAATGTAATGGGAATAAATGTGTTATATATATGTAATGTGTGTAGCGCGGCAAGTCCCCCTCCCCCGAGCTGTACCACGAGCCGGGCGTGGCGCGCAGCTCGGAGGCGGCGCCCGACGCCGGCCTCGCCGCCACACGGCAGACCGCCTCGCGCATGATCAACGTCTTCCGACAGATGGAGGAGCTGAGGAACGCACCTGAGGACACAGGTACTAACCTACCTACTTACCTTACCTACCTACTTACCTACTTACATACCTACTTACATACTTACCTACCTACATACTTATCTACCTACTTACATACTTACCTACCTACTTACATACTTACCTACCTACTTACCTACCTACATACCTACCTACCTACCTAATTATAGTTCTCACAACGGATCTCGGCCGTCGTGAAATTAGCCGTTTCGATGCGCAATGGAGCTTTTTCAAACTAAATTGTCTTCGCGCATCACAAACGGCTAACTTCACGGAAGCCT
Organism: Colostygia pectinataria; assembly: GCA_951394395.1. Classification (NCBI taxonomy): domain Eukaryota; kingdom Metazoa; phylum Arthropoda; class Insecta; order Lepidoptera; family Geometridae; genus Colostygia; species Colostygia pectinataria. The sequence continues at coordinate 6,934,074 of OX596372.1, read as the reverse complement.
AGATCCGCTATGCGAACTATACCTACCTACGGATTCAGGTGTATTGAAAACAAGGTGTTTTAAACGTCACGTAAGCTTACCTACCTTCCTTTACCTTTATCTTTACTTTCACCTACATTACTTTTATTTACTTTACCTTCAATTTTAAAAGTCATCACTCAAGCTCGAGAGTAAGCCAACAGTAGGAACGTTAGAAGTGTCATGATGGTGATTATTACAATGACTATGCTAATGACTTTAAAATTAATTATATGTTTTGATATGACAACTAACTAGGGATCCGCAAGATCTAATATAATCCAGTTTTATTCATGCTATAAATTTACATATTCTATGTTTCAGGACCGAAGCCACTGAAGTGCTTCACCCCCCCGCCCCCCGGCGAGAAGACGCACACGGGGGACACCAGCTCGGAGGGGGAATACGAGGACAGCGAGGAGGACAGCGAGGACAGTGAGGAGGAGCGCAGGAGGTACTGCACGGAGGCGCGCGAGAACGACGAGGCGCTCAAACAGGTACGCGCTATAAACTAATATATCTAATACCAAAATAATTGTTAGACAAAAAAACTACAGTCCGGAACGCAATACTAATAACTACATCTATCTACTAATGATATTACAACTGAATGACTTACAAGCTGTTGATTAGCCATTTAGTATATATTATCAACTATCAAAAAAATAATTCATTGATCAACTTTTGACAGATCGTATACGAAACGAACTAAACTGTAATGTGTGTAAATGACTAGCAATCACAACATGACAGCTATTTTTAAGATTTTTTAAACACTGTAACGATTTTGATAAAATTTATTAGAGATCTATTCTGAAAAAAAATCAAAATCAATTCATAATGGCGGAGTAATCGCGTAACAAACATACAAAAAAAACCGTCTGATTGATTTCTTAACCTCCAGGCACAGCAGTTGGCGCGTACTAAGAGCTTCCGCGACCGCTTCGAGAAATGGTCCGACGAGCCGCAGCGGTCACCGTCCGCGGTTGTCATCGAGCGCGACGACGACGATGAGTCGCAGCTGGAGACCGCTAAAAGGTAACCGCCATGTCACAGAACAGATACTACGAGTCGTTCGTCAACTCACACCATGAATCTTGTCCCAACTGGTGTGAGATGACGAATCGTAAAAAAGCTGTACTCTTCGTTATGCGACTCACACCACTTTTACTTTGGGTGAATTTCAGTACAGTCAACGAAAAAAGTGTTAGTAAAATAATAGACTAAAGGCATACTTATTATACACTTTTTTGGCCTTCTAAAACTACACTTGGCAGCAAAAATAAACAAAATAACTCCACAACAAAATAACATAACCAAAAATGATATTATGAGGCCTTTCCAAGATTTAGCGATATAATTCATGAAGTTCGCGTGAATGTATCTTTATATAGTATAAGTAATAGCGCGCGCGACGAGGAGCGATACGTCCTCCCTCCATAAGCGCTCAGCGCGGTTTGAGAGTCGCTGCTTCGATCGATATGATTATAAGTGCGCTAAGGTGTGATTTTAAAAAATTCGTATTAAAAAAAGTCAATGCTATTAGACTATTTTCTTTGTTGTATTTATTTAATAAAAACTTTAACTTTAATTAAGCAGGTGTATTTTTATTGTAAACTCCTTACTTTAGCAGAAATAACAAGCGTAAAATTGGGATAAGTACGCGTTTTTTAAACCGTCTTTTTTCAAAAATATTGAATTAACATGCCGTATTTTTCTCTATTCACTTAAATTTTAAAACTGTGATTATTATAATTGCATTTTTGGAAGTATGTTAGACTTTGTTATTTCATAGAAAAAATGTTCGAAAGTTGACTGGAATTGCTCATTTTACGAAACGTGCGTTACTAATTATTTTTTTAATCAGTTATGTCTTGAGTTAATTAATATTTGCTCTGTTGCCTTAAATTTTAAGAGATAGGGCTTTTATTTGTTTTTATTTTCGTTAAAATATCTTCAACACACGAGCCACAATAGTGTTCGAAACTACACGGGCTACAAGAAAATTCAAGGATTTTCAAGGATAGGGCTCTTAACTATGATATCAAAATAGGTCTTGCACCCCTAATGTTAGCTATGTCTTTAGTTAGTGTTTGTGTATGACCGGAAGTCAATACTGAATACTGTGTTATACATTCAATAAATGGTTTAGTCAGCAATACGCACAATGTGGATTTATTTTAGGTTGGTATCTGAGGCTTTCGACCTTAGCCTCAAGGTGGCAACCCGCGAGTGATACCTCTGGTATTGCAAGCGTCCATAGGCTGCGGTAACCGCTTACCATCTTGTGGGCCGTACGCTTGGTTGCCACTTCAGTTGTATAAAAAAAAAAAAAAAGTTATTGGGCTCAGAAACTACGTAGTAATATCGCAAAAATTTGTTTGTTTACGTTGCCATGCGACAATCAAACTTATTTACTTGACACTGGCGAAATTGTGGCAAATATGCCACAGAGTCCAAAACGAAGAAGAAGAAGATTCAGTGCGATGTTTTACAAAATGTAAATGAATAGAAATAAAATGATTGTCTTTGGCTATCTTGTCAAAACGACATGGGTCTTCCCATTTTAATTATTTTTCTCGTGTTATTTTAAGTTTTGTTGCGTAAATTTGGTGGCAGTTTATCCAATTTAACTTGTTTACTTAGCACAAGTGTAAGTAATTGAAATGGAGGGGTGATGTTGGTTGGTAATTTAGTCAAAGACTTTCCAAGAGAATTTTGAAAGAAAAGTCATCGTTTCTTTCCAAATTTCGTTTGTTTACGTTGCTAAGCGACAATCAAACTAATACACTTGACACTGGCAAAATTGTGGCAAACTAGCCACAGAGGCCATAAAAGAAAAGAAGAAGTAGAAATAAAATAAATGATATCCAAAACGTAATATTTTTGTTCGTTACCAGCGCCATCTGTTGGATGGATTTGTTGATTTGCATCAACAAATTTCATCGCTAGATGACGCTAGTGAAGAACAAAAAGCTAGAACGCGCTATCGAAGCGTTTTGAGAAATGTATTGGTCTTGTTTGATTCCAAATATCATAAATCTTCTCTCTATTTCTTAAATTGTTTAGATTGACATTTTTTTGATTTTTGAAAGAAAGAGTTCTTTCTATTATGTAACAAGTAATTAATTAATTAAAAATTTAAATATAATAAATTCCTTAGTATTTTTTTCCGAATCCGTCGTTCGTCCGTTCAATTTTCAATAAAACGTTGCTTAATGCTTTTGCTTCATCTCATACCCATGCAGCCATGGTACAATATACTGCTGCGCCTCTTTGTCTTTGATCATGCTCATACAAACGAGAAGAAACTTTCCGTCAGTCATTCTGTCGCTACTCGCTAGTGTTTTCGATGCGAGATTTAAAAAAAAAAGTAGTTCCGATTACCATACTGGGAAAGGTTATCAAAACAAGAAAAAATAATTCACTACACATTCACCATAGCTCGCCAAACGTAGTGCTTACATTCTCTTGGGCTCGCCAGTTGAGCTACCGCCATAGACACCTTTTTTTTTTAATAACTTGAGACGAAAACACCTCATTGTCTTACTCATTCTTATGTAAATGCACAGAACTGATATTAGTACTACGTACAGAACGGCCACTCTCTACCTCCCACCCCGGTTTTACTTACCCCACCCTGAGAGCGAGTTTGCCGGCACTGAAGCTAAAGGCTAAGGCACACGTTTAATTTGATTATTTGACACGTGCAAAACTATAGGTGTAATACGTTAAATTCTGCTTAGCTGCCTACTTTGAATTAGATAAAACCACATAGTACTAATCTTTTTATTAAATAACGTGCCTAAGAGATCACAAAGTCTTATAAGTACATTATTACTCTTCTAATTCTTCTTTGAAAGAGACTTAACAACAATGTATCAGGGTGATGAGCGCAGTGCAGTGCCACGCAGAACTTTAACACTAAGCTTTGTGTGGCACTGCATCTGTTATGGTCATCTTGTCACTTGTTGACATAAAAAAAAAACTTAACTGATAAGATTTAATTTGTTTTAGTTTACGGCAGAAGTTTGAAAGCATGAACACAACTAGCTCTGTGTCGAGAAATATCTCCGCTAAAGTCAACAGATTCGTGGTGAGTAAAGATATAATATATAATGCTGGACAATCCATTTATAATACTTGTATAAGTAGTACAAATGTACCAAAATATATATACACACATTGAAATAAATAATATAAATAAATAATAACAAATAATGCTGGACAATCCACACAGCATCATCTAGCCCCAAGATAAGCTACTGTTAAACAGAGCTGTATTATGGGTACTAGATGACTGATATATACTTAATACAATACAATACATAGATAGATATTTTTTATTATACATAGAAAACACCCAGAACAAATATTTGCAGATCCTACAAACATTTGTCCCAAGGCGGGAATCGAACCCGCAACCTCTGCGTCGCAGGCGGATCTTCGCCCACCGCGCCACATTGGTCGTCGAATCGAGATATCATCATGACAGCCTTCTAAGGTTCCCACTGCTGGAACACTGGCCTACTCACGAGCGAGAGCGATTGGGTCTTAATCCACCACGCGGACCCAATGCGGATTGGTGGATGGCACGTCTCTCGATTTTTTAGTTCTTAGACATGCCGGTTTCCTCACGATGTTTTCCTTCACCGTATGAGAGCACTGGTTTTTTTTTCATACAACTGAAGTGGCAACCAAGCGTACGGCCCACAAGATGGTAAGCGGTTACCGCAGCCTATGGACGCTTGCAAGACGAGGTATCACTCGCGGGTTGCCACCTTGAGGCTCAGATCGAAAGCCTCATGTGCCAGTAATTTCACCGGAAATAATACCCTTCACAGCGGAACACAGCAATGCGAGCATAACTGCTTGGCGGCAGAAATAGGTATGGTAGTCCTTCCCCGGACGAGCTCTATCACAGAGAACTCTACTATTAAAATATTAGAATATTTTATTCTTGGAAAATATTTATTAATTATTTATTGTTTCAGTAACGGGAGCGTGAATCTACTCAAACTACCAAAGTGTTATAACCCATACTATAATAGTTATGTAAGGTAACTTGCCAGTTTCAATTATCTGTATAGAACGACCGTACTTTATAACCTCTTTGAAAAGCGATACGTTATAGTAATGTTTTTTATCACCTTGTTCAACTGGTGTACTATTTTTATCACCTTGTTCAACTGGTGTACTATTTTTATCACCTTGTTCAACTGGTGTACTATTTTTATCACCTTGTTCAACTTGTGTACTATTTTTATCACCTTGTTCATCTGGTGTACTATTTTTTCAGTCATCTCATAAATTAAGGCAGTTGTCTTACCACGGACTAAAGTAAAGTAAAGTAATAAATATATTTATTCAATCATATCACATCATTTTGAAAGGTTCACTATTCATAACTGGCTGTCGCAATAAGGTATTAAAAAGATTACCAAAGAAACTCAATACTTAGTTGTTTTTTCTTGTTTAATGCAAAACAAGAGTTGAGTTGTTGTGACATGTTTTGTTTTTAAAAAAAAACATTTTGGTTTTCAAGATTTGACCGGAAAATTTGGCTCTCCATTTCGGTTTTTATAAAACAAATAAACTTTTTTTTTTTTATACAACTGAAGTGGCAACCAAGCGTACGGCCCACAAGATGGTAAGCGGTTACCGCAGCCTATGGACGCTTGCAATACCACAGGTATCACTCGCGGGTTGCCACCTTGGGGCTAAGATCGAAAGCCTCATGTGCCAGTAATTTCACCGGAAACCATGCCCTTCGCACCGGAACACAGCAATGCGAGCGTTACTGCTTGGCGGCAGAAATAACTTGAGCATAAACAAAAAAGTGAAGCGAGTTGATGGAACTAATTAGTAGTACTACTTAGTACTGTTGTACACTTATAAATTCCTTGAGAATAAATAATTTCAGGTTGACAAGGGATGTCAGCTTTTGACAGATGTTTTTAAGTAAGGCCGTTTCTATCGACGACATCTATTTTAGTTTAGATATTTATTTTATACTGAAGGGGTCGCATTTTAAAAAAATATATAAAAACGTTAGCCATTTTGTTTTGTAAATCACTTTAAGTCAATAAATAAAGTTAAGAGACTATTAAACTGTTGAAATAATCAATAAAATTTCATCGTAATGGTTCAATTTTTTACTACTTGCATCACTGTTTGTTAGTTACATAAAAAACTTTTTGAAACTTTTTTCACTCATAATTTAATTTTACCTTAGATGCTGGCTTTACCTGCACTTAATTTTAATTATTGGTTTAAAGTATGGCTGTCAAAGTAGTAATTAATAAGTTATGAATAGTCATCGATAATTCTTATTATTTTGTTGTATTGTCGATTTAATGTTTGTTCATGTTCAATATATTCATACCTAAAACTAAAAAATGTATAGCTTGCTCATTATAACTATATTTTTCTCTTATAAGTTATGTATGACTCTAAAAGGTTTAACATTAGATTTAAGTAAATAAGTGCCTTATATACTGTGCAATCTCTATTTACAATTGAATCTCTAAATTATATATTATATAAATATTTTTATACCAACTTGACGAAAAAATCAATTAGTTTTAAGAGGATATTTTTTGAAATCATACTAACGCACAAATTTTGCTTTTCTTGACTGTAAATTGATTGTAAACCCGTTTATCTACGATTATTCGTTGAACGAAATACCTACAACTGGAGCGAATTAGTTAGTATTCTAGTTTTTCGATAAGATATAAATATATCTTAGTTTGAATAACTTTGTTACGTTACCTACAAAGCTCAATATTGAAATAATAATATTACCTACATACATTTCGGTAGGTATAAATAAAAAAAAATGAATAGGTAATGTAAAAAAATGTGTAATATTATTTCAATAATGCTAGCCAGTGGTGCCCTGTTATTTTTTAGGTTGTATTATAATTTCATTTCATGACATATAGAAGCGTTTGCAGGTTACATAAACATTTCTCTTGCCAAAGTGCCATTTCGATAATCAATTAACAACCATTTTAATGTTTTGATTCGTAGAATAAGCCTAATTTATCATAGAATACGATCTGACTGAATATCGAAGGTATTTATTGTTTGTACTTAAATACGAATTGTTCACTGTTTTTGTATACTTACCTTAATCTGCGGTAAATGTTAATAAATGTGGAAATTAAAAGTTGTTTTATTTATAACTAATTGTTGCCTATACAACACCTCAGACACTCAATAAGCAAACACGTCGCATTCACCACACGTACAGTTTGTGTACGTATACGGTGCCGTAGTATGTGTGAGTGTCATGGTTGTCTCCACCCAATTGTAGCAAGAGCGAGAAGCACACTTTCGCTCGCGTTGGCATGCGCGCGATTGTACCAACACAAAATCAAAGTAAACACGTGCCTTAGCCCTTAGCTTCAGTGCCGGCGAAAGGTGCCGCGTGGTGCAGGCAAACTCGTGACCGTGGTAAGTAAAACCGATGGGAGGTAGGAGGGAGAGGCCATTCTGTGCGTAGTAATATCTGTTGTGCTTAGACTATACGTATAAATAAATAAACTTCCACTCATCTTGAATCTTTAGAAAAAAATATACTTAACTTACACTCACAGCACAAGCACAGGTGAGTATCAATAGGTCTACAAATGTTTTATAATACGTTAGTACAGTTTAGAGCTCGAAAACTTATTGGTTACTTATAAATCAATCCAATCGCTCTGGTTTTCGCTAGGGGCGCTGAAAGTAAATGTATAGGAAAAACTGTCCGTCATGATAGCGTACACATAATTGAAATCACGTTTGTTGATATCCCAATAAAGTAATGCAAGTAAAATATACAATGCAGTAGTGAAATAATGACCATTCTTAGTTGGTACGCTAGCTTGACGTTATGCTAGCGTACACATGGCCGTACTCGAAAATGACTAAACTTTTTTTTTTTTTTAAAGTCAAAAATGATTTATTTCAATAAAATCACAAGGATCATTTTGAAACGTCTTAAAAGCTCAGTGAATTTACGCCAGTTCCACGCGTCCCAGCCTAAAAGAATCTGGCAACAAACTCGGCTGGGTTCCTAGCTTTTTTTTTGATGATCCCTCTTTATCATAAAGCTTCAGTGTGGTGCGAACGATTCTTAGCATGTGCCTCAACATGCCAAGAATATAACTTATGGAAAACTTTAGGAAACCCACTCATTTAACGCACAGACAGAGAACATTGATTTGATTGAAATCCTACACACTGCATTTCATACATACAGCGTTAATTTGTAAATTATTTTAAAATTACAAAAAGCAATCAATAATAAACAATTCATATTATTAATGATTGCCTGTGATTGTAATAAATGCTTTTTCCGACTAGCGCATCGGACATTTAGTACGAGCGACGACATTCTCATGAATTTATTCACCTATGGTACAGATAACATAATACTAGTAACCATGTTCAATTTTTTTTCAAAGTTTGGTTATTTGTGAAGCAAACCCTAGACTTCCGGATATTTTGACTCAACCGTTTATTTTTAAGAGGCCTTTCCAAGATTTAGCGATATAATTCATGAAGTTCGCGTGAATGTATCTTTATATAGTATAAGTAATAGCGCGCGCGACGACGAGCGATACGTTCTCCCTCCATAAGCGCTCAGCGCTGTTTGAGAGTCGCTGCTTCGATCGATATGATTTTATGTGCGCTAAGGTGTGATTTTAAAAAATTCGTATTAAAAAAAGTCAATGCTATTAGACTATTTTCTTTGGTGTATTTATTTAATAAAAACTTAAACTTTAATTTAGTAGGTGTATTTTTATTGTAAACTCCTTACTTTAGCAGAAATAACAAGCGTAAATTTGGGAAAAGTACGCGTTTTTTAGACCGTCTTTTTTCAAAAATATTGAACTAACATGCTGTATTTTTCTCTATTCACTTAAATTTTAAAACTGTAATTATTATAATTGCATTTTTGGAAATATGTTACACTTTGTTATTTCCTAGAAAAAATGATACAAAGTTGACTGGAATTGCTCATTTTACGAAACGTGCGTTACTAATTATTTTTTAATCAGTTATGTCTTAAGTTAATTAATATTATGCTCTGTTGGCTTAAATTTTAAGGGATAAAGCTTTTATTTGTTTTTATTTTCGTTAAAATATCTTCAACACACGAGCCACAATAGTGTTCGAAACTTCACGGGCTACAGGAAAATTCAAGGATTGTCAAGGATAGGGCTCTTAAGAAAAAAACTAATAAAAAACAGAACCATAGAAGCTTTTGAGCGGCTGTCTTTGATCCTTAATTACATATTAGAAAAGTAGGGAGGTAGGTATGCAATTGAAAAACCAAATAATTATGTAATATTACTCTTTATTTCTTTAATTTGAAGTCTTTTATTTTACAGTTTTCTCGATTCATTGTATCAAACTCTTAAAGATTAGTTTGTGCGTTTAAAGATTATTTTATTGAAAATCCAGATGCGCAAATAAAAAAAAAATGACAGAAATTCCGTATCCGTATACATCTTCCTATAGTTACCTACTGATTATTGCAAAACACCACAATTAAATTATCAATCACTAAATCAATATTATATAACTATATCAATAAAGTCACTGGTAATGAAAGCGCAGTTAGGGAGACAATTTGCCTTTTGATAAAAATTCATAATCTTCATACGCACATACGAATCGTTTAACGCGGAAACTTCCATTAGTTCTATAAGACTGTGACGTCGTAGGACTGTTAATACTTTTCCCTGTAGTTCTAAGACAGAACTATTTGTTAACAAGTTTATTGTATTAGAAATATTTAATTTTTTCAGACGTTTTGAGTTCTATGAGTCTGTTATAGAACTGACGTCAGTTTTAATAGAACTAATGAGAATAACCGCTTTTACGTACTATTGCTTGGCTCTATCTGAAACTATACCCACGACAATCACTAGACTCAAGAAATAAATTAAACAAAAACATCTTAACTTACACTTGTGGTTGATGTGATATTTACATTTCCGTACACTGAGGGCAACTTAAATAGAACTAACTCAGCGATTGCTCAGTTTGAGAACTATCTCTGTTCAGTGAGAGAAAAAAGTTCCGCAGAAAACCTTTCTTCTAAGAATGGTGAACAAGAATGCAGACGGTCGTTCGCCTGATGTAAACGCGATGCCAGACCATAAAAGTTGCAGTGTCATAAAGTCCTGCGTGGCACTGCACTGCGCTCGTCACCCCGAGACATAGTTGTTAAGTCTCATTAGCCGCGTAATTTCACTTGCAAACCTCACAGTAATGCACACTACTGCTTGGAGGCAGAATATCTGGTACGGGAGTATCAAAAAAACGGACTTTTGCTGAATAGTCTTACACTTAATGCTCACAAAATACTAAAAACAGTAATGCTCGCATTGCTGTGTTCCAGTGTGAAGGGTATGGTTTCCGGAGAAATTACTGGCACATGAGGCTTTCAATCTTAGCCTCAAGGTGGCAACCCGCGAGTGATACCTCTGGTATTGCAAGCGCCCATAGGCTGCGGTAACCGCTTACCATCTTGTGGGCCGTACGCTTGGTTGCCACTTAAGTTGAAAAAAATAAAAAAAAACTTTACAAGAGTCCGTTTAAACACCGTTTAAGGAACTGATGGGCAACCACAAGCTCAAAAGCAATATTAAAACAATGTTAGACTGACATTTCGGCATATAAAAAACACTAGGAACCCAGCCGGTGTTGTTGCCAGTTCTTTTACGGCATGGGAGCGTTGGAACTGGCGTAAATTTTCCTAGATTTTAAGACGTTTCAAAGTGATCCCTGATTTTTTGACATTGCGAAGAAGAGAGATGATTGGAGAGATTTGGGGGAGAACTTTGCCCAGCAGTGGGACGAAACAGGTAAAAAAAAAAACCTTAATAATTTAATGAGTGCGATATTATTGCAATATTGCTATAAAAGCTCGTGGTTACCCAGGTAAACATACTAATGACAGGGCGAGTGCTAAATCTGAGCAAGTACTGAGTAACTTCTATTTATTCTTGACAATTTTGTGATAAATAGACTGATTTTGTACAATTAAGAATAAGAATAAGAAAACATTTATTGTTTAGCTGAACAAACAAATAATTACAACAGAAATCTAGTTAAACTTCTGTGATTACAACATTAAAACTATTCTAATGTTACCAACGCAATAGTTATCAGCTATTGACGTGTCTACAAAACTTTTTTCATTATATTCTCTGGTCCTGTTTATTAAATATACATGTCACGAAAGTTGAGCGCTGACAGGTAAGATGAAAGTATTTTCAGCGCTCAGCTATCGTGCCAAAAACTATACTTACAGTACAAACGACGTATTTAAACCAAATCATAAAATACAATGGCTTCCTTTGCCATGAAATTTTTCAAAAATTATAATAAAACATCGCAATTTTTTTGTTTCTTAAAATCTATTGCGACGCTAACGTCTATCTTATTTATAATCACATTTAGAAATAAACGCAGTCTGCTCTTGTCATTTTAAAGTTTTTAAACAAAGATGATGATAATTAGCAAACTTTCACCAGTTTCACAGTAAATAAAATCAGTCTATATCACATAATAAGTGTTTAGTTTGTTGGAAAGTGTGAGACCTCTTCCACTGGTGACTGTTATCTTAACAAAATAATGTAAATATATCTTGAATTAAATAAGTAAATGGTAAGGAAATCGGCTCTATTCAGATTATCAGCGATATACCGCGTACCCACGCGATATAGTATCGCGTTCTTGTCAGCCATCACCGCAACAAAACCAGAAACGATATCGCGTCGCTACGCCGCTCATTTATATAAAATTTATAAATGTATTTCAATAATTCCACAGCCCTGTTCCGTGGAAGAAGCCGTGCTACAATGACATTTTAAACTTAATCTAAACCTCTGTTATAAACTCATCAAATAACATACGTGTCGCAGTTTTAGATACCTAGAGGAATACATAATACAATTATTTTGCGGTATTAATAAAACTATTGTATTTTGCTTTTGGTCACATTGATATACCCACGTCAAAAAACACAGACATAATTATTTAAATGAAGTTCTATAATAAAATATAATACTGACAATACTATTTTTAGGTTAGGCAAAGTAAAAGCGCAAACGGCATTTATTACATTTCTATGCTTGCGTATCCCTCCACAACACTTGTATATGGCAGAGAGAATATCAAGACTATTCATTAGGACAGAACATTTTCAGTTGAAAAGAAATAGTGTAAAGATTTGTGTACATATATAAAGATTTAGTGGCTGTCTTGTAAATCTTTACTGACCTACTAAGGCTGTATTTGTTGATTCAAATATTCAACCAACTTTTGGAATAACTTTATGGGGAATTACAAATGTCAAATACTGTCAGTTTACTCTCGAATAACTATGATTTATTCGGAGAATAGTGCTTAGTCGAGTTTGGTTCACAACCTCATGCCGGCGCCTTACATGGGCTATGTTGGCTCCAAGTTATACTGTTGGATCCAACACACCAATGTGAGGATCGATCTTGGAACATTATTGGATAAAAACGGAACATTGCGTCCAATAGCCAATGTCAACCCGACTTGTGTCGGTTTTTTGTACAAGTTCAAAGGCGAGGGGAGTGAAGTGTGTAGGCGGGAGGGCAACTTGGGTCCAACGTCACTTCTCGATCCACACATTGGTTGCATCAGTACGTGCATTTTTATCATCCTGAATAGCCTTTTCCTTGGCTTCTTTTTCCTTTGACTAATTAAATAATAATAATATGTGCTCAATGCGTGGGCGTAAGTAGCCAGAGCGAAGTGTCCCGTCCGACATGACTTGCTAGCAATAAATTTGATGAATAAATGATACCGGCTTGAATGTCCAGCCTTCCAATGCTCTTGGCATGAGTGTTTGCCCAATTATATTGGAGCCCATATGAGGCCGCAATCTTGGTTGCAATTATAGGCCATTCTATTCGTAGCCAGCGTTGGAACCAAGTCATAAGCCCATGTGAGGCGCCACCATCACTCATTTTATCTGTCATTTAGAGGCCCGAATATTGACACAAAAGTGAAAAATGCGTAGTACAACCGTACAGAGAAATGCACAAAAGCCTTTGCGATGCGAGCCTATCGCCGCACTGGTCACTTCTAGGTCACAAGAGCATTACTGGGCGGTAAAACTAGGTATGCTGATCGTACTTATCTAAATAAGCTTTATCACAGAGCTATACTACTCTTTAAATAATTTAGAGCGAATCAGAGTGGACCAGAGTGATCAAGAAAAAACCAATGTGGCGATAGTAATCGAGAAAAAAACACTGGTACATACTTATAGATCTAAAACTGCGCGCACTCAATAACTCATCCGCACATAGCCTCTAGGAGACCTTCCTATAATTATATTTACAAATTACCCTAAATTACTGAAACATTGAGAGCGGCCTGTGCAATGTTACCTATGAACATTTATAAGTTATGAAAAAGAAAAGTTATAAATAGGTATAGAATTTAGGTATTTTTAAACCCTAATTAGGGACTATTTTTGTTTTTATAGTGTTAACCATCACACTAGGGGAATACTAAAGATTATAATATCCCAAAAATTATTTAGCCTCAAGCGGGATTTGAACCCGCAACCCCTTTTTGAAAAGCGAGATATGTCTCGATAGCTCAATTGGTAGAGCGCCCGCGTATCAAGCGGTGGTTGCGGGTTCAAATCCCGCTTGAGGCAAAATAATTTTTGGGATATTATAATCCCTAATTAGGGATTTCTTTGTCGGATTTTGGAACTGGGATTTTAGTGTATTAAAACTAAAAGGTTTAATCATTCCCACAAGAAACTTAAAGTTCACTTTAAGACGTTCTTCAGAACATGACTCAAACCACACTGAAGAGCAAAAACAATTCTCACATTAAAGAACTATATGCATGTCCACACTGATGAACTTGATTCAAATCCTTCCCACTCATATTGAAGAACAAGAAATAATTCCCACACTGAATAACTTGATTTATATCATTCCCACACAGAAGAACTTGATTCAAATCATTCCCACACAGAAGAACATGATTTAAATTATTCCCACACGGAAGAACTTGATTTAAATCTTTCCTACATAGAAGAACTTGATTTAAATCATTCCCACACAGAAGAACTTGATTTAAATCATTCCCACACAGAAGAACTTGATTTAAATTATTCCCACACTGAAGAACTGTTAAAACCATTGAGATCAACACAGCAGGCCGCCCCCAATAGCATTTTGTCACATAAAATCTCCTTAACACTACAGTTAATCTGGTGGCCGATGCAAAACCTCGGGTATTCTCAACTCTGTCATAGTAGAATCGTTCTTAACACTATTGGATCGCTCTCTGTGATCCTTTTTCTTGTCATCTTTGTGATCCTTTTTGCGCTCTCGCGACCGATCGGAGCGATGATGCGATGATTTATGACGTGATGATGATGAGTGTCTACGATGATCTTTGTCTGAGCGCTCGGACCTGTGTTTGTCTGAGCGCGTGTGCGAATGGTTCTTGTCTTTCTCCTTGTCAACGGTTCTGTCTGATTTGGATTCTGATCTGTCAGATTTCTCTGAACGTGACTCTCTCTCTTTGAGTTCGGATTTTTCCGTTTTGATTTCGGGTTTCTCGTTTTTTATTTCAGCTTTGATGGAGTTGCTTTCTGTTTTGATTTTCATATCAGTTTTCTCAGATTTTATGTCTGGACTTTGATTTGTTCCATCATTCTTTTCTTTTTCTATTTTTGGATCAGCTTTCTCAGAGTTTACTTCAACTTTCTCAGCTTTCACATCGCTTTTTTCTATCTTATTGTCGGTTTTATCGATTTTAGGATCATTTTTCTCAGTGATATCTGTTTTATCAGTTTTTACGTCATTTTTCTCAGTTTTTACCTCTGTTTTCTCATTTTTCACATCAGACTTCTTATCTGCTTTCTTGTCGTGTTTGTTCACATCGAAACTCTTCCTGGTGTGGGAGAGTTTCTGCGGTTTGTTTAATTTCTCGTGGAACTTAGCGCTCAGCGCGCGCATCTCTATGACGCCCGCTTTGTGCTTCGTCGCGGAGGACTTCTTGGTTTCTGTAACAAAACGTATTTTACTGTATACATTAGTATTTTCCCCATCTTTCATACCAAGCCGTTGATGTTATTGAACCACAAACATACAAACTTTCGAATAGCTATACCGAAGACATCAGTGACTGGCACTAACGTCGAATTTCCCTTGTTTTACAGTGCGTAACACAACGGTGTATGCGGTACTACGCTTCGCCTCGTCGCTTGAAGCATACCATTTGAACCAGATCACAGCAATGTTGAGATTAGTGGTAGGTACCTGAGGGCGGCGCGGAGACGGAGACGGAGACGGGTGGCGGCGCGGGTGCGGGTGGAGGCGCGGGCGCGGGCGCGGGGGCGGGGGCGCAGGCGCGCTCCTCTGCCGGCGAGGAGGAGGTGGAGGAGGGGTAGTACTGCTTCAGCCGCAGGTGCCACGCTGTAATGAAAAACTTGGAATTATCAAAAGCCGGAGAACAAACATTGTTTGCCATAACCTGTAAAATACCATTCAGGATTGTATAGACATTATGCAACACCGTATAGCGATAAGCGAAATCGAAACGACGATTTATGTCGTTCAAAAATATTTGCGCTTTTTATGTTGTTTATCACAAATAAATGAGTTAAAATTTAACTACATTTGGAATTACAGAGCCAGAATACTACGAATTTGACGAATTTATAATTAAACTAAATATGAACTTTAATTTCTCTGTAGCATTTATTGCTCTAGGTTCTAAGCCGCGTAATCCACAAAGTCTGCTCAAACTGATGACGACCGATGTGGCGCAGCGGGCGCAGGTCCGCCTGCGACGCAGAGGTTGCGGGTTCGATTCCCGCCTCGGGACAAATGTTTGTACGATCTACAAATATTTGTTCCGGGTGTTCTGGGTATTTTCTATATATAATAAAAAATATCTATCTATGTATTGTATTGTATTAAATATATATCAGTCATCTAGTACCCATAATACAGCTCTGTTTAACAGCAGCTTACCTTGGGCTAGATGATGCTGTGTGGATTGTCCAGCATTATTTATTTATTTAAACTTGAAAACTGAAATTTTCGTTTAAACAAGCCCATATACAAAAATCTCCCCTTTCCTACTCAAAATCAAAAATCGGTTTATTCAATCATATCACAAGGATAATTTTGAAAAGTCTTAAAGCTAGGTGAATGAACGCCATCACGTATTCGTTGTTATTGATCACTCACCCACAGAAGCGACAGCTGAGACTGTTCTGAACTGGTGGATGATGTTCCTCGGCAAGAAGTAGATGTCATCGGAGCAAAGCGGCAAACGCGAGTAACGCACGCCCTCTCGACGCAACTGGTTTAGTTTAGCTTCCTCCAGCCTGTACAAAACATGAAAAATATTGTTATCCCTGTCACATCCCGGACACTTTTAATAGAATGTATAAAACAATCGCGTCGCAATCACCAGATGTATGGTTATTAGTAAATGTGAGTGTGATGGTTGGCACCAATTATCGCAATAGCGTGATAGCACACTGAGAGAATATTAACTTATCAGGTGACACACTGAGAGAATATTAACTTACCAAGTGACACACTGAGAGAATGTGAGCTTACTAGGTGACACACTAAGAGAATATTAACTTACCAGGTGACACACTAAGAGAATATTAACTTACCAGGTGACACACTAAGAGAGAATGTTAACTTACCAGGTGACACACTGAGAGAATGTGAGCTTACTAGGTGACACACTGAGAGAATATTACCTTACCAGGTGACACACTGAGAGAATATTAACTTACCAGGTGACACACTGAGAGAGAATGTTAACTTACCAGGTGACACACTGAGAGATAGGCGGTTCGTAGAGGTCCAGTTGCAGCAACTGCACCAGTTTGTTGAAATCCCCCGCATGGAATGCCACCACGTCCTTCGTGATGCGACCACGGTCCGATTCGTCGCCGCAGTGGATCGCTTTTAGCACACCTGGAATTGAAAACTGCTTTAACAAGAGTATCCTTATTGAGAAACGAAAAATAGCGTTTAGGAGTTCAAACCTAAACAGTGCAGCTTGCACGCTACTAGTTAAGCACTGTTCCGTGTATTCACCATTTGGATGGATGACCGCCAGTGGCAATTTCAACCGAGCGCTCCCAAGCTTCGGAGGGAACGTTTAGCAGTCGGTCCCAGCTTTTTCAAATCTGACCATGACATGAGCCTGTCATGATGATGATCATGAATGAATCATCATCATGACAGTCTTCTAATCATCTTCTAATATCAGTATTTTTTGCATAAAGCCTAGAACAGTCTTTCAAAATCAGTCATCATGCCTATTGAGTATGAGTGTGAGTATGAGTAAGAGTGTGAGTGTGAGTATGAGTGTGAGTATGAGTGTGAGTATGAGTGTGAGTGTGAGTGAGAGTGCGACATACCGACGGCGGCGGTGGTGATGCGGTCGAGCCCGTGCCCCACGTGGTCGGCGTGCGCGCGCGTGCGGTCCTCGAACAGGAACTCGCGCGCCTCGCTGTACCGCGGCAGGTACTGCAGGTTGCGCAGCTCGTTTATACCGGTCCTAAGCACAGAGACAATGTCAACGTTTTCAAGATTTTAGTGGGTTCGCTCCCCGCTGCGGGACAAAATATGTTTACACTAGCAGTAGCTTTAAGAGTAGTAGAGTTCTTTGTGATAGAGCTCGTCCGGGGGAGGACTACCACCATAACTATTTCTGCCGTCAGCAACAATATTTGCATAGCTGTGTTCCGTTCCGAAGGGTATGGTTTCCGATGAAATTACAGGCACATGAGACTTTCGACCTACGTCTCAGGGTGGCAACCCGCAGCCGCAGGCAGCGGTTAGCTTACCATATTGTGGGACGCACCAATTTCCTTTAAAATCAGTTGAAAAATGCTACCTGTACGAGAACAGAGAAAATGACAAACTGGCAAAAGCATTTTATGATCCTTCTCGAAACTGAGACGCTTCGCTTGCTTGGTTTGCATCTGCATATATGTATTTGTTCGGCGTGTTAGATAGAATAGAATACAATAGAATAGAATAGATAACTCTTTATTTATTATAATTTTTATTATTATTTATTGTTATTTAATTTTTATTATTTTTATTTTTATTTATTTATTATTATTATTATTTAGTATAATTTTTACTCTTAGTTAGTTATTAATCCCTTTATATTGTAAACCTTAGTACTAAGACTATGATTAAAGTTTATTTATTATTATTTATATTATTATTATTGTACAACACACAAGGAAATATTTAAAATTACACAGATACAAAAGCGAGGTACAATGGGCGGCTTTATCGCTGGGAGCGATTTCTTCCAAGCAACCTTTGGATGAACAGAAACTAGATCAAATGAAATGGGATGGTCTCAACAATATAAATTTCATATGTTATGTACATGTTGCAAATACTTATCTTCATAAACATAAAAATTAATTGCTGTGTGTTAGGCTCGATAAAACTCGACAACGGCTGGACCGAATTAGCTGATTTTGGTCTTGACATGTTTGTACGAGTCCAGGGAAGATGTAAACGGTGAGAGATTATGGAAAGTTTGCGAAAAAAAATTACGCGAGTGAAACTACTTACTTATCAATATTGTAAAGTTAGAAATATAACAATTATAAAAAAACAAAAAAAACTCCAACCTCCTCTTCTTGATGGGGCTCTTGCCGAGTTCAGCGGTGGGCACCAGCTGCTCGCCCGGCCTGATCCACAGGATGGGCCCGTCGTTGGACTCCTGCGGCTCCATCTCCACGGCGGACATCGGGCCCCACGGCATGGTCTGTGGACATCAACATACATCAGCCATCTTATTCCATAAGCTAAATAGCCGACATAGTGTTCCACGGTATAGTATGTGGAATCATTTCAATTTCAATTTATTGCATCATGTAACAATTTTGTATAAGGTCATAGTAATACAATGTTTTTTGTCAGGTACATGAACCCTGTAAGGGCGCTGCAGTTCGAGTTTGATTATAATTTAGGCACGAGTAATTTTATAAATGTGTATGTAAAATTAATAATATCAAGTAATAATTTGCAGTAATTAAGTAGGTAGGTATGTCAATTATTCACGGGTCAAAATTATGATAAAATAATTACTTGTTTATTACTCTCAATACATCATCAACATACATCAGCCACCATCAACTTAAATTAGCAATCTTATTCCACAAGCTAAATGGCCGACATAGGGCTCTAAGGTATAGTATGTGGAATCATCAACATACATCAGCCATCATCAACTTAAATTAGCCATCTTATTCCATAAGCTAAATGGCCGACATAGGGCTCTAAGGTATAGTATGTGGAATCATCAACATACATCAGCCACCATCAACTTAAATTAGCAATCTTATTCCACAAGCTAAATGGCCGACATAGGGATCTAAGGTATAGTATGTGGAATCATCAACATACATCAGCCACCATCAACTTAAATTAGCAATCTTATTCCACAAGCTAAATGGCCGACATAGGGCTCTAAGGTATAGTATGTGGAATCATCAACATACATCAGCCACCATCAACTTAAATTAGCAATCTTATTCCACAAGCTAAATGGCCGACATAGGGCTCTAAGGTATAGTATGTGGAATCATCAACATACATCAGCCACCATCAACTTAAATTAGCAATCTTATTCCACAAGCTAAATGGCCGACATAGGGCTCTAAGGTATAGTATGTGGAATCATCAACATACATCAGCCACCATCAACTTAAATTAGCAATCTTATTCCACAAGCTAAATGGCCGACATAGGGCTCTAAGGTATAGTATGTGGAATCATCAACATACATCAGCCATTTTATACAAATGGCTGACACGGAATAATCTGCCTGAAGGCCTCTGAAGCAAAAAACACAAACATAGAAATATCCAAACGATATTGGTTGTTTGTGTTTGAACATAAGAAATTAGAAATTATCTAATTTAATAAAAAACAATTATTTCTAAATTATATCTTAAAAGTTTTAATATACACAAACAAACAAAACTACTAGCTAGCTGAATAATAAAAATGTCTAGTTTTAAAAATTTTATATTAGACATGTTTATTATTATTTTTGTATTTGTACAGCGAGGTGATGTAAAATTAGTAGTATTTTACATCTAAAAATAATAAATATTAGCATACATGAATTGGTATATAATTTTAGGTAAAAGTAAATTCGTATGAGTCAGTGGCCAACTCTGGTGACAGAGTTTCTAGGCCGCCCGAAGGCCTCTGTCATGGCCTAACAACTTTGAAAAAGCCGGGACCGACTGCTTAACGTGCCCTCCGAAGCACGGGAGCGCTCAGTTGAAATTGCCACTGGCGGTCACCCATCCAAATAATGACTACGCGGAACAGTGCTTAAATTTGTTGATCTGTTAAGAACAACTTAGCCAGCTAAGTCATAATTTTAGGTAAGTAGTACAGAACATACCAGCTTGAGAAAGGGACTCTTCGCGAGCATGTCCAGCATATCGGGGAAGTATCCCCCGACCTCCTCGTGCACTGTTCCGACCAGCGAGATCTGATGCAGCGGTCCACAGCGGCAGGTGCCCGCTGAATACGATTGTTGGACCTACAGCAAGGAGAAGTAATGTTAAAAAAAACAGACGAAAAATCATTCCGCATTCCGCGAAAAATCATCATGCTCCGACGAGCGCTCATTCGAGCGCTCGACGGAGCAACACGTCTGCCGGAGCTGCTTTTGAGGTTAACTGTGGTAACTGTGTGACCTCATTAGTTAAAAGGTTAAGCGGAATAGTACTAGAGATTTTTCATCTGTTTTTTTATCTTGTAATGGATTTCCGCAAAGTAACGCCTGAATTATCAGAGGTAAAGTTATTTGTATAAGTAACTAGCAGTCCGTTCCAGCTTCACGCGGGTGCAATGAAACCGCACCCGTGCGAAGCCGGGGCAGGTCGCAAATGACTTTGTCGTAAATTTAATAGTAGTAGAGTTCTTTGACACGACCGGGGAAGTACTACCACCATACTTATTGCTGCCGCAAAGCAGCAATGCTCGCATTGCTGTGTTAAGGTGTGAAGGGTATGGTTTTCGGTGAAATTACTGGCACATTAGGTTTTCGATCTATGCCTCAAGGTGGCAACCCGCGAGTGAGACCTCCGGTATTGCAAGCGTCCATAGGCTGCGGTAACCGCTTACGATCTTGTGAGCCGTATGCTTGTTTGTCACTTCAGTTGTATAAAAAAAAATTCAAAATTGTCACTTAAGTACAAATGAGTGGAGTTGTAATGTTGATTGAATGTTTGTGTAGTGAGGTGTGGGTAGGGTACGGGTACCTGTTGGTAGTATCTGGTGATGGTGGTGGTGTCGATGTCGGAGGCCCGTGCGAGCACGCCCGCCTTCACAGGCAGCGCGGGGTGCGTCGCGGCCAGGTGCCGCAGCAGGCACGGGAAGGCACCTCCCGCGCCGCGCACCACGCCGCACACCAGGTACGCCCACCCCTCGCTGTCCTCAGAGAACACCAGCTGGGGATATCATCACTATTTATTAACTCATCATCATGACAGCCCTAATGTTCCCACTGCTGGGACACTGGCCTACTCTCCAGCGAGAGTGATTGGGTCTTAATCCACCACGCGGGCCCAATGCGGATTGGTGGATGGCACATGTCTTTCGAATTTTTTAGTTCTTGGACATGCCGGTTTCCTCACGATGTTATCCTTCACCGTGTGAGAGCACTGACTTTGCGCACATCAATTTTTGGTAGCGAAAAATCCATTGGTGCACGACCAGATTTGAACCCCCGACCTTAGGATCGGAAGGAGGGGTCACTACCACTAGACCACCAGTGCTATTTATTAACTAAACTAACTTAATACTTATTTTAAATAATAAATAAATAAATACTGGACAAAAAGCTAAGCAGAGCTTGTGCTAGGGATACTAGATGACTGATATAATTAATACAATACATACATAGATATTTTTTATTATAATTTTTATGTCAGCAAGTGACAAGACAATCAAGAAGCCTGATGTTAGGCACCACGCCTGACTATAACAGATGCAGTGCCACCCAAAGCTTAATTTTTAGGTTCAGCGTGGCACTGCACTGCGCTCATCACCCCGAAACTTTTTAAACTCTTTTAGTAATTTCACATGCGTGTGTTTCAAACCTAAACACAGTGCAGCTTGCAAACCACTACTGCTTGGTGGTAGAATATCTGACACTGCGGTGGTACCCACCAAGACGGACTCTTGCTGAAGAGTCCAATCACCAGGTAAACTGGTGTGAACTGTTCGTCCTCATATCTTCTAATGAATTTCCGTAAACTAACAATTGAATCAATCAACTAACTAACTTTCATAAAAAATCCTCACTGGGTGTAATAAATAAATAATAATAAATAATGCTGGACAATCCGCACAGCATCATCTAGCCCCAAGGTAAGCTGCTGTTAAACAGAGCTGTATTATGGGTACTAGCTGATATATACTTAATACAATACAATACATAGATAGATATTTTTTATTATATATAGAAAATACCCAGAACACCCGGAACAAATATTTGTAGATCGTACAATCATTTGTCCTGAGGCGAGAATCGAACCCGCAACCTCCGCGTCGCAGGCGGACCTACGCCCGCTGCGCCACATCGGTCGTCAAAAATATGTAATGAATCATACCTTGAGGAACTCCTTAGCGAGGGCCTCCTGCTGGTTGGCAGAGAGCAGGTCGACGTCTCGCTGATGCAGGTACACAACGCTGGCGCCACCGTTAGGGTGCGTCTCAACTCGCATTAGCCTGGGACAATGGTGTTAGGTCAAGTATCCTATTAAACTTAATAAATTATTAGCAGTATTATGTACAAGACTGGACTCCCAAAATGCATGAATATGCCATTTTTTAAAACAGCATATTATAATCCTTTTTTTTTTTAAATGCTGGACAATTCTCAGCTTCATCTAGCCCCAAGCTAAGGAGAGCTTGAGCTATGGGCACTAGATGACTGATATATTTAATACAATACAATACATAGATAGCTATTTTATATTATTCATAGAAAATACCTAGAATAACTAATAATACTTTACAAACATATGTTTGATAGTACCAAGTTTAGTATGGGGTTAGAATCTAGCCGCTAGATGGTAGATGGTGTAGTGTTTACTCTTAAAATTACATACATAAAATCACGCCTGTATCCCGTAGGGGTAGGCAGAGATCACGGATTTCCACTTGCTACGATCCTAACATACCTCTTTTGTTTCATTTACTCTCATCACATTCTTCATACACACTCGTCGGTTAAAATTAACTCTTAAAATTTTAAAATAACTCTTTAAATTGACAAACGATAATTGTTCAACACAATTGACAACTATATTTACAGACATAAGCTGAACCACAAAAACTGTCACAATATCGCTTTCATCCGATCGAGACCCTCAGGCTGGAGACATAAGGTATCTTTAACAAAACTGACCGGTGGTACTTGAGTCCTTTGACAGCTGGGTTCTCGGCAACAGGTCCCCAGCCGTGGTCGGAGGCGGAGGCGGAGGCAGGCGTGGCTCGGTCGCGGCGGCACTGCACGCCGATGGAGCACCGCTTGACTCGCGCGCGCCGCCGGCAGTGCGTGCACGACGACTGACGAGACGAATGAGACCTGGAACACTCACTAATTACAACGTTTTTACACTAAAACCAGGTAGGTATTTAACTATAGTTCTCACAACGGATCTCGGCCGTCGTGAAATTAGCCGTTTCGATGCGCAATGGAGCATTTTAAAACTAAATTGTCTTTGCGCATCACAAACGGCTAACTTCACGGAAGCCTAGATCCGCTGTGCGAACTATACCTACCGTATCTTTATACAATGGTGACCGTTCTGTTGCCTATTCCGTCTAGAGTTCACGCTTGTAGGTCCAACATAACAGCTTGATTTAGGGCTGCTTCTTGCGCCTAGTCACATTTTTGATGAAACTTTGACACGCATTTTATGTATTAATCTTCGAAATTTGCAAAGTTGTTGAACAACTTCAGGATTGTATAGACATTATATAACACCGTGTATAGTATTAAACAAACTCCTATTAGTATTACAAAGTCCTGCACTATTCAGCATAGTGCAGTATGTCTATGAAACATACCATACAGGTTTTTTCTTATACATCTTAAAACCTACGGCCCATAAGATGGTAAGCGGATACCGCAGCCTATGAGCGCTTGCAATACCTAGGTTTATTATGACAGCCTTCTGATATTTCCACAGTTGGCACACTGGACTCACTTTGGAGCGAGAGTGCTTGGGTTCGTAATAGATCTTACAAATCCAATCAGATTGGTGGCTGACACAATGTATTTCAGTTTTTAGTCCTTACGATGTTTTCCTTGAGTTTGAAAGCACTGGCATTGTGGCAATTGACAAAACATAGCTGGGTATACCTTCGTTCATTAAAAGTTTTATTTGAAAGTATTGCAAGTCTCAACTACATCATCTATCAGAAGAATCAGGTATCAGAAAGTAACTCACTTCTCTCTATCTCGTTCTTTATCCTTATCCCTGTCTCGCTCCCTCTCCTTCTCCCGTTCTCTGTCCTTCTCTTTCTCACGTTCTCGATCCTTTCTCTCTTCTTTCTTAACATCTACTTTATCTGTCTCAGTTTGAATGCTCTTCCCAATCGATGGGAAAAACTGTGGGGATGTTGTATTTTCTTGCTTCAACTTTAGAGGTAGCTCTAAATTCCCATAGCAGGGCAGTTGTCGCCTCGGAGTGGATTGGAACCTTATCGCATTCATCGTAAGGCTGAAATGCGTTGCTGGCTTCCGCAGATTTGAGGTCTCAAGTAGTACATTGGAACGGGTGACTCTTGGATACTTGTATTTGAACATGGATTGCTGGAAGTGTGTGTTGATGATTTTGAGTTGACGGGACACGGAGGAGAATATTCTTTTAGTGAGGTCATCGTCTTGTATCTTGTTAGATATTTGAGTCTGCGTCCAAGAGGCGTGGAGGCCAGAAAACCAGTCCTGCTTCAAGGGCCCATTGGTAAAGCTGAGTATTGCGTCACGATGGAATAGCAGGGGGTTCCGAGCTGCCGCAGTTTTGCTTAGGACATGAAGATTGAGGGACGTGGCGTCTCCAAATCCTCCAGAGTCGAAGACCGGCCATATCTTGGTGAGTTTGGCTGGTGTCGCGCTGGACTCGTACTGGCAAAGCTCGTGGGAGACAGGGCTTAACTTTCGCTTGCGGTCTGTACCTGTGGGATGATTATAAGATGATTTATTGAATCACTAGCTTTTGTCGATGACTTGAGTAACTCGTAAAAGTAGCCGTAGTATATGGGTCAGGTCCATAACTATATCTATTCTTAGTTTTATGGAGATCAAACCAGTCAAGATAGGCTGTTAGGGCTTGATTAAGTAACAAACATCCTTAGTGTCACATTTATAATATTCATCATCATCATATCAGCCGATAGACGTCCACTGCTGGACATAGGCTTCCCCCAAAGAGCGCCATGACGACCGATTTTGAGCCTCTACCATCCACCGACTTCCTGCGACCGCTTTAATGTCATCGGTCCATCGAGTGGGTGGCCGTCCTACACTTATTTTTTGCAGTTATAATATAAGTAGGATAATAAATATCGCACGACGGCGGCGTATTAACTCCGTCATTGAACTATACTAATTTGCTTAGGTTTTAGAATGAGATAGTCTTATGATCATTCTTGGTCACTTTTTTAGTGTTCTAAAGTTCAATAAGGAATCCATATAGTTTTGTTTTGCTATGTCAGTCTGTCTGTCCAGAGTCAGAGTCATTTTACTTGGCAGACAGTTAGTAATACTATACAGCAATATTGCATGCTAATATTGTAATGCATATTAAGTTATAAAAAAAAACTGATAAAACATTGCTCCTCTTTGTAAAGAGAAGTTGATTACTTTTCAATTAAATTCAAAGAGGCGGCAGTTCCCAATTTGACTGTATTTATTTTTGTATGTTTGCTACGCGATTGATCCGTCAATCTATACTAATATTATAAAGAAGTTTTGTATTTATGTTTGTTACAAGTAAACAAGACTACTGGTCTAATTTCAATAGTACATTATGGTACTAGTGTGTAACATTGGTGATTACCGCTGAGGCGCGAGCCGTAGGCGAGGGTCTTAAGATAGCCGAGGACGGTAATCATCAATACACACGTGTATCATACGACGTTTTTCAACACACTTGTGAATAAAATAACAAAAAAAAATCTATAACTCACTAGTGAGTTATAGCAATGAAAAAGTCATAGTTTGATTATGGGTGTCATTCTGTGCCTAATTGCGATGACCATAGAGCCACTTTATAAGCAAGTGTGTTGAAAAAATTCTTCCACCATTACAATGGTACATTATCCCCGAGTTTATTTTGGCTAAATTTATTACTAGCGACCCGCCCCGGCTTTGCACGGGTGCGGTCTCATTGCACAAGCTGAGGTGGACTGCTAGTTATCTAATAATTTTGATCATGTACTACCTAAGTTTGTAGTAAGATTTTATATGTTTAATTGAGTGAAAAAACCTATTAGAAACCCACAATTTTCAAACACACCTTAGGAAAAATAAGCAGGGGTTTAATTAATAAACATAACTAAATTTTATCTATGTTATTACAACTCTATCAAATAAGAAAATTATATTTACAAAAATTACAGTTCTAGTAGCTAACAAGCTAACTAGAATTTCGAAAAATCGCCTTAACAACCCTAATAGTGTTCTCTAAATTATGATTATACTTCAGAGATGGCTATTAGCAAAAATGCTGCCCATTTTACCTTTAAAGTTAAGTTTGTTGCTTTTTTGTTATTTCTGTGTGGTGATCAATAAAGCATATTTATATATTCCAACAAATAATTAAGTTCAGGATGACAGTTCAGCTATATATGCTATCCAAAATTAGGCAAACATTCCCCTAACAGCAGCATCTAAACGTCACCGCCCTTTAACATACTCGTTGTCTCTGTCCATCCTAAGGTTGTCTGGAAGAGATCGCTGTCAGCGATAAGGCAGCCTATTGTACTTCCGCAATTTTTAGTTTTTAAGCATTTATTTTCTTGTTTTCTGTGTGATGTACAATAAAGTGTTTTCTATCTATCTATCTATCTAAGTCATCGCTAACTTGCAACTAGCAAGCTGAAAGATGTGTCTATGCTTCACTGGGTTTTATAGTTTCACGACTCTGTGCAATTACTACACACTGTGTTGTGAAACCAAAATTTGTGATAGGTATCTTTAAAAGGAATTTTGTTACAAACTTTGTTCAACAACCAGAATTCGCCATACTTGTGAATTTTACAGTAATTTCATAGGAAATACAGCTTGAGGAAGTCACATTTTGTTCCATAATAATACTTCCTCTTTTATTGCACTCATAACTTTATGTAAATTTATTTTGACCCTTCACATAGGTAATTGAAAATATCTGGCCTTGGTTGATGTCAAAGTTAAGTAATTATAGGTATAGTTCGCACAGCGGATCTTGGCTTCCGTGAAGTTAGCCGTTTGTGATGCGCAAAGACAACTTAGTTTGAAAAAGCTCCATTGCGCATCGAAACGGCTAACTTCACGACGGCCGAGATCCGTTGTGAGAACTATATGTAATGGATAAAAGAAAACTTGAGTTGTGTAGATGGGCGGGCATACAACTTACCAGCATATTGAGGTGTAGTAAAGATTTTGATGACTATATGAGCCAGTTTAACACTAAACCAAGATGAAAAGCTTATTTGAATCAATTAGAAAGTACCTATTCACTTGCCTTTGTAAGCAAGGTCATTTTATGAGTGACTCTCATGATGCAATTCCTAGTAAACTGCATAGAATCTATAGAATGTACTCTCAACACACCCAGAGCAAGGAAACCACAACGAAACTGAACTCGAATGCCTTCTTATGAAATCAAAAGAGGCTGTGTATGTTTACAAACATATTTGACCTCTGTTGTGATGTAAGAAGAGTAATGATAGGTTAATATTTTTCCCACCAAAAAATAACACAAGCAGATAGAAGTAATAAGGTCAGCCGCATCTCAGGAAGACTTGGAGACTGTTGAATTAGCTAAGTGGGTATGTATAGGACTAATATACCTCTAGAATCTGTGTACGGAGCGTGTCTTTCTTCAGTTGACATACTTGAGTCGTTTTCTAATTTCGTCAGTTTGTTGGAGTCGTGCGAGGGACGGCGTTGCTTAATGGTCCCACCGGCGCCTCGCCCTATCCCCGAACCGCGGAAATCAGCGTAATCACGATGATCATCGACTTTTAGATGCGAAAGTCTTGGCTCCTCTGATGACGCCATTGTCCGACTGTCCGAGACCAGATCAACGCGATTTAGGTTCCGTTCGTCAATTAAACATAGACGTGAATGGTTTGTTTTATTTTATTTACGCGTATAGCGTTTACAATACAGTTTAATTTCTAGAAACACAATATTCGCGAATAAAAAACAACTTGCGACGCCATTTCTTTCTACGCTGCTGCTTTACACTTTTTTTTTTACTTTTTTTTTTGTTAAACTAAACGGTTGCATGCAGTGTTGCCATGCCATTTGCCAAAATGATAGGGTTTTTGTTTAAAAAAAAGTAGTTCCGATTGCTTAGACAGATGACGCTAGGGATAGTGGGTGAGTCGTAGACACAGAAGAGTGGCTTTGTCCGTCTGGCCCTGTCAGTTCATGATTGTCGTATTGCTTGCTAATGTTATTATGTAATGTCAAAGTTTAATGGGAAAGATAACAAAACAAGAAAAAAGATTGTCACCTCGTCTTTGTTTCGTTTCGTTTCTTCAAGTTTTATTTATCTTTCGTTTATCTAGCAAAGTCGATATTTATTTAACTGACCATTGCTTGCCTTTATTCAGCAATGTTCGTAACCGGCTGATTAGATAGGTAAGTTAGGTACTTATGTCAAGGTAGGGCTTACGGTAATTGTGCCAATAAGATGGTGTATGTAACAGAGAAATCAGCCCCCTGATTGCGTAAAACGGTTGCAATGATTTCACTAAGTTTCAATCAAAAACTGACGTTTTGTATGAATGTGACAGCGTATTGACAGTTCGCTGATTGAAATCGGATTGAAACCAAGTTACGCAATCGGAGGGCTGTTATAAGTGCGAATTCTGATATACAGGGTCATTTATTATCAACCTGACTGATGTTTTGTCTTAAAAATCCCAAGTAAACAAAAAAAAAGGTTACGTTTTTCCGCTTAATTATTATTTATCATTGTTGGGAATCGAGTTAGGCGACGTAATAATGAAATATTCGAGTGTGTGCGCCCCGTAGCGAGTCAAGGACACGCGCAGGTCAAGGACACGCGGGTTATTGACCTGCGGTTCATTGACGCGCGGGTCACTGACACGTGTCGAGCACTGCCTTTTCGATTTCTAGCAAGGATAACTAATTATTAAGCAGAATTACGTAATTACGTAATTTTTTTTTTATATTAAAAAAAAAAGTTTAGAATAAAAAAAAAGTACAAGTATTTTTTTTGTTGAGTTGAGTTTTTCAGGTTGATAATGAATGACCTTATATATGTTCAATTGCTCGTATCCATCCCATCGTATTCTAAGGATTTCGTCTTTCAGGAAACGATAGGTGATTCGGTTTTGCAACCGTATTAGGACATTTAGTACGCATGATTGTCCCTTTTCAAAAACTAAAAATATTTCGATTTCTTCTGTCTTGTGAAGTTGTGAAGGAAAATTATATATCTGTTCTTTTTTTTTGTTTGTATTTTGATTTCCAGTATGATCAAAGATATTGTAGAATCCTACGTTACGTACTTTGACTTTGACATAGAGGTATGAGAGACAGCTAACATCGACAGGTTGAAATCGTAAAAACCCCCAAAGTCTGAGAACTTTCCACACTCGTCCTTCAGTTGAGCTAACACAGGCTAGCACCATCTCAACCTTTTTTTCAATAACTTGAGACGAAAACTTCTCATTGTATAGTAAGTTGTAAGGATGCGATCGCAATATAACATGTCAATGTTTATTATTACGAAGAAATAATTTACTTTTACTTGTTAACTTATTTTACTAGTAGGTACATAACTCATTTTCAGTTTTGGTTAAAAACATAAACAAAGATTTACGCCACAGTGTTAATATTTAAGAGTTCTAATCATTTCTATCTCACCATAATTCGAACGTTTAGTAAATCGGGCATCTGGCAGCCCTATTTGTGCGCATATAATATTATTGTGAACAACGTGGAGCAATGTTCAGCCAACTTTCATTTTTAGTTATTTTTGTAACAAATATTTGTTATTTGTATTTAAATATGTTTAATTATGATTGATTTGCTGAATTATTTTGTAAAATTACTTAACATATTAAGTTGAAGAGTAGGTATGATGTCGAACGGTTAGCTACGCCATCTAACGTACATAATCACTTCTAGCAACTGTGTTAGGTAGGTAGTAATTTGTTTGCAAAACAATAACATAGATAGCGCTATACCAATTTTGAAGACATAGCCTAGTTTTAAGACAAAATACCTAGTTCACATAAGCTGTGCTGGAACCTTCGACAAATTTTTTTTTTTTTATGCTGGGTTATCCACACAGCATCATCTAGCCCCAAGGTAAGCTGCTGTTAAACAGAGCTGTATTATGGGTACTAGATGACTGATATATATTTAATACAATACAATACATAGATAGATATATTTTATTATAGAAAACACCCAGAACACCCGGAACAAATATTTGCAGATCCTACAAACATTTGTCCCAAGGCGGGAATCGAACCCGCAACCTCTGCGTCGCAGGCGGATCTTCGCCCACCGCGCCACATTGGTCGTCAAGTTAATTATTTAGAATAATTGAAAACTAATTGAAATCTTTGCCAGGAAAAGGTAGATGGACTTGTCATCAAAATACCTACCTAATCGGAAATCAAGGAATCCACAAGTTCCACAACACACGCCGTGACCATACTTAGACGGTGAGAGAGTAGTAGAGTTCTCTGTGATAGAGCTCGTCCGGGGAAGGACTACCACCATACCTATTTCTGCCGCCAAGCAGTAATGCTCGCATTGCTGTGTTCCGGTGTGAAGGGTATGGTTTCCGGTGAAATTACTGGCACATAAGGCTTTCGATCTTAGCCTCAAGGTGGCAACCCGCGAGTGATACCTCTGGTATTGCAAGCGTCCATAGGCTGCGGTAACCGCTTACCATCTTGTGGGCCGTACGCGTGGTTGCCACTTCAGTTGTATAAAAAAAAAAAAAAAAAACCCTACTCAGCAAGGAACATGAATTAAAGAAACATTGCCTTGCCACTTGCCACTCTGCTAAAAGTAGTACAAGGTAGTTTAAAATATAGTTGTACATAAATCGTGAAGTTAGCCGTTTGTGATGCGTAGTTCGAAAAAGCTCCATTGCGAACGAAACGGCTAACTTTACGATGGCCAAGATCCATCGAGAAAACTATTAAGTAGGTAGGACCTACCTATAAATAATTATACGATGAGATGTAGTTTTTTAGAAGGCGTGTTAATAAATTACGCTCATTAGTAGTCTACGAGAGTCTTAGGTTTGATTCCCGTGTTAGTATGCGTCTAACGTCATACATAATGAATGGCGAGTTTTTGAATGTTCGTGGCATAGTTTTGAGAATTTTAACTGACGCGACGGCCGACGGGGCGACGCGATCGACGTGCGGCCGCACCCATAGTCGCCAATTTAACCATCAATTATTATTACTAGGTAATAGGTTATCTGTGTTACTTAGGTAGGCAGGTGGAGTGAGAGCACTGGTGGTCTAGTGGTAGTGACCCCACCTTCCGATCCCAAGGTCGTGGGTTATGTGTACCTACCTAGTTATGTGCGCAATGCCAGTGCTCTCATGAAGGAAAACGTCGTGAGGAAACTGACATGAACCAACCAAGAACTAAACATTCGAAATACATGTGCTATCCACCAATCCGCATTGGGTCCACGTGGTGGACTATGACCCAATCATTCTCGCTCGAGAGTAGGCCAGTGTCCAGTGAGTGAGAGTGGCACATTAGAAGGCCGTCATGATGAGGCAGGTACATGATGAGTTACATAATAGTAACTACTATTGGTACCTACTTATTAAAACTACCTTTAAGAAATTATAAGTTTTTAGTTCCATTCAGACATTTTGAGAGTTTATATTCTCGAAGTTCCGATCCATTAAAACAATTTTAACTCGACGACCTAGCAATGCATAGGTCTAAGTACAAATTTAAAAAAAATTCAACATCACCCATTTCACTCGCGCGGGTATCGCGCTGATTCGCTTAGCAGGTAGGTAGGTAATGTTTTTTTGTAAGATTTTTGTTCAGCAAGGGGACAGTTATTGGTTAGATAAAAATACATAGACATGTAGTAGGTTAAGTATTAGTACATAAAACTAAATAATTCAACTTTTTATTACTATTTGAACTTGACGACTTCAATATCGCTACGTGATAAGGATAAATAAAAAATGTACCTAGTAAGTAAATAATTAGAAAGATAACATGGATAAAATTAAAACATTACAAAAAAAATATATTACGTTATTAATAACTTGCATTCTACGGGGTGTAAGAAACCCAAACATAAGTTTATTTAATTTTATTGCATGCTTCATAAGAAAATGGGGTTCTCATAAATTCATTTGCTTCAACTTATTTTAAATATTTATCATAACCAAGGACATAGATACTCAGCACAAGTTGATTATATATATTCGTAAACGTTGTTAATAATAACAATAATTGTTTTACTATGACGTCAATTTGACAAGATGTTTTATGAACGATGAGTTATTTATCTTCGAGGCTCTGATTGTTGTGTGTTGCGTACGAATATTATGTAAAATACTTAGATAATTAAACGAGTATATTAAACATTTATACCTATATCTACTATGGCTATTATATAATTATAATAGTAATGTGCTGGTGTTAATTAATTAACATTAAGTAGTTTATTTAGTAGTTTCCATGCAAATAGACAATGATTCTGCGTTCGGGGGCCAGGCACATGTGGCCTCGTGAAATTAAAAATAAATGCGAAAAACCTAGATGGCCGCGTCCGCCCCGCTAGCGTTCCACATTCGAAATAATAATTGTATTAAGGAAACATGAGCGTGGCGCATGTGTTTGTTTGTTTGTTTACCCGACAGTGACGTCATTATGTTTATTCTCGCGGGGAGTTCGGGCATAATGGACACTTTAATTTACATATTACGGAAGTTCAAAGATTCATTCATTATTTCTAGATGATCGATTGTGTAAATATTTATTACATGATTATTACCTACTGAAATATTGTTTAAAAAAATATTTATAAAATTTTTAATTATTTTATTTAATAAATTTTTTAATAATACTCTGCAGATGAATGAATGTTGAATGACAACTAATTGTGTTCCTAGTATTTCTACGTGTGTGAGTTAAAGCTCATTAAAAATTTAGGTAAACATTACAGAAGTAGTACCTAGTTCTGTGGTAAATATTTATTTTACTTTATTTTATTATTTTATTTATTAGGCAACGCCAACAGTAGGTTACATAAAACATCTTAATAATACTTTATAATACAATAATATCACAAAATCTTCCTCACCTTTGAATTACATACACAGTTTTTAAAGTTTAACCAGATCTTATCAACACAAAGCTCTGAAGCTTAAAGATAAAAATATTTATTAAGAGTTTAGCTAAGGTTTATAATATCAAGGTTCATTTATTATGGATGTTTAATAAATTAAAAAACTTCATCGTCAACTCAACAGTCATGGTTTTCATGGTTTTTCCTTGTTTCAGGTCATCCAATTCAAGACTACACCAATTAACTCATTGGATGAATGTTCGGAGAAATGCAAAATTGCTGGACATTTGTCAAGGATACCATGCATGCCCTGCTGCCCCTTGTTTACACACGCACACATGAGCGCTCACGCACACTCGACCGCTCCCGTCGAGCTGCTTATTTAGGTATATTGTTGTTTATTTTATTCGGCGCTATGCTCCGACACGGGGCGAGCCTTTCGACTCAGTTTTAACGCGCACGTTTTATGAAACGACAACTATGTGTCGATGTTCGCTCGTCGTCGATAATAATTATTCATATCGGAACCGCTTCTATCGACCGAAATAGCAACGCGGTAAACAAATTCGCAATTTTATTGGCAGGTTCACTTTTTGATTAAAATAATCATTCGTGTTTTTACCTATTTATTTTTCACAACACATTCGCATGCCGGGCGACCGGTGCCGCTTTGGTTGTCTCCGCGAATCTTAATAGCAGTTAATCATAGTTTATTTTTACCGCGAAACGTGTGTTAATAAGTGTTGGGACTTGGGGCCACTTGTCGCGATTATTTTATTTTGCTATAGTATTTGATTAGAGCTCGGTTAAATTGCGGAAGCGATTTCGGGCGAGCAAAAAATTATGTTTGCAAATTCACACTTCTGATTAAAGACTGTTCATTTGTGAACCCAATTGGACTGGACACAGGTTTTATTTTTGTGTAATATTGTTAAATAAATTACGATTATTTTATTAATTATTTTGTAACTCGTTAACTTTTGAGTGATTAGTGCGCGCTTTCCGTAAGTTTGCTCTAGTTTCCTAGTTGAATTTTTGGCGGAAGTATCGCAGAAGGTGCTAATGAAGAAGTAGGCTGCACAGAAAGTTTGGAAAAGTGTTGAGCACACAATATCGGATGCTGGCGAGTGTTTTTTCAACGCGTTTTCGAGGCTAAGCGCTAGTTGTTTGAACAAGTGTGTTTTCTAATGGATTTATTTTGAGGTGAGTTTAAATTTACTTGTGTGTTGGTGTTTGTATTGTTTGCTTTTCGTGTTTTGTGTGCGTGTTCGCGCCGGTGTGGCGGGAAACCGAATACCTAGCCGGTTCTTTGTGTGTGTGAGTGTACAAACAATGGGCATGTGTGAGTATGCGACTTATTGTCACTTTGTGTAAGAGGGGAGACAAGGAGGGAGAGGTTACTTGTCATGTATTTAGGCGAAGACGAATCTCTCATGAGTTGACTTTTTAACTTATGTCCATCACTAATGGCAGAAAGGAAAATGACGAGGCTTGAAACATCACTGAATGTTTACACACGTATCAAGCATACCATTTATCTATATTGATTTTTGACATCACACCACCAAATGTAATAAGTAAACGCGAAAACTTTTTTGAGTTGAGCTTTCTATTTTTTTTTTGTGGGTGAGGTTTACTTGTAAATAATAAGGTGTTAATAATAAATTATGATCTTAGATAATGGTAAATTTAGAACTTACCAAGGTATTTCTTTTTAATAGATAAATTAAAAAATATATATAAAATATTATCTGTAATTTTTACACAGCGCCAAACTAAGCAAAGAAAAACCTACTAGGGGATCTGAAAAGCTGATAAATACACATTAATGCACCCAGACCCAGGACAAATGTTTAATATCAGATCATGCAAGCTGTAGTGGGAATTGAACCCACAACCTCTTGCTTCTTGTACGGAGTACCTCTACTCACCCATTGCGCCACCAAGGTCCTCACTTCAGTTTTCAGTTTTCAAATTATACCTAACCCCAAATTACCCCAGCTCACCTATTTCAAGGCAACTGGGTGATTTTTATACAACTTAGTTTTTTCATCACTTACAGTTTATACCACAGCTCTTGCTAAATTTAAATACTTTGTACCTAATTCCTATCTAGGCACTACCTAATTCTCAAAAGTTGTTATCTATTCAACGTGATATTGTATTGTATGGATACGAAACTAAATTTAGCTATAAAATTAGCACAAACATTGCATTTGCTAACTTTTAAGTAAATACTTTTAACAAAAAGTTTTACATAAAATAGTGTTGAGTAAAGATAATTTGCAGAACAAATTGAGTTTCAACGTAATAGACGTACATACGTAGTTTTAGTGCAATCGTTGTAAATATTTTTGGGCAAATTCTGAATAAGATGTCATCATAATCTTCCTTTTGGAATTTACCTGTCTACGTCTGAGGGTAAAATGACAAAAAGGATAATTTAGCAGACTGACTAGCAGAAAAGCAGTTGGATATAAGAGATAAAGATTATAACCAAAAGAGTAAATCAAAATTATATACTTAACTATAAAAAAAAATTACAGGTAGGTATAACTATATATATATCCTGCATGCCTAATTAAAATATTATACCTTTAAAATGCACAAACAATGGTTGAGCAATTTAAAGACCGTTACATACGATCTATAGATAGCTCAACTGATCCAGATTACTACTAGACTTATCTTAGCATATATTAGTAAAAGTATTTTTTTTAAAACGTTGGTGTAGCAGCACATAAAACAATTTCTAATAATTACCGAAAAGCCAACATGATAATTTAATAACCCGGTTTTCTATCTGAAATTCATAGTCACGGATTGCTGGATCGGACATTAAGTTTTTTCCCATATAAATGTGTGTGTACGTACCTATAAGCTTAAAATTCAGCCGTAAAACATAACAATAACTATTTTTCAACCAAAAGCACATTGGCAAACGTAAAGTTGTGTAACAAAAACATATGAATTAAGACAGACTCAAATATTTTTAGTAAGTATTCAACTCACTTTTAATCTATTACATTTCACTGTTAACAAATAATTCAAAAGTCACGATTTCAAAAGTCACCCTTCAGTAGGTAGGTACTGGGAAAGGCAAATAAGGGGATGGATTATAAAAACAAGGGTTTGTAGACTCTCAAGCTTTTTTATTCTAGCAAACCTCGACGTCTGTATTTAGATATTGGGTTATTACTTAATCTGTATTACAGACGATAGTTTAGATGTTGGAAACATCATCATCATCAAGTATAATAAAATTACTTATTTTAATAAATAATTCAGAAAATTTGGTGTTTAATTATCGTGATTGTATCATCCATTTTACACTATGTATACAATGCAACAACTTTTACCAAAACCTTTCTAAACTAGTGGGTGGGACTCAACCCCACATTTTGTCAGGGTCAGGACCGACAACGCACTAAAAGACTGTGCCACTGTGATTTAAAAATTTTAGACGCTTTCATATAGGTATTTTAATCAATTCGACACCAACTTCATTTATGAATAAATGATAAGATGTACGATTAAGTAGCTAAGTAATCATAGCTATCTATAGATGCATATTCATGCACCTATGACAAGCTATGTATTAACATAACAAAAAAGATGTTACATTATTTCAGGTTTTAGCAATTACTCAACACTACCAAAAAAAAACAAAGTAAGTAAGTACCTACCCAAACTTTATTTCAACATAATATATTGGATTAGATAGTAAATGACCTCTACCCAAGTTTGATCCAAATCCGTTCAGCCGTTACGAAGTTTAGTGGGATGGATACAAACCAAAATCATGTTCTAATTTTAGAACAAACCCTGTAAAAAAATTGTAACAAATAAACAATGCTCTGCATTTATAATAGTGTAATAGTGTCAGTGTGTTTATAATAGTGTCAGTGTGTTTGAAATTAATTCCACTGTGTGATAATACATTTAAAATCCCGAACTAATAAGCATATTATTATTACACTTAACAATTTTTTTTTTTTTTTTTATACAACTGAAGTGGCAACCAAGCGTACGGCCCACAAGATGGTAAGCGGTTACCGCAGCCTATGGACGCTTGCAATATCAGAGGTATCACTCGCGGGTTGCCACCTTGAGGCATAGATCGAAAGCCTCATGTGCCAGTAATTTCACCGGAAACCATACCCTTCACACCGGAACACAGCAATGCGAGCATTACTGCTTTGCGGCAGAAATAGGTATGGTGGTAGTCCTTCCCCGGACGAGCTCTATCACAGAGAACTCTACTACTCTTAAACATAAAGCACTATCCTAGACATAGTGATTACTGCGTGCAACGAAACGCTACTAATTAAATCATTGCTGACAGCAGCTACTAACAGATTGAGAACTTTATTATGACATCTATCATCTAGTGTAGTCTACGTAACCACGGAAACTAAAATGACTTCAAAATATCAGTGTTCAAAAAATTATTATATATATAAAAAATCGTTTATGTATGTACAATCAGCAAAGAAAGTGGTCTATCACTTCTGACAAAAGTTGTTGTGAAATCCTATGACATTCAAATGAATCTCAACCTTAGGGTGGTAGACCACATTTTTTGCTGAACATGTGGTGTATTTAATAATTATAATATTATGAAATACGAAGTCTAACAAAAAACTAGATTTAATTTTTACTATTGTTAAAATAACATTATAATAAATTCAAACTGTTGTACATTACTAATTGTATTGCTTCTAATTTAAAAAAAAAACTAAAAAACTAAAACGTGACTTTGGTACACTATTTTGCTTTTTTCAGTACGAACACTACGAACTTTGAATATTTTCGACTCTTTTCAGTACCTAGGTAGGTAAGGTTACCATTATAACACCTATAATTTTTAATAAATAATTTATTGTAAGATGACATATTTAGTTCGATGTAAATATCAATACCTTATGGCGGACATGGTTCAGTCAGTATATCCATGCCTCCACTTTTTTATGAGTCCCATTTTACAACGAAACTTGCTTTCTCGAATTTTATATCTTAAAACTGTCATTGTCTCTACATTTCCGTATTATCTATGGTGCTAATGCTATATCCCAAAAGTGGGATTTTTATTTCCTTGGGAAATAATTGGGAAATTCGAATTTGAAACTATGGTAGGTATTCAAAAATTCCAGGGCAGCACTAAGTTACATTACTTTAGTAAGCGAACTTCAGAACCGGGGTAAAGTATGAATACCTATATCATACGGATAAGTAGGTAAGATAAATTGGATAGTATGAAAACAAATTGCATTAATACAAAAAATACTATTTACCTAGTTAACAAGGTAGGTTGGTTGGTTGGTACCTTACTACATTTACTAACCTATCTACGCACGTACGAGAAGTAACGTATGAACCTACCTACAATAGTTTTAACGAAATTTATAATTAACCAGCAACCTATTCACAAAGGTAATTTAAAATTATAATAGTACATTTAGAACTACCCACTAAAATAATACGTCTACATTTTAAAATATGCACAGAATGTAAATGACGTTACCTAAATAAAGTAAATAGTATAATTTAATGGTCAATAATTAAAATAATAATAAATTATTTATTTATTTTAGCAAATTTTTGCAATAAAAACGTGCTAGTTTCAGATTGTTTAGGAAACAAAAGGAGGTCGGAAGCGTAGCTGATAGCCACATATTTAGATTTCGAGGCCGCTACATTATTTAGGTTGTTTTGTTTTATCAGTAGGAAGGCGCAGTTTCATACTAACAACGCGTACGCGCGGATTTTTGAGATGAAACAGATTTATCTTTTCTTTGGTTTGAATTATATTTTTATTACATTAATTTAGGTACTTACCTACTTACTACCTACAGTACCTAGGTACCTACTTAATAACAACTTGTAAGTCAGGATGTGCTGAAAATAATTGAAGTAAGTACTTACCTACCTACTTATTTATGAATTTTAATAATCTTGTATTTTTTTTTGCAACCATAAAAAAAATCAAGGACCATTGTAATAAATAATATATACCTAATAATATTGTTGATCTTATTTATTTTTTGTTACTTACCTTTCAAAACTTCGCAGGATTAAGCAGATTTAAAAAAAAACCGGTAACACGGAAAAAAATTATAATTGCAGTTAGGCCACCTTTTTACTACTAAATAGTTTGATAAAGGTAGGTAAGGTAGGCATTTTTGCAGAAATTAATAACCTAAAATGAAGAATTCAATAATTCACTTCAATAAATATTATATATGATGCGCAAGCACTCCTTTGTTTAAAATTAACAAACATTATCTAAACTAAAACTTACTGCGAAATCTCATACAAACAGTAATAAATGACCGCTTTTTTATTTATTTTACCTACTTAATTATCTATCGCTAAACCACACCTGTGTTTTCTGTGTGTTTTGCATATACTGTGAGTGTTTGTTGTGTATTTTTGCAAGGCTCAGTCGATAACGCTATCGCCCGTCACGCCTACATGCACAGACTCACACACACAATACGAACAAAAAAAAAACAATACGTACAGCACAGTGCTATGTTGCTAAGTCCAAAATGCTTGTTTGCTTAAGGATTGTATGTAACCAAATAAGAATAGGTATTGTTTTGTACTGTTTTGTACGTTAAAAACAGAGTTCCGAATTTGAACCTGGTTTTCAGTTTGCAAATATGGTTATTAAAATATACGCACAAATATTTCGTACTTGTAAGGTTTTTGTTACGCCACCAAACAGATTGAGGTAAATTTTGGCACGTGTAGTGTAGTAAAAGTTTTATTAATATTTTTATTTTACCCTATTGAATCTACAACCATGGAGTATATAATTTTATCATAGTTATGCGGTGTTTTATTAATATATTATTATTATAATAAGTGCACCCATCAATCTAAAGTCCTTTTCCGTTATTTCTAGGAGTTGCTAAGCCAGCCCAGCTTAGCAGGGCCAATGCACAAACACCCTAAAGCGTCTTAATGCAGATATTATAATCCCCCACCTAGAGATAGAATCATAGTTATAAGTGACACTACCGCCTACCGGTCATGTTTACCTTTCCTCTACTTAGACATATCTAATTGCTTAATTGTATTGTGGTCATTATCAAATTTCAAGGCTCGTAATTCTGTGTTAGGGTGACTCATACGGGTTAGTTGACTTTTTCCTTTATTTGCTTGCAATTATGTACGAATTATTGATTAATTACGTTACAAATGAATATTATAGGTTTTTCAAATAATTAGTTTTGTTGTTAGGTAGTCGTAACAAATTTTGTTTATTTTCTATTTATATTTACTACGAAACACAGGCAAGCAAAGCTGTTCTGCGTTACTATGCGAATTCATTAATCATCATAATCAGTCACCTGCCTAGACCTCCACTACTGGAAAATGGGCCTTTTTTATGATGTTAAGCGCCTAATTGTTAATTGTTTTGATGTATGTTCGATCCATCCAGTAACACTTCTTACTACATTGACTAGTTCGTGGTCACCATAGAGATTTTTCTTGCGAGCTTTATTTTGGTTTAGGTATTTTATTATTTTATTTTAATTATTTTGAGTTCCGCACGCGTGACAACTAATTAGATTGATACAGGAATGTTAAATGTTAAAAGTTAAAATTTATGAATGGGAACTAAGCACTGTACCTAAATAGGTAAGCACTTATAATAAAAAACCAGTAACTAGGTATAAAAAACAGCAAGATGCAAGAAAATTGTTTAAGTGTGAATAAAAGACTATAAAAGACTATACTAATAGGTTGGGGAAAAAGTTTCTTCGCATTTTTTAAGAAAATTCAAAACATTTTTTTAATATACCTAGTTTATTTACATTTAACTAAAGTGTTTAGGTACCATTTTGTTCGATAACTTTTTGCCATCTTGTAGGTAGGTACATAATCATTTTGCCATAGAAATTTTGGGGCTTCTGATCAAAATACCGCGACAAGTGGTTTTGGCAGTCCTCTCGTGATGCCTAAAGAATTCTGAAGAGTCCGAAACAGGTGGAAATCTGAAGGTGCAAGGTCAGGACTATACGGCGGATGCATTAACACCTCCCAACCAAACTCTCTTAATTTTTGCTGAGTGGCTAAAGATGTTATCATGATGAAAAACTACACCCCTTTTGTTGATTAATTCCGGTCGCTTTGCATTGGGTCCGCGTGGTGGATTAAGACCCAATCACTCTCTCTCGAGAGTAGGCCAGTGTCCCAGCAGTGGGAACATTAGAAGGCTGTCATGATGATATCAGCTTCTTCAAAAATGGTTCGGTTTCATTACGTCGTAGGTAATAAAGAATCACAAATGAGTACACGGTACATTAGGATTCTTTCAGTGAGCTCGTGAGGTACCCAAATATCGAGCTTTTTTGTGTACCCAGTTTTTTTCAAATGTGCCAAAACTGTTTTGTGGTCAATTCCCAGTTCTTCAGCTACGTCGTAACTACTGATATGCCAATCTTGCTCCACTTTTTCAAAAATGGCATCCATTTTATTCGTAATAGGGCGACCAGAGCGACGTGCATCTTTGACATCAAAATTTCCGGATTGAAAACGCTTAAAACAAATTTGTGCTACTCTCACAGACACTGCATTTTTATTCGCAGCTTGCGTTTCATTTTTACCTTTTTTGTAGTAAAGTTTAAAAATGTTACGAATTTCTTCATTAGATTCACTCATTTTGACAGTACGAAAAACAAATAAAAATCACACATTTTCCCAATTTGAATTTGGAATTATGTTCTTTAAAATTTAAACTTTTAATGATACCAAAACCAGCCAGATACAAATAGTATAGCCAAAGAGATTTTATTAAAAGTTCATACATACTATAATGCGAAAAGACTTTTTCCCCAACCTAATATACTATAATAACTATACTATATGACTATGCTGATTGATAGACAATCAACGCAAAGCCCGTATCCTAGAGAGCTGGGAGGGTGTGTTTGTTTTAATGTCGAGTGTTGAAGTAAAAAAATATCCTTTTTTTAAGGCTTCTTCATATCCCTGACTTGAAGAACCCGTGTAAGGTCTTATGTACA
The DNA here is from genome assembly GCA_951394395.1 of Colostygia pectinataria. Taxonomy (NCBI): domain Eukaryota; kingdom Metazoa; phylum Arthropoda; class Insecta; order Lepidoptera; family Geometridae; genus Colostygia; species Colostygia pectinataria. The sequence goes on along the minus strand of OX596372.1, from coordinate 6,891,369 downwards.
AATAAAAAGGCTTTTATAACAATGAAATAACTGTATAATGAATTTAATCAATATTAACCTATCCTTTGTATTTTTTTTCCAGGGGAAATTATATAATGCAGATAACGATTTGTCATAATCAAAAAGGTTTATGTTTTCTTCCACACGAATCTACAATCTAACTTTTTCTAGAATCTAGAGCTGCGAGATAGAATCACTACACAATTAATTATTTGTAAGTCTGTCTGCACATAGAACAATAAGAAAGGCATTCCCATCGTCATTGTTTTCTGTTTCCCTTGTCTGTTACTAAATTGCATAACGATAGAACTACACATGCCTCTATCAAGATAAATATGGTAGTTAAATTTAGACTTTAAAGTCTTAGAGTTATTGTTCAAAAATGAATAAACGCTTAGATTATGTTGATCATGTTTGTAAAATCTAATACACTGCATGTTCAATAAAGTGAATTGTGTTGTTTCGTGACTTTGACGACGTTTTTTTTTTATTTATTTAAGTAGGTATACCTATATTTTAATAGTTAAGTCTAAACATAGCCCCCTAAATCAGTTCTTACATCGTATAGTTATCATCATTGGTCGTCTTCAATACCTACTGCTGATACACATGTCTACTCTCCACAGAGAGTGATAGAATTATCGTTATCCTCAACACAAACTTCTTGTTGATCTGCAGATTTCTTTCAAAAGCTGTCATGGTTATACATTTTTTGAATCGAAAATCAATTAGGTGCTAGACTAGTTTCGAACCAAAATTATCGGAAAGCGGGTACTGTACGTACCTACTACTTAAAGACCACCAGTGCTTTTTTGACAACTTTATTATCTCTCTATTTAACAAGATCATACTGTCGGTAGTTGGTACTTACCTAAATACAGAATACCGAAACAAGTGTTTTAATAATGACTAAATGAGAAATATTATTTACCGAATGCTCTAGGTAGGTAGGTAGAAGAAATATTCTCTATTACCGTCCGTCCGACAGCTGCTACATATAGGTACCTAATGTTATCTGATCCTGCAGACCCTCCACAAACAAATTAGTTAACTACTAAGTACTACTAACTGCTGTCCGCGGCCACGCTCGTGGATTTAAATCACTGGCACAGCTCTCAAAATAAGCAAGTTGAATTGGCAGTAGGCCGTAGCTCGAAGAACCGATAACCGCTGGGGAATAAAGGTTCTCGAAAAGCTGATGATAATATCCAGAAAAAAGTTATCTACTTACCTACTGACCTATTATATGTGTAGATGCAGGTCATGATCTATTGGTACTTATTTAAGTAGGTACGGTAAGTTTGTAAGTATAGTTCTCTCGGCGGATCTAGGCTTCCGTGAAGTTAGCCGTTTCGATGCGCAATGGAACTTTTTTAAACTAAATTGTCTTTGCGCATCACAAACGGCTAACTTCACGGAAGCCTAGATCCGCCGAGAGACCTATACCTACCTACCTACCTATACAAATTTTTCAGTACTTACCTACATAAAGTACCTAAGACCTTAGAAATCTAAGCCTAAGACGTGATTGAACAAAAACACCCAAACTCACTTTTATAATAGGTAGTATGAAGTGTGATTACGTGATTAGTTGTTGTGTAGGTAGCTAGGTAGATAGATATTAAAAAAGTAAGTGTAGGTAGGTACCTAATTTAATGTCTTTGGGATCCCTCTTTCAACTGAGACGGTTTTTTTATATTTGATCTTTTGGCATCAATGTACCTAGGTCTATTGTATTACCTACACCTACAATTACACGTATTTGAGTCCTGAGTCCGGCCCTGAGATTTAATTTAGCGATCGTCGTCGGTGCGTGTGTTCTTTGTTTAAAAAATTGGAAATATTTTGTTTAGCTCCTTCCTATTCATGTTGGATGTAATGTAGTCTTTGAAAATGGAAACCATACTTTATTATTAAGGTCAGATTTCTTTAACCGTAGGTGGGTAATAAAACATATTATTTCATCATCACTGTTCACTGTTCGCCTGTTCAGGCAGAATACGTGCCGCGGCGCGGCCGGGCCATACAAACAACAACATTTTGTGTGTACCGTCCTCGAACACATAGGTACAGCCGGCTGTGAAAACACACCAACGCACACATGCATACTTCCACATACAAAACAAACCAGGAAACGTCTAGCGAAAAACAAACAAGGGTCTTTTGTATTGTGTAAACAATTGGCTGGCCGTATGCAACAGGCATGACGTTGCTTGAAAAAAAAAACAACATTACAGGTTATCTTCAATAGATGGCGCTGGTTCATCATCATAAAATTAGAGCCTACATAGTTCTAGGGTACAGGCAGAGATGGCGCTGTAAATTAAATTCGCATTTCCACGACCTCGGCGCGATAAGCGAAAGCCTAGAGGAGCGAGAGGTTTCGGGTTCGATTTCCGCCGATCAAAATATTTGCATAATACTGCAATTATTGACACTTTTTGTTTAAATGTTTTCCCGCTGCATCCTCAAGCTAGAAATTGATTTTCAAAAATTAATTCTCCAAGTAAAAATATATAGCTTAGGTATAGGTAGGATCACGGTTTAATAGCGCTCGGCGAAAGTGGAGGGGTGCTCTGCGCAAGTGTTTAGACCCAAACGGATCTAAAAATCGACTTCTGCGCATTCTAGCTCAGCGCTACCTACCTACCTATTTGTGCGAATAAAAATCTTGAAATCTTGAAATCTAGATCGTTTTGGCTGTGCGTCGATTATTATCAGTTATTCAGGCATGCAGCACAACGATTTTATATATTTATTTAGCAACTATTAATGTTGCAGTCCACTAATATATAACCATCATTTATTTACACATCCCAACCATATTTGATTCCACCCAAGCTTCACCCGTACCTTATAATACAAACAAACTTACCGCCGAGTTTATTATTGTTTTTTCTGTCCTACAGATTGTATTCAAAACATCAGACTGCGCTGGTTCAGTCATACCGGAGCACGGATGAGGTGTGCCACAGGGCTCGTCGCTCGGCCCGCTACTGTTGACAGCTGACGTATAAAGGACTTTTTGTGAATGTGTCTACAGAGGGATGACAATGTATACGTGAATGAAACGGTGAGTTATCTACGTACATAAATAACATTATTTTTAGTCCTAAAACTTAAAGTATCTTGATTTATCATTATAACTATTATAATTGATTTTGATTCTTGACTAACAATACTTGTGGCAAATAAACTTAATTTCATTTCATTATTTACAGAACGAAAATAAGTACAAACTTACTTAATATTATTAGATTGCGTTTAGTATCTAATATATATAGGCACAAATACAATTCAGTTTAATAAATAAGTTCATAATACCTACCTTCGATAAGTGGATACTTTAGCTAAAAAGTACCTAACTAAAATGGCACTAACATCAGTTGTTTTATTATTATCTCTCCGGCGAGCTCAGTGACGCAGTGGGCGAGTGCCGTATTTCGATCGGTCGGCAGGTTCGATCCCCGCTGCAGGACAAAATATTTATTCCCGGTCTGAGTGTTTCATACCGCCCTCTAGCGAGGTAATTATACAACTATGTAAAAAATTTACATACTCATTTCATTACCTCGCTAAAAAACAGTGATTCACATTCTTTTTTTCATAAAATTATATAGGTGCGGTATCTAATTGTATACAATTATACAATTAGACAATTAGATCATTATATTAGTAAGCAAATAAACTGTTTTGATTTAATTTTATTTCATAAAAAGTGTGTGAGTACCTAACCTACTCAGTCATAACATAACATAATATTTTGAAAACTTCAGAATCTAATTTTAAAATCATTTTTCAACTTTCAATAAAAAGCCCTTTGATTTTCAATGATCGAGCTCTTTTGGATCGTGACTGCGCTTTTTTTGAGAAAAACATATTTTGAAGAAAGATAACGTCTTGGAGGAAAGAGATCGCGACCGAGACTGAGGAAGCTGGATAATCTGTCTGTCTCTGTGTATGTATGTATGTATGTATGTACTTACGCTTAGATATTTTACAAAATACGCAACGTATTCTCAATAGAAAGGAGTGGTTTCACGTTGTATGGAGCCGGGCCTTGGTCTTTTGTAGGGGTCTAGATAGTTAGATAATCTATAAAGAAACCATTTATCACTATTTATTTATTTTATTTATACTTATTTCATAATCTAAAGTAAGTTTATCCTTGTGAAGGAGTGCACCACAATGCAAAACAACATGGCGGGTTTAACGAACAACTGGGTTGTTAGGTACTGTCAAAGTCAAAATGCGTCAAGATCATTGGCTAATAGCTGTCATGGCGGACCTCTAGATACTCAACACAACAAACATTTTTTAGTTAATAAATTATAGAAGGAGTGAGAGTAAGCCAGTGTCCCAGCAGTGGGAACATTAGAAGGCTGTCATGATGATGATGATGATGAAATTATAAATAATAAAATTGTTTGTCTGTTAGTCTTATATTTTATTCCAATTTTTCTATGGTGTTACAAAGACCTAGGCCATATGAAGCCGGGCGCGTTTCTAGTTAATATTTCTAATAATTTTCCGTCAACATTTATTTATTTGTTATATTCTTCAAGCAAGTTTAATCCTTTGCTCGGTAACATTATAATATGGGCATTGTTGTTGATACTCAAAAAAATAAGGGACACTTGGTGGTGATGGTTGCGTTATAAATTAATTTATGGTGTTCCACGGGTTTCGATGAACGTCATTATTCCCCTAATCTAAGTCACAGAACATAATCGGGAACAGAATAATTTATAATTTATATTAAGCTATCATAATTCATGCATATTCGTGGTCCAATCCAACCTCAATTTTTTTTTTTTTTTTTATTCACAATAGGCTTGCGCTTGACCACTATCTCGCCTGATGTTAAGCGATGATGTGGTCTGCGGTGGAGCACGCTTGCCTAAGAGCAACCTATTCACTCGTGACTTGAAGGCACCCAGGTTATAAGTATCGGGAAACACAGGCTCTGGCAAAGAATTCCACTCCTTGGCGGTGCGCAGGAGAAATGATGATGCAAATAGCTTAGTGCATTCAAGATTCATTCAAGATTGCATTCAAGACCATCGCTCCTGGGTCATGTAATTCCATTTGGAGCGCTCGTGACGTAGCTGGCTAAGTCGTTCTTAACAGATCAACGAAGTTAAGCACTGCTCCGCGTAGTCGTCATTTCGATGGGTGACCACCAGTGGCGGCTTTTTCAGAGTTGTTAGGCCATGACGGAGGCCTTCGGGCGGCCTAGAAACTCTGTCACCAGAATTGGCCACTGACTCATAAGAACTTACATACAGAACAGAATCAGATAGATAATGACCGGGAATAGGACAAAGGCTACTTTTTATAAAAAATACATTTCCCAAGTTGCACGCGTGCGAAGTCCCGGCAACAGCTAGTAAATTAATACTCAAGCAAGCAAACTCTATGAACCTTACAGACCTACCGCATCCAAAAACAACACACTACAACCATCGCTATTTAAATAAAAAAAAACAAAAAAAATCTGATGTTTACAAAACATTGAGAGCATAGGTAAACTTTGAAAGCGAGAATAACGCAATTCTAAACAATATTTCTTTACATAACGATTACGGTAGCTTTATTCCATTATTATAAACATTAAATCGAATGAAAGCATACACATTAGCGCAGGGTCGGAGCTAGGAAGGGGGAAATAGGGGCTACGTACTCGTCACACATTGTTATACAACTTGTCATACATAGTTCTGACTCCGCACAAGAGTTCCCTGTTTTAGGAGTGTCAGAAACTACATACAAGTATGGGTCTCTCGGCGGATCTAGGCTTCCGTGAAGTTAGCCGTTTCGATGCGCAATGGAGCTTTTTCTTACTAAATTGTCTTTGCGCATCACAAACGGCTAACTTCACGGAAGCCTAGATCCGCCGAAAGAACTATACCCGTCAACAAATATTTACATGCAAACATTTTTCAAGCAGCGAGAATCAAACCCACAACGACCCCACTCATTTTTTCACGTGGCCCACACCTACTGTGCCATCGAGATCGTCCCTCGCTGTTTTTTTTCTATTTAAAATAAACTTAGAATTATCTTAAAAATACTAAAAACACGTTTGAGTTTTAATAAATATGGTGGTTGTTTTATTGTGAAACACTTTACACACGATGAATATTAAATAAAACAAAACACTTTTTGGGATAAATTGATTTTGAGATGTTAATAAGTATTTATTAAGTAGTTAATCTTTAAAATGGTGGTCTGGTCACAGAGCAACTTATGTGTTGTTCTGTATGTGCTTAGCCCATATAAGTACTTCTGCGGCTTAGCCCCTTTTTTCCTACACACTTGACCACCTCAGTACGGCCCTGGCGACACGGTGCATATCAAATTATTATAAACATGAAAATCGTACGAAAACATACACATTGGTGGTGTAAGCTGATTCTGTATACAAGCGATTATTTTATAAATAACGCCTTCCATTATAATCTTACAGGTGTGTCGATTGCCATTTTATATAACACAAACAATGTCGTACAACATTTGCTACGTACTAAAAATATTTCTGGGTTGGCGATTATGTACCTGTGTTTACTTCAGCCCCCAGCAAACAGTTTTGGTTAAAAACAACTTCAAATTCAAAATACTTTTATTCAATAATATCGGCGTAGTGCTGTTTTGCACCACAGGTTCTCACCACAATTTATATTTTGCCGTTTCATACTAAAAAACGTTATCAGTATAAAACGTCTTGAAGCTATGTGAATTTACGTCAGTTCCAACGCACTCATACCGTAAAAGAACTGGCAACAACACTGGCTGGGTTCCTATCGCTTTCTATGCATGACGAATGTGATCTTTTTTAACAAGCTTTTTTGTCACCCAAATCTTAGAATATTATTATTATTCTATATAGTGAAATAATCAGTTAAGAAAAGAGTTAAAACTATAGTGATTAGAAATCATACTAAATTATGCTGACGTTTCGAAGCTATTTAGAAGCTCTTCTTCATGAGCACCGCCCGCGACCGCGATCGACGGTTGCTCGGCGAATACTCGAGTATAATTTAATACAGTTAAGTTTTGTCTAATAAAGTTTTTGCTAATTGATAAATTTTGCGGTTCACTTGGGACTGTGTACAAAAAAATGAATAAGCCGCTACAGATACAAAATTATGTTCTGATTGCGTCTTTATCTACGCATTGTACTCTTGTAAATTTGTCACTAGCCAAGGTCAAGTAGCCAGGTCAAGATCTCAAGATCAAATCTGCTTATTTGAACTTATTTGAAGTTTGGTCCGCCCAGAAGTTACCGCCGTAGTTCAGAATAGAAGAGCGATTCCACCAACAAGCATTCCAAACGAATCGTCGCTTAATCGCTGCTTTTCATTTGTTTTTGGGTGTTTTTGTAATTCCACTTTTGAACAACGATCCAGCCTGCAGTTACGAATCAGCTAAAGACAACGATTGAAAGAGGTTTGTACAATTTGTCTTTTATTTATTACATTATTATTATTTATTTTAGTGACATCATCATCATTGAGTAAAATACTGAATGAATTAAACCCATATCTTTTGCTGAAGTAAACACGTAGATAAAAATAATAAATTATACACAATATTTTATTTGTTTTATGATGGATACTTAAGTACCTATAGGTACTTTTTACTCATAAAACTATCGTGAACTATATCATACATTTTTACAAACGGGTGTTTTCACGTACCGGTATATCGGTGAAGAGGTACCGACACTGAGTCCTTTACCGACACCGAAATTGAGTCGAAACAGTGTCGGTACCTCTTCACCGATATACCGGTACGTGAAAACACCCGTTTGTAAAAATGTATGATATAGTTAACGATAGTTTTATGAGTAAAAAGTACCTATAGGTACATCTAAATAAATAAAATAGTTAGTCGTTCGCCTCATGTTAAGCGCCATACCTTACCATACACTTGCAATGTAATCAATGTAATCTAAAACTTTGAAAGTCGTTGCATTTTATGCTCATGCACATTTTGTGCCTATGAAACTATATTCAGTAATTTCACTTGCTACAGTGCCCTTCAAAGTTAAACACAGTAATGCTTGCACACTGCTTGGAAGCAGAATAAATGGCACTGCGGTAGTACCTATTTTCAACTGCCTGACACATATACCTAATTTTTTTATATACACCTACTCTACTTGTTTTTGTTTGTCTCTTATCTATAAGCGATATGCTATGTAAATACAGTGATAAGGGTAATGCGTAGGTATGTTTATGTACGATAAGAGTTTTCATCTCTTTTATTCGAATGTTCCCACCGCTGGGTTACTGGCTCACTGGGGAAAAGGGGAAATAAATGAAACTAGACGACCGATGTAGCGCGGCTGGTGAAGTTTCGATTCCCGCCTTGAAACAAATGTATGTACGATCTGCTTTGTTCCGGGTATTCTGGGTATTTTTTAGTATAATCAAAAATATCTATCTATTAAACAAAATAAAATATGTACATTACAAAATATACAAAATACATATGAAACAGTTGAGCCATCTAAAGACCGTTACAAACGACCTATAGATAGCTCAACTGATCCAAATTATTGTATTGCATTATGTATATCAGTCATCTAGTACCCATAACACCAGCTCTGCTTAGCTTGGGGCTAGGGGATGCTGTTTGGTTGGTTCAGCATTATTTATTATTATTTATTGATTTACATAAATATTGGAAGACATTTTTTCGCAGCGCCAGCTAGCTCCAAACTAAGCAGAGACATATTGGAACCACATATACACATATCTACACAATTTTTGTTGATAGAATACACATATCTACACATTTTTTGTTGATAGAATACACATATCTACACATTTTTTGTTGATAGAATACACATATCTACACAATTTTTGTTGATAGAATACACATATCTACACATTTTTTGTTGATAGAATACACATATCTACACAATTTTTGTTGTTGTATAATGCATAGCACCGGTGGTCTACTGCTGACCCCGCCTTCCGATCCTAAGGTCGTGGGTTCAACCCCGGTCGTGTACCAATGGATTTTTCTATCCGAAAAAATTATGTGCGCAATGCCAGTGCTCTCATACGGTGAAAGAAAACATCGTGAGGAAACCGGTATGTTCAAGAACTAAAAATTCGAAAGACATGTGCCATCCACCAGTCCGCATTGGGTCCACATGGTGGATTAGGACCCAATCACTCTCGCCTGAGAGTAGGCCAGTGTCCCAGCAGTGGGAACATTAGAAGGCTGTCATGATGATGATGATAATGCATAGAAAGAAACATTCAAACCCAGAATAAATATTTGCTGATCATGCAAATCTTATCCCGCAGCGGGAATCGAACCCTCAACCTCTCGCTTCTCAATCGGGCACTCGCTTAACGTGTCATGCGCGCGCTGTGGACAGAGTGGACACTTTTTTTTATAAAGGTACCAAAGTGGCAAGTAACACACAAAAACAAAATACACGCGGCCCTTAGCTTCAGCGCCGACGAAACTGCCCATGAACTTGCGATCAGGGTGAGGTAAGTCTGATCAGTGGGAGGTGGTGAGTGCCCATTCTGTGCGTCGTACTATCTGTTCTGTGACATAGGCAGTACTAGCTGCCTCCCTACCATGAACTCTTATAGCGATTCAAATGAAGGCCTAAACTAAATGGTCAAAAAATTTAGTACCATGATATCAACTAGACAATCATGTCATGGTATAAAATTTTTTGAGAATTTAATTTAGGTCTTCATTTGAATCGCTATAAGGATTGTCTTTGGCTATCTTGTCAAAACGACATGGGTCTTGATATTTTAATTATTTTTCTCGTGTTATTTTAAGTTTTATTGTGTTTATCCAATTTATATTTGGTTGGTAATTTAGTCAAAGACTTTCCAAGGGAATTTTGAAAGAAAAGTCATCATTTCTTTCCAAATTTCGTTTGTTTACGTTGCTAAGCGACAATAAAACTAATACACTTGACACTGGCAAAATTGTGGCAAATAAGCCACAGAGTCCATAAAAGAAGAAGAAGAAGAATCGCTATAAGAGTTCATGGTCCCTGGTCAGTGTTTACCGTAGCATAGCGGCTACGGCGTAGCAGCGTAGCTTGCATAAAGCTTACAATTGCCCGTAGCCCGTAATTATCTGGTACCCATAACACAAGCTCTGCTTAGCTTGGGGCTAGATGATGCTGTGTGGGTTGTCCAGTATTTTTTTTTTTTAATGCTAAAGTCTGTTTTTTTTTATCCATCTAAAGTGGCAACCAAGCGTACGGCCCACAAGATGATAAGCGGTTACCGCAGCCTATGGACGCTTGCAATACCAGAGGTATCACTCGCGGGTTGCCTTGTGGCATAGATCGAAAGTCTCATGTGCCAGTAATTTCACCGGAAACCATACCCTTCACACCGGAACACAGTGCGAGCATTACTGCTTTGCGGCAGAAATATGTGTGGTAGTACTTCCCCGGACGTGTTCTATCACAAAGAACTTTACTATTAAAACTGTACTGGACTGTGGGTGTGTGTGAATGTTTGCTACCACGTATCTCCGTGACGTCTTTACCGATTGTGATTATGGGGGTTATGAGTTGTGAGTATCCCCTACTCTAATGATAGGTAATCTTCATGAGGGGACACAAATAATAATATTATAAATTGTTACACACATACTGTTTTTATTTTTTTACTTTAGTTTAAAGAGTTACATGTCTAAACCTAGCGAGTGGGGAGAAACGACTGGCGACGCGGCACATAAAACCTACGCGTCAGCCCGATTTCCTGTGGCTGTACTAGGAGTGGGCTATAACAGGTAAAAAAAGAAACCTGTTCCGCCTGTTCCAGTTCCAGTAAAATAACAGTTCCAGAAACCTGTTCCAAAATAACAGCAATAACAGTGGTTGTGTTGTAACATAGTTCGTGTAGAAATTTAAACATTTGGTAGGGTAACAGTGCTAAGGAACAGTTTGAGTGCATGTTCCTGAAATGAAAACCATCCTTAATGCTTAACAGGATAACGCGAAATTAGGAATCTTTAGTCTTTGTAAAAGTTTTCCAAATTTTCCAATCCAAATCAAAAATAATTTTACTGTAATGTATTATGTATGTTTTACAATGCAACTATTTTTTGCATTATTATGAATGAAATGTATACAACAGTATTTTTTTCTGTAAAAAAATGAGCCCATCATTTCCGAACGAATGCAACACCTGTTCTCTGCTTGTAACAGTAACAGACAGGCATAACAGCTGCTATCTCGTACCAACAAAGGTAAGCTGTGTAAGCTAGAATAGAGAAGAGCATGTTCCGTGGCGTTATCTCTTTCTAACAAAAGTAAACTCCATACGCTAGAATAAAGAAAATCATGTTTCTGCAGATTTGGGCTGTTGTGGAACTAGAACAGTTTCTCTTAGGTCTAGACAACAGTTCCATACTGTTCTAAAGTGAAACCTGTTGTTTTTACCTGTTTCGATATATACGCCTCACTCCTAGGCTGTACCCAGCCGCCACAGTGTAGAGATGACTAACACATAGGTTACTTTTATCCCGGAAAAATTTACTGTTCCTGTGGGATAGCATAAAAACTGCATAAAACGCGGGTGAAGCCGCACGGGTTAGCGCAACTCGTTATAAATATGAAAAAAAGATGAAAAAGATACATGTTTAATTATTATTTCTGTTGTTCCAGAGACCAATGGTGCAGTTACCTATAGTGGTAAGTACAGTGCAGTGTTGTAGACTGTAAATAAAATAAAAATAAAAATAGCCTGTATTTCCTTCTAAAAAAAACATTTAGGTAATACATAAATACTTTAAAAAAACGCATGCAATTTGTAATTGTTATAAAACACTGTCCATTTATGTAATTATATAAAGATTTCACTTTATTCTTCTAATTTCATTATGTTTAGTTATGTTTTGTCCGAATCGACAGCAACTTAGTCTATCTCTGTCGATCGCTTCTTGTTGCGTCTAGCCGTCTCTTTCACACCTACAGTGAGATAAGATAAGATAAGATAAGATAAGATAATTTATTTATAAAAAAAAAGTGGTTTGCCATATACAATAAACTTAGCTTACAATAAAATGATGGTTAGGTATATTTTAAGAGTAGTAGAGTTCTCTGTGATAGAGCTCGTCCGGGGAAGGACTACCACCATACCTATTTCTGCCGCCAAGCAGTAATGCTCGCATTGCTGTGTTCCGGTGTGAAGGGTATGGTTTCCGGTGAAATTACTGGCACATGAGGCTTTCGATCTTAGCCTCAAGGTGGCAACCCGCGAGTGATACCTCTGGTATTGCAAGCGTCCATAGGCTGCGGTAACCGCTTACCATCTTGTGGGCCGTACGCTTGGTAGCCACTTCAGTTGTATAAAAAAAAAAAAAAAAATATTATTACTAGTGCTTCAAAATCAAAATAATTTATTCCACTCAGATACAAAATACACTTGGAAAAGTCTCTAGAGTAATAATAATAATAATAATAATATTTTAATTAGTAATAATAAGGGTTTACAAAAACTTACCATCTAGAGCATTATTAAATATTATTGATGTTTCTTAGACTAATAAAAATAATAAAATTTACGTACCTACGTACGAGTTCAACAGGATCTACAGTACAATAACTATAGAGATGGTAAGTTAATGTTTTACATAGTCAAGTGACTACCCTCCGTACTAGTTCTCACTGTATGACGGCAGGGCGTCGAGAGAGTACCTATGTAAATACAATAAGTTAGGAGTAATCTAATATCTATAATGTCCAATTTAGTAATAAAAATAAGCACATACCTAACAAAAAATTATATTTAAAAAAACAAGTCAATAACTTTAACTTTAACTTTAACTTTATACCTATTTCTGCCGCCAAGCAGTAATGCTCGCATTGCTGTGTTCCGGTGTGAAGGGTATGGTTTCCGGTGAAATTACTGGCACATGAGGCTTTCGGTCTTAGCCTCAAGGTGGCAACCCGCGAGTGATACCTCTGGTATTGCAAGCGTCCATAGGCTGCGGTAACCGCTTACCATCTTGTGGGCCGTACGCTTGGTTGCCACTTCAGTTGTATAAAAATAAAACGTTTTTAACTTTTAACTTTATTTATTCATTTTTTCTTAGTGCTAATACAACTTATAGCTAATTTAATATTTATATACAGAGCTAATAAAAAAATTGATATGCCTGAACTAGGAAAACCTGTATTTAAGGTTAATAAATAATAGTTAATACATTTCATTGTACATTTAGGTCATCAGAGTGTAGGATTTTCCTAATAACATATTCCTAACCTTAACTAAACTCTATAAGATTAAACTGCTGCAGTTCATGGGTCAATTTATTAAATTGTTTAATATAAATATAGGAAGCTACTTCCAACTTTAGTGAGTCAATGCTTTGGAATACAAATATTATATTTATTTCTAGTTTTACAATTATGAGTCACATTTTAAGCTAAATTTATCCAAGTTCAGTTCAACAATATTTGATTCTGAAAAGTGTATTCTCAAGTCATAAGCGTAAGCAATCGACAGTTAAATAAAAAAAATAATAATAATGCTGGACAATCCACACAGAATCATCTAGCCCCAAGGGAAGCTGCTGTTAAACAGAGCTGTGTTATGAGTACTAGATGACTGATATATACTTAATACAATACAATACATAGATAGATATTTTTTATTATATATAGAAAATACCCAGAACACCCGGAACAAATATTTGTAGATTGTACAAACATTTGTCCCGAGGCGGGAATCGAACCAGCAACCTCCGCGTCGCAGGCGGACCTGCGCCCGCTGCGCCACATCGGTCGTACCCTATGTAAGTTAGACTTACATAGGGTGCCGGCAAAGTAAGTTCGTATGACTCAGTGGCCAACTCTGGTGACGAAGTATAGGCCGCCCGAAGGCGTCCGTCATGGCCTAACAACTTTGAAAAAGCCGGAACCAATCGCCGGAAAGTGAGTACGCGGAACCGTGCTTGACTTCGTTGATCTATTGTGAACACAGAAATCGGAATTTATTTACATTTCTGTGATTGTGAACAACTTAGCCAGCTACGTCACGAGCACTTTAAATATGCACACTCCGACCACTCTCAATAAAAATTATGTTTAATGTATGAAACAAACGCGTCGTAATCGCCACATGCATAGTTTCTGTACGTAAGCGGTGCCATATGTGAGTGTCATGTTTGGCTATTATCGCAAGAGCGAGATAGCACGCTTTCGCCCGCACATGAAAGAGTGCACTGCGTGTGCATAAAATCAAAATAAACGCGTGCATAATAGCCCTTAGCTTCATAGCTTCAGTGCCGGCGAAAGGTGCCAGCGAACTGGCGATCGCGGTGGAGTAAAACCGGTGGGAGGTAGATAGTGGCCATTCTATACGTAGTACTTATTCTGTTCTGTGAAATAGGGGTGAATTCAACCCTTGTTTGAGAATCAGATCATACTTGAATAGTAAGCCTCTCGGCCTTGTATCTAGACTTAACCTTTTGTTAAAAGTAGCTTATTGAGTTCAAAGCAACTCTGTTAAGTACTCTTCATGAAAATGTTTTTTTATATCAGAAAATGATGAGACAGACAATTCGTTTGCCTTATGATAAGCGCCACGCATGACTATTGCAGTTGCAGTACATATAAAGTATGATTTACATAGTCACTAGCAATGTCTTCTTCTTCTTCTTTTATGGACTCTGTGGCTTATTTGCCACAATTTTGCCAGTGTCAAGTGTATTAGTTTTATTGTCGCTTAGCAACGTAAACAAACGAAATTTGGAAAGAAATGATGACTTTTCTTTCAAAATTCCCTTGGAAAGTCTTTGACTAAATTATTAACCAACATTACCCCTCCATTTCAATTACTTACACTTGTGCTAAGTAAACCAGTTAAATTGGATAAACTGCCACCGAATTTACGCAATAAAACTTAAAATAACACGAGCTTTTTTTATTTTTGTATGGCCTTTGCTTCATAGGCAATTAGCCAAAGAAAAATAATTAAAATGGGAGGACCCATGTCGTTTTGACAAGATCAAGAGAGAGAAACAAGAGAGAGAGAAAGACAATCCCCACTAGCAATGTCAATGCAGATCTGCTAATCAGTAAATCGTGTCTGACATAATGTAAATGGATTTGGAGTTAGTGACACATTTACAGGACGGGAATCGAACCCGCCCACCCGCCGCGTCATCGAGGTCAAAAATAGGGCAATAAAAGTGTTATTTTATTTCAGTATCATAAAAAATATCGTAATTTTATTCATGCCGTAGCTTGTTAAAGCATTTAGTGGTCATAAATCCCTTTTACAGTTATTTTAGGGTAAGTAAATGACCAAAGCAATGATAGTCTAGTTGTAGTGACCCCGCCTTCCGATCCTTAGGTCGTGGGTTCGAAACCGGTCGTGCACCAATTATTTCTATAAGAAATATTTACATGCGCAATACTGCTCTCAAACGGGGAAGGAAAACATCGTGAGGAATCTGGCAGAAAAGAACTAGAAATTCAAAGACATGCGCCATCCACCAATCCGCATAGGGTCCGCGTGGACTCAATCAGTCTCGCTTGAGAGTAGGCCAATGACCCAGTAGTGGAAACATTAGAAGGCTGTCACAGCAACTCGTGTCACATCAACGTTTGGAGCGCGCTCGTGACGTAGCTGGCTAAGTTGTTCTTAACAGATCAACGAAGTTAAGCACTGTTCCGCGTAGCCATCATTTAGATGGACCGCAAGTGGCAATTTCACCTGAGCGCTCCCGTGCTTTGGAGGGCACGTTAAGCAGTCGGTCCCGGCTTTTTCAAAGTTGTTAAGCCATGACAGAGGCCTTCGGGCGGCCTAGAAACTCTGTCACCAGAGATAGCCACTGATTCATACGAACTTGCTTACTTATGAACTCCACGCTATGGAACAAACATCTGTTCCGTAACTCCGTAGCGGGAATCGAACCTGTAACATTTCGCTTCTCAACCGGGCTCTATCCCACTGCGCCAATGTCAAAATGTGAAATGACCAAATCCACCTTCTAGACAAAGCCTGGGATATTTCAACATTAATATATGTTACAACTACCAACTTAGACACCCATAGGGCGAGATTGGAAGGGGTAAATGGAGCTTTACCCCCTTTTACCCCTCTACCTTTTACTCCTCTTTACCCCCTTTATACATAAACTATGCTTAGCACTTTATTGTTCTACGAACTACTCAGTAGAATGCTGGGCCGCCATTAATGAATGTAGAGTGAGAGATGATAGCAAAAAATTTTAATTCTTTATTGCAAAAAAATAAGATTGTACAAAGGGAGGACTTAATGCTATGCAGTATTTCTACCAGTCATCCTTAGCTGGTGAAAAAGTAAAGGTAATTTTTTTTTATTTTTTTTAAGCCAGCAAGACAAGACAATTAAGGCGCCTGCCTGATGTTAAGCACCGCCTATTACAGAAGCAGTGCCACCCAAAGCTTAAAGATTCGTGGCACTGCACTGCACTTATCACCCCGAGACATTGTTGTGAAGTCTCTTTCGCCCTGTAATTTCACTTGCTACAGTGCCCTTCAAACCTAAACACAGTGCTTGGAGGCAGCTTTCTGTTTGAAATAAAAAATATTTGTATTTTTGTATTTTGTAGAATATCTGACCCTACGGATCTTTGTTAGCTGACGTCAAAATGGAGGAGGTTATCAATTCGACTGTATGTTCTCTGCCATTATGAATTGATTTTGATGATGATTTTTCTGATTGGTAGGTTCAGAGGCTTCAGAGGTGGTCCCGTATAACTTTTTACGAAACTTTTAACTTTTGACTTTTTCAGTAGATTTTTGAAAAATCTTAAAAAACCGTGTCAAAAACTACACCACCGCATCACAATCCATCGAAACGTTTATGTAGTTTGAAGTCGGCTTTTTCCAGACACATCAACGAAGACAGATGCACTTCTTTTGTGTTGTCACCTTATTATTCTGTAGTTGCTTTTCAAAATGTTCATCAGCTAATAGACACTGCTGGACATATTGACCTGTTTTTTTTATTTTTTTTTATACAACTAAAGTGGTAACCAAGATTACGGCCCACAAGATGGTAAGCGGTTACCGGAGCCTATGAACGCTTGCAATACCAGAGGTATCACTCGCGGGTTACGACCTTGAGGCTAAGATCGAAAGCCTCATGTGCCAGTAATTTCACCGGAAACCATACCCTTCACACCGGAACACAGCAATGCGAGCATTACTGCTTGGCGGCAGAAATAGGTATGGTGGTAGTCCTTCCCCGGACGAGCTCTATCACAGAGAACTCTACTACTCTTAGATGCTCCAAGTGAAATGACGCCATCCATAGACTTTCAGCTACCGCTCTAATGTCATCGGTCCATAGAGTGCTTAGTCTATTAAGCTTTGTTTTATAGTTCGCTGTTCGAATGGCAACCTTTATTTTCTTGCGGTTATTGCTTCTAAGACGTCGTTATTACCAACATTTTTTGAAGAAATGTCAAAGACCTTTAAAATAGTTTAGTTGAGTAGCTTTTTATTATTCGAGCTTACTAATGTGTCTTATGTGTTCCTAAATTTCATTATTCTATTCTAAAATTCATATAAAAATATATTGTTAACAAAAGATTGAAAACGTTAGAAGGGCAGTGGGGAAGTTTATAAGAGTAGTAAAGTTCATAGTGATAGAGCTCGTCCGGGGAAGGACTACCACCATACCTATTTCTGCCGCCAAGCAATAATGCTCGCATTGTTGTGTTCCGGTTCGAAGGGTATGGTTTCCGGTGAAATTACAGGCACATGAGACTTTCCATCTAACGTCTCAGGGTGGTAACACGCAAGCGATATCTATGATGTTGCATGCGTACATAGGCTACGGTAACCGCTGACCATCAAGTGGGCCGTACGCTTGGTTGCCACTTTAGTGGTAAAAAAAAAAAGTAGGCTAAATATGATAATAATAATCCAACTTTTGTAATGCAATTTTATAATTTTTGCAGTATCTCAACAGGGTCACAGGTTATCATAACGACTATCCAACCAAAAAAAAAGATTATTTATCTAAATAAGCTCCTGTCTGTAGGCGGACGCTGTACAGTAACACTGGGCGTCGCTTTTCAGTGGGCGGGGACACGCCCAGCGCTCATAAGAACCTTTTGAATACAGCATTTCGAACTACTAGCTTTTTAATTAACATTTTTAGCAGCCAGCTCTTGTTTTGTCTGCTCGAAATTCAAATAGTTGAGAAAATAATAAGGTTTTAGTGCTAGAGTTTTCATGTTGGTGTAACGAACGTTGGAATACTTTGTTTTTTTTATTATAGCAACGCTGATATTTTAAAAGCTTTCTAAACCTTGATGTTTTGGGTCTAAATTGTGTAAATACTTCAGTAAATACAATCATAATACTTCCTTTATGCATAAGAAAATGTCAAATGTGCAAATCGCACGAAGCCATGAAAAAAAAAAACTTTTTATTTCTGTTTTGGCGAATATAAAATTTCTGATGACGTAAGGTAATTTCCAAACGCGTCGACGATGCAGGTACTTTTGCTTTGGAAATTCTGGTACAATTCCATCGAACTTCCTTCTAAATAAGTAGGTAAATTATACCTACTGTTTGTTTACATGACTTTTCCTCAAACAAAGTAATAAAATAATACAGGGACAGGTAAATGATTAGTTTTCAGCGATAACACACTTATGATTTCCATTGAGTCAGTAGCCTAACTCTAAATTCGAGCAAAGTCAGTGCTGACCCGCTACTGACCTAATGTAAATGCTGCCGGGTCAGTATACTGACTTCAAATTCTCGCGTACTGACCCTTTGTAAACAGAGAGTCAGTTCTCAAAGTCAGCACTGACTTAATTTGGAGTCAGTCACTGACCCAATGTAAATCGCACTTGAGTTTACATAATAAGTAAGTCGTAGAAAAAAAAACCATACTTAAACTGACTTTTTGGCAAAGTTACGAAGTTCTGTTACAGCAGTTAGTAAGTAAAAGTAAAGTAAAAGCTCAGGTAAAAGTAAAGGCATATATTTGTGACGCAAGTATACGAGAAAAACACAGAACTCTACAAAAGAGTACATCATGACACACAGCCTTCTAATATTCCCACTGCTGGGACACTGGCCTTTTCTTGACTCAAGCGACCCAATGCGGGTCGGTAGAAGACAAATGTCTTTCGGATTTTTAGTTTTTTGACATGCCAGTTTCCTCACGACGTTTTCCTTCACCGTATGAGAGCACTGGCATCGCTAACATATTTTTCTCCGAATAGAAAAATCTATTGATGCACGCACGTGGTTCAAACCCACGACATTAGGATTGGAAGGCGGGGTCACTACCACTAGACCACCAATGCTAAGAAGAGTAGATAAAAATGGCATTTTATTTAAAGAAAACTTAAAGAAAACTGTGTTTGTTCTCTACATTTCTAGCTTGCTAGCCTGCTTGTGAGAAATTAATATTGTTACTTGGTTACTTTATTTTGTGCAATTTGATGAGGTTTATTTATCGAATTTATCCTCAGCTCGTGCATTCAACGAGCTTTTCCTTAAAATGACATCATAATCATAATCATAATAATCATTTATTTAACGTCATTTATTTATTCATCATTGTAATTCCTGTGTATTTTTTTGTTAACACATGCTTCACCTCGACTACTAAGCAAAAAAAAAAAAACAACAATATTAAAATGGAAAGTAATGTCAAATCAGGCAATCCTTCAACGCGATTTCAATCCTAATTTAATTGACTGCTGTCTTTTTGTAATCTTGAAACAAGGTTGAAATTGGCGATACTTTGTCATGAAATGTCAATTCCAATACTTGTCCAATACCAATCCGTTCAAGAGTAAGGCCCCCAATATTTGTGACAAATGATTAATAAAAGCTCTACTCAATTAGTGCAAAAAGACAGTGTGGAATTAAAGGTTTTTCTCTTGTTCTTAGCAAACAAAAAAATTAATGTTTATTCCGTTTTAAATTCCTAGAGCCAGTACGGAATAAAAATATTTTTTATGAAATGAAATAAAATAAAATAAAATTAAGTGAATTTGATTTGCAACAAATATATACCTAGTCTTAGTTGTTTAAATCAAGACTTCTTACAAGAAAATTACTTTGAAATAAACCCAGCCTCCAGTAATGATGAAGTTAGTTACCTAATGCTCCATATTCTCCTATACCACTGAGTGTCAGACTGACGAAACTGTCACATAAATTCTAATTCCCCACAGATGAATAGTGGGCGATCGATAGCGCTAAATCATCTTCCAATAAAAATGTCAATGGCCTCCCGCTAAACCTGACCACAATTACACCGAAAAGTACAAAAAAGTTGAAATCTTTTTTAATAGATTAACGGATATTGTGGGTGGTGGAATACTGCGAAGAATAAAGATGGTTGGAGAGATTTGGGGAGACCTTTGTCCAGCAGTGAGACGAAATAGGTTAAAAATTTACCACTTGTTTTTGTCATTTTATGCTGATGTTTCGACGCTGTTTCGAAGCTCTTCTTCATGAGTAGGTACCGCCTGTGGTGGTAAATAAGCCGTTAATATGTTAAAATTATATTTTAAATTTTATAAGCTATCATTATGAATCGTCACTAACAATTTTATTTATTATTAGGTACTAACATTATCATTCAATTCATGACATACTTACCTATCTATCTACTTTTTTAATATGAATACCTAATGCATAAACCTCGGCCTTTCTCCATGTTGCAATACCCTAATAACAGGGTTCATGTGTGATACTACTTATTCTGTAACAACTACATAATGTACCATATGACAGAAATAAATGTATTGATTGATTGATTGATAAAAAATAATTTTATTTTTGTAACCACTATAGTTTCAACTATTTAAGTTGAAATCTGTTAAATTATCCTGGAGTTTGTTTATAAGCAGTACAATAATAAAATTTATTAGTAACAATCATTACAATATTGCTATATTAGTACTTCTGCTATTGAGAAAAAATTGTCTTTCTACTTTAAGTGGATAGTAGCTTAGGATTTTCCTCTCTATGTAATATAAGTTGTTCTAATAGCTAGAAACTACAAATGTCCAAGTG
This sequence comes from Colostygia pectinataria, assembly GCA_951394395.1. NCBI lineage: Eukaryota > Metazoa > Arthropoda > Insecta > Lepidoptera > Geometridae > Colostygia > Colostygia pectinataria. The sequence continues at coordinate 6,870,317 of OX596372.1, read as the reverse complement.
AAGTACATTTTTTGTTAAAGTGAAATAAAGTTTAGTGAGATACAATTGGATGACGTAATAAAAATGTTTAGGTATGTGCCGTTTTGCCTTTAGAAAAAAAATAGTTTGCAGAATTTATAAGAAGTAAAACCTAATTTATTGCAACGTCTATTTATATTTATTTCGTCAAGCACTTTATGTACACAACTTTATGTATTTAATAATTACTTATCCAATATTTCGCTTTGTGCCTTTTTAATAACAATATTAAATCGTTTAACAACAGATTTCATCTAACAGTTTATTGTGCACCATATTTTTGATAGTACAAGACGTGTTCGTTTAACAGTTTAATAAATGATTACATGTTACCACCAGTTTGCACATTAAAACTAAGTTTTTTTGCGTGCAATCAAGCATTCAAATTTGCATATAAAACACGTGTGTTGCTCAGTATGATCGATGACATTTGATAGATGATTTCCGCGCTCTCATGCAGAGATGGCAAATAATATCCTAATATTAAGTAAGAGTAGTAGAGTTCTCTGTGATAGAGCTCGTCCGGAGAAAGACTACCACCATACCTATTTCTGCCGCCAAGCAGTAATGCTCGCATTGCTGTGTTCCGGTGTGAAGGGTATGGTTTCCGGTGAAATTACTGGCACATGAGGCTTTCGATCTTAGCCTCAAGGTGGCAACCCGCGAGTGATACCTCTAGTATTGCAAGCGTCCATAGGCTGCAGTAACCGCTTACCATCTTGTGGGCCGTACGCTTGGTTGCCATTTCAGTTGTAAAAAAAAAAATTACCTATAATTGAAAAAAATTACGAAGGATGGTGAAAAAAAAGGTGAAGGATAGAGCAGATTTTAAAATGCTTGTGCCCAGTGGTTTAAATAAAGTGGCTGTGGAACCGATTTCAATGTACCTAGTCACGTTCATTATAATTCAAATTTAGGAAAAGTTAAACCCTACGATTGAAACTACACCAGCTAATAAAACAAAGTGACTTATAAATACAATTAAATAGTGTATTGAAAATAAATTTAAATGAAAATAACTCGGGATTCAGGTTTTACTTTGATTACCTGCCCAAAGATAAATAACTAAATTAAGATTCGGTTCTTTTTTAATTTGTATGATTACTAATTGACTGTCTTTGTTTATACACTCTTAACCTTTAATAAACATACTTATAACACGTGTCGTATGTAGTACCACCACCCACACCATGCGATCATCACCTATGAGTCTACGTATTAAGTAGGTAGCCTACCTACCTACATTAAAATACACAAATAAACTCAAAGTAAACTGGAAATATGCAAAAAATGCGGAACCCGGTGACCTTGTGTAAACAAGTCGTATAATTTTAGCGGATTCAATTTGCAAACACAACAACAATAAAATACGTATTACGTTTGGTTAAAAGCACGGTGTCGACTGAAGCGTTGTTTGAACCAACAGAAAATTCTGCTAAACAGTAGTCTATGGAAACTTGCAATGCCAATAAATTCAAATGAACTAGAGCTAGAGCACATGTACCTGTAATTTTACGTAGATAAGTAGGTTACCTAAACTTATTAATTGTATAGTGAACATATACACTATTATACACTAAAATGTACGTAGCAACGCTGGCAGGCGCGGCGCGTGACGTCAAAATGACGTGCTATAGTAGACAGTGGGTTTTTTATGGTATGTTGATAGGAGGAATAAGGAAAGATATAATTATTTATTAGACTGAATATTATGATAAAGTTTTAGTGACCGTGCCAGAAGTGAATTCAGATTTAGACGAACACCTGTTTTGTTGGTTTTCTACAATATTAAATTAAATAAATGTTTGTGAGTTCAGGAAGATACACAAACTACAGTGAACTAAAATGAAATTAGTGAAAATTAATCGATCAGCTTATAAAGTGTTGCTAATTTGCTTTAAGGGTGTCTTGCACCTGAGGTGACGCAACTAAAAAATACTTGGATACCGTAGTTACGTAATTAGTTACAGAAAACGATTAACTAGATCTATGGACTTATTTTATTCAAATAAAGTAGTCTAAGTGTGGCCTAGCGAACACAAAAAGGTGTTGTCACATCAAGTCTAAGACGCAGATTCGGTTTAAATCGCGCTCATAAAAGATATTTTATTTTACTTATTATTGTTAATTAATAGATTACTATCTATCTATCTATCTACTTGCGTTAGTGTAATAATACCGAATTAATTTACCATCAAGTATTTACATAAGTTTTGTAAAATGATATTATGCCTTGTTACACTACAGTGTAAATTCGTCCGCGCATGCGCTCATCCCTCATATTGGTTTATAATTGAAATAAATTCAGTTTCTCCCCACAGACTTGCTGAAAACTGATTACTTTCGTAACTTGTTTACTGTTAGTTTTATATGATTGAACTTTTTATAATTTCAGCCAGTCAAATGAGTTTTGTTTTACTTTGATATTTGCATGCTATTTCAGTGCACTCTTTTTAAACGTAAGAGGAAAAGAGGCATAACACAAAATAAGACTGGTTACTCGGTGTGTTTTGAAGTAAAAAAGCTTTTATTACAAGAAATGTAAAGCAAAATTGCGTTGCGGCAAAATAAACATTTTGCATCGTCAATATTTTCGCGCTCGCCGCCGCGCATGCGCCCTCCGCTCCCAAACCAACACGGATCCTGTCAAAAATATGCAAATTAATCCATAAAAAAGCAATTTAGCAATCCACTACAACGCCATTAATAGTTGGAAGGCTATTTTTCAAAATGGAAAACAATAGATTTGTCGGGAATCGGTTTTTGAGGGATTTTCTTGATGGTGTGCGTTTGTTGTTGTCCCGTTCGGCGGCCACGGCGCATGCTCCGCGCGAATGTTTATATTATTTGTATTTGAGCTGTGTATCAAGTAAACTATAACTACCACAGGCGTAGCGCCAATACTGAGGGGCACTGCCCGCCCCACCCCTCCCTGGTAGTTAAATATTTCTTGCTTATTTCGCTAGCATTGTTGTTGCCGCGGCGTCGAAGGCTGTTGTGTATTGTTTATACGCGCGCGACCAAATATTTTAATACAAACAATTCAGATTTAAGATATAGCCTTTTTTATATTGTTCGGTCGGTTTTTTCTTGTATTTTGAGAGGGATGCATCAAATTGCATTGGGGTAAATAATTTGCATCAAGAACTGCAGTCCAGCCGGTGCTTATGAGTGGTAGTTATTGTCGCTGTTTAGTGTTTTGGTATTTTTATTTTTGATTACTGATTGTTTTAATTAACGTCGCGTTTGCCGCGAGTGAAATAATGTTGGGCAACGGATTTTTTGCATCGAGTGCGTAAGTTTTTGTGTGAAACGTGATTTTTCCAGTTATTGCTAACATTTGCAACGGTGTCTTGGTTTTATAATTTTATTGCATTCTTATTCGTAATCAAAAACAAGTTTTCGGCATATATCAACAAAATTAATTATTTTATACGTTTAATTTAAATAAATTCAGATATTTTCCTGGTTTTGAAAACACTATAATACGCCAACAGTTTTAACAAAATTATCCTCTAAAATTGTTTTTTGACAAAACAAATGAATTTAGCGAAATAAATGTTTTACAATCGTTTCCGCACGGAGGAAAGTTCGAAATTCAAAGTTGGAACTTATAAGCACGTGGTCTGTCGCTCATGTGCTCCGCGCCCGGCCAATCACAGCGTCGCTCATCAGCGGCTGGCCAATGGGAAGGGGCCACTGAAAAGCGCTACTTTTGACAGCTGATAAGAGACACGCGGGAAATGCATTTTCTTTTCTAAATTATCTACTTCACTTCACTTCTTTGTTTATGGAAATTAATGGTTTAGTTGAGTTAATTTAATATTATGTCTGACTTTTAAGTACTTATGTATAAGCAAGTAAAAATTTTTTTTTTTGAATTGATAGCTGATTTAATACCTACTGGGTAATTACCATATTTAACTTAGCATTTGAATAGAGTACTTTTTTATCGTTATTTTTGAATTAGATACTTACTAAAATTAAAACGCTTTGTTTTATAGTGTAACTAGATTTCACCCGCGGCTTCACTCGCGTAAAATGAAGAAACTGGACACCTCACATGCACCCACCATGGGGACAGATTTAAAGGGTTTAAAAAATGTTTTATTTTAATCCAGGCTAGTTAGTTACATAAGGGTCAAATTTCACCCTAATCCGTTCAGTGGTTGTGACATTAAAGAGTAACAAACTTACATCGAAACATACAAAGACTCGCATTTTTTTATATTAGTGCGACATGGATTTTCGATTGATAAATAAATATTTCACTTTATTAAAATCATAGAGAATACACGACATAGGGAATACACGTTAAAATAAACAATAAAAACTTCATATTTAATTATGTACTAGATACATTCAATTATGGGCTGCTTTATCACTAAATGCGATCTCTTCCAGTCATGATGTCGTAGATTATTCTAATTTAATTGACGTACGAAAGTGACTAACCTTACTAGGTACCTATATAAACTAACTGTAAGTAATGTACAATAATTTCCAAAATTTTATTTTCTAATTGTGATTGCTTACGTGAAATTATTTCACCGATAAACAAACATGAAGAAAGTCATGCCCCGTCTGTATTCAGAATAGTGCCGTTTTAAAATACGCATTTTGGCACGTCTGGTTTCATTCGCACTTTCGCGTGACATAAATCACTGGAAATTAAGTTTTAGCTAGAAAACGTTGCAAGCGGCGATAAATGTCACTTCACTTGGTTAAATAATTGCGTAAGTTGTTGTAATAGAAATATCCATAGGTGCACGACCGGGTTCGAACCCACTGGTGACACTGTTGGTCTAGTGGTAGTGACCCCGCCTTCTGACCCTAAGGTCGTGGGTTCGAATCCGGTCGTGCACTAACGATTTTTATATTCGATGTGCGCAATGCCAGTGCTTTAATAAGGAAAACATCATAAGGTAACCGACATGTCCAAGAACTAAAAGTTCGAAAGACATGTGCCATCCACCAATCCGCATTGGGTCCGCGTGGTGGATTAAGACCCAATCACTCTCCGAGTAGTAGACCAGAGTCCCTGCTTTGGGAACATTAGAAGGATGATGATGATGAAAATAATACTGAGCATGTGACATGTGCGTGTCATCCGTGCGTGTTATTACGCACGTCTGTAATTCCCTTGGTTGAGTTACATTCCTACATTGATCAGACCAGATCAGAGGTTCTCTAGTATCATTATCTTAATAGCCTTCTAATGTTCTCACTGCTGTGAGACTGGCTTAATCGAGTGAGCTCATATAATCAGTGCGAAAATATAAAAAAAAAAATGGAAAATCCACACAGCATTATCTAGCCCCAAGCTAATCAGAGCTTGGTGTTATGGGTACTCGATGACTTTGCAGATCGTACAGACATTTGTCCAAAGGCGGGAATCGAGTCCACAACCACCTGCGTCGCTACACACACACACACACCCACACACACAGGTCACAGGTGGATTTTCGCCCGCTGTGCCACTCGGTCGTCTTACCATCGAGTATAGGAGCACTGGATAAAACTGATTTTATTGATACAAATGCCAAATTCTCGATCCAGAAGTTTTATCGAGAGTAAATGTCAAAATATTTGAAGTAAAGTAAGTTCGTATGAGTCAGTGGCCAACAATGGTGACTACGAAGTTAACATACCGCCTTCGCCTCCATCATGGCCTAACAACTTTGAAAAAGCTGAGACCGACAAGGCTACCCGTAAGTGATACCTCTGGTATTGCAAGCGTCTATAGGCTGCGGTAACCGCTTACCATCTTGTGGGCCGTACACATGGTTGCCACTTCAGTTGAATAAAAAAAAATTGCTTGATTGCCACCACTTAGGCACAGAGTACACTTAGGTGAGACAAAAAAGAATTTAGAGTAGGTTTTAGTTTGGCAAATCCTATGTGCGTATCCAGTCATCTAAATTGGAGTCCAATCAAATGAATTTAATTACAATTGCACTTTTTCATAGTTCTGTCCTGATTGGAGAAAATTCTTACTGCTTCAACATGTTATGCGGCAAAATGGTCTGTAAACGGGATTATTCCCATCTGTCACCTAGTTTTGTCAACCTAAGGTGATCAGATCTGTCACCTTATCAGTAACAAGAGGAAGAATAGACCTTCTGTCGCCCTGTCATTAACAGATACACAGAGGGATAATATTTATTCTTGCTTGTCCTCCAATTTAAAAAAAATATTAAACACATGCAGTACGTATTTGATTCTAGAAGTCACACAAATGGATGAGCTGCTAATATATTTCAACTTTAAGCTTTGGGTAGCACTGCATCTGCAATAGCCAGGCGGGGTGCTTAACATCAGGTAGGCGCCTTGTTTGTCCTGTCACTTGCTGACAAAAAAAACATTTTCTGTTAATTACGTAAGGGCTCGCGGTAAACGCATTTCACTCGAATTTTTAGGTTAGTTAGTAGTTTTCATGAGCACCGGTGGTCTAGTGGTAGTGACCCCGCCTTCCAATCCTAAGGTCGTGGGTTCAAACCCGGTCGTGCACCGATGGATTTTTCTGTTCGAAAAATTTATGTTCGCCATGCCAGTGCTCTCATACGGTGAAGGAAAACATCGTGAGGAAACCGGCATGTCCAAGAACTAAAAATTCGAAAGACATGTGCCATCCACCAATCCGCATTGGGTCCGCGTGGTGGATTAAGACCCAATCACTCTCGCCTGAGAGTAGGCCAGTGTCCCAGCAGTGGGAACATTAGAAGGCTGTCATGATGAGTAGTTTTCATAGTTGAACTCGTCACCAGCCCCCCTACCATGAACTTTTAGAGCGATTCAAATGAAGACCTAAACTAAATTGTCAAATAATTTTGTACCATGATATAAATTAGACAATCATGTCTTGGTATAAAATTTTTTGAATGAGTTTATTTTAGTTTATTCTTGTGCCGTCATCTCACAAGATTCTCTCAGAATAGCAGTGCTGCTCCGCTACCTCCTGCGTACGCGGTGCAGCTTTTGCTGAGACAGGACCTTTTGACCCTTAAGCGCGATGTTCATTATAATATGTATACTATATGTACTATCTATATCTATCTATAGTGTGTTTTTTTTATGTATTGGTATGTTTCTTTAAGTATGATCTTGGGGGTCAATAAAAATGTTTTCTTTCTTTCTTTCTTTTAGTTTAGGTCTTCATTTGAATCGCTCTAAGAGTTCATGGAAGGGGGCAGAGTTTGACACTGACTCGTAGGGTCAAACTTACTTACTTTATGCATAGTTTTAGGCACAGTTTTTTAGGATCCGAGTGTTTCTTTGCAGATATTGGTGTCGATTCTGCTGTAACATTTTCTGAACTAAACTAACTAAAATTGTTGCCGTCCTTTTCTAATGAATTAAAATACAAAGGACCGCGATACTTTTAGTTAGCTAAGTTTAGAAAATGCAAGTAGTATTTACAAACAACAAGATGAAACCTGGTTAACTATAGAATTCTATCGTATACTATAATCTTGGATGGGCTATGTAAAAATATCCAATAATATATATTAAAATAATAAATTAAATTTACTAAAATACGGCTCCTGAATAGCATAAGTTCTGGTCACCTAGTGGTAGGACTCCTCAGCAAGAGTCCATCTTGGTGGGTACCACCGCAGTGCCAGACATTCTGTCTCCAAGCAGCAGTGTGCAAGCTGCACTGTTTACGTTAAAAAGGCACTGTATAGTAAGTGAAATTACTAATCGAAAAAATAAGTCTAAATTTACATACAATTTTAATAAAATAAAAAAATCCATCGGTGCACAGCCGAGATTGAACCCACGATATCCTCATTAGGCTTCTTTTTTCTTTTTAACTTTTTTTTTTAATACAAAATTAAACCTGAAAAGTCGGCAAACATAAAAGGCGGCACTATAAAGCGGGTGGGCGTGTCACTTTTCAGCGGAGCGCACCGATTGGCCCAGCGAAGCTTTGATCTCGCCGCCGTCACTTTTCAGTGGGGAGGTGCGCCGCTTTTCAGGGGGAAAACTGGAATTACAGTTTTTAGTATTATTTATGTATGTTACTTGGCATTTGTAGAGTAATTAGGGCACTGGTGGTCTAGTGGTAGTGACCCCGCCTTCTGATTCTAAGGTCGTAGGTTCGACCCCGTGGACATTGGACTTTTCTATTAGAAATTACTTGTCATAAGTCAAAGAAAAAAGGAAAGAAGTCTTAGCAAAGACCATAATAGGTTTTAAAGACACGTTAGCTAACAGAGACCTGGTATAGTAAGATTAAGAGTAAGGCCCTTAGGGCCTAATTTAGTAAAGAAAAGTAGAAAAGTCTATTTCGAAACAGTTTTATTTAATTTCAGTACCTATCTATATTAAATTAACATGAATAATTATGTAAGTGGTTACTGGTTGCTTGTTATAAAATGTTGTACAAATATTCGTAGCTCTCGTAGCGCTCTCGTAGCACTGCTACGCCGCGCCATTGCAAAGGACTTGGAATTTTTAATTAAAAATTCCGCTGACTTTTTAATGAAAACTTCAAAGTTTATTATTCTTTAAAGCGCACAAAGAACGTCGATATAGATAAATCAACGTAAACGTGAATTTATAAGATACGTTTATCTCCGGATGACAATTGTCTGCGTTGAGTCAGCTTCGAACAATACGATACATAGAAAAAAAAATACAATTTAAATGAACTTAATGTTGCTTAAAATAACTATGCTAAAACAAAACAATTTTTACTAGAAAGCCAATAAAATAAGATATAAATATTATCAAGACTTGTGCAAGGCTAGAACTGAAAAACGGTCAAATAAAATGATAATAAATAAATAATGCTGGACAATCCACACAGCTTCTTCTAGCCCCAAGGTAAGCTGCTGTTAAACAGAGCTGTATTATGGGTACTAGATGACTGATTCACTTCATACAATACAACCTATGTAAGGTTTTCTAAAGGGAATGGTTCACTGAAGATGAGCAGTTAAACCAGCGATATATCGATCAGGAGTGGAGGCAATCTTACAATGTACGTCCTATTATAGCTCTTTCTTTAACAGCCTTACACTGGACAAAGGCTTTCAGAGGACGGGAACCAACAGCTTTCCGATGAAATTACTATGTTCCGGGTATTTGGAAAACGTTTTAAATCGGCGAAATAGATATTTTTTATTATATATAGAAAATACCCAGAGCACCAGGAACAAATATTTGTAGATCGTACAATTCACACAGAGACATCCACATCTGTCGTCAGATAGAAAGAGGCTTCAGAGAAAATTGTATGCAAATACAACCTTTACATGTACCTTTACATACTTTACAACCTTTATGTTTGTAAGCCTATTAGGTTAGACTAGAGATACTTAAATATTTTAGAATAAGATCCATTTTATGTAATACCTAGTTCTACAAACAATAAATTTATCTTTATCTTTATCTTTATCTTTACATATTTATACCAAACATTATTTCACTCACGCTTATTCACAATTTGTGTAAAAAACAGACAGTAATTAACAAACCATTTTAGATCTTTACATGAAAACTAAATCACAATGAGTTTTATTAGTGAAATGAATATATTATTTGATTTGATGATCTGTGACGTGCCGTGTTGAGTGTACTATATTCTAAGTGTTGGAGTGAGAGTCTTTAAGAGGAGGAGAATAGAAGATATTGAGATGCTGTATGCAGTAAGACAGGTGAGTTAAACATAGCAAGTGCTAGGATTCTTCAGCAAGAGCTCGTCTTGGTGGGTACCACCGCTGTGCCAGTTATTCTGCCTCCAAGTAGTTGAAGATGATTTATACAGCACCATAATAGTAGAGTTCTTTGTGATAGAGCTAGTCCGGGGAAGGACTACCATCATACCTATTTCTGCCGCCAGGCAGTAATGCTCGCATTGCTGTGTTCCAGCGTGAAGGGTATGGTTTCCGGTGAAATTACTGGCACATGAGGCTTTCGATCTTAGCCTCAAGGTGGCAACCCGCGAGTGATACCTCTAGTATTGCAAGCGTCCATAGGCTGCGGTAACCGCTTACCATCTTGTGGGGCGTACGCTTGGTTGCCACTTCAGTTGTATAAATTAAAAAGCATCTATTGGTAATCTATTGACATCTATTGGCAAGTTGATTGTCTTGTTGCCCACATTGGATGTGTGAAGTGCAAGTGCAGTTCCTGGGACATGTTTTAGATGTAGTAGGCTTGCCTGAAGCTTGCTTGAAGAGCACTGGTGGTCTAGTGGTAGTGACCCCGCCTTCCGATCCTAAGGTCGTGGGTTCAAATCCGGTCGTGCACCAATGGATTTTTCGCTACGAAAAATTTATGTGCGCAATGCCAGTGATCTCATACGGTGAAGGAAAACATCGTGAGGAAACCGGCATGTTCAAGAACTAAAAATTCGAAAGACATGTGCCATCCACCAATCCGCATTGGGTCCGCGTGGTGGATTAAGACCCAATCACTCTCGCTGGAGAGTAGGCCAGTGTCCCAGCAGTGGAAACATTAGAAGGCTGTCATGATGAGGCTTGCCTAGAACCTACATAATCCTCTCAGCTTAGCTAGTATAATTCACAGAATGACATGGTCAATACGTGCGGAGCTATCTAAGCCGCGAGTTTCCTCACGATGTTTTACTTCACCGTTTTTTTTTTTTTAGACGACTGAAGTGGCAACCAAGCGTACGGCCCACAAGATGGTAAGCGGTTACCGCAGCCTATGGACGCTTGCAATACCAGAGGTATCACTTGCGGGTTGCCACCTTGAGGCTAAGATCGAAAGCCTCATGTGCCAGTAATTTTACCGGAAACCATACCCTTCACACCGGAACACAGCAATGCGAGCATTACTGCTTTGCGGCAGAAATAGGTATGGTGGTAGTCCTTCCCCGGACGAGCTCTATCACAGAGAACTCTACTACTCTTACGTTTAAACCTTCCCTGGACTCACACAAATATTTTGTGGCCAATATTAACCAAATCGGTACAGCCGTTTTCGAGTTTAAGCGATTCATTATTATTTATCTATCATCATTACAGCCTTCTAATGTTCCCACTGCTGGGACACTGGCCTACTCTCAAGCGAGAGTGATTGGGTCATAATCCACCACGCGGACCCAATGCGGATTGGTGGATGGCACATGTTTTTCGAATTTGTAATTCTTGAACATGCCGGTTTCCTCACGATGTTTTCCTTCACCGTTTGAGAGCACTGGCATTGCGCGCACATACATTTTTCGAACAGAAAAATCCATAGGTGCACGTCCGGGTTTGAACCCACGACCATGGGATCGGAAGGCGAGGTCACTACCACTAGACCACCAGTGCTTTCTATTTATCTATACTAATATTCTAAAGAGAGAAGATTTGTATTTTTGTATATTTGTTGGTTACGTCAAAAACACCTGGTCCGATTTCAAATATTTTTCACCGTTATAACGCTACATTATCCTGAGTAACATGGGCTATATTTATTACTAGTGATCCGCCCCGGCTTTGCAGCGGTGCGGTTTCAATGCACCCGCGCGAAGCTTAGACGGACAGCTAGTTTTTACATAAAAGAGATTTTAATGTTTTCGCTGACACCGGCTTACTCTCGGGCGAGAGTGAGCGAGATAATGTGACTGTAAGTCTGCTGGTACACGAAGTGTTTACAAATTATAAGTTACGATATTATTGTTTGCCGTGAGGTCGCATAGCCACCCGTTGTTTTAGCAAAAATACTAAACAATGAAATACAATACGTAAACTACCGTGCTGACTCAAGCTTTAGTTGTAATAACCTCACGTACCTTCTACCACCTGAGTCATTGAGGCTCTCTATCGCGCACATAACCTTCGGTTGTATAGCGAGAGGTTGCGGGTTCGATTCCTGGTTCTCGTTTGTGTGGGTTATTGTTATATATTTTAATTAAAGTTATAGCTCATCGAGAAGGCGTTCTATAATGTAGATGATTTTATTTGCAAATTGCAATTTTTTTTTTTTTTTTTTTTTTAACTTTGACATTTTATTGATTTTTGTATTAATTACAAATTATTTTTAGTTTAATTTTAATATTATGTTATTTTCAATATTTTGTCTATGCCAATTCATAGTGTGACATGTAAATCAATAATTTACCAATAAAATGATTATTCTGATTATTCTGTTATGGGTGGTGTCATAGGCCTGTCTGGGTGCTGTTGTAGTACTAAGTACTTAGTACTCGTAGTTTCTGACACCAACGTAACATTATGTAATCCTAGACCACCCTTGTAGTCTTATTCACACTCTATACCACCGCAGTGCCAGATATTCTACCTCCAAGCAGTAGTGTGCAAGCTGCACTGTGTTAGGTTTGAAGGGCACTGTAGCAAGTGAAATTACTGGATGAATGAGACTTAATAACTCGTCTCGAGATGACGAACAGGGGGTTAACCATAAGCTCTTAAAGCAATAATTAAATAATATAACACTGTTTTTTTTGTATGCCGAAAGGTCAGTGTAACATTATTTCAATATTGCTTTTGAGCTTGTGGTTACATTAAAGCTTTGGGTGACACTACAACTGTTATGGTAAGGCTCTTAACATGCGAACGACTTGTGCGTCTTGTCATTTGCTGACATAAAAAAGGTCTTATCTTTTACAGAACGCAAGTGCGAGTACTAACTCGCCTTCCTTTTATACAAACATCTATAGCGATGCAATATTTTGCACAATTGCATATTATTGCATAACAAACTGTCTTCCGCGATGATTCTTTGTCACGTATCGATATCAGCAAGGTTAGGTGACAAATAAATATTGAATAAGCGGTTATTGTCGTTTCCTAAATAATGTACGTGCATGTGTGTTTTTATTTGAACTTCCCGTCGATTTTTACATCCAGCGACATGAATTTGATTGCTAGATTTTTATATTTATTTATTTATTTAACACTTTCACATAAATTGTAATGCTAGGAGGACTTAATGCTAATAGCATTCTCTACCAGTCATCCTGGACGTGCAGAGGTGATGGTGAGGCGTAAATAAATTGTAAATATACAAATATGCTATTAAAAATATACCTAAATATAACTACAATTACATACTTAATATTAATATAAATAGTTTACTCATAATATTAGTGTAACTATTTTTCTCTCCATTTTGTTCTGTACAACTTTAACTTGAACTCGAACTTAATAGTTACTATTTAACTTTGTTATTTGAAGCTGGATAAAAATAGTCTATCATTGACATTAACTCGAAGAGATGCGTTGAGATCTATCTCAGATTTATGCTGTTTTCGTTGTTATAGAGGAAAAAGTGAAAAACCAGATAGTTCAGTCAGACTCCTTAGCAAATGTGCGTCTATGTGGTACCAACCACCACAATGCCAGATATTCTGTTAAAAACCACTTAAACTAGGTATTAGGTATTTGAATTTTGGATTTGAGTTAGCTATCGGATTTAAATGAATTGAAGACAGTGTGCAAGCAAACTCATTTTAAGCTACTAAGTAGTAAAGTAAAGTAGTTATCTGTGCTGTGTTTATGCTAAACAAAGCCGGGTGAAAGGGCCTATCTAAGCTAGGCGATGTTATCAATGCGCATACCTAGGGATGTTATTAAAAATAGTTTACAATATAGTATGTTGGATGTTTATAATAGTGATATCAAAACATATCTCCCAACGGTGACCTCATGATGTAAATATGTTTTCATAGGGGCAAAGCATGGTGTAATAACATAGTGTTGTTACTGGGTAACCGAGAATTTTTGCTTGATTTTTGTAGCACTATTCAAAAAGCGCTTGTGACGCTGATTATGTTGTTGTTCATCAACATCAACGAAGTTAAGCTCTGTTCCGTTAGTCGCCTTACTTGCTTCGAGACCAAATATTTTTGCAGAATTCATTGTAATAATGAGATTGAGAATTGAGAGATGAGAATTGAGTACTAACTCCGATTATAATTGAAATTGGGAATTTGGGATTGGATCTGAATTGCATTAGATTCAAGGCTGGCTCCAGGAAAAGTCCTGGCAGTCAGGTATGCGACTGTTGTGTAACTAGTTCTTTTATTGTTCCCAGGGTCCGGAGCCGGCACTGAACTCGAACCCAGGTGGCGCTGTAAAGCCGCCGCTCCTCAACTCATTCGAGCTGGACCGTTGTTTGGATAGGTGAGTACATCTACATTGAGTGATCTTTGTTATTTTATTGAGAAAAACCATAATACAAATTTTTAGGTGCTTCAAATAGTTACCGTTTGAATCACTGGTCGAGTACTAGGGTTTTTTTTTAATGTAGGTTTACTAAAAAATTAATATATCATCAAATTTTCATAAGTTAATGGGCCGGTTTATTGTAACCTAACCACCCAAAAATACACGATTTGGAGGAATTTCTAATTATTTTTTATTGGAAACCGTGATTGCTTATTGCTTAGCACAGCCCAAATTAAGGTCCAAACTGGGAACACCTTTTATTTCGGGGATATAAAGATGCATGACAAAAATCTTTTCAAAACTTAACCCAAGGCGCCAATACATATTGACCGAGAGAAGGCCAGCGCGAGCGTAGGCAAATCGATGCAAAACAAGTGCTACCGTCCACACACACGTTTGGCAAGTCTAATAAATCCTACAGACTTTGGCGCTTTTTTTTTTGTTAACGGAGAGGAATCTGCATCCAGACATCCCGTTGCTTAAGGGTACGACGGGGGTGTGTGAGGTTGTCGGACTCGACGACTCACTAAGCAAATCCCCGGTGGCCAGCCTCGATGCTTGTCAAGGGGCTCCACGATCTCCTAGGACTATCAGTGGTGCCCCGCTCGGATCGCGCTCGGAGCTTGTGAGCTCTCGCATCGCGCTCAGAGAGAGTACGGCTTGACACGGCAAGCGACGTGTGTCACCGAGCAATGGCAAGGGAAAGCAAAATGTTGATAGCACAGTGGTAATTTTAGCACTTCTGATCTATTTGAGCACTGGTGGTCTGATCGTAGTGACCTCGCCTTCCTATCCTGAAGTCGTGGGTCCCGGTCGTGCACCAGTGGATTTTTCTATTCGAAAAACGTATGTCCGCAATGCCAGTGCTCTCATGCGGTAAAGAAAATCAATGTGTGGAAACCGGTATGTCCTAGAACTAAAAATTCAAAAGACATGTGCCTTCCACCAATCCGCATTGGGTCCGCGTGGTGGGTTAAGATCCAATCACTCTCACACGAGAGTAGACTAGTGTCCCAGCAGTGAGAACATTAGAAGGCTGTCATGATAGGGAAACATGGAGCTTCAATTATAAACGACTGTTATTGTTTTAAATACTTGCTCCCTAATTGACGTTCACCCGGAAAGGCTGTGGCAACATGTATCGACTACTTGGAATGTGCATCGGGGTTAAAAGCGTGTGTATTGTGTAACCAGATGGTTTGTTAACAGGGAGGAGTCTAGGTGGGGAGGAGAAGCGGCGCGGCGGCGCAGGCGCAGCTCACCGCCTCGCCGCGCGTCTCCCCCGCGGGATCATGAGCCTCTTGCGCTTGCAAGGGTGAGTTCTGCTCATCATACCATGTCCGAAACGAAAAAACCACACACCAATTGTTCGTATAATGGCACGACAAAAGCTATCTCCTCAAAGTTTAAATATAGTATTTTAACATCCACTCTTATTCTAAAGTACATACATAACACATACTTTTCTATAAGCCAACATTAAGTGACGGTTCCAAGCAGATTTACTGACCATAATTATGTTTGTATATTTTACTATCATCTTAATTTTTCCTGTCTGTTATAAACTCCTAATTTTATCCCTCTCAGGCATCAGCCCCAACATCGCCGACCGTTGGTTCAGCCCACTCCAGCCCAGCACCTGTATCTCCCACTGGATCCGCCCCAGGGGCCCGTTCACCGTTACCGCTGGTAGCACCAGATCTGCTGGCGATGCAGCTGTTAGACCAGCACTCGCAGCTCCAGGTGCTGATGAAGCAGCGGCTGTTTCATCAGCATCATATGCAAAAGCAGGTGGGAATTTGACTGGATAGGAGGTTCTAGTTGCTAGTTCATCTTCATCTGAGTATTCCAGGGTTTGCAGTCTAACGCAAGTTAAGATGTTGGTCTGGCTTTTTCAATGTTGTGGGGCCATGACGGAGGCCTTACAACTTCAGGTGGCTTATGAACTGCGTCACTAGAGTTGATTACTGCCTCATACAGACTAACAAAAAGAAAAAAAAAAAAAAAAAATGCTGGACAAGCATTATAGGTACTAGAAGACTGATATATACTTAATACAATACAATACTAGATAGATATATATATATTTTCATATAATACCCAGAACACCCGGAACAAATATTTGTAGATCGTACAAACATTTGTCCCGAGGCGGGAATCGAACCCGCAACCTCCGCGTCGCAGGCGGACCTGCGCCCGCTGCGCCACATCGGTCGTCAAAAAGAAGATCTAAAAAAAGAAAAAGATGCAAGCTTCAGAAATAAAAGTTTCAATCATTTAGAACTTACCTTCTTTTATCTCTACCTTGCGTATGCATAATTAAACCGGAAGGCATTCAACTTCCTTGTGACTATTCAACGCTATTTTATACCCTATGGCTCCAGCTATACCATTTTCCATAACTCCAGTTTTTTTATTTTTTTATTTGACAGCATTTGACAACCGAGGCTGCTAAGAGACAGTTGGAACAATCAAGGATGCAAGACCAGCTGAACCTTAACCTGCTGTCACAGTCACATCTTCCACCGCCGGACAGCTCGCCTAGTAAGTGTTGTCATTAATATTGTCCGTGATTGTCCTAGTACAGGCCTCTCTTCCCTTCTTCCACTCTTCGCGATTTAACCCATGAGCTTTATGTGAGTCAAGTCAAAGACCTGGTGGTAGGACTCTTCAGCATGAGTCCGTCTTGGTGGGTACCACCGCAGTGTCAGATATTCTACCTCCAAACAGTTGTGTGCAAGCATTACTGTGTTTAGGTTTGAAGGGCACTGTAGCAAGTGAAATTACTGGGTGAAAGAGACCTAACAACAATGTCTCGGGGTGATAAGCGCAGTGCAGTGCCACGCAAACACTTAAAAACTTTAAGCTTTGGGTGGCACTGCATCTGTAATAGTCAGGCGTGGTGCTTAACATCAGGTGGGTGCCTTGATTGTCATGTCACTTGCTGATATAAAAAAAGATTTATTGTTTGCAACAGGTTCACTACAGCAACAGCTTGGTGCCCAACAGCAACAGCTGGTGCAACAGCTGCAAGCCGTCCAGCGACAGTATCTCATGCACGGACCGCTGTCAGTGCCTCCTAATGCTCCACCAGGTGAGTTTCTTAGAGTCTTGATTTTTGATCATCTACGTTATAAGATGGCAACAAGCGTGTTATATCTGGTACTGCAAGCTTCCGCTACGGTAACCGCTTACCATCAAGTAAGCTGTATCCTGGTTTGTCATCTAAATGGTATTAAAAAAAGTTAACCTTTTTAGGATAAAACTTGTCTGGGATGTTATTACCTCCATAACTTTTTCTATGGTCGCAATAACAGAATGAATGAATTTATCACATTTAGGCCGACTTCTAATGTTCTCGCTAAAGGGACAGACCTATTCTCAAGAGAGAGTGATTTTGATCTTAATCCACTCCTTACGACCATATTATGTGGATGTGGATGCAAATCTCTAGCAGTAACAAACATTATCTTGTCCAGGTCTGATGCTATGGGGAAGTGAAATGGAGGAGCATCCTCTATTCGGGAGAGGTGTCTGCAAATGGCCAGGCTGTGATGCTCTTGCTGAAGATTACCAGGCTTTCGTCAAGTAAGTTTAATTTTCACTAAAGGCACAGAGGTTGAAAGCTGCTGGTTTTTGTTAGGTTAAATAATCAATGAATTGAATAATAGGTTTTAGAAGCTGCTCATATTCTGAACGAGGGCTGATGCTCATATGCTCATATCTGGCAAAGTCAAAGTCAAAGTCAAAATCTCATCAATAATATCTCAAGGATCATTGAATTTACGCTAGTTCTAGACGCCCCAGCCTAGAACCGCCTGCCTGACACCTGAAGCACTATAGAATGTTGATTAAAACGTTTACCAAAAGGCATCTGGAAGCCGCCCACACCCTGGACGACCGCTCAGCCGCCCAGGCTCGGGTGCAGATGCAGGTGGTGGCCCAGCTGGAGCTGCAGCTGCGCCGCGAGCGCGACCGCCTCGCCGCCATGATGCGACACCTGCACGCGGCCAGGGACACTTCACATCATGCTGCCAAAATTGCTCATGGTGAGAATAAATTAAGTAAAGTGCTAATGGTGTAGTTAAAGTAAGCGAAGCGGAGGAGAGCACGGGCAGCACGGTAGTGACCCTGCCTTCAAAATCAAAGTCAAAATCTTGATGTTCATTGATATTTTTTAAGGATAATTTTTAATCTAAGTTCTCTCGCGCTAAGTTTATGCGCGCAGTGCCAGTGCTCTCATGCATCTCTCTCATCTCGGTGAAGGAAAACATCGTGTAGAAACCGATATGTCCAAGAACTAAAAATTCGACAGAAATGTGCCATCTACCAATCTGCATTGGGTCCGCGTGGTGGATTAAGATCTAATCACTCTCGCTCAAAAGTAGGCCAGTGTCCCAGCAGTGGGAAGATAATCGAAGACAGAAGCGATCACATCCTCCATTCACAACCATTTGAATTTGGGTCTAATAAAGATGTTTTCTTATCAGCTGTACCAAACGAAGGAGCGTCTCCCGGCCCAGTCAGACGCCGTGTCTCCGACAAGTCTGGTGTAGCCATTGCTGGTGGTAAGACATTATTTTATAAACATAATATATCAACAATGCCTCTTATATCCTCTACCACAATCAAATCTAATTCCGAATTATAAGTCTTGGCTGTTGCTACAGTTCTCTTTACTACATTTGATAAGAATTCTAAAGTAGTAGAATTAAAAAAGGGATAAATTCCTGTTTTATATATAAATTATAAAAAAGAGTACCGAATTATTACATTAATCAAACCATTTTTACTTTAAAATCTGACAATTATCTTATGCGTCTTTGTCTAAGGTCTTCCGTACATGCTCGAAAGAGCTGGACTAGATGTGCAACAAGGTAATATAAATTTAGAATGCATCTCGACAGGTGCGTGTGTTTTAGCTACCAACAAAGCCAAAACAGCTTTAACTTATTATCTGGTTTCATAACTGTAACAACGGTCGTAACTTTAAAATGATTTCCAACAGTATTGGAAAACATTGTGAAGAAACTATTTTCACTATAGTTATAAAGAAAACATAATAATTATGGTTACAACCGTTGTTATATAAGCTGCCGTTACTAAACTTATGAAACCAATGCTTTGAGTACTTTTTTTATATATTTTGTCTACTAAAACAGTTTCATTGATTTCCAGAGATCCAACGCAATCGTGAATTTTACAAGAGCGCTGATGTGCGACCTCCTTTCACTTATGCCTCACTTATACGTCAGGTTCGTACTTTTGGAAAGCATTTGATTCTCTTACCCATGTTAAGTTTTCTTAATTATTTTATAATTATCTCTCTTGCGTCACTTTTTCTGGTATAATATTAAAATCATAACAAAACAAATCTTAACAAACAAAATTTTATATCCAAACACAATACAGTACTGAGAAAACTATCGTGGTGTCTCACAAGGTCCCATTTTCGGACTATGTCTGTTCATTATACTCGACTTGAATGTAATTGTTTCTTGTGATATTTTACGGTTAATAAATAGATTTTATGGTGTATTCAGGCAATAATCGAATCTCCGGATAAGCAGCTGACTCTGAATGAGATCTACAACTGGTTCCAGACCACATTCTGCTACTTCAGACGCAATGCTGCCACTTGGAAGGTAGGTTATAAGGTTAGAAATAATGTCGTTGACGCAAAAGGGTATGTGGCTATTTTTTATGAATAAGATATATGGTTAAGAAACTGATCGATCTTGGCAACAATTTAATAATTATGATTGACGAAAATGTTGTTAAGATTATCATTACTAGAAAATAGAATCATCAATCGTTGTCTATGTCCTAATATTATAAATTGTTATAAATTATAGTCATATACCCAATGAACTAAATCAAATAACACTTTTATTTATGTACCAATCCGATGTTCATAATTTCTTGGATTCTTTGTTGATTTCTAAGTCACCAGAGTGTACGTAGGTAAGTAACAGGTAACGTTGTACAATTTAATTTCCAGTGTCTTTATTATCATTCATATTGTTTTCAATGTCTTAACTAAAATTATCTCTAATTCCCCGAATCTGAATTCTTGAATGTTGAATCATTATTGGCGTTGACATTGAAGATAGTAAAGTGATTCATTTTACTTCTATCAACTATATTATTGTGACAATGTGTAGCGTTAAATGTTAATCTGTTTAGCACTAATGAATTTGCGTAAACGATAATGCACTATACCTAAAATTATATTTTATCTACAAAGTTACAAAATCATTTTGCTCTCAAGATTACTTGTTTCAAATGTTAAAATTAAATTAAATTATATAAGATGCTTAAGCACATGTCAAAAACTGGCGTAGCCGGTAACCAACATCAAAATCTCTTGATGTTTATCATTTTAAGATATAAAAACACGTTTTAAGTTAAATAAATGTTAGTACAAACAAATAAAAATAGTGCAATACCGTTCACAACAACATAGCTAAGTTCCCATAAAAACAAGAAGTGAAACACAGAACGCAGTCCGCCACAACCTGTCTCTACACAAATGCTTCATGCGAGTGGAGAACGTGAAGGGGGCGGTGTGGACCGTGGACGAGGTGGAGTTCTACAAGCGCAGGCCGCAGCGGGCAGCGCACGCGCCTCCGCCGCCGATGCCGGGGTACGGCCCCCGGCCCAGACCGCTTCTAGAATGTACACGGACACTTTGAACACTGAACACATGAACTTCAACTTTGCTTTCACATCATAAAATATTGATACTAACACTTTACTTATAAAGAAATACCTGCGCTGGTTAACGAAATTGTCCGACTGATTCTAGAATGTACATGAACACTTTGAACACTGAACACATGAACTTCAACTTCGCTTACACATAATATTGATACTGACACTTTACATGAACACGAAGTACTTATGCTTTGTAAGAAATTGTCTGACCGATTCTAGAATGTACACGGACACTTTGAACACTGAACTTATGAACTTCAACTTCGCTTTCACATCATAATATTGATACTAACACTTCATAATACGAAGTACCCACGCTTGTTTACGAAATTGTTCAACTGGATCTAGAATGAACATGGCACTTTAAACACTTGCATAAACATAAACTAAGCAACAACAACAACATGAACATGAAATAAGCTTGAATAAGAATTAGTCTGACCGGTTCCAGAATGAACATTGAACACGTTTCAAATAATTTTACATGAACATCTACGGTTTGACATTTGATAATATACTTTTACTTGAACAGGAATTACACTTGAATATGAATTAGTCAGAGCGGTTCTCTAATAAAAAATTAAATCAAAATATTATTTATTTGGTATCATAATAAATTACATAATATCAATATTACATATATACACTTACCCAGGAACATAAAACAAAGTCATCTTTAAAGAGTAAAAGTTAGAGTCCCTTTAACAATAAAATTACATGAACATGAACTACGCTTTGATATTAACCATTACATATTGATACCTGCTATACTTTTACAATAACTACAACTACACTTCGATCACTAACATTATAATCTTCAACATCAACTATTAAAACATTGATACCATACTACATTTTTAAAAGTAGGTACATACAAGATCTACACTTCAACATCAACTATTATATCATTTAATTAATACTACTTTTTTATATGACATGATATACACTTGAGTTATGAAGTAATCAAACCGCATTTGAAAAACATTTTTACGTGAACAGAAATACATCAACCATTATAACATATTAATACTACACTTTTACATTAACAGTTATTACACTTAAATATGAAAAATTTGAATTAGTCATTATCATTATCGGTTCCATAATACACACACTATTATAAACATTTTTACATAAACATGAACAACGCTTCGACATCAACCATTACAACTATTGACACTTTCACATACATCACATTTTTACCCTTTACATAAACAGCAATTACAATTCAACATCAACAATTTACAATATTGATACACTTCCAAATAAACCAAACTAATGATTTTAATAATAGACAAATATTGCATGCCATAACATGGCAAAATACATTGTTTCCAAATTTATGCAAACAAAAAAAAACTTTGTAACTACCTACATGTATTTCTCGCAATAAATTTTTACTTTACTTTACTTTACTTTACTTTACTTTAAACTCACAATACCTAACAATAGTATTTTGTAAATACAAACAAGATTCTTAAACAAATGAATGACATGACCATTGAACAATGAACACGCGTAAATAAAAACATAAACATAATCATAAACTTTCACGATCAAAACACCTATTTATCCTATGTTTTACGGGAAAAAAATATGTTTATTCATAACCATAAATTTTGAATAACATGAACTGGAATTATTAAGATAAACCTTTAAACATTTTCTGCACAAATCCTACAGGAACACAAATTATTTGCCATCACACTCTACTTCACTTGCCTACTTTTAATAATGTACAAAAACGATACCTTCATCTATCTACAATATACACATGACATAATACCGAGTTAGGTACACACTTAGTCATTTCTTTCAGAAACTAAGATCACATAAGAGGTCATGCACAGATGACGTCGTAAACGTACCTAGGCTAACATACGAGTAACAAACAAGGATTTTAAAACACAACAAGAATCCAAATTACTGGTCATGGTCATAAAATATGGTAAACAACAATATAAAATGTAGGTACTCTAAGGTGGATGCTAATAATTTTGAAAATTAAATAAATCTACCTGTTTATCAGGTTTACATTTTTCCATTAGATATTTACATAATCACTCAAGAACAATGCTAACAAGCAAACCAATAAACACAACACCCACACTAAACACAATACACTGAACAGTTTTCGGTACATTTTAATCTTCTCTTAAATATTTTCTATCTAATCTAGCGATGTATCTAACTCTTATCGTGTAAATAAAAGTTTCATTTTTCAGATTTGAATTTGTAATTATTTGTGTAGTGGATTTGAATTTGTGAGTAGCGCTATAACCGGTTGGTACCAGTTATGGCGTTACGTTGAGGTCTTGTTATTTGGTATATAGGTCTCGTTATGTGTGTGTGGATATCAGCGCAAGGGGTGACTAACATTTTTCTCGCTTGCCTTTAACCTCGCTCCTGTCACTTCCTCTCCTTCTGGGTCCGGGTCCTGCATGTCATCACGATGTTTCTTATCTCCACGACGATCTGATGTGCTTTCATCGGCTTTTTTGATTATACAATTTTAATATCACGAACGATGAGAGCACAGGTTTTTGAAATGTGAATTTTCAGTGGTTGTAGAATGTGCTAAATTATAGAACGCTATCCGGACGAACCTATCCCTGCACAAATGTTTCGTCCGCTACGAAGATGACTTCGGCTCGTTCTGGATGGTGGATGACGCGGAGTTTGTGAAGAGACGCCACCTCAGCCGAGGCAGGCCGAGGAAGTATGAGCCGACTCAGCCAGGACCCAACGCCTCACAGTAAGGGCGCAGCGGCAACAGTTGCGACCGTCCAACGAATCTAGGAATCAGACCCTTTAGACTATTCGTTAGCGATGTTCGAAATCGTCAGCAACACAGATCAAAGACATGCAATATTGGGTGAATCATGCTCTAAATAATTCTAAAAATAAAAAAAATATTCAACAGATGTGTTTATTGTAATAGTTTATGCAGCGATTTTGATCGTCGGTAGCCTTACCAGTATGTCTAGAGGGAAATAATCGCGGTTTGATAGATACGGTCAAAAAATGTTCTATGGGAGATGTAGGGCAACTTATAAAGTGGATAGATTATTTTTGTTAAAGTCAGATCAAAAATTTGCATTTTAAAGAATCGTTGGACGATCGCGTCCATATTAGCATCATTCTTGTATGTGATATATTTTAATGCCAAAAATTATCATTCAAATCATCCAAATGGTAATTCCTGGTACACATTTAGATTGATGTCTGACCATTATGTAAAGTGTTTCACTGTGTAATAGAATAATTCAACATGTTATGTTAGTTTTAGAAACACGTGATTGTTTAAAAATACTTAGCATTTGTGAAGCAGTGTGATCTAACTGTCTATAGTAGTTTCTATATCATCTAGATTGAAAACAATCACACTAGTTTCATAAATATTAGTCTGCAAAGCTATAACTGATTGTTTTGCTATAGATTTTAACATCACTTCGACATTGTTTAAACTAGCTTAATTCATAATGATTATTTTGCTGATGTATATGATCTTTTTATAAACGACGGCGTAGGTTCCGAATAAATTGTATATTTTGCATGTGCTAATCGTGTATGTAAAGGATCGTCGTTGGACTCCCAAGTAAGATTAAAGATAATTATTATCAATATTCTAACTAAATCTTTAATCTCGGCATGTTTCCCTAAATGTCAGGTGAGTGAGCTTCTTGGGCTTTGCATGAGCTATTTCTGTCGCATGTATGTTTTTCTCTCTTTTTTATTATAAGCTTGCCTCTTTTCTCTTTTAATCCTTTTTATTATATTATCTTTCTCTTTTACGCACACTCACACATCCACACTAACTGTGACACAAACCACTTGTACAGACGAATTGGACCATCATTCAAAATTTTACACTCCACAAGAATCACACGTACAATAATCACTTTTGAAAGTTTTAAAATAATGAGTTCTTGATTCATTATTTTAGAAGAGGTCTCATTGGCCGGGGTATGATTTTTATTTTTTTATTTGTTACAAAAAAATTTAAAAATTAAATTTAATTGAGTATTTTACAAATACCATGTTTTGAATGGTTTTTTTGTCATACAGTTTTGGGAGATTGAGGTTTCAATTATTCTTATTTATCCAGGTTCATGGGAGCCCAAAGCCCACCGATGTTGACCAGTCCCCACAGTTACAACGAAGCCTTAAAGAGGAACCTTCAGGTAACGAAAATGATTATTTTTATTATAAACCTGGAGGCTTATTCTTTATGACCAAACGCGGGCTGGTTACGATATCTGCGTGGAATCGTTGTCGACGAGCCACGTTTTAGGGCTCGTCTGACTGTTTTCCAAAGTCAACCTATCGATAGCAAAACTATCTCTATTGAAACAACACAGATAAAGAAAACAATTTTACAATTTCACACCATGGCACGTATAAAACAAGTTACACGTTATTGGTAAGGAATCTCCTATGTCATAGCGAATAAGCCCCCGGTAGTGTCACACTGCAGGGTAAAGACCTCTCTTCTCTCCTTCCATACCTCTCTGTTATCGGCTAGTTGGTCTTTGACGCCGTAAATTTCTTCCCTCCAGATTTTTTTAAAATTTCTTGGAACGTAACCTATTTTAGTGACCTAATTTAAGTATAACTAACTTAGGTACTGAATTATGAAAGGTATCTCATGTTTATCTTATTTTCTGTCTAGTGAGAAGAATTTTGATACTAAGATGTCATAAAGATGGCAAAATTATTCAATTAATATTTCCTTTTTTTTCTGCTCTTGTAAAAACTGTTCATCAGTCATTGTACCTAATCGTAGTCTTTTAACAAATAAATATTATGGTTTCAGGGTATGATGGAAGATTGCAACCTATCATACATGGCCGGTGAGGATCACATGATGCAGACTGAAGAATATCCATCGTCTCACGAAGATTACAGGTATTTTCATAGTCCTGAGCTACAACAATGATAACCTCGATATACCACGATATAAAATTCTACATAGGTACACAAATTAATTAACACAATAAATTAATTTAAAAAAAAAAACTTAACTCCATTTTATATCTTCTAGCATTATTACCTATTTCTGCTGCAAAGCAGTAATGCTCGCATTGCTGTGTTCCGGTGTGAAGGGTATGGTTTCCGGTGAAATCACTGGCACATGAGGCTTTCGATCTTAGCCTCAAGGTGGCAACCCGCGAGTGATACCTCTAGTATTGCAAGCGTCCATAGGCTGCGGTAACCGCTTACCATCTTGTGGGCCGTACGCTTGGTTGCCACTTCAGTTGTATAAAAAAAAAAAAAAAAAAAAATGATGCCACTTCCAGTTTCGTAAACTCTTTGTACCGGGCGACCGGTCTGCTTGTGAGTTTTGCTAGTGCGAGTAGGTAATACAAAACTACCGACATATTTTTTTATGTTTTTTAAGGTATCAAATTTGTTTGTAAAACTTTTTTTGTGGTAAAAAAAAATGTTTTTGAAATAATAACAGTGTAGTAGAGGTGCGATTAGCCCAAGTGTAAAAAAAATAATTGTAAGTTAATAATTAAGTTATATCTCATGCAAGTGAATGTTTATGTGTACGCTTCTTTAACAAAGTCCCAAGCGACATACAAAATTTATCAATTGTCAAATTTAAAAACTTAATTAAACAAAATCTGTCTCAAAAAGCTTACTATAAAACAACCGATTACCTAGATGATAAAAAAGCTTGGGACGAATGTGCTCCAACTCTACTTGGAATCCATAACAATAGCAAGGGTGTCATGCCAAAAAAGCGATAGGAACCCAGCCGGTGTTGTTGCCAGTTCTTTTACGGCATGGGCGCGTTGGAACTGGTGTAAATTTTCTTAGCTTGTAAGACGTTTCAAAGTGATCCTTGTGATTCTACTGAATAAATAATTTTTGATTTTGATTTTGATTTTTTGATTTATTCTTATGAGAAATAAAATACTCTTAAACCTGATATACCACGAGTCTTAGTAGTCACTCAACAGTTTTAGCAGTCACTCAACCAAATGAACTACTCGCAGAAAGTTACTTAACTTTGCTGATGTTACGAGCGCAGCAGGGACTTACTCTTCAACGCAATGAGAAGTTTTCGATTTGAGATTTAAAAAACGTAGTGCTTACATTCTCTTGGGCTCGCCAGTTGAGCCACCGCCATCTAAATAGACACTTTTTTTGTAATAACTTGAGACGAAAACCCCTCATTCCAATCAATTGGTATCAAAACTATGACATTTCGTTCGGAAGAATAGCAAATATAACGCTAAATTATTAATCTCAATATCGTGTATATTGAGGTAACCTAACTCCGATTGGAATAAAAATTGCCTTTACAGATCAAAATTTCACAGCAGTAAATTAGAGTTGTGTAGAAATTAGGATTGGATCAGAATTGTCATTGGATTCAAGTATTCAGTAGGTTTATTCACAAAAGACGTGGTACATTTTACATTAGGTGGAAAATATAAATTATAGAGCTGCATATCTCGCCCGAGTACAGGCTCGTGAACATCATAATTATTAAGTACACATTATATTGAAGTTATTAATTCATTTAAAAAAATTTAACACAAAAATATTAAGTGTACCATGAACTCTTATAGCGATTCAAATGAAGACCTAAACTAAATTGCCAAAATTTTGTACCATGACAATAAGAGTTCATGGTATGGCTGGTCTTAAAGACGATTTAACCTTATTTCCAGCCGGTCTCAAATGATGAATGGCTACGGCAGCAGCAGCTCATCCCATGACGTGAAAGCTGAGGACTTGAGCGCCAACGAGGCGCAAGATATCAAGCCGAATATTTACGCGCTCAAAAACGAAATGCAGCCTTCTGACTATTCTAATAAAGGTACTTTTATTAACACCATAAATTATATTATACTGTTTCGTTATTGACTGGTAACTAACAAAAAGTTTCAACTGTAATGACTTTAAAATACTTGGTTCAGTTTTGTATTTAAATTTGGATAAGACATAAAAATTTGGATAAGACATAAAAATTTGGACAAGACATAAAAATTTAATCAATGTAAATATAAGTCGTTGTACATTTAAAAAAACTAC
This sequence comes from Colostygia pectinataria, assembly GCA_951394395.1. Lineage (NCBI taxonomy): Eukaryota > Metazoa > Arthropoda > Insecta > Lepidoptera > Geometridae > Colostygia > Colostygia pectinataria. Next base: position 6,842,382 of record OX596372.1, on the reverse strand, counting down.
CCACAATTTCGTGCAGATAATCTTTATATTTCGTGACTGCAATGTGAGCTTATTTGTATTGATTTGTAAGTGCATTAGTATAGTTCGCACAGCGGATCTAGGCTTCCGTGAAGTTAGCCGTTTGTGATGCGCAAAGACAATTTAGTTTGATAAAGCTCCACTGCGCATCGAAACGGCTAATTTCACGACGGCCGAAATCCGTTGTGAGAACTATAATTATTATTTCCCTGCTCACTGCATAATAATATTGTAAAAGTTTTATCATGTTTCTTAGTAAGCGATTTTGTAAATCTTATTTTTTTTTTTTTTTTTTGTTCTGAAAACAATCTGTATAAAAAACTAAATATTAAACAACTTAAATAACTAAACACCAATAATATGTTTTCGTAATATTTATGAGTAATAAATAATCTAAAACCTAAACCTAATTAGTAATAATACTTTATGTACAATATACACCACACTAGGATTTTCTGAGTCTTGGGTATCAGAAACTACGAGTACCTACTACCTACTATGCTACCACTACTCCCGGACCATGAACAAATATTGACGACCGATGTAGCGCAGCGGGCGCAGGTCCGCCTGCGACGCAAAGGTTGCGGGTTCAATTCCCGCCTCGGAACAAATGTTTGTACGATCTACAAATATTTGTCCCGGGTGTTCTGGGTATTTTCTATATATAATAAAAAAAATATCTATCTATGTATTGTATTGTATTAAATATATATCAGTCATCTAGTACCCATAATACAGCTCTGTTTAACAGCAGCTTACTTTGGGGCTAGATGATGCTGTGTGGATTGTCCAGCATTATTTATTTATTTATTTACAGATCAAGAGTAATTTGCCACTCAACAGGAACTGAACCTGCAACTAATCGCTTTTCAACCCACCGCGCCACTGAGATCGTCAATAGAGTTTAGAGTCCTAAAATGTTTGTTATATATTTTTTAGGTGATTATTCAACCAAGGAGCAGTCAAGCAATCGCTCCGGCGAGACCAGTCCGTACGACGACTACCCTCGGGAGGAGCGGTACCGCCCCTCCATGTCCCACATCAAGGACGAGGCTGAGAACCTCTCGCTGAACGAGCAAAGATCTGACAAGTAAACTGACAAACCAGTCATTCAAATAAGTGCTCTGACCGGTTCAGTTTATGAAAATATTCATTACAGTTTACGGAAATATTTATAATATAAACGGTTCATGTAATTATTCAATGGAATATACTGGATTATTTTATGAAACATGATACCGATATCAAAACTCACATACAAAATAAGAAACGAAGCTTTGTGAGCCTCTTGTTGAAGAGATATCTGACTGATGAGCTATCAGTTAAAAAAAGTGTTCATATACCAACGGTTTACGGAAATATTCATTAAGAAATTAGTTTTATGATGTTTCTATAGTAACTAGTTGATCCCAACGATAAACAGCTAATTGTTTTGTTTTTCCATAAACAATAACAAACAAATTAGCGTCAGAAATTAAAATAACGGAGAATACATCATCTCATCGCCATAAAAAAACTAAATAAAGATAGAATAATCAGGAAAAAAATATTCTGAAAGGTGTCGTAAAGATGATGGTTTACGTAAATATTCAAGTTTTCAGAAGTGTTCATGTTCACTTTGCTCATTGTGTTCAAAACCAGTTACGCATGGACGTTACATAATATCACAGTATGTAATACATAATATTTACGGGTGTAGATCTATTTCATTATTAGAACTGTGTTTATAGAGCTGGTATACAGTGTTCACACACGGATTTGTTTAATAAATAACATAAGATCTCGACAGAGGAATTGTTTAGTAACCAAATATATTTTTTTTCCGTTTTCTACCCGGTTTTAACGGGAATTCGAAGTATTAGTAGGTTTTATGTTAATTTTAGTTATTCTAGATTTGGTAGCTGCGCTAATCCAATTGTTAGTTGTATTTAGTATAAGCGTTAGGAAAATGTAGAAAACGAATTGCGTGGAGTCAACGATTTAAAACCTTAAAAGGTCCATATCAATATTTAAAACTATTTAATCATTGTTTGTTACTGATGATATGAAAACAATAAGTAGTTTTATTGCTCTTTAAATAATGTTATGGTTACGCCAAGCGTTTCAGTTGACTTATATTTTGTATTGGTTATTTTTGCAATATTAATACTACTTAAATGCAGCGCGTATAACATAAATCATTTAGTTTAGTGAGTAAATCATTTTTCATCGTGACAAAATGGTTTTTAATAAAAAAAAACCATTTTAAATGGGAGAAGTTTTTATCAAAAATGGTTTTTAATAAAAAATTGCTCCTCGTCAAGCTGAAAAAAGATTGTCGGCACTACTTCTACAAAAATACAAAAGATCTCAGTAGTACCTATTATCCAGCCAACAGGTACAAAAACAGCTCTTAATATAAACGATATAGATTAAGCTTTATTTTGGTTTTGTGATGAATGATGATCTGATGTTTTTTTTTTATTTTCGTGTTGAGTGGCATTATTTAAATGACGCTTTTTTGCGCCATTATGAATTCCATTTTTTGTAGTTCTAGTATAAATAGGCTGTAAATATTTATCATGGTAAATGACCTGTATAAATTCTTTATTGGTAAAAATAGAAATCATGTAAACGTTTACTTATAAAATAATGCTTAAATCGTTCATGTAGTAGAGAATTAGATGAATAATGTAGTTAAAAATGTTCACTTACTGTTACTAATTACTGATTAGAAATTGTTTTTTGTTTATACATTATTTTTCATGCATTTTAACTGCATTTATAAAATTATAATAGCTGGTTTTATTTGTATTGTTTAAAAACGAAAAAATACTACTTTATTTGAATTTTATACTGTTTTCCACATTCTTTGACGGTTTTTTGTAAAAGTTTTTTATGAAAGAGTGAAGTAACCATATCACAACTATGTATGTATACTTACTTACTATAATCTAGTTCAGTATCATAGAATTGAAGCTATAGTGGTTAGAAATCATTTTAAAATACATTAATGGCTATTAAAATTTATTTTAAAAACGGTTGCTTCCACGTTTTATCGGTTTAAAGGCACTGAAACTGTTTCGTCTCAACTTTAAGAGTCTTCATCAGGGTGGAGTGACACGGCGCCCTTTCTATTCGCGTCACGATACTGCATATCGCTAAGGCTACGCTAAGGTAACACCGTTCCGAGTCAATTTGAGTCTTCTTTGTGATATACAGTGCATATGATGACGCGGACTATAAGGGCGCCGTGTCACTTCACCCTGATGAAGACCCTTGAAATTGAGTAGTAACAGCGTCAGTGCTTCTTCACCGATATACCGATACGTGAAAACACCCTTTCTTCAAATGGAAGTTTATTTAAGACTTGTGTTTCATGCTAAAATTTCGGAGCTATTAGAAGCTCTTTATCATGAATACTCGGCGAATACATAACTGGTTAATAGCCGTTAATATATTTTAAAATAGTTCTGTATCATTAAATTTGTATCGCAATGTGGATTTAAAATTTTCATTAATATAGAAATATGATAACCGCCTTTGAAAGTATACCATGTAAGAAATAAACAGTTAATGTACCGCATGTAAATTATTAATGAGTTTTTGACTTTATACTTATTAGATTCTAACCAATAGAGCTTGGTGAAAATTACTTAAAAATAACGAAATAACACAACAATTAAAGGTATGGCACAGTATCCGTTTTGATGACAGCTGAAATTTTACTTAATATTCGTTCGTTCGTTCGTATGAGTCAGTGGCCAACTCTGGTGACAGAGTTTCTAGGCCGCTAAAAGCCTCTGTCATGGCCTAACAACTTTGAAAAAGCTGGGACCGACTGCTTAACGCGCCCTCCGAAGCACGGGAGCGCTCAGTTGAAATTGCCACTGGCGGTCACCCATCCAAATATTTATAGTACTGAAAACTTTACAGGCAACTTTACAAGCGCTTTCTTCCAGACAACCGTTGGATGGAGAGAAACCTTGATTAAATCACTGCCCGCTGAAAATATTTGTTGATTTTGATTTTGTCATCTTACGGATATACGGTATCATAACGAATTTATTTTTAACATTTGTGTTAACTCAGTTACAACATATATTTTGAGGTTGTAATGTAAAATGCAAGTCACTGCGACATTACGGAATTGATTTTGATTTGATTATTATTTTTTATCATTTTGTTTTTGCTAAAAATATCAAAATGGCAAAATAATCTGGAAACAACCAAGTCAACTAAGTTAAATTAGTTACTGCAAAGGTTGTCAAACTTTTAAAGCGTAATGTTACCATAATTGAGAACTTTTATGTGATCAGATACAACCACAAACTGATCATATGATCCGTTGGGAAATAACCCTAGATTTCGGATCGTGGAGTAGGGACTATCAGTAGTAAGAGTCGTTCGTCAACTCACACCATAAACCTTGTCCCAACTGGTGTGAGTTGACGAATCGTAAAAAAGCTATACTCCTCGTTCTGCAACTCACACTATTTTTACTTTGGGTGAATTTTAGTAAAAAGTGTTAATAAAATAATATACAAAAGGCATTCCTCTAATAGCTGATATCAAATTTATAGAAAACTTTAGTGAAGTTTGTGAAGATATAGAAAACTTTAGTGATGTTTGTAACATTTTGTTAGATTTTGTGCAAAACGCCTGATTATCCACGATTTTTTGTATAGACAGAGACATACACATACATATATTTATTTACGACTTGGCACACAATTGTAGTTACAATCAAGAGAACAATTTAAAATTAAATAAAAATAAAACTGTCCAATTGAATTTTTATAAAACCTTTTTGAATGTTACCTACTTGTTTGTTTCCACGAATATTTTCCATGTTGTTATAATGTAATGTGACTGTTAGTGGGCCCATGAGTAAGGGCACGAGTAAATTAGATCATTGTAAATTATACTTACTTAGTGTTGTATTAAATGAATTCATTACAATTATTTCAGTGTTTTACTTTTGACAAATACGACGAATTTCTTTCATTCTAATGTGCTACAGCGGCTTCTATACAACTCTAAAGATTCAAAGATTTATTCAAAAGCACACAGAAAGGGTTTACAGACGGTCAAGTGTCCAAAGAACCTTAACTTTAAATAAATAAAAATATGCCATACCTACCATCATACCTATATAAAAAAAAAAACACACCTAAATAGACTATGATTAAAAATGTCACATAGGTACTTAATATAATATACCTACCTAGTTGAAATATCGAACCTAAAAAATTAAATTATGAAATTTACAATGTCAGATTACTAGGTACCTACTTAATTAAGAATAACTATAGTTGTATTAATTCCATGATACCTACATAAACATAAATCACAAACAATTAAAAAATGGAGTCACCAGACGGTATAATTTAGCAACACCGTCAAAGAATATGTGACGTTTCATTAATAATATGTTCGTTCGTTAATAATAATAATAAGTTAAATTAAGCGATGCTCTTGGCATCCATAACAATAGCAAGCAAGCAAAGCGAGACGGTATTTGTTGCCAGTTCTTAGGCATGAGTGCGTTGAAACTGGCGTAAATTCACCTAGCTTGTAAAACGTTTCAAAGTGTTCCATGTGATTCACTAATAAAAGACTTCTACTTAAATTATCATTATTTATTATTTCCTGCTTAGCATGGGGCTAGATGATGCTGTGTGGATTGTCTAGCATTATTTATTATGTCTTTTTTATTTTGTTTTATTTAATACATACATTTTGCACACACAGTACAAAAGTTGGGCTTTTGTGCCCAACCAATCTCTTCAGGGTGTTATTAAAAAAAATGGTCTGGCGACTACTACATAAACGGTTCATCTTCATGACAGCCTTTTATGTTCCCACAGCTGTAGCTGGGACACTGGCCTACTCTCTTTATCGGACCCAATGCGGATTGACGAATAGCCCATATCTTTCGAATGTATAGTTCTTGAACCTGAACCTCCCTACGTTTACTTTCACAGCAAAGACATTACGAACTTCTGAGCTTCACCGAATTTTTTAAGCTGAACGGTTTCTCGACTAGAAGTAATACCGTTAAACTTTGTCAATTAGGAGAATCGGCCCCAATCACAAAAATAATACGACGAGACGTCTTTTTTTGGAACCTTAAAAATGATGTCAGAACAGAATCTTGTAATCACCATTATATTTATAACACTTAGTCTTGTTTTTTGTGTCTCCTGTAAGAATGTCGGTGCATCATCATGAGTCAGGACTCAGGAGTCTGGCGTCACATTTGCCAGACATCCGTGCAATAAACTTCCGGATAACAATTTCTGTTTAATTTGTTTAATCAATGAGTCGGACAAGCATCGACATCTATGTCTGACTAAACTTGTCTTGACACAGCTTATGCATTTCTCGTTCATATATTTTCTGCTATATTTTTCTTACCATCTCCTCCTAAATTAGTGTCTTCCACGATTCCTTTTCTTTTCTTCGATTCCTTTCTTGGGTACAGTTTTATAACATTTTTAAAAGACTTTAAAAAAAGAAGGTTATAAAGACTGCATGCCATCATCATGACAGTCTAATGTTCCCGCTGTTGGGACACTGGCGTACTCTCGGACGAGAGTGATAGGGTCTTAATCCACCACGCGGACCCAATGCGGATTGGTGGATGGCACATGTCTTTCGAATTTTAGTTCTTGGACATGCGGTTTCCTTACGATGTTTTCCTTCACTGTATGAGAGCACTGGCTTTGCGTGTAGGTACAAAAATGTTTCGAACAGAAAAATCCATTGGTGCACGACCTTAGGATCGGAAGGCACTACCACTAGACCACCGGTGCTCCACTGTACATTTTTTTTAATGTCTTTGTGCATGTCGGCTAACTTTACGATGGTCTCCAGAACCTATGAGTACCTAGACAGAATATTGACAGACCATGCAAAAATTTTGTCCGCAGTGGGAATCGAACTCGCAACCTCTAGCTCACCGTCCACCGCACCACAGAGGACGTCATCAAAACATCAAACAGTTGGAAAAGTCATACGCCGTATTATCGATATGCCATACCTATATCTACACCGCACTACGCGCAGTTGATTTATGACGTGTAACAAGTGTAGAGACTAGTGGTGTTACCTATGTTATTGATGTTAAAAATTTATCGATTATGTTTTGTCGATAATATGTAATATGTCTTCATGTAACCGTTAGATTCTAATGGTTACATGAAGTACAAATTAGAATATGTTTTGCTGTAGCACTAATGACAGTGAATGCGCACTATCTACGATCGCTACCAAAAACATCAGTTCTATAAGCAGCGCTGACTGAGTTTGAACTGTTTCATACAAACGCTGTAACATAGCTCTAAAGTACTGCTAGTCATGCTAATTAATTAAATTATAAAAGCTGAATCTTTATCGAATCTAGTTAGAACACTTTACAAACTAGCTACATTAATTATGTCAAGATTATCTTTAACGTACAAAGAGCCTTACTCTTGAAGGCAATTCCGATCGATCGTTACTAGAATTATGACATTTTCATACTCCTGAGAGAGCGAACCTAGAGCTAAATTAGTGCCAATAATGTTGATATTGAGGATACTACACTAAACTACACTCTGATTGAACTCCAACATATTCGCATGTGCATTTATTACCTACGCTACGAGCTGCCCAGCACGGCTACACACGTTTTTGTAGTTTTTATTTGAAAGAAGTGTACATTTTTCCGGGATAAAAGTAGCCTATGTGTTATTCCAGGACTACATTTCAAATTTCATCACAATCGGTTAAGTCGTCACGGAGGCACGTGGTAACAAACATACACACAGGCTTTCGCATTTATAAAAGTAGGACGAACGAAATAAATATTATTATCTATCGTAACTTTCTTTAAAGTTACTACATCACTAAGCTATACTACTGACATGTGGTTCTTAATAATTATAACTCAACTCGTACACCAGAAAACCACTGAACCGACAAAAAAACTCTAAAATATCTTTGTTTTAATCCCTACGATCTGGTTACTGAACTTTAATAGAAAAAAACTGTTTTTTTTTCTTTTTTTTCACGCACATGTTCACGAATGGGTTAAGGATTTCGAGTTTTTTGTGTTCGAAAGTGTCATTTAGATTTGAAATGGAAAGTTAGGGGTTAATATAGTATTTTTGTTAGTTTTTAATGCATTTTTTAGTTTGGAAGAGATGAGTAATAACCGCATATGGTAATGATTTCGGCCGTGAGATACACGTGAGAATTTTATTACGAACCTGCGACAATTTTTATCAAGTATATATCTATGCAACTAAAGTGGCAACCAAGCGCACGGTCCACTTGATGGTAAGCGGTTACCGCAGACTATGGACACTTGCAATAACCAGAGGTATAATTCGCGGGTTGCTACCCTGAGACGTAGATCGAAAGTCTCATGTGCCTGTAATTTCACCAATTAAGAAATAGGTATGGTAAGGTTATGTATGTATATGGTTGTTTATGCTGTTAGGTTAGGACTAATAATAGTACAAATAGTGACTATTTCGATGTTTTAATTGACTTTTCTATTAAAAGACTAAGTCGGTAAATAGCAGAAAAGTAGATCATTTAGATACTATTTATGCAACTCTTTAAAACCTATGGAAAAACCTTAGCTAAGCACATACAATACCTAAATAAGTAGGGGCTTTGTAATAAAAATTGAATTGTTCCTATTCTATTGAAAATAATTAATACAAGTACCTACAACATACTAACTGATTTGGTAGGTACGTACATAATGAAATAAAAGGTGCTAAACGTATGTTTGTATGAGTCAGTGTCTAAACTCTTGTCTAGCCTTATTAACCGAGCGAGCGAAGCGAGCGAAGGGTCTCTTCTTCTTCTTCTTTTAATTTGTGGCGTCTGTGGCCGGGCTGAGCGAAGTGTCTCAGTTTCGTGATTGGCCAAAACTGCTTTTGGTTGTCAGTTTGTGTTCTCGCCTACAGGTCGCATTTTTCAACCAATCTGGTTGAAACTTGGTATACAGGTTCTATGACTTTAAAGAATTTGATTGTCGTCAGGGATTTTTGATAAGGGGCGTACTTTCTCCTAAAAGGGCCAAAAAGAGGCTGCTGAATATCTCCGCCTAATGTGATTTGATTTCAATGATTTATATTTTATTTGAAAGGTAAGTATTAACTTTAAGTTTGTCTGACATTTGGTGAAGATCTGATGAGGATCTTTAGCGTGATGAGCAAAATAGTTCCTTAAAATGCAGTATGTTGCTCACTTTACAAGTTTGTGCTTGCGAGGTCTACTGTTCGGAGAACTGCTAGTTTATTTATTTATCTATAGATACATAGAAGATTCTTTGTGCCGGTTACAATGCCGCCTCGCCACCAGCTAAATAAAGTAAGTAAATAGACCTGACAGACAAACTAAGATTTATTCAATAAGTATATTTTTTTTTATTATTAATAATCACTTAACTATTACAAATTATTAAATATTGTACCTTAAAAACCTAGGTAGGTTTGTCTAGGTACTCACACTCGTCGTAATTTTATTACATTTATCACTTTAAATCCTAAACATACATAACTACACAAGAATAGGTTGCAATACAAAGTTCGATTATAATGAAACAGCTGATCTGCGCTAATTAGGTATACATTTATAAGAAAACAATACAAGCGATAGGCGACCAAGGACTGCCCAAGCAATGTGAGGTAGGTGTGTGCGTGCAGGTACAAATGCAGGCTACGGCCGGTCGTAAACAAGTCTACCAAACCTACCAAACAGACTTCGATATATTTTTTAGGAAATCACCTCTGAAGTATACACTCATCAAAATCAATTCATAAATGAGCGGAGACTTTTTTTTTTTTTTTTTTTTTATACAACTGAAGTGGCAACCAAGCGTACGGCCCACAAGATGGTAAGCGGTTACCGCAGCCTATGGACGCTTGCAATGCCAGAGGTATCACTCGCGGGTTGCCACCTTGAGGCTAAGATCGAAAGCCTCATGTGCCAGTAATTTCACCGGAAACCATACCCTTCACACCGGAACACAGCAATGCGAGCATTACTGCTTGGCGGCAGAAATAGGTATGGTGGCAGTCCTTCCCCGGACGAGCTCTATCACAGAGAACTCTACTACTCTTACTTACCTAACAAACATACAGAATCGATAACCTCCTTTTTGGAAGCTGGGTAAAAAGAACTTGTCTAATAACAATGATCTTAAACGATTATAATATAAGTGATGATTTTCTCAAAATCCTACGCATGCACGTTAAAAAAACTACTCTTTCACAATTCACTCTGTAACTAAAAACAAACATTTCCAAGTTTCTACCCATCAATTATCTTCAAAAACAGATCTGGCGATGAAAAAGATTTTTTGTTTAAAAAAATAATGCTTTCAAATGAAAGTTTATTTATAATTTTGTTTTTTATAACATGTGCCTGAAGAGTGTGGCACAATTACTCGCTACCATTATTGTATTTCTGTTTTTTTTACGCACATGCTGCGCGTGCGCTTACTTTTGTACCTATTCATGGAGCGCCAAGCTGCGGCCCGCTGGAAACAACAGTTATAAGAGCGTATCGTTAGTAGGTACTGCCGGCCGGCGTCGCTCCTGAAGTTAGCCGTTTCGATGCGCAATGGAGCTTTTTCAAACTAAATTGTGATGCGAAACAATTTAGTGACATCATCATGATAACAAGACATCAGACATCATAAAGTCATCGTAAACTTAACCGTTTGTGATGAGGATCCAGATTGTGATACGCTGGCAGTACTATATCTTTTTTTATACCACAAAAGTGGCAGCGTACGGGCCACTTCGGTAAGCGGTTACCGTAGCCTAGATATGTCTATAGATTTTTATCTAGGTTCGTCTAGCTAGCCTAAAGACTAGTAATCTCGTACATACCTAGAATTAAAACAAACTTGCTTCTCGTCGTTTGTATGTATGCTTTAATAAATTACAAAACGATTTAAATGCGGTTTTCATCAAAAGATAGAGTGATTCCAAAGAAACGTTTCTAAGTACGTACCACTGTGGGTCGCTCTAAAGTTAACTATAAAAGTATTATTGAACGTGCATCTGATCGGGCCCCAGTTGGCTCTCCCTTCCAAACACGAGTGTGTTAATTTAGTGTACCACCGCGACGATCACTGTTTTCCAAACTTTAAAAGCTTTCACTAAAAATAGATTGTTTTTAATAAACGTAATGATTTTGTGCGTAACTACGTTATTTCAAATAAATGGTACAAATAAATAATATACTTATTGTCTAAGTAGTTAAGTAGGTATTAGTACAATGTAATGTTCTTTGTCAGGAACTACAATTGTTTCGTCCACGAATTGTATTGTCATTGTAGGAAACCTCTATCTATGGCGGACTGCTGGTCGCAATGTGCGCAATGCCAGTGCTCTCATACGGTGAAGGAAAACATCGTGAGGAAACCGGCATGTCCAAGAACTAAAAATTCGAAAAACATGTGCCATCTACCAATGCGCATTAGGTCTGCGTGGTTAAAGACCCAATCACTTTTGCCCAAGAGTATCCAACTGTTGTGGCACTATCTCAACAGTTGGATCATTAGATGGCTGTTATGATGATGATGATTAGGTTAACTACTTACTTAGGGGCTCGTTTTATGGTAAAAAAAAAGACTAACCGACTCACTAACAAAAAAGGACAGTCAAAACGATAAATCCTAGAGAACTGAATTTCTTGCTGTTGCACTAGAAAGTAGTTTCCAAAATTTAAAGAAGAATTGAGGTGGAGTGGTGGGAGGTTGCTAAAGATCAAGACAGGTGGGAAGATTAGGGGGAGATCTTTGTCCAAAAAAAAAAATTTACATTATTTTCCTATCGCAAACTTTGAGAACCACACTCATGCCACAAGTGTAAGCATTTCTCGACATCTCATGGCCTAGATAAACTTATACATTTACATTCATTAATCATAAACAGTATGTTAAGCCCTAAATTGTTGTAATGTGTTGTATTAGGTCATTTAGTGTGAAGACCTTGATGGAAATAAGTATGGGCTTCCGTGACATTAGCCATTTCGATGCACAATGGAACTTTTTCTAACTAAATTGTCGTTGCGCATCTTAAACGGCTACTTCACGGAAGCCTAGATCCGCCGAGAACACTATACCTATATCTTTTTTTGAAAAATAAATATGTAAATATATGTTGGCGGGCATTTTTTTCACAGCGCCATATAATCTCAAACTAAGCATAGCTGGTTTAGTTTGTAATTTTTCTACTAAGCCTACTAATCCTACTCCTACTAATTAGAATAAATGCTGGGTATTTCGCATTTATTCTAAGTAGTAGGATATTTCGCATAATAGGACTACCACCATACCTATTTCTGCCGCCAAGCAGTAATGCTCGCATTGCTGTGTTCCGGTTCGCAGGGTATTGTTTCCGGTGAAATTACAGGCACATGAGACTTACCATCTAAGGTCTTAGGGTAGTAACACGCAAGTGATATCAATGATGTTGCATGCGTACATAGGCTACGGTAACCGCTGACCATCAAGTGGGCCGTACGCTTGGTTGCCACTTCAGTTGTATAAAAAAAAAAAAAAAACAACTGATGGTGTTAACAAACTAACTTATAATCTTTAAAGTTTCAGGCCTTAGGTCTGTTGTGGCTGTTAAATTGTCAGTCAGTAATTTGGCAGTGATTTTGTATTAGTATTAGTAGTTGGCACCCGCGTATTCACTCGCGTGGTACTTACATACATAAAAAGTAGCCTATATTCTTCCACAGACATTAATCTATCCTTGTGACAAATTTCATATAAATCGGTTTAGTGGTTAACCGTAAAAAGGTCATCAGCATCATCATCATGACAAACTTCTAATGTTCCTACTGCTGGGACACTGGCCTACTCTCCAGCGAGAGTGATTGGCTCTTAATTCACCACGCGGACCCAATGCTGATTGGTGGATGGCACATGTTTTTTGAATTTTTAGTTCTTGGACATGCTGGTTTCCTCACGATGTTTTCCTTCACCTATGAGAGCACTGGCATGTGGGAGAAGACCAAAAATAATATTAAAGGTTGGGTAGATACTAAAGATTGATTTAACATTAACTAAAGATTAATATAGATAGATGTTATACTAAATAAAATAAAATATTATGTACATAATTATATTACATTACAAAATATACAAAATACATATGAAACAGTTGAGCCATCTAAAGACCGTTACAAACGATCTATAATGTTAAATGTAAGCCCATATTACATGTCAGTAAAAATATTTAGTAATTTGCCTAAAGAAATAAAAAACGAAACAAAAAATACATTATTCACAAGTAAACTAAAACTTTATCTAATTCAAAACTGCTTCTATTCAATTGAAGAATACTTCGAAAAACATAAATATTACCCATAGAAATCTTTGTATTACCCCAATACTAAGTAACTACCTATTTAATACCTTTTAGTTATTCTTTGAATGTAAGTAATGTTAACCCGTCCGAATGTTAGGTATTATAATAAGTTAGGTACTCTTATGCAGCTTAGCGCCCAGCATAGCCTACATATAATTTGCAATGCCTGAAAAGGGCAAATAAGTTCTAAGTGCCATATTACTTTTAAGACCTTTTGTAACACTTATTTGTGCAAATAAATATCTTGAATCTTGAATCTTGATAGCTCAACCGATCCAAATCACTACCAGTAGGAAGCGTCCCCAACATGCTGGCTGCATTGCCACGTTGAATGGCAATGCTGATACGTTGAGCCAGATATGAACCAGCCTTTGGATCACTAAAAAATAATCTCTATTTGCTGTGAGGCGCGTTTGTTCAGCGTTCAGCCCCCATACCATGAACTCTTATAGCGATTCAAATGAAGACCTAAACTAAATTGTCAAAAAATTTTATACAATGAATTGAATGTCTAATTGATATCATGGTACAAAATTTTTAGGCAGGTAGGCCTCGGCAACGCGCGCCAGGGCTGGATCGGAGGGATATCACCAGATATCACCATTCACGTTGCCCGCAATAAAATGCTCGTTCTTTCTTCCAATACTTTTATCCAAGGCAGAGGTATTACGTTCACAAATTACTCTTACTTATTATTATTATTATGAGCCTGTAGTGTCCCACTGCAGGGCAAAGGCCTCCCTTCCTTCTCTCCAATCATCACAGAGTGGACGCCCCTAAATGGTAAACGACCTCGCGGCAGACCACGGCGAAGATGGAGGGACGAAATTGACTCTTACTCTTACTTAGGACTTCTTATTTCTACCACACTTCTATTGCTACTTTAAACAAAAGTGCTAAACTTCAACACGTGTCATCCATAAGTGCACGCGATAATAAAATAAAAATAAAAACGCGTACAAGATAATAAAATAAATAATAACTCTCTTTTTGTAAACTGTCGTTGTAAATATGTAAATAAGTTTTTTTTTTATGTCAGCAAGTGACAGGACAATCAAGGCGCCCACCTGATGTTAAGCACCACGCCTGAATATTAATATACAGTGCCACCCAAAGCTTAAAGTGTTTCAAGTGTTTGCGTGGCACTGCACTGCGCTTATCACCCCGAGACATTGTTGTTAAGTCTCTTTCGCCCAGTTATTTCACTTGCTACAGTGGCCTTCAAACCTAAACACAGTAATGCTTATGTACTAAGACTTACCTAATTGTTTTTATTATTACTAAAACTAATACTAATTGTTTTAATTTTGTATGATCTTCTTTGAGCAATTGTTGGGACTGGGACGGGCTACCATCGAAAATGCTTGGATTCACCCAATGCGGATTGGTGGATGGCAGATGTCTTTCAAATATTTACTTCTTAGACCGGTCGGTCGGTATTATTATAATTAATTATGAGTGCAGTACAGTTTATTATTTATTACTTTTTTTTTAACAAACGAAACTAATAAACTAGTATTAGATAAAGGACTTGTTTCTCGATGTATGGAGCCGGGCCTAGGTCCTTTGTAGGGGTCTAGATATTTAGATATTCAATAAAGAAACCATTTTTAGCTGTTTATTTAATTTATTTTAGCTTCTTTCACAATCTTATGTAAGTTTATCTTTGTGAAGGAGTGCAATACAATGCAAAACAACATGGCGGGTTTAACGAACAACTGGGTTATTAGGTACTGTCAAAGTCAAGATGCGTCACGATCATTGGGTAATAGCTGTCATGGCGGACCTCCAGTGTTCCCGTTTTATGAAACTTATCACAACAAACATTTTTCATATAGAACTTTGTTTGTCTACATAAAAATAAAATTGTATTATAATGTTAGTTTTATATTTTTTTCCAATTTCTCTATGGTGTTACTAAGACCTAGGCCACTATGAAATTGGTTCTTTGTAGATAGGCTTGATACGCTTGACATTCTAACATTAATACTTACCTCATATTGTTTGAATTACTATGTTGTGTGTTAAAACCCCGTAATAATATTGACATATTGAAATTGTAATTTAATTATTAGTATATTTAAGTAGGTAGGTACTACTTATAGTTACCTACTTATACTACCTGCAACGCCCTAACAGGGTTCATGTATAGTTCTCTCGGCGGATCTAGGCTTCCGTGAAGTTAGCCGTTTGTGATGCGCAAAGACAATTTAGTTAGAAAAAGCTCCATTCCGCATCGAAACGACTAACTTCACGACGGCCGAGATCCGCCGTGAGAACTATACTCACTTGCAGCTACATTATGTTAGACCTAAGCTGAATTCACATTGTGCAATGAATATGAATGAAAATCAAAATAAAAAAAAAAAATCGTTTATTTCAATATAATCACAAGGATCACTTTGAAACGTCTTACAAGCTAGGATTTACACCAGTTCCAACGCGCCCATGCCGTAAAAGAACTGGCAACAACACCGGCTGGGTTCCTATCGCTTTTTTGGCATGACCCTTGCTATTGTTATGGATGCCGAGTAGAGTTGGAGCACATTTGTCCCATGCTATTTTATCATCTAAGTAATCGGTTGTTTATAGTAAGCTTTTTGAGACAGAATATGAATATGAATATTATTTATTAACACAGACCTACCAACGTCACCTTCGCGAGCCGATCTTTGATCTGATCGCCTCGTGTTGACGATTGGCGGATGTTCACCTCATTACAATGTTGACTATCACAACGATCCAAGGTAGGGCTCGGGATTATCTGCCAATGCGTGTCTAATTTAACTGTAAATAAGACCCGATGTCCTCATGATTTTGACCCCATTAATGGGGACAGACAATCCGCATTGGGTCCGCGTGCTGGATTAAGACCCAATCACTCTCGCCTGAGAGTAGGCCAGTGTCCCAGCAGTGGGAACATTAGAAGGCTGTCATAATGATGAACGGGGACAGTGGGAAGTCAAAAAATAACTTCCCGTTGTCCCACGTTACTTTTAACCGTGCCACTGTCCCCATTGACATTTGTCTGAATTGGAACAGATTTAATTTTGAGTTTTTTTGTCTATATGCATCTTTACATACCTACAGGATAAATTAGTTTGTAACTAGAACTTCTGTATTGGTTATTTATGTTTTTATAGTGTTGACCATCACACTAAGGGAATACTAAAGTTTATAATATCCCTAAAAATATTTTAATTATTATTAAATATGTCTCGATAGCTCAATTGGTAGAGCGCCCGCGTATCAAGCGGTGGTTGCGGGTTCAAATACCGCTTGAGGCGGAAATAATTTATTACAAAATTTATTACATCCCAAAAATTTGGTATGTATAAATTTTAGAACTTCTGTGTTACGGTAACGTAAAAGTAACGAGAAAGTAACACAAGTCTTTGTAAGGCTGATTACATAAAGACTTTTAACCAACTTCAAAAAGGAGAAAAGTTATATATTATATGTATAAAAACATTGGTTATTTAATGCTAAGCATTTTGTCTATGTTCTTACTTTCAAAAGCATTTCTTCTTTGCAGTAAGTAAATAATGCATCTTATGCTTAATAAAAATAAGTCACATCTTTCAATGGCACTTACTGTTTGCCACGTGAAAACCACATGGTTAAGGAGTTATGAACCAATACCTATTTATTACTGGATGCGGTATGTAGTGAAAATAGACATTCAAGATGATTTTATTTAGAAAAAAAACTTTTTTATAGTGTTCACCAACACACTGAGGGAATACTAAAGTTTATAATAAGTAAAGATTTATTTATAATATTTTTTGTTTTTTTTCTTCTATAATATGTATTTTTTGTTTGATATGTGGTCCTATTAATTCTTCAGAAGTACTTATAGTTAATACATTTTATTAAAATAATTTCAGCGCTTCTAAAAATATCATAAAAATATGTCAATAACTAAGTAACTAACTAAGTAAGATAGATAGATAGATAACACGAAAGAAACAGTTAAAACTAAAAAAAAAAAACAATTTGTGGTGGTACAATCGGCGGCCTTATTGCTAATAGCAATCTCTACCAGGCAACCTTAGGATGGACTGGATTAAAAGCAAATGAGGAGAGGAGGTGTTACAATAAAATAATAAGTAACTAAGTAGGTACTAAGCAAGTAACTAAGTATTTCGATCTCGTATTTCCACGATCCATCGAAACATTTATTTAGTTATAAGTATTTTTTTAAATGATGGATGTGAGTCGATTCCAGTCACGAACTATCTCCATGTTTTTCAGTAAGGAGTCTATCCCGGTATCTCCTGTATGTAGTCCTGCCATTCCCGTGCTACACCCGGGTGTGTCGAGTCGTGTTCTTATGTCAAACTGACAGGTGCCATTACGGTGTTCTACATTTATAGTTTTGTGGTTGGAAGTTTTCAGGTGAGCTTTTATTTTGTTTTTAGTACTTATATATATATATATGCATTTTAAAAAATGATTCTGAAAAATATGTAGCCATGTCCTAATAAGAAGATTAAATTAAATCAAGTTGCAAATTTTTGGGAAAAACGGATAACCTATTATTATGGTACGATAGTTTTTTTATTAATAAAGTATTGATTTGAATTTTAAATTTATAATAAACTGTGTAATTTGTTTACTTAATTAAAATATAAGATTTTTTGCCTAGCTCATTTCATAATATTTGTCGTTAAAAAAATTAGTATTGAACGTTTATTCTACTAAGAAACAAAAAAACATTTAACAAAAAATTCATAATACTCGTAACGTAACTGTCTCACGATTTTAATAACAATTTATAATTATTATTATTATTATTGGAGTTATTGGTACAAAAATTTAGTTCTCTACCTACTAGGTATGCCCTAAAAATAAAATCACATAGTTTTAGAAATAAAATAAAACATTATTAAATAGGTAGGGTATTTTAAAATAAGTTGTTTTGTATATTTCAAGTTTAATTCAAATCCGTTTAGCCGTTTAGGGGTTGAGTAGGAAGTAACACAAACTTTTGCATTTAAGTATAATACCTACTAGTGTGATTAATAGATATAACAGTTAATTTTTCGTGTCATAAATATAAACTATACTAATTACGAACCAAAGAAAATTGTCGTCATCTTATAATGAATTAAAATAGGTACTTACAAAGAACCGCCATTATGTAGGTTAGCCAAGTTTAGAAAATGCTACAACATCGAATCGACGTCATTGACTATTTTTATGAACTTTATTTACCTACTAGCACAGAACAGATATTACCATTTTCAGGTTTTTTGCTAACGTTTTGACGATTAAAGGTTGATGACTCGGATATCTTTCAGCTCTTCACTCGTCTCCACAAAATGTACAGTAACTTCCTTAGAAAAAAAAAAGGAAATAGCAACAGCTCTTGAACACGTGTCACGTAATAATAAGACAAAATAAACGATTAAATTTATAATTCGCAGATGCTGATCCGCGCGCGATGAAACTTTAAGAGAAAGTTTATTTTTGTAATAATAGCAACGAGCCACATGCGCGAAACTTAAAGGAATAAACACCACATGCCAATTACAGGCACCTCTCAAAGAGTACTGAACCCTAGTAGGTAAATGAACTTAGAAATATGGCGGAATATGATATCATACCTTGCTACGATGAAGAAGAATTGTTTAGTGACAGAAAAAATAACCCAGCCGATCTTCACGCTTACTACATGACGCAATTTAATCTGGAACTAGAAAATAGTAAGAAGAAGAACGACGTCTTCAAATATGGAGTCGAAGAAAGCTTTGATTTTGAAGTTTTAGATAATTGGAATGAAAATGAAAACGCTGGTGCTGATTTTGAAATCATAGATGAAGTAATTGATAATAACATCAACGAACAGAATATTAAAGAAGTTTTATTGGACTTGGACAGCATAGATTTTGAAGATAAATCATGCAAAACAGATTCTTCTAATACTAAAGAACAAACAAGCGGATTTTATAAAGTAAACAACGATTATATTGATGACGAGTCATTGATTGACGAACTTTGTAGAGAAGATGAGTCAAGACATTCCCCTGACGGCTTCAAAGAAGAATATCTAAGCACAAACTTGAATGAGAAGAATCTTCTACCGTCAATAAATACAGTATTTAACAAACGATACAATTACAACTATGAAGAAAATACAAAACATAACTATACTGATGTAAATATTCCAGTTAATAACAATCAAATAAATAGCATCGAACACTACAGCTACCCAAATAACATACTGCACAATTTGGATAACAAAAACAGATATATTTTACCAGATACTCCAACAAGTTGTACAGAATTTAACTTTGATAGAAATGAACGGAAGGCTTCGATTTGTGAATCAATAGAAAGTGATGTCCAAAGTTCTTCTTACTACGATGAAAACTCAGAAACTTTTGATGAAGATGAACTGTTTGTCAACTTGGATGATTTTGGGATTCACATGGAAGAGAATGAAATAAGCCCTGTTGAAAATCAGCTGATGAAGAGTACAAGGAAAGTCGAGAAAGATACAAATCAGGGTAAAGCTACAAACACAAATCGTTTTTAACACTTTCAATAAGAATTGTACCTATACTAATTTAGTCAAATTTTCAGGTGAACGAGTTTGCCAATGGGAACAATGTTACGAAAAATATCCAAACCAAAGTACTTTAGTAGAACACATTGAAAGAGCTCATGTCAATACTTATAAAGGTATGACTATTTTTATATTCTTCTATTATACTCCATTGCTCACAGAACATTTAAGATGCTCTAGTCTAGATCTTAGTTTTAATAGCGTATGACGGTCATGCCTTTACCCAATTTTATTATCACTTAAGCAGGTACCTAGTGTACCTACTGACTGAAAAGAAGTTAAAATTTCTAATTAATTAATTAGGAGAGCTCTTCATTTAATTCTGTTATTTTGGCTACCACTGCCTTTACTGTTGATACTCATGCCTTATTCATTTAAATTCTCCAACGGTTTCTTTAAGTTTTTATGACGCTAATCACTGTATTTTTCTAGGCGAAGAATTCAGCTGTCTCTGGCGTGACTGCGCCCGCGCACGGCGTCCTTTCAACGCGAGATACAAGCTTCTTATTCATATGAGGGTGCATTCTGGACATAAACCTAACCGTTGCCATGTAAGTGATCTACAGAATTTTTCGCTAATTTTCTTCACTCTCACTAAAGGTACACATCAGTTTTTTTTATTAAGTAGATAGGTTAGGTTATGCTTATTCTACACCAGCTTACTTGGATGCGTATAAATATTGGCATCAGGTATGTAAGAAAATAATTGCCTCAAAGCCATGACCATCATTTTCATATTTTCATTTCCATGATCACAATATTTTATGTCAAAATAATTAGGTGAGTACCTACTGTTTTTCATATCAGCAAGACGACCAAGTCCCTGTCACCCCTAGCAACAATTATTATTGTTGCAGTATCGCCCAAAGCTCTTCGTTTTAAACTTCTGCATGGCACTGCACACAGTTCACTTGTTCAATTAAACATTTCTAAACAAAATTTATTTTTTTAGCATCCTGGTTGTGGCAAAGCCTTCTCCAGACTGGAGAACTTGAAGATCCACGTCCGTTCTCACACGGGGGAGCGTCCCTACGCGTGCCCTGCTCCGCACTGCAGGAAAGCATTCTCCAACTCATCAGATCGAGCTAAGCATCAGCGTACACATTTCAATGCAGTAAGTCTTCTGTCTGAAAGTTATTCCTCTAAGATTTCAAAAAATAACACGAACCTACCTGTTATTTTTATATGTTATAAGGATTTATTATTTATTTATTTATTTTATTTAAGATACGTCTGCTATCTGCTTTTAGAGGTATTTTTAACGTCATGTAAGAACTTGTTATATTGTCATATGTTCACTAAAACTTACTTACTATAAGCCTTCAGGATCACAGTGTTGGGCAAAAACCTCCTCCATTTGCAATCCTGGGCAGTTGTTAATCATAAAAGAACTTTAATTTTAAGAGAAATTATTTCCAGCGTCCCTACGCATGCGGAGCTGTTGGCTGCGGCAAGCGGTACACCGACCCCTCATCACTACGCAAACACGTGAAATCCCACCCCCACATGGCTACGGTGCCCCGGACTTGCATACCACCATCCAGACCCATAAGGAAGGAGGAACATTCCGTGCCCAGTTCACCAGCCAAACTGGCCACGTTGAGATGCATTAGGGATAAATTGACGGTACCAAAGTTGCAAAGGCTGTAGTTTTTAACCTTAAGCAATGCGTTTGATGCTGTATGTATCTTGGCTGTACTTTTTTAATTTGTTAATGTACAAATAATATCTAAAATTACTGTCAAAATTTTTTATACAACCATATACATTACATTTATCGCTACTTTTTGCATTTTTAATACTTTGAAATGATATACTTTTATAAGATAGTTTTCTTAAAAATATTTGGGGTTGCGCAAGGATTAATCAGCAAACCTTTACTAAATAATAAAAGCTTATATAATATATTTAGAAAAAAGGTTTAGAGACATTGTATTTAAGTGTTAAATAATCAGATATTATATTTTAGGCAAATTGTAGCTCAATGAAAGACTGAAAGAACTCAATTGGCTCAAATTAGACTTAGTATTAGTTTTTTTATTATATTAATATGTACACCGAAGTGTAAAAATGTGTTTTGAACACAGCAGCTTAGAGCCAAAGTTAATGTAGAATATTTTTTTATCATGCATCTTATGCGATGGTATAATTACTTTATGTCTAGGTAATTGAGATCTCTTTTAAAAGACATAAAATATATTTTGTAAATAAAAGTATTTTATTAGTATTTAATGACCTTCCAATTGCACCTTTACTTGCTCAATTTTGTATAAATTTTAACAAATTACTTATGTTACTAAATGTATTTAAGTAAGTAGGTTAAGCAGATTAGATTTACTTAGAAATTAAGCTGGATATTTGTCTGTTTGTATTTATATTATAATAATTAAGTAATCTACATTATTTCCAGGGCTTCTTTCAACTTTTTTAACGCAGGTGTCAGAATGATGACCGATTTATTTAAATAACTAGCTGGACAGCTGACTCAAAAAAATATGGTCACCTCACAAATAAAGAGTATAAAAAATATCAAAAAAATATATCTAGTACTCTTCTAGAATTAATTAGAATCTTACTTTTTCTAGAATAAAGAACACCAAGTAGGCACCTACCGACTGTCTGTTTTTATTTTATGTTGTATTAACTTATAGTTATTTTAATAAAATGTACAAAATGGATGCTTTCCAAAGAATCTCTTCTAAAAGTATGTTCGTAAGTTTTTTATTCCATTATGAGATCTCTTTTTTGCTCATAGTTTTTTTAATGTCTGCACATCTTTAGACAATTTAATGTTGTTAGTTTTATGACAGTGAACGTCATTAATTTTAGTGAAGAATAAAAAAGAAAAGGGTTCTTAAAAACACTTGTTTTATTTTTGTATTGATTGGGATTAATAGAGTCGTTGACATGTGACATTTCAGGAGCAAGTGTAAGCTTTTGCGAGCCAAAAAAACTCAGATGCAAAACTATAAAAATGGTATACTGAACTGACGGGCATTTCTAATAGCTGAGCTAGACTAGTGATTAGTTATGGTTTATCTCCGTCACCGAGTTGGCCTCTGAGTCGCACAAACTAACTATATTAAATGAAATCCAATGACCATCGAATGCTGCTACATTGTGCGTTATCTGACTAGAGTCCTAGGGTCAATATTAGACGGCACGTGTGACACTAGACGACCTCGGCGGCGGAGTGGGCAAGTGACGGGCTGAGCCAAAGAAGAAGAGTTCGATTCTCTCTGCGGGTCAAAAATTAGGGTTATTCCCGATCACCCGCAGATTTCACGCCCACTGCTGATACAAATGTATTTGTGCTATGTCAAAAGTCAAAGTCAAAAATCTCTTGATTCAATCATAATTATCACAAGGATCATTTTGAAATGTCTTAAAGCTAAGGTTAATTTACGCCAGTTTAACGCGCCCCAGCCTAGAAGAATCTGGCAACAAACTCGGCTGTGTTCCTACCTTTTTTTTGAAGATTCTCTTTATTATAAAGCTTCAGTGTGGTGCCAATCAAACTAGGTGAGGCTCATTCACATTATGTTGTGAGTATGTCTAGTATGTATTAGGATATCAAAATGCGAATGACCATGCAGCAGTTACATTGCTGTTATCTAGGGTCTGGGGTCAGGTCCACGTGTATCGCGGGTATATAAGCCGAGGGATGCTGGGATCTCATCAGAAGTCGCCTTCTCCAACAACCGGCATCGGCACTGAGATGAAGTTATTGGTATTGACGGCGATTATCGGTGAGTGGCTTTGCTGATTTGCGATTTTCTAATAGAATTTGCGAAAGTTAAACAGTTTAATTCTAAAATGTTATATTTAAGTTAGAATTTAATTTGGTATTCCCTTTATTTAATATTTTAATTGAAATTTAATTGTTGGTATTCTTATTGCATTTACTATAATCTAATAACTACATCATGTAAGTTGTAACAATTTGTAACTTATTATACATAAGCCCCAAACCTAAATACCTTTTTAGAAAAAATATAATAAAGTTACTTACTTATACATTTAAACAAAATTTAAATAAGCTGTCCGCAGTATATTTTTTTTACAAAAAAAATATATGAATAGAAGTGTACCTGATTAGCGAATTTCATACAAAAAAAAGCTTATGATTTTGTTAAATCGACCATCGATCCTCGGCATTGCGAACTGAGTAAAACTATCAAAACTTAATTTCCTTTATTCTATCGCAGTGTTATCGAAAATTTTCCTAGATTAGAGCACCGTAATACTTCTCGTAAATCATTCTATCTTGAAAATGTAAAGGTTGGTTGATAACTTGATAATAACGTTGCTAAAGTCAGATACGATAGTCAACTTAGTTCTAAAAAAATGATTTTTTCCTTTCAGCCGCCGTCTCAACTTCCCAGTTGAGCGGGAACCAGCAGCAAGAAAGCCAATCACCATGGCAGGTGGGCAAACTGTATCGCTATGACGTAGAGGCCCGTACTCTAGCGCGACTCCATGAAGGCGCCAGCTCTGGAAGCGTCTTCAGAGCTCGCTTCATCGTCCGCGTCCCCACCCCTGGTCACCTATACGCAAAGCTGGATAGCCCGCAACACGCCCAGGTCCACCAACAACTGCCAAACAACAGGGATCTACCCGAAAACCTGAAGTACCAACCGGTAACGAACCTCGAGAAGCCTTTCGAGATCGTTCTAGATGGAGGTCGTGTCGTATCCCTCAGTCTACCAGCTGAGCTCTCCCTGCCACATGAGAACTTGCTCAAAGGTTTAATCAGTGCGCTGCAAGTGGATCTTTCTACCTACCACAACATCCATGGATCACAGAATAACTATGACAAGGAAACTCAACAAGGTCTGTTCAGGAAAATGGAGACGGATGTCACAGGCAACTGTGAAACCCTCTACGCTGTCTCACCCGTTGCTTCTGAATGGCGCCGCGAGCTACCAAACTTCGCTTCAGAAAAAGATCCCATTGAAATCACTAAGAGCAAGAACTACGGGCACTGCCACCACAGAGTTGCCTATCATTTCGGAGTGCCTGAAGGTGCCGAATGGACTGGCTCAGCCCACAAGCCTGAAGAGGATCAGTTCATCAGACGCGCATCCGTTTCCCGTATTCTCGCTTCTAAACAAGGATACATCTACAAATCCGAAACCACCAGCACAGTTCACGTTCATCCCCATCTTTATGGCAAGCAGAAAGCTGAAGTGTACAGCGATGTGCTACTCAATCTGGTGTCTTTGGAACAGGACAGTGAAGCGGAGTGGGAGAAACCTGAGGGCAACCGCCTGATCAAGAGTCTTTTGTACTCCATGTCAACAAAGCAGGTCGCTTATCATGACAAGTCATCCTCATCTTCGTCATCGTCCGAGGAATCGCATGAGTATATGCCAATTCAGGAGTCAAAAAACATGCGTGTGCGTCGTTTTGCCAAAGCCCCGAAAGTAGTGACTGTGAACAAGGTCATCGTTAAGCCGGGTGATTCCAGCTCTTCAAGCTCTTCCTCCAGCGACTCATCGTCAGCTTACGTCAACGACGAGATCCCGAACATCAACGAGCCCGCGTATGCCGCTCTATACATGAGCCCCCAGCCCCGTACTGACAAGAAACAAAACACCATGAACGCTCAGAAGTTGCTCCAAGACATCGCGCAGCAGTTGCAAAACCCCAACAACATGCCTAAAGCTGACTTCCTCTCGAAATTCAACATATTGGTTCGCGTGATTGCCGCCATGAGTACTGAACAGCTTGGACAGACCAGCCGCAGCATTGAAGTTGCCAAGTCTTCAAACAACATTATCAAGTCTGATATGTGGATGATCTACCGTGACGCCGTGGCCCAGGCTGGTACCCTCCCTGCCTTCCAGCAGATTAAGACCTGGATCCAGACCAAAAAAATCCATGGCGAAGAAGCTGCTCAAGTGGTCGCTACTGTTGCTAACACTTTGCGCTACCCGACGAAGGATGTCATGTCTCAGTTCTTCAAGCTCGCTGTCAGCGATGAAGTCAGCCAGCAGAGATTCTTGAACACTTCTGCTCTGATCGCTGCCACTAGGCTTATTAACATGGGCCAGGTCAACAACGAAACCGCTCACTCTTACTACCCTACTCACATGTATGGACGTCTTTCGCGCAAGCACGACACCTTCGTTCTAGACGAAATTCTACCTTACCTCTCTGAGCAACTGAAGAAATCCATCGAACAAAGAGACAGTGGCAAAGCTCAAGTATACATCCGTTCGATTGGCAACCTTGGTCACCGTGAAATCCTCAAGGTCTTCGCTCCCTACTTGGAAGGCAAGATCCCAACTTCTACTTTCCTTCGCGTCCAAATCGTCAACAGCCTGCAGGTTCTAACCCAGCAAGAAGACAAGCATGTCCGTGCTGTTCTTTATTCTATCTTGAGAAACACTGCTGAGCCCTATGAAGTAAGAGTGGCTGCCATCCACAGAATTTTTATGGCCAAGCCCACGGCTTCGATGATGCAATCTATGGCTCAAATGACCCATGATGACCCCAGTGTGCATGTTCGTGCTGCCTTGAAATCTGCAATTGAATCTGCTGCTCAACTTAAAAACCCTCGCTACATGGAATTGTAAGTTACA
The DNA here is from genome assembly GCA_951394395.1 of Colostygia pectinataria. Lineage (NCBI taxonomy): Eukaryota > Metazoa > Arthropoda > Insecta > Lepidoptera > Geometridae > Colostygia > Colostygia pectinataria. The sequence continues at coordinate 6,815,833 of OX596372.1, read as the reverse complement.
TTTTCTAACCTGATAAATCTGTCTCAAGTTTTTAACATGTGAAAAACAGAGTGCAATTGTACGTTTTTATTCTCAGAGCCAGGACCGCGGATGCCGCCAGATGGATGCTTACAAAAGAGAACTTTGGTTACCAACAATCTATTAAGAACTTCAACGACAACTTCGACTACGACAACGAAATGAACATTTTCAGCTCATGGTCTCACATCGGAAGCGATGACAGCTTGTTCCCTAAATCTCTGTGGTACTCTCTGATGACTAAATACAACAAGCTCAACAGCAACAAGGTAACACTATAAGAGTTGAGTAAGTAATGATGATGAGTGAATTGAAAGAAATTGGTTTTAATAAATTTTTCATTATTATTTTCCAGATCTACGCTTCTTTCTCCAGCGTCCAACAGTTCGTTGAGTACTTGAAAGAAACCGTTTTCGCAGCTCGTCCCATGTCTCAGGCTAACCACAAGTACCCGGCTGAGAAAATCGCTCAGATGCTGAACATCAAACGCGACCCAGAACAGCCCCTGGAAGCCTCCATCTACATCGACCTCATCAACCAGCAGAGATTCTTCACATTCAGCGAAGACGACCTGAAGCAATTGCCCCAGGACATCAAAGATTACATGATTCAAGTCGCGAAGGGAGTCGACAAGCACTACACTAAAGTAGTCAACCAGGCTCAGGTCTCCATAATGTTCCCTCTCGCTATGGGTATGCCGTTCATCTACAAATACAAGGAACCTACCGTCATCCACATTCAGAGCAAGGCTAAGGGAGACATCGCCTTCCAACGTCAACAAAACGGTTTCCAAGCCGCCATAGAGAAAGAGATTCAGTTCACGTACGCTAGAAACATAGACGGCAAAGTTGGATTTATGGACACCTTATTTGACCAGTACTCCAGTGTGGGTATTGTTAACAAGGTCCAACTCAACGTACCTGTCAAGATGAACATCCAGCTTCAGCCTAGAAATTTTAAGCTTCGCGTTCAGCCACTTCACCCTGAAATGGATACCACCCTGATCCACTACAGCGTGTGGCCATACAGCGCTAGCCAGAAGAAGGACAGTCTAGTCACCATCTCTCAAGATCCTACCACTAAGGTTATTGAACGCTCGAGGAAGGTATATACTACTGACTACAAGGTTGGCCAGAAAATCGGAATGCTTTTCCACCTGCAAGGATATTCTTACTCCAAGGATTTCAGAAGCGCGAAAAAGATGTTCCCTACAAATGACATGTTAGCCAACATCGTGTACATGTTTGATCAACAGGACGTCGCTTTGACTCACTTTAACTTCAGATACCTAGGCAAGCAATCTCAAAACAAGGCTGTCAGCCTCAACATTGTTTACGGTAAGTGAATTTAGGAATTATGTTGGTGTTTTATCATCAATGCCACCAGACAAAACAGTACTAGAATCTTTAGAAGGGCTTCGCGGTAAATTTAACTTTTGCATTCCATATTTTCAGACAAGCTCCAGAACCAGAAACAGGTGGGCGAAATCAATGAAGCCACCCAAATTAGCGACGTGACACCCAACAGTGAAGCTCGCCGCCAAGAAATCGTTAAGCGCGCTGCCTCTGGAATCAAAACTGCTCGTGTTCAGTTTGTCGACCTAAGTGCCGTCTTCGAAGGAGCCCAAAAAGCCGAGTACATCCTGACCGCTGCTCTTGGAGAATCCCCAGTTGATCCTAAGATCCAATACGCTGTTTTCGCCGGTGTGAACTCACCCCAAGGCAATAACCAGGTCAACGCTGTCGGTAGAATCCAAAAGCCTGAAATAACTACCTTGAACTTCTTGCATGCCCTTCAAAAAGAGCTTAAGGCTTCCATCACATCTGATATCAAGTTCGGACAAGCCACCCGTATCCAGATCCAGGCTCAAGCCCAACGTAGTGAGAAGTACACAGAGGAACTCAAAGCCCTGCCGACCGCTAAACAGTGCAATGAGGAAATTTCTCAGAACAACTTCTATCAGCTGGCTTGCCACAAGATGATCGTCATGGCTCACGCTCCCGATAGCCTAGAAGCCACCATCACCTACAAGAATGTCGACCAACAGTACAAAAATATGACATACCACTTCTACGAGATGGTGAAGAAACTTGGTTTCTGGAACAGCGATGTGAACCCCATGAAGACCAACCCAGAAGGAACGGTCCAGATCAAGGCTAATGCTGTTTACACCCAGAGTATTCTTGACTGGTCCATGACCTCCAAGTATGGCCACATCCAGATGAACAACGTGCCGATCCCTAGATGGAGTGCCGGTGCTCTGGCTTTCTACGAGCCCTTAAGGTTCTACGAACGTGTCCAGAACTACTACACTCTTCACCAGTTCCAGCGTAAGTAAACACTGTTTTAACGTTCATGTTCGCAGTCCATGAACTCTTATTGTGGCTCTTCTCGTAATCTCTCTTGACGTGATTATCTTCGTATTTTTTTGTATTCATTACCAAAACTATATTGCTGTAGTAAAATAGTTTATGTTAGTTGTCCAATCTTTATAATAATTTCCACAGCCTTCTGCACTGTGGATGGCTCCAGAATTAGGACCTTCAGCGACCGCAGTTACGAGTACACTCTGTCTCCCTCTTGGCACGTGCTCGTCCAAGACCAGGCCAACGAACACAGAAACTGGCAGGACCTCGTCATCCTTGCACGGAGGCCCAGCCCCAAACAGCAGGAAATTTACATTTCTTACAAGTGAGTTTCATTTTTACTTTAATTAAACAACAAGGCAACAACTTTTACTTAAAACAGCGTCCTTATCTACTACCTACTTACCCTAAAAAGACATTTTTTTACACCGTGATAGCAAGTGGGGTTTTAAAAGACTACCATCCACCATTTTAGTGGTCTAGCTAGGCTTATACAAAGTCATTATAATTTTTCTTTGAGGCCTTATATATGTTATTGTACTTCCAGATCTGAAACCGGCAAGGACTTGGAAATCGAAATCACCCCCGCACCTGAAGGCCAGAAACACAACGTGCAGGTTAAAACCAACGGCAAGAAGGTGTCAGAAGGAGACCTCACCATGTACTGGGACGATGTCAGCGACAAGCACCTCCTGAAATACTACACGGAGACTGATGGTGTCTTGGTTCTGTCCATCGACCAGAGCAGACTACGTGTTGTCTATGACGGACAAAGATTAGTGGTATTGACCAATGTTCACCGTAACACCGCTTGGGGAATCTGTGGCCGCATGACGGGAGAATCGCTTGACGACTACGAAACTCCCAACGGTCTAGTCGACAAACCTGAACTGTACGGAGCGTCCTTCGCTTTGAACGATGACAACAGCGACCCTAAGACCCAGGAACTACAGAACCTGGCCAAGAAACAAGCGTACCAACGCAAGAACAAGTACACAGCCATCCTCCGATCAGACATCGAGTGGCAGAACAACATGCAGTCTTCTTCCGAGGAAGACTGGAGCGGCCAGACTGTCTACAGGTCTAGGAGTTACCTGAAGCAGAAGAGCGCTTGCCAGCTGCAGCAACAGGTGCAGTACTATGAGAACCATGGAGAGATCTGCATCACCACCACTCGTCTGCCAGCGTGCCAGTCGCATTGCCGAGGAGAAGGGTACAAAGTGCAGCCGGTCCAAGTAACCTGCAGGCCTAAGCTAGACCAGCAGTACAAGACACTTAAAGAACAGATCCGCCAGGGTCAGAACCCCCAGGTGTCCGGAGTGCCCCAGCTGAAGCAATACAAAGTACCCACAGTATGCTCGGCGTAAGGTTATAAACGAAACGACTTGAAATGATTTAGTTAGGGGTTAAAATAATATCGTATTTTATAATATTTGGATATTTGGATTGTATAGTATTTATGTATTGTAAATTTGTAGTATATTTTTTATGTATGTTTTATGTATACAAGTATTGTATTATAATAATATATTAGTAGTTACTTATGTATATAATATTTTAGAATAGAAATATGAGCAAATGTAAAAATAAATAAAAAAAAAACTATATATATGTACTTACATAAAAACTTATTTTATTTTTAGATTAGATTAGTTAAACCAAGTTTATTAAACCTGATTATTCACATTTTTGTACGCACCCAAAATCTATTTAATAACTACGCAAGCTACATGTATAGGTACATTATAATTTATTATGGTAGCTATACCAACTAGGTAAGTATTTACCTACAAGTTAGCTAACAGATCTTTCTCGTGTTATTATTCTAAGTTTCTACTTAGCAAAAATAGATTTAGGTGGGTAGTAAGCAAGCACTTAGCATAGCGTACCTACTAAGTAGGTACAAGTCTTGTACCTACCTGGGGTCTAAGCCTGTGTTATCCATCTTAGCTGAGTTCGCGCACAAAATGTTCAGCACAAAAAATGTTCAGAACAAAGCACATAGCTCAAATATTTTGCGACCTATATTTTTGATGACAGCTGTCAAACATCAAACGGCTTTAGCTCGGGATCTATCATTCATTAGACTAGCCGCACTTATCTGAAATGAAAGGTATATTTTAGGACATACCTAGTCTGGTTTTTAATTCAAGTCTTCTTCTTCTTCTTTTATGGCCTCTGTGGTTAGTTTGCCACAATTTAGCCAGTGTATTAGTTTGATTGTCGCTTAGCAACGTAAACAAACGAAATTTGGAAAGAAACGATGACTTTTCTTTCAAAATTCCCTTGGAAAGTCTTTGACTAAATTACCAACCAACATTACCCCTTTATTTCAATTACTTACACTTGCGCTAAGTAAACAAGTTAAATTGGATAAACCAAATTTACGCAATAAAACTTAAAATATCACGAGAAAAATAATTAAAACGGGAAGACCCATGTCGTTTTGACAAGATAGCCAAAGACAATCCTTAATTCAAGTCCAAAAAGGTAAACAAACAAATGTCATTGTCAAATGTCAATTTTGTGTATCTCAGAAAAGCAAAACCTTTGGATCGATATACCTACTACCTACTACCTGTCTACCAACAAAGATCAACAGAAACAACACAGGGCTCTTTTATCTATCGACTTCCTTGGTGGCGACTCTTTTCATCGACCTAACGAAACGCTTACTCATAACCATGGTTACCAGAAGAAAGAAACGAGAAACCTTCCGACAAGCACATTCGATAAACGAATGAATATGAACCAAATGTGTAAAAGCACTGCAAAACCTTACCGTACCCCAGAATGTGACAAGTACCATAAAATATTTACCCAAAAAAATATTGTTTTTCTAAATATTTACTTAGCAAACATTAATATCTGAACAAAACTATGCTTAGATCATCTATTTTCTATGGTATCACCATTGTTTACCTTTTTGGACTTGAATTAAAAACCAGAGTATACTACCTATGTATCTTTTATTCTTGATGGTCGAATTTTGCGCAAACATTTTTTCTTGTGAGTCCATCAGAACAAACATTTGTTCAGTGCCGCACTCTGGTGAAATCGCACCATTACAATACAAATTATCTGTCTATCATAAGGTATAGTTCGCACAGCGGATCTAGGCTTCCGTGAAGTTAGCCGTTTGTGATGCGCAAAGACAATTTAGTTTGAAAAATCTCCATTGCGCATCGAAACGGCTAATTTCACTACGGCCGAGATCCGCCGTGAGACCTCTACTAACACCCTGTCAAAGACATTAAGAATCGAAGCACCCTGTATAATAGGTAGTTATACCTATGTAATTTTTTCTGATAAAATAATTTTTTTTTTGATTTTGTTTAAATATAATTTTGTGGCAAACAGGCTGACGACGACGGCCGGGAGGACTGGCTGATGGTAAGCAGTTACCGTCGCCTTTTGACCTCTGCAACACCAGAAGTACCGTAAAGCGTTGCCTGCATTGTAAGACCTTATAAATCCTCTTCATCACCTTTTTTATATATTTTTTGAAGCAGTTCATAATGTACGACAGCGGAAAAACATCAAAAGGAAGTTCATTCAACAACCTGCACGTGTGGGGCAGAAAAGATCTCGTGAAGCGAGTAGTGCGAGACACCCATTGTGTCGATTGTGTTGATTAGGTGTGGTCCACACCTAATCAACATAATCCACACCGTGTGGATGAGCCTTGTTCCGCTGTCGTAAGGTAGTAAAAACGTACAAAGAGAGGTAGAACCCGCAAAAGTCCTCAGAGCATTCCCCATTATTCTGTAGAATACACAGTCGAAGCGAAGCAGCTGATATTTGGGGGCACCATACCATAAAATTGTGTGCATTAAACATTGATGTATTGATTATACATCTTATTCCAAAGAAGTTTTTTATACATACTTTTATTTATATTACCTATCTACTTCTTGCAATTTGCTATCATGTTTTTGCAAGGTGATCATTTGCTTGATTTTAGATGGACCAAGGCACAATAACTAGCACAAAACATACACGACGTACCTACCGTAAGTATACAATAGAATACAATACCTACATACTATATTTATGTAAGTAACTAACTACCTACCTACCTGTATGTGTGTACCTAACTACCTGCATACTCCTATTCCAAAATAGGTACCTAGTAGGTACAACAGATAACTTAATACTAGTAGTAAAGCTAGTAGGTAGGTACCTACATAAATAGTTACTTATTAAACTCGCTACTAGGTACTCACTGTCACTGAGTACTCATGATTCAGAGTGAAAAGTAGGTAGGCAACACGGAGCGGGACAAGAATGGCAGATGAAAGGTAGCTAAAAACCTCCATAGTCCTATTCCTAACTTTCAGCTGAATGAACCACCGCCATCCATGGACGTAATTTACGTCCATGCCGCCAACACATCCGCATTTTTTTTCTTTTTTTTTCGCCTTTGCGGCCAATTTCTTCTACATCGGCCTTTTATTTACACAAAAATAGCTGCCATATCTTCTTCTTTTATTTATTCTAGCTTTTGGATGGTTTCTGTCTGTGTGTACACTGGCTGGTGTCCAAAACAATCCTGAGTTCTGAGCCACTAGTATTCTCTGTCTACGTGAGCCACACACAACCTAAAGAAAAGAACACATCACATCGTGTCTTTCAGCCAAGGAATTTTTATGTAAGTACGTAGTACAGTAAATAATTAGTTCCTTCATAGAGATTAGTGCTTTCAGCAATTTCAAATGTCAAATGTCTGTCACGCTGTCAATGTCATACATAATATGACACAACCTGACACAACACACGTGTGGGGTGAGCATGGCATTGCATCATCTGATCTGTCATTTCACTGTGTTATCGGGTAATTTTACCATTACGAGGGTCAAAAATATCATTAAACTATTAATTATCAGTATTTATTTTATAGGATCACGAGTACAGTATTCGTGATCCTATAAAATAAATACTGATGATTAATAAAGTGACAAAAAGGCTTTAGGTATCATTATTTCAGATTTTTAGACAAAATGGATAATATTATCGACTCTAGGAAAATATGTTTTCATCTCAACCAATAAAACAATTATGTTTTTTTTTTCCTTTACATTTCGTTGAGTTAAAAATTCATAATAAAATAAAATTGAGGTATAATTTACGTTGGGTCAGTGACTGACTCCAATGAAGTCAGTGCTGAGATTGTGAACTGATTTTCTCTGTTTACAACGGTCAGTAGTGTACGCGAGAATTTGAAGTCAGTACTGATCCGACAGCGTTTACAGTAGATCAGTAGCGGGTCAGCACTTACTTTGCTTGAATTTGGAGTCAGCACTGACTTTGCTACTGACTAAACGTAAATCATACATGAGTTTATGCTTTGGGTTGGGTAATGTTAAAATAAAATCTGGCAACACTCATAGATTGATCGGATCGGTCCGCGGCCGGCTGCGTAAACAGACAGAGGAATTTATTTCACTCAAGGTTTAATATTTTTATGAAATATCTATAAATCAAAAGAATCGCGGTCGTGTTAAATTACCGGCTTTTAGGTGAGCGGTGTGTCTGACAAGACAGTTCGAATCATTGGTTGGTTTGAACTTCGTATCCGGAAGTAAGTGTCTTGCAGCTTTTTCAGGTAAGTGGCCTCTGTATTACTGTAGATTACATTTGGCTGTTCGATATTCGAATAAATGCGTGGTTTATATTTATAACATTGAGCCAAAGATTTGAGAAAGCTTTTGAATTAATAGTTCATTTATTTGCCTAGCACACTTGCAGATTCAATGAAGGTTTTTCTTTGCTAAAAAACAGTAACAGACAGCCAGTAGTGTGTAAATGGTACTGTAACTTGATGTGATGACTAATAATATCTAATTTTAATAACATAAATGTGTTATGACAAGATAACCACAAAAAAAACGATTCTGCCAGCTCTCTCTCTGAATGAAATGTTGAAACTCATTGTTTTGTTTACATTAGGTTTATTCTCCTTTTATTAGGTGTACCTAACCAGATTGTTGCCAAATAGTTCTGGATCCTTGTGATTCAACTGAATAAAGCACTTTTGAGTTTGAGTTTGTGGGCAATGGTAAATCCTCAGGCAAAACTATGATAAATAGGTGTTCACAGATATTTTTGATTGTAAAATGCAGTCATCACTATAATAAGAGGTGACAGGCGATTATAACTGTTTCAGTATCATCCAAAACTAAGTTTTAAAGTTCTGTCATTAGGTCACAAGCACTGTTATTAGGTCTCATACAGTGCTTAACTTTGTTGATCTGTTAAGAACAACTTAGCCAGCTACGTCATGAGCGCTTCTAAACCTAAACACAGGAAAGCCTTGTCACCGCCTAACCACTTTTTAAATACGAAACTATCAACTTCACTGGAGCACTACCTGCAAATCCAACCATGCCATCATACAACAAGCCCAAAACTAAATCCTAAGAACTCTAGTCCATGCCCCATAGTTCACAACAAACCATGAGATGTATCTACCTGGAAGTCCCTACATTAGAAAAAAAAAAAAATTGAGAGGAAGCAAATACTTGGGTCGCTTGAGAAGTCACACTAACCCACTTGCAAGGGCACTAATAGATAACCCAAGTACCACATGCCGCTTGAAAAAAAGCCACATCCTGGACAACCTCCAACAATGAGGGAAGGACTAATGAACCCCGATCCCAAACGCCAGAGAAACATCCAACTCATCTGCTTATAGTCTACCAACTGATCGCGGATAATCAGAACAAAAAAATATATATATATATGCCATCCGAAGCAGGGAAATGCTGAGTTGAAAATGCCACTGGTGGTCACCTATCCAAGTACTGACCAAGAAGTAATGTTGCTTAACTTCATTGATCTGTTTAAGACAGCTCATTCAGCTACTCTACAATCACTTTAAATAGAAACTAGACATTTTAAAACGACATCAAACTGGTTATTACATACAATTCTACTAATATAAATACAGTGACTTTAAAATAACAGTTGTATTGTAGAGTTTAAGAAGGCAATGCTTCTAATACAATGGCAATAAAATTACAATTGCATGATTCAATTTTGACACACAACTTGCTGACTTTGTAGTATCGTTCCCCCCAGTTGTAATAATAGGTATAGGTATGATGTATAAATATTGTGTACCATATTATTTTTATGTAATGTAATTGTTTGCTTTAAACTATTGTTTTGTGTTAAAGAATTGTTGACACCGTCCTATCCCATTCATTTTAAAATCCAGTCCATCCAAAGATTGCCTGTAAGAAATTGCTCACAGCAATAAGACCGGCTGTAAAGCTTTAAAACCGGTTTCTAACCTCGACCTTAAGCTCAGAAAGCAGGGTCACTACCACTAGAACAACAGGCAAGTTAGGCTGTATTGCACACCGATACAAAAAAAAACAAAGAAGAAAATGAACAAATCAGTGTTAGTGGGCGGCCGTAAATCTGTAAATGCGATCTCTTCCAGGCAACCTCTTACTGTCTGGCTACCTGTAAAACGCAAAAACGCAAGAGATGGTCCCTACCATGTTAAGTCAGACCAAGTGCTAAGTATATTAACACCTTATTATCTTGCCCTGAGCCTGACTATTTTGTATGAGTATACTTACCTGAAATACGGGTCTAAATAATAAATCACCTAGCAACAGGTTCTGGCTAGTAGCTAATATAAAAATCCATTCACTTTCCGCAACCGCTTTAAAGGTTACCGGGCCCAACGCGCCCCCCTGCGGAGCTCCCTGCGCAGGCGCACGTGACGAAGGCCACGCGCAGCCAATAGGAGCGCGGGCTGTAGAGGCGCGGTCGTGACGTATTGGCTTACGCAACCAAGCCTTTACCTGTCTACCACAGCAATGGAATGAATGCAGGAAAAGAACTTACTAGAAAACCTGCTAGAAATAGCTAAAATAGTGGGTCTATTATGAATTTATGAGTCTAAGACTAAGGGCGTTCATAAACGTTATTTAAACGTTAGTGTGTCTTTCAAATCTATCATCGTCTTTGTTCGTTGACATAAGAATGACAAAGAAAGGGCATTAATAATAGAATAGCAAGTCATAGCAATTGACATAGAATGCATAGATAGACCTTAGATACCCAGAGTCCTTAGAGAAACCAGTTTAGAAATTGAAGCCAATCTATGAGTAAGCGGCATATTATTACAGCTTACAAGCACACGAATAATGTTGCAAACGAATGGAATTTTCCCCAAAAGTAGGGCCCCAAAGAGTATACTGTTTGCACTAAAGACGTGACCTTGCACTGACGAGCCGAAACCCGAAGGGTGTTATGTAACTCAGTTGCATTCAATTTCACTAGGTTTTCATCAAAAACCGTCGTATATGACAGCTTATTGACAGTTTGCTGGTTGAAATAGATTGCAACAGTTGTGTAATATAATAGCCCAGCGAGCGGTGATTCGGTTGCAATCGATTCGATTTCACTATGTTTCAATCATAAACCGGCGTATTTTGTATTTATATGACAGGTTGTTGGTTGAAATCGGATTGCAACAGTTATATAATAGCCCAGCAGTTCTACGTCGGTCGGTTCATAGTAGTTCCGACTCTCCTAATACGGACACACTTTGCTAGCGAATAATGCAGGTCTATCTATCTATGAGTTGTATGTCTATGCTAGCAGCTACGTATTTTTAGTAATATTGAGTAGTTTAAGAATGTATCATTGGCAAGGCAACTAAAGTGGTGAGTTGACCTAAAACGCAAACTTCTTATTAAAACACTTTGTATTTTTTTTTTTTTTTTTTAGTTCAAGGTTCAAGGCCTAGGTACATCTTGTTCCAGTACTACGAAAATGTCACATGCTATTTTGGCATTTCAAAAGTACAAATATAATTTACATAATTTTAACATAAGGCATTAATATAGCTGCCCAGATTATAAATTGGAATGTGGAAAATTTTATACAACATGTTTACTCATTTACTTAAATAGGCGTGACTCTAACTCATTGACTCCAAGTCATCATTTGTCTTCGGATCCGGCAGTCTGTTACTGTACTAAATTAATGTTTTTATGGAAGTTAATTAAATAGTATTAGAACAATCATTTTGTTTTGACTTGCGGCTAATATGACCTCACAAACATTTCGTTGATTTGATTGATCTACATCGTCTGATATGACGTCACTCACAGCCTCCTACTTACCAAGCCCCTTCGCATCATCATGACCCTCGCGAATTCAGGCAATTGCTATCCTACGTCAATCACAACTACGTGACGCAATTTCAACTCTATTACCCCAGCATAAACATGAATATCCTTTGACGCATGATGTCTACTTCATTCTAAATTTACATCCCACAATCTCAACTTTATTCCTCGATCATAGGCACTAATATCGTTTGCAAGTTAATTTGTCGCACGGGATGTTAAATTGCCAAGGATATTCTCAGATCGCAATATTATGTCGTTACACCTATTTTTATGTTCCACCATCAATATCAATTTGTTAATTGCAAATGGCCTTGATTGATTAAATGTTTTGGTGCCTTTGCTAATTTGTTTTGCAAATCAATTGATAACATCTAGGTACAATTTATCTTGCGAAATAGTGTTACTCGGTTTTGATTGTTAAGATTCTTTATCAATTCATTGTAACTATTTTAGCCAACACTTGTTTCCTAGTAACGATTTACATAGCTAGCTTACCTACTATAAAACTTATACTTAGAACTTAGACTTTTCTGTAGTCGTGTGAAAACTTATTAGGTATTTACGCTACTGAGCATTATACCTATTAATATGAATTATAAATAGTACGGATTCGGAATCCAGCCAAAACAACGTGACAATATTTTTTTCTGCGATTTCGCCCACTACAACATTCTTTATTAACTCGCTTGTTATAAATCTGTCAGATTCAAATGCTTTGTTTGTTGTAAATGTTTCAATCAATAGGTATTATGTATTTGTAGAATCTTACTGTAGAATCTAATGTACTATGTAATTAGTAGATTTTCTTTCTATTCTTTTATTCTCAGAAAGACCTTTCAACCTACCTGCTATATTCTGTCTGAGCCCATGTTGGTGCAAATTAATTTATTAAAAATTATCTAGGCAAAACCATTCAATTACTTAATTGTGTACCCCTTTCACAACTATTCATGTAATATTTATCATCCATCTATAGAAAGATCTTATCATTGTTGATCAATTAATTTTCATCATAAACGTTATTAAAAGGTGTTGTGTTGACATTTCGATGTGTTTACTGTCACGTCCGTTGGAAACTGCCAGTGTGTATTTTACAAGATCGATTACATCTGGTGTTGCTTCACTCTAAGTTCTTATCATTTAATTTTTAACTACAGTCGAGCTAAATATCTAATCTATTATATTTCTGGAGGTGCCTATCATTATCAATCTTTTGCAGTCCACAGCTGAACATAGGTCTCTCACAAGGCGCGCTATTGTAACCCGCACTTTATCTCTTATGTTTGATTTTAGGATCCCATTGTTGAGCAAAGGCCTCTTTTGTTGACCATTTTACCAATCTTCATGGTTAACTGACAAGCAATATAAAATATGAATTGTTTACGCAAATCCATTATGAATCGCCAACACCAGCTGTAGCCATTTCTAATCTGATTATGATTCATATCAAGTGGCCCTGACTGCAGACTTTCTGATTAACAAGATAACTAACTGTGTATCAAAAATAATAATTTCAGAATACTTTTCATCAGTTTCGTATAGTTAGTGATTATCCCAGATTTTTTGTGTTTGAGTGGACAGGTTGTCCGAATGCCGTTTTCATGTCTCCAAAGCACGAAAGTTCTTAGCCATTAGCGACCACCCATCGCAGACCACAGTCACGTTATTCTAAAGGACGGCACGCACGCTAAGCGCTTTATTTCGCGCGTCGGTAGTTACTAGTTACTTGTTACACAACTAATACCTGTGCAAATATTGTTTGTCTGTCTGTCACTGCTATTTTATCGTCATGAATCATCATTGCATATAGGTACTTACAGTTGCGTCTGCGCTTAGATTGGAAATGCGTGCGTGACCAGAACTGCGTAGCTAACGGTCAACACAATTTGATTTGTATGACTTTCATACAACCTTTACAAATTCATCATCATTATGACAGCCTTCTAATGTTTTTACTGTGGTGAAATTGGCTTACTCTTGAGCAAAAGTGATTCAGAACTTGATCCACCAATGCGGATTGGTGAGTGGCACATGTTTCGATTTTAGTTCTTGGATATGCCGGTTTCCTCGCGATGTTTTTTAGTTAATAAATTTAGGCACTTTGTAAAGGTTCTGTAGTGGCCTGCAAATAATTATTCAGTTGTAAAATGTTGCCCTATTCAAGCAAGTTCTGTTTAGAGTTTACAGAAAGTCGGTGATTAATTTTATTATCAAAAGCCTGTTGCTTCGTAATACTAAGAATCAGCAGCGGCCAGCGATGCGCTCACTTATTACGCCATCTGTTTCTGAATTGTTCAAGAATTTATAAGTAAAAAATTAGTTATTTAAGCTGGCAATAATAAAGCCAGCGTTTTTTTGGTTATGTACTCGTATGTTAATCGAGCATGGTTTCGGGATTCATGTTCAAAATGTTTTTTTTTTTTTTTATACAACTGAAGTGGCAACCAAGCGTACGGCCCACAAGATCCGACGAAAGACGTATATTTTTAAACTTTAACCTATGAAAACATATTATTAACGTAAGAAAAGGCGGTATGGTCTCAGAACTCTAGCCTGCCCATTGGGCGAAAATAATAATAATAATAATAAAAACGAGCATGGCTCGACTTGTTGTCTCAGAAGACATCAACGTGCTGCGTTTCCTGCACCCTTAGTCACAGGAACACAATTTACTTGTAGAAAATGCGGTCGTGGCTGCCGCTCTCGTATAGGCCTTACTAGTCACGAACGTAGATGCCTAATGGCTTCATAAATGGACGCTACTTAATCATCTTTAATAGATGCTATTGGCCACTGATGATGATGATGATGATGATGATGTTAAGTGATTTCCGGATTATTCCCATCTGTCACCCTCCCCGTGCCATTGTAACAAATAGCAATATTCAAAACGCACCATAATCAGTGGGGCCAAACATAGTGAGAGAGAAAAACACATTATTTTAGATACAGTTGATGGCCAAATCCGAAATAATAGTAATAAATGAATAGTTTATATCCGGACTAAGGTTACCTATGTAGAATCCTGCGTTAGGCCTGTCAGCTGTCACTATCTAGGGCATGAGATAGTCAATCAAACGCTTTGCAGAAATCGATTGCTCAACACCCTAGCGGATTTCATTGCCTAGCAATTTCGATGTGCAATCATACCTAAATAGTATACTAACTAGTCTACAAATCACGTCACCGTTTCTATCTGGGGCGTTTTTTACTTCCTACTACTTATTATCAATGTATGTATTTACAATTTCTTTCGTAATGATTCTGTTTTTATTTTTATTTATTATAGGTGTAATGTGTAGGTGTTTTTTTGCTTGTGGCAACCCTACGAGCAACAGCAGTTTTTTTTTGTATAGTACCTACCTAATTTATCAAACCGAAATGAAATGATTTTATATATCTGTTCGTAAGTCGTGGATAATTTATCATCGAGTCTTTTACTGAATTTAGGTCACTTAAGGCGCGTCACTTGGTCCTCTATTCAAACTCCTTTTTTTTATACAACTGAAGTGGCAACCAAGCGTACGGCCCATAAGATGGTAAGCGGTTACCGCAGCCTATGGACGCTTGCAATACCAGAGGTATCACTCGCGGGTTGCGCACATACATTTTTCGAACAGAAAAATCCATTGGTGCACGACCGGGTTTGAACCCACGACCTTAGGATCGGAAGGCGGGGTCACTACCACTAGACCACCGGTGCATCATCATTTCGTCATCTAATGCCAGCTGTACACATTGGGCCAAGTTGTTGGGCCAACATGTACAGTCGGCATAATAATCTGCACCAATTTCATAACATTTTACGCGCCAAAATGTGTGATAATAACGTTATTGAACTGATACCGAGTAAACTCAAGGACATTACTAAGCATTGACAAACACACGTAGTTTTGTAGTAAATAGTAGGCTACATACCTAGGTATATACGCCTAAATTACTGCGCTGTTGTTTATCTGTTAAATAAGTTATAGGAGGTGATAGACATGAACTAGCCGGTGCTAGCTGTCTCGCTCTGATTCCTGAATTAATTAAAAAAAAGTTCATGACACATTTTGAAAAGTCTTGAACTTCAAAATTAGGTTTTTCTATCCATTAGTGCAAGATGCTATTAACCTCCTGCCTATTATAAGCCTGCTCTTGAAGGATACCTATTTCTGCCGCCAAGCAGTAATGCTCGCATTGCTGTGTTCCGGTGTGAAGGGTATGGTTTCCGGTGAAAATACCGGCACATGAGACTTTCCATCTAACGTCTTAGGGTGGTAACACGCAAGTGATATCTATGATGTTGCATGCGTACATAGGCTACGGTAACCGCTGACCATCAAGTGGGCAGTGCGCTTGGTTGCCAGTTTAGTTGTATATACAAAAAAAACAAGCTATGCTTAGACCTGTTATTGTGGGTGTGTTGCAGTGTTACACTGGACATTCTACGATTAAGGTCATCAACTTTCCAACCAGGCATGTGCACAGTGCAGTGGCGAGCGATCAATCATCAATCGGACTTTATAAATCTTCGTGTTATTATTCTAAGTTGGTGTATAGTTCGCACAGCGGATCTAGGCTTCCGTGAAGTTAGCCGTTTGTGATGCGCAAAGACAATTTAGTTTGAAAAAGCTCCATTGCGCATCGAAACGGCTAACTTCACTACGGCAGAAATCCGCCGTGCGAACTATACATGGTTATAGATATATCATCATCTCAGCCAATAGACAGCTGGCAAAAAATGGGCAATGACGACTGTTCTTGACCTTTTTCATCCACCGACTTCCTGCCGACCGCTTTAAAATCATCGGTCCATCGAGTGGAGGGGCGTTCCCTTCGTTTTCTAATCAGATACAAGAATAGAAACGTGACGCACATGAAATTTCTAATCTAATCGATTACTTGAAATCGCTCGCTTATCGATTGCAGTAGTGTTCGATAAACCAGCGCTGGAGTGGATGACGTAAAAAGGCGCGTTCCTCTCGACCAATAGCAGGCCAGTATCTGAGAGGCTTGGCGCTGTCATGGCCGCCATTTTAGTTTGTGGTTTTCCTTGAATGCCAGGAATATTATTGCAGCGCTCTACTGTCACTTAATTATTTTTAGTAGATTGTAGCGATGGACCGTTGACATTGAATTTGCTTTTTATGAATAAAGAAATGACGGGGTTAGAAGTAAAACGTGATCGCGACAGTGCCCTTCAAACCTAAACACAGCATTGCTTGCACACTACTTTACTGCTTGGAGGCAGATTACGGTGGTTCGTTGGTTCGTTCGTGTGAGTCAGTGGCTAACTCTGGTGACAGAGTTTCTAGGCCGCCCGAAGGCCTCTGTCATGGCCTAACAACTTTGAAAAAGCTGGGACCGACTGCTTAACGTGCCCTCCGAAGCACGGGAGCGCTCAGTTGAAATTGCCACTGGCGGTCACCCATCCAAATGATGACCCCGCGGAACAGTGCTTAACTTCGTTGATCTGTTAAGAACCACTTAGCCAGCTACGTCACGAGCGCTCCATAACTACCAAGATGGACCCTTGCTGTAAAGTCCTACCGTGAAGAGTGGTTGATTTTGATCGATGCCATGTCACGTTTCATTTAAAGTGAAAGTAAAGGCAGGTATAGTTCGCACAGCGGATCTAGGCTTCCGTGAAGTTAGTCGTTAGTGATGCGCGAAGACAATTTAGTTTGAAAAAACTCCATTGCGCATCGAAACGGCTAATTTCACGACGACCGAGATCCGTTGTGAGAACTATAATAAATAAGCAGCGAAACATGTATTAAAATGATTTGATTGAAACATTCTTATGTCCTTCCTACTATAACATTACACGTGTGCTAATAACACTGAAACACGTGTCAGTTGGCTAGTTGTAGTTTGTCAAACAATCGCTTCTATTGCTATGTTGCTTGGTGCAAGGTTGACGCTTGTAATACTAGACTAGAGACTTTGTTTTTAAAACTATCATGGTTATTAACATAATTTTCACTAAAAACGGGATATTTACCATGATTTGTGAGTTTTATTGGTTCCCGATATTTCGGTTACATGCACCATGATCACGGGAGAATCAATTACATGGTAAATATCCCGTTTTTAGTGAAAACTAGAGGCTTTGTGATACATGACACATTTTAATTTTGACATTTTAATAATTTAACCACATTTGACATTTTCTTTTTAATATTACTGTTTTGTATATTTTAAATGTAATGTTTGTATGCCCAAATGGCAGGATCTAAAGCTCATTATGTTAGCATTACCATCATTTTATATTACCTAGGTTCGCAAACAATAAATGATTATGATTATGATTATGATTTGTTTTTACTGCGTAAAGATATTGGCGGAAAAAATTACAAAACACTACCTAGCTTGCAACTAAACTAATGAAAAACTATGCAAAGGTTGTTGGGAGCTTGATAACTTACATTTGTAAATACATAGGAACATTTAGACCCGGAAGAAGTAACAGATTTTGCTGATCATGATTATACACCCAATAATGTACTAAGTTCATAGGAGTCAGTGACTAACACGATGCTCATAAGTGGTCAGTAGTTTTGTTAGAGCTATAAAGAAAAGTTAAGATAAATTTTTTTTCTTCCAGTGAGGAATATTCCTATATTTTTTTTGTAAAAAAACTAGGTAAGTAAGTACATAAATAAAATTTACCATCTATAAGAAGATTTGCGAACAAAAAGTTCAGAAATCCCATTCGCAGGGGATATTTCCGAAGCAAGCCGATTTGATTAGTGAGTTTTATTTCCTACTGAGTAGCTTTTACCTTCACTAGAATATTTAATTTAAAGGATTACTTATTCCATAATTCAAATGGACTTTCCTAACGCTGAGACCGATCTCTTCCAGACAACTTAATTAACCGAGCAAGCGAAGCGTCTCCGAGATTGGCAAAAAAATATTTTATCCGTCAGTTAAAAAAAAAAGGTTCCATGATTTTATAGAATTTGTTTGTTGGGCGATTGGGCGAATTTCTCCAAAAGTGGGCTACTAAATATATTCTTCATGAGATCCTATTTCGATGGTTTTTGTTTTATTATACCACCTACCTACCTACGAAGGCAGCGGGTGCGGAGTGCGGGGGAACCGCGAGCGACACGCGCCCGCGACGGCCGGCAAAAAATACTTCACGAAAAGCCACGGACCGCTTCAGTCACGCTACTTGTAATACTTGTAATAAACCAGTCCACTGTATTTTACTCAATGAAATATTCGAACAAAAGGTATTAACTTTAAATTGGTCTCATAAAAGATCTGCTATGGACCTTCAACGTGAAGAAGCAGAATATCTGCTTAAAATGCAGTAAAAGTTTGTGCTTGCAAGGTCCTCTGTTCGGAGAACTGCTTTATGTGTAGGCAGACTGGACATATTTCATCACTTGACCGATAGGTATTATAACAGGATAGCAACAACGCAAGAGCAGTACAAGAACATACATCGTACTCTTTCTGCACTACACTACCTATTGTGTTCTTCGTGTATTCATGCTTTGTTACTATTGAATTGTATTACAGTTTACTGTCCAATTTGTTATGTATGATATTAAAGTCAAATACAACAACAGGTTCTACGTGTCATCATCATTATGGGTTATTCCCGATGACACCCAGATTTCGCCCCCACTGGGGATAAGCCAATAGACGTCTCCGCCAAATAAGCCATGACGACCATTCAAATTCCTGTGATCAGTCCATCGAAGAGGCATAGTCAAAACACCTAATTGTCAAACGACCAGTCAAACTTCACGAGTCTAATACCACAGATAAATACCATGGAACGTATGACGACCGATGTGGCGCAGCGGACGCAGGTCCGCCTGCGACGCGGGGGCTGTGGGTTCGATTCCCGCCTCGGGTCAAATGTTTGTACGATCTACAAATATTTGTGAGTGCCCTGAGTATTTTCTATCTAAAATAAAAAAAATATCTATCTATGTATTGTATTGTATTAAGTATATATCAGTCATCTAGCACCCACAACACAACAGCTCTGTTTAACAGCACCTTACCTTGGTGCATTGGGGCTAGATTATGCTGTGTGGATTGTCCAGCATTATTTATTTATTTGTTTATTACGTAAATCTATCTATCTATACTAATATTATATATATAAAGAGTAAAGATATGTATTTTTGTTTGTAACGAATAAACTCAAAAAGGAAGAAGCTCAAAAACTACTGGTCCGATTTCAAAAATCCTTTCACCATTATAGTGGCTATATTTTATGTTATCATCATCATCATGACAGCCTTCTAATGTTCCCACTGCTGGGACACTGGCCTACTCTCAGGCGAGAGTGATTGGGTCTTAATCCACCACGCGGACCCAATGCGGATTGGTGGATGGCACATGTCTTTCGAATTTTTAGTTCTTGGACATGCCGGTTTCCTCACGATGTTTTCCTTCACCGTATGAGAGCACTGGCATTGCGCACATAAATTTTCGAATAGAAAAATCTATTGGTGCACGACCGGGTTTGAACCCACGACCTTATAATTACCAATGTTAGGTATTATAATAAGTTAGGTACTCTTATGTAAGCAGCTTAGCGCCCAGCATAGCCTACATATAATTTGCAATGCCTGAAAAGGGCAAATAAGTTCTAAGTGCCATATTACTTTAAGACATTTCGTAACACTTATTTGTGCAAATAAATGTCTTGAAATCTTGAAATCTTAGGATCGGAAGGCCACCACTAGACCACCGGTGCTCTCTTTTTTTTTTGTTGCGGTGCGGTGCGATTTTTATTTTATGTTATAGACGCTAGTTATAATATTATCTTAAAAGGGGAAGTTTAGATGTTTGTATAGTTCGCACAGCGGATCTAGGCTTCCGTGAAGTTAGCCGTTTGTGACGCGCAAAGACAAATTAGTTTTAAAAAGCTCCATTGCGCATCGAAACGGCTAATTTCACTACGGCCGAGATCCGTTGTGAGACCTATACTTATTTCTGTTTGTGGGAGCATCAACATTATGTCCAAACGACTGAACGGATAATATGTTTGGCACATGCATTATTTATTATTATGATATCGAGATGGTCTAGAACTATCGTGACTGCCTTCTAATGTTTCCACCGCTGGGACACTGGCCTACTCTCGAGCGAGAGTGAGGCGCAGCTAGTAATACATACATGCATATCGCTTAGCTAATAACAAGTCAATGAGCTAGAGAAAATAATAATATCAAAGTCATATTTATTGTTGACCTCGAAACACTACACCTATACAGAAAATAAATATTTTTTAATCTTCAAGCCTGATTAAATATGGTTTCAATAAATATAATTAACACTAAGCAGTGTGAAAATTCGCTATAATGAGTACAGGGTGCTTAAAATACACCTGAATATAACTTAATAAATCAGTACTTACCTACTTTCATTCAGAAATCGTCATTCAATTGAAAAATCGGCACCAATCATATTACTAATCTATTTTTATTTGGTAGTCGATCAAGAAGCATGATCTTGGGCCGTCATTTGAAACGTCCGTCGCCAGTCGCCACCAATCAGATTTACTAGATCTATTTTTCTTATTCTCTTGGGATTTTTGGGTTAGTCTTCTCTCTTGGCTCTTCAAGAACTAAAATAATATATTTTTTTTACAGTGCAATACCTATTTAAATGTTCAATTCAGGACCTTGAACGTTCCGTTTCAGTTTTCGAAAGTAGTGTTTTTGCACCCGGTGTAAGAGCCTGTTTGATTAGCTGGTTAGTATTATATATTTTACAATGCTCGCTTTTTATTCTTTTTTTTTTTATACAACTGAAATGGCAACCAAGCGTACGGCCTACAAGATGGTAAGCGGTTACCGCAGCCTATGGACGCTTGCAATACCAGAAGTATCACTCGCGGGTTGCCACCTTGAGGCTAAGATCGAAAGCCTCATGTGACAGTAATTTCACCGGAAACCATACCCTTCACACCGGAACACAGCAATACGAGCATTACTGCTCGGCGGCAGAAATAGGTATGGTGGTAGTCCTTCCCCGGAAGAGCTCTATCACAAAAACTCTACTACTCATAATTGAAAAGGTAGCCTTTTCGCAATTATGTATATTTATTTAATAGCACAGAGGTTTTTAAGGTTTTTTCATACAAAATCCCTAAAACTATTGAACATTTTTAGTTCGATTCAGGCGTGCCTTAGCGGAAATCCACAAGATACTCGTATTTACAACAAACTTTAGTACTAAGTATTTGGTATTTCAGTTGTAAATCTAATTTCAGTAAATCTTAATTACTAATCCGCTAGTGTATCTAAATGGTACTAAGTAATTCAAGCTTGCACTATGAGGGAAAAAATCTTTTTAAACTGATAAACTAAAAAACGTAACCAACAAATGCGCAAAATGTAAAATATTCAAAACAGGTTTTCTTTCATAAAATATTTAGTAGACTTTAGTAAACGTGTTGTTTAAGTACGTGTATTGTATTTGTTGCCTGCGACCTTAGAATAACAACACGAAGAATGATAGTTTCATTCAAAATTATTTCCAAAAGTGTGTTCACAAAACAATTGATTTGCCAGTGTCCATTAGAAAATCCCCTTCACTAGCCGTTTTTAAAACTAGAGTTAAAGATTTTTATCTCGCTGAATTACTATCGTCATGAATCGTATGTTACAGTTAATTATTTTGTATATTTTTATATATTCATAGTATTTATATTATATATTTATAGTATTTATATTATACTATGTCGCGAGCGCGCATCGCTAATGGTTGCACGCACGCATACGACATATTTAATCCGCTACTAATTACTCAATAACGTACGTTGCGACGACGGATCGGTAATTAATTTACAATGCAGTGTGCTGTGTGTCATGAGGAGTTTAATGATGGGGTGCAATGCAGTGTCTGCAAAAATCACTTGGACTTTGGATGTGCCAATATTTCCGAGTCAACCTATCGCCGTATGAAAGCTGAGAAAAAGGCTGCGTGGCGATGCACCTCATGTCGGGGCGCATCGCCCGCGCCCCCAAGCTTATCGGCTGTTACTCCTGAACCGGCCACTCTGGACAAACTCATGGAGAAGCTGAACTCGATGGAGTTGAAGCTTGCTGATCTACCGAAACTTATAAGTGACGTCAATAAAATCAAAAGCAACATAACCAAACTTCAAGATTCCTGCCAGGCAGCTATCAAGAGAATCGACGAGTTCACCTCTAAGGTCGAAGACGTGGAAACACGAGTCACTTGTCTGGAGGGTTCTCTCTCTGACTTCGTAGAGGTTAAGTCACAACTTCTTGCGTGCCAACGTAACGACATGTCGCGTGACCAACTATCGCGCCTCAACAATGTTGAAATAAAGGGTGTGCCGTTCAAGAAATCTGAAGACCTGTTTGATATAATTGAGAAGATTGGCCTGTGCATAAACTATAAAGTGGCTAAGCCTCAAATCAACTACGTAAGCAGAATTCCTACGTATAGTGGTCAGGAGAAGTCGATAGTAGTGAGTTTTTTGAATCGTTATGTGAAAGAGGACTTCGTCGCCTCGGCACGCTTAATAAAATCCATGTTATCATCGGATATCGGCTTTACCAGAGGTCAAGAAAGAATCTACGTGAATGATCATCTCTCGCCTGGTTACAAAAGACTACTCACGCAGACAAAACAGCTTGCCAAGGACAAGGGATATCAGTTTACCTGGGTGAAGTTCTCGAAAATTCACGTTCGGAAAGATGATACGTCTCATGTCATTACAATAAAATCAGACTCTGATTTAAACAAACTAGTGTAAAATGTTACATATTTTATGTCACGTCACTTAATTTCACACAATATTATTTTGTGACTATTTTTTTCAAAACTCCGTTTGGTAACTGCATTAGTACTTATTTTTTTGTGCTACTTCTGCTTGTACATGTTGTACCTCTCGCATTCACGCTATTCATATTCACATATTGTCATATTTTTACATTCACGCTAAACATCAAGGTGCTACGAAGCTTGAAAGTTCTAGTAATTTTTTATTCAAATGGTTTAACATTAGTGCCTACAGTGTTTTACCGAGCTTATTGGAAGGCCAAGGTCATGCATTATCTGTCTAACGCATTCTATCTCGTTGCATTATTGCTCTGTTGCATTTACACCTGCACCTTTGCCTATTCTATTGTGTTTGCTGGCTATTCGTTTCGCACATACTTAGCTACTGCCGTAGCTGTTACTAAGATTATACACATATATAATTTGTCGTTGATTTACAATAAAAGTGGATAGCAAGAAGCTGGAATGCTACTACCAAAATGTTCGTGGCTTACGCACTAAGGTAGCTATGTTTCGCCGTAATTTACATTTAAATAATTATGATATTTTAGGTATTACTGAAACCTGGCTACTGGAGAGCATTTCGGATGTGGAGCTGTTCGATGATAGGTATTTAGTGTGGCGCCGTGATCGTAGGTATGACCTTACTGGTCAGGGGAGGGGTGGTGGGGTGTTGCTGGCTGTTCGTAAAAATTATCATGTGACTGCACGGCCTGAGTGGCATTCCACTGCAGAAGATTTGTGGCTAACTGTGAAGTCTAGCGATAGCGCGCGGTCACCGCAATGTGTTCATATTTGTGTTTTATATTTATGTACCGAAAACAAAGGTTTAAGTTTTTCACAGCAACTTTCCAATTTTATGAATGGTTTACGGAACATAATGACGGCTAACCCCTTAGATAGATTTGTAATTATGGGTGACTTCAATATGAGATCCATTCAATGGAGCACCATAGACGGGTTAAACTATCTCAGACCAGTTGGTTCATTTGGTAGGACGGAATTAGAGTTTCTGGATGAGTTAGACGTTGTTGACCTGCACCAGTACAACCATATTCATAACCAAACAGATGCTATTTTGGACTTAATTTTATCTAATTATGACATAACAGTTTCTAACTGTAGTAGCCCACTAGTGCCAGTAGATGCGCACCATCATGGCGCGTTGACTGTAACAATGAATATTACATTAAAAGAATTTCTAAAACCAGCTCCTAGATTAAAGTATTGCTATAATAACGCTAACTTTGATGCATTCAACCAAGAACTATCATCGATTGATTGGAACGATTGTTTAACGGGTGGCGGGTTAGATAAAGCTGTTGACTATTTCTATAAATTGCTAAATCAACTACGAGATAAGTACGTACCTACTAAGTACGTACGTCCAAATCTTTTTCCACCTTGGTACTCGGCCGCTCTAAAAAAAGTTCTAAAGGAGAAGTTTAAATTCTTTACCAAGTACAAACGTTATGGATTGCTAGCGGACAAAATCACTGTTGATTATCTTAAGGGGCGGGCTAAAGTTTTAGAAGAAAATTGCTATAGTGTTTTTATTTCCTCAGTCGAAGATTCAATTAAAAGCAATCCCAGGTATTTTTGGTCATACTTAAAATCGTTATCTAAGTCTACATCACTGCCAAACACCATGTCGGATGATAACACCACTACTAGTTCTGGAACCGAAATTTGCAACTTATTTGCTGATTATTTTCATTCCAATTTTTTAGTGCCTCATAGTCAATCTAATCCCATAAACCCTAACAATATTCAACCTCCCCCGATGAATATAGACTGTAACATGTCTTCTATCGAACTATCAATACCATTAATTAAAAATAAACTAATGAAGTTAGATAAAACCAAGTCTGCAGGTCCTGATTCTATACCACCGTTGTTATTGAGTAGGTGTGCCGATTATTTATCAATACCCTTATTTATAATTTTTAGCAGGTCTATAAGCGAGGGTTACGTTCCTGCCATTTGGAAATCAGCGTTCATAACCCCTGTTCATAAAAAAGGACCAAAAGACAAAATAAATAATTACCGTCCTATTTCGAAGTTATGTATTATAGCTAAATTATTTGAGAAGATAGTTTATGAGCAAGTTTATGGTTCAATTAAAAATTTACTTCCTTTCTCTCAACATGGTTTTCTCTCAGGTAGATCTACCGTCTCCAACTTAATCTTATTAAATGAAAATCTTACAGAAACAATGAACAGTGGCTATCAGATGGATGTGGTTTATACTGATTACAGTAAAGCCTTCGATCGTATAGACCACAACCGTCTGATAATCAAACTATCTGCGGTAGGAATCAGGGGTGATCTTCTGAGATGGTTTACCTCATACATCGACAATAGATCGCAAGTAGTCGTGTTAGGTAATTACACATCCAAGTGGATGAATGTTCCAAGTGGTGTGCCGCAGGGCTCGTTATTGGGTCCACTTTTATTTTTAATTTTTGTAGCCGACATTGATTCTTGCTTTTTAAACTCCTCTGTCCTTACTTTTGCTGATGATATGAAGTTGTTAAAAACAATCACTTGCTTAAATGATGCAATGCTTCTTCAAGAAGACCTCAATCGTCTTGACTCGTATTGTCTAGAAAACAAATTAGATCTCAATCCCTCAAAGTGTAATGTTATAACATTTACCAGAAAAACCAACGTCATTAACTTTAACTACACACTTAAGGGGCAAGTGCTTAAAAGAGTAAGTGAGGTAAGAGATTTGGGAGTTATTCACGATTCCAAGCTTATTTTTAATGCGCATGTTTCATCTATTATTAGTAAAGCCTCAAAAGCGTTAGGCTTTGTAATGCGTTCGTCGAAAGATTTCAAAAATATAAAAACTATTAAAATACTCTATAGTACCTATGTACGATGTCACTTGGAATATGCTTCCCAAGTATGGAACCCTGCTTATGAAATCTATATCGACAGAATTGAAGCTATTCAAAGAAAATTTCTTCGATTCCTAAATTTCAAATTGAGAAGTAACTATTCAGATTACCTATCGCATTGTGCTAAGCAGCACCTCCTTCCTCTCTATCTTAGACGAAACTTTAATGATATTGTTTATTTGTCACGAATTATAAATTCTGATATCGATTGTTCACCTCTCCTTAATAGAATTCAACTTTATGCTCCTTCACGCACATTTAGAAAAAGCAACCTATTGTATCTACCCTCAGTAAGCACGAACTATAGCCAAAATACTTTTGTGTATCGTGCAAGTAAGCTTTATAACTCAATGAGCAAAGAGCACGACCTTGATCTTTTCAGATATAATGCGTCGACCCTTAGAAATAAACTTAATAGAACTTTCTTTGATCAGTTTATTTAGACCAATTTAAGTTTGTGGAATGTGAATTCATTTTATTAGAGAGTATAATTAATGTGAATATGTGGATACCGTGAATGTGAATGACAAGTAGGTTTTTTATAGTTTAGTTACTTATTGTTTTGCTAATTTTATGTCGTTTTCTAGTTAGCCATTATGTGTCTATCAGTGGAGACCTTTAAATGGCCTCATAGTTAACTATTTAAGAGCCTAATATGTATTTTGTGCCGATGGTTTTCCTAAAATATATAAAATAAATAAAATAAAATAAAATATATTTACATCTATTTATGTATGGTTTTATGTATGTATATCGTTTACCTATAATATTTATGTAGATATGACATTTGTTATGATGCACCCCGACCAATCTTCCATATAAAAATAGACTCCTCTCCATCCAAAGGTTGTCTGGCAGAGATCGCTTACCTAGCGATAAGACCGCCCATTGTACGTATACATTTTGTTTTATCTTGTAGTCTTTAGTTTTAGTTATTAAGTTTGGTGTAAGTACAATAAAGAATTTTCATTCATTCATTCATTCATTGATGTTTGCGTGAGCGGCCTATGTATTATACGTGATTAATGATTATATACGTGGTGTTACAGCAGCCTTTCACCACACAATACACCATTTTGAAATTATAATTGTGAGAGACGTGCGCACGATGACTTCACATTGATGAATGGCGAGCTGCTTGTCTAAGTGAGACTAACAAGTCTCACTAAAAATGATCACAATTTGCGTGCGCGAACTTCGTTTCTCCGTGTTGTTATTCTAAGCCTGCGACTTTGTTCGCGCCGAACTCGGGAACCGTCCTTTTTCCGGGGTAAAAAGTAGCCTATGTCTTATTCCCGGTCGTTATACTTTGTTATAAACAGTCACATCGGGTTATAGTGGTTGTCGAGTTCATCCAAACAAACATCCAATCCAACTTTCGCATTTATAATAATGGGTTAGTGTCAAAATCCCCTTTGAAAATCCCCTTTGTAGGGGATTTTGGGAGTTTTTGTGTCAAAATCTCCTTTGAAGCCTCAAGCTCAGTCTAAAGGAGATTTTGAAACAAAAAAGTTCCCTATATCCCCTTTGAAGGTTAATTCTTATTTACTATTCTATGAAATCTTTTAATAAAATACCTAAATTATTGAATAGAATAAAAATAATATTGCTGGACAATCTACACAGCATCATCTAGCCCCAAGGTAAGCTGCTGTTAAACAGAGCTGTATTATGGGTACTAGATGACTGATACATATATACTTAATACAATACAATACATAGATAGATATTTTTTATTATATATAGAAAATAACCAGAACACCCGGAACAAATATATGTAGATCGTACAAACATTTGTCCCGAGGCGGGAATCGAACCCGCAACCTCCGCGTCGCAGGCGGACCTGCGCCCGCTGCGCCACATCGGTCGTCGAAGTCGAGAATAACTGAATAGAAGAATTTTAGTGCTCGCAGTCATCCGACTGCGAGCGAGACTCATGAAATACTTACTGAGTTGCTATCGATTGGAATCCCGTCTATCAAATCTACCAACCCACATTAGGTCCGCCCGCGTGTGTGCGTGGTTTCCTAAAACATCTAAAATCAGATTTTCCAACTAATTATTTATTTATTATCTACCACTTATTTATTATCTTAAAGAACATGACGTTATGTCCGCTAAAAGAAACTTTCTGTGACCCTAAAAATCTATAATAAACATCAAAATCTCTTTGAGGAACGTGCCAAGAAGAATTGTCGTTCATCTTCACTTCAGAAATAAACAAAACATCAATAGGAATAAATATACCGTAGCAAGCGCACAATCGAAAGACATCTATCGACCAATCAGAAGAAGGATAGACGTTACTTACTTACTACGTATACGAATACCTATCTACTCAATAGCTCTTGTTATTCAATAATACAGTTAACTTACAGTAGGTACCTGGTTGTATGAAATCATGTGAAGATCTTAAGGAAATGAAAATGATAAACTAAAAATTCAAAGTACATGATGAATGTTATTATCCTCATTAGGTCTCTCGTTTGAAAGTAGGCCAGCGGCCCAGGGGCCTAGCGGTGGGAACATCAGAAAGCTTCTAATTCCTCCAATAATGAGACTTTCAATTTTCTATGATGTTGCATGCGTACATAGGCTACGGTAACTGCTAACCATCAAGTGGGCCGTACGCTTGGTTTCATAAACCGTGCAATAAATATTAAATGTGACATCTCATAAACCTAATATTATATTTTTATGATAGTTAACTCTTTTCCTTATCTTGCCAATGTTACTTTTTCATAAACTTACCACATAACTTGTTACTAAGGTAGTAAGTACTATTATTAAGGATGTGTCATTTCATACGTATTTGCATTCCGAATCCGATGTTACAGAAGTATAGGTGGGTGGATAATTTGTAAAGGTTTTCACGTTCCTCGCCCTGGTTTATGTTTTGGGAATTAATAAATTCCTGGGATATCAATAATGTTTAATTACTGAAAAAAACATTTATTTTCTTGAATAATCCTTACTATTCAATGATTTCTGAGATATCAATTCCCTGATATCCCAGGAATTCATAAAATATTTCACTGAAAACATTTATTTTCTTTAAAAATCCGTTTTCTTTTCTATAAGTAATGTTTAATTAACTTCGGTTACCTACCTACTTCCGTGCTTAGGAGGACAAGGAAAAAAAAATGTAGTACGCGAGGCTTTCGGGCGGCATATAAACTCCGTCATCAAAGTAAACCACTGATTGGACAAACCGACTTTTACCTAAATAACACTAGTTGCTCCAAGGTCTGCATCAATATTCGCAACTTCCATAGAGCTAAATTATTGCAAATATTGCATTTTATCAGCAACACATCACGTCAGCGAAATCCACAAGGCGTCATTCAAATTGTTGACTGGCACCCAGCACATTGACACAAATGGTGTCTTATAATCTGTGCCCTCGTACGTACGCACACGCCACTTTCATCAAACACCTTTTAGCTGTGTATGTGTGTGTGCTACACAATGCGAAACAACAATTCAGCCAGTTAATACCTGACCGCCAGCCGGAGCAGACGTGTGCGCGAACCGCATAGGAATTGCAAGTGCGTTTGTGTTGTTCAGTGAGTTCTTTACAATTCACGGTGAGTTACCTAACCGTGATCTTGAGAACCAGAAATAAACGATTTGGCAAACGCTGCGGCTCTACCCTTGGCGTATTGGAGCGTGTTTGTTTTAATATTTTAAACTATTTAATTTTATTATCATGTTCTGTAATCTTTCAGTTGTAGCTTCTGTGACAGGTTAAGTCACGCCTTCCGTGTTTTTATCCACGTGTCTGTCGTATAAACTTATAGACATGCAGCTATAACTCTTTGTCGCTGCTCTACAAGCTTTGATCTTTCGACGGCTTCTTTCAGTATCTTCTGATATCTTACGTCATTGCTTGGTTTTTATCACTAGGGTAATAATGGCCTTGAGTTTTTGATTGCAGCAGCATATTGTTTGAAATTGCAATTGGCAACCTCTGACTCGGAACTGTGAAGTTAAAACTTATTAGTTTTCATGTTTTCATAATGGCAATTTACTCTGTTATTGAAATCTTCTAAAGTTGTGTACGTCATAGCACCAGCCTCTTCCCGGAATAAGTTGCAGATTTTTTATTTACATTATTCATTATTAGCTTAGTCGAACCCAAGAGGCCTGGCGCAGTCATAAGAAACCGCTGGTGGCAACACTTGAGCGATTCAGTGTTTCAGAGGGCACACTAAGCTGACTTATTGCTATACAGTATGTTTAGTAGCTACGACGGAGGCCTTCGGGCGGCCAATAAAGGCTCACCGTTCGGGAGCAGCCGCCGGTAGTTTGCACGAACTTTTACTTTTTATTGCATTGATGTGTTCATTTTTCAAAACTTTTATATTTCGGTTTCGTTTGCAAAGATAGATATTCAATAGTTATTGTTAATAGAAATAGGCATAATGTTTTATGTCATCACCATGAAAGCCTTTTAATTGGCTATTTTTGTTTTTATAGTGTTAACCATCACACTAGGGGAATACTAAAGATTATAATATCCCAAAAATTATTTTGCCTAAAGCGGGATTTGAACCCAACCACCGCTCGATACGCGGGCGCTCTACCAATTGAGCTATCGAGACATATCTCGCTTGGACGAAATAATCATTGGGATGTCTTCGGCTCGAAGCGCCGATAGCTCCACCTACAGGGGAAACGTTGCAGTTATCCAAGCCTGTTCAATGACTAAAGTTAATTTAGTTCATTGACGAGAGGTATCGCATTGCTTATTCAATGCTTGAGGCAAAATAATTTTTGGGATATTATAATCTTTAAGCCTTTTAATGTTCTCTCTGCCGGGACACTGGCTTATTCTCAAGCGAGAGTGATCGGATCTAATCTACCACGGTAATGTTTATGTATTTGTTCACTATTATTTTATTACTCGGCTAATTACATTATTAACCGATACTACTTCAACTAATTTAAAATGGCAAGATACATAACAATTTATGTTACTTTTTTTTTATTGGCTATTGAAATGTTATCTACTGTAATTATTAAGTCGGTTAATGTTTTAGTTGAAGGATAAACTATTTTGAAATAAACTGAACTAGGTTATTCTTTTTGTTTTAAATTAGGTCAAAAAACCTATTAACCAGGTAGAATTTATTTATGAAATGCTACTTTTTGATACGCATTCGGCCTACTTGTTCCTTGGCTTGTTGGGTGTGGGTTATAATAAATATAACTACCAGATGATTTAATTAGTATAAATTACCATGATATAGATAATACAGAAAGTAGTTAACTAGGTACTAGTTTTACTGTGACAGCAGTGGAAAAGTGCAAATTCATCCGATGTGCTATAAATCACGGATTTTATTGTCCTTGGGTAGAGGCGTATAGTTTTATTCAGACCATTTAATTATCTAGACGTTTTGCTTCTAAATATAGCAGTTTGCAGTATAGTCTTGAAGTAGATTTTTGTTTATTTAAAAATAATAATAATTGTTTTTTTGTAATTGGGTAAGGTTATGTTCGTAGCAGTCCTTTTAGATGTATTAACTTAAGTCTTAAAAATAACTCACACCGTAGGTGGATATCAATCATTAATTTCGGCCCACGTCATCAATTGACCCCGTCGTCTCAGTTTATTATGTCAATTGACATTTCCACGCTAAGAAACTGTTAACATGTCTAACATATTTAATGATAGCAAAATCAAATCATTATTATTGATACATAAAGACATTTTTTTTTTTTTTATTCACAATAGGCTTGCGCTTGACCACTATCTCGCCTGATGTTAAGCGATGATGTGGTCTACGGTGGAGCACGCTTGCCTAAGAGCAACCTATTCACTCGTGACTTGAAGACACCCAGGTTATAAGTATCGGGAAACACAGACTCTGGCAAAGAATTCCACTCCTTGGCGGTACGCAGGAGAAATGATGATGCAAATCGCTTAGTGCGCATTGGTGGGATCTCGACCATGAAGCGATGACGCTTTGCCGTATGTCTAGTCGTCCGATGATGGAAAGGAGATGGGGGAATGAGATCGTGTAATTCAGAAGCACACTCTCCGAAATGTATCCGGTAAAAAACCGACAAACTGGCAACTTTGCGGCGATGCTCAAGGCTCTGAAGCTTAGTGTTGGTAAGCGTGTCGTTGCCAATGAGCCTCTTAGCCCTTCTCTCAATTGACTCCAACGCCTCAAGCTGATACTTGGCCGAGCCGTCCCAAAGATGAGAACAGTACTCCATACATGATACATAAGTCAATAAAACATCCTAAAAACAAAAGAGTTGTTTCACGCAGTATGGAGCCGAGCCTAGGTCATTTGTAGGGGTCTAGATAAATAAATAATCATTAAAGAAACCATTTATCACTGTTTATTTATTTTATTTTGGCTTCTTTCATAATCTTATGTAAGTTTATCTTTGTGAAGGAGTGCAACACAATGCAAAACAACATGGCGGGTTTAACGAACAACTGGGTTATTAGGTACTGTCAAAGTCAAGATACGTCACGATCATTGGCTAATAGCTGTCATGACGGACCTCCAGTGTTCCCGTTTTAGGAAACTCAACACAACAAACATTTTTCATAAAGAACTTTGTTTGTCTACATAAAAATAAAATTGTATTATAATGTTAGTTTTATATTTTTTCCAATTTCTCTATGGTGTTACTAAAACCTAGGCTACTATGAAATTGGTTCTTTTAGATCTGAAAATGGAATATATTATTCAAAACTGATGATGAGTTCGTACATCTAATTACTTCGTGTTCTACATTTGTTTACTGTACGTACCTACTGTTGCTATATAAATGTAATCAATCAACTGTAGCTTTAAAAAATTGTGTAGCGATAAAGGATGGGAACAGACGATGATATACTTATAAGTGATACTAATAAGGAAGGTGCGGAAAATGTAAGGTCAGATAAATAACTAAATTAATCATGCGAAATCATTTATTAATATCACCTCCATCTCTATTAAAATATTAAAATTAAAATCACCGATCGGAATTTATGATGAAATGAAAGAACATGCATTTAAACTTAAAAATTGTGA
Organism: Colostygia pectinataria; assembly: GCA_951394395.1. Lineage (NCBI taxonomy): Eukaryota > Metazoa > Arthropoda > Insecta > Lepidoptera > Geometridae > Colostygia > Colostygia pectinataria. The sequence goes on along the minus strand of OX596372.1, from coordinate 6,782,570 downwards.
TTATGCTAAACGATGGCGTCATATCTAAGTACTGGCTCGATATTTTTTCATGTCTGTAGTATATGTGGTTACATTTATCTCATGTTAAGTTTTGGGTTACATTTTTAGGAATTTTGTAAAGGTGAACGTAAATTAATTAATCATGTTCTAAATAAAGAATCCTGATTCAAGTTAGATGGTTATTGTCGACGACACGAAAGAAGATTAAGAAGGTACACTCCAATGCGTTGTTATCTTGGACAATAAAAATAAAACAATCAAAAGACATAAAAATCTTTACAATCTAACCTAAATAATAATAACTGAAGGTCCTTTGTTATAAATTATTATAAATAATAGTTTGAAATAGGTAGATTCTACATGTATTTTAATTTAGTTTATTTAATATATGTTTATCTAAAACTCATCTCGTTACCATTGTAAAAAATGCTTAATCACATAGGTAACAAATTTTAAAATTTACGCTTTTTCTTTCTATGCATTGACTTTTTGCAATTTTCCCACGATGTAATACAATAAATCTTACCTGCTTGGAAATCCATTGAAATCTACTAAAAAATCACAATTATCTAAATTATTCTAATTCACGTTTAATTACACACATCGCTCTAAGAAAAAAAAACTAGCTCTTAAGTTGTAGTACAAAGGTTTAAATTGTATCTGCCAAATTTGAGACTACAATAGTCCAGCTGTATCGTATTATAATGTCGTGCAAATTGCCTGTAATTTGATCTAATTTTCTTGTTACTGCTACCTACGCGGCTCGTTGCTGTGTGTTCCTATTACTCTATTTCTTCGCAATTGTCTTCTCTGTTTGTTAGTATATTCTCATTTATTATCATCATCACTCTAAAAGAACTAGGGACTTATAAAATATCGACTCGAATGATCGTCCTTTTTCATCAAATTTTTCCATCTATTAGAATCTAATCATTGGATAGTGATTTAGTTTGCATTAACTTGTTAACCATGAAATTAGATATACTTATTTATTCGAGTTCAGCTAGCTTTTAGCAGAATCAAGATGACTGGCCTTTTTTTTATAATTTTCGCACAAACCAAACCTGTACGTTTGAGAGCTTGTATTTGTATAAGCCGCGCGTAATCCTACTCTACTGTGATTCATAAAACAAACAGATGACATAAAGATGACATTGCATATTTTCAGATTTTTATTATCAGGTCATTACTTGACTTTTTACTTATTTATATGCCACCTTCTTTGAATGTTTTTGTAGGCAATTTATTATATAAAATAATTGCTAGGGTATATACCCTAGCTAATAAGCTTACTATAATAATTGCTGGCTAAAACCTTAAACTAATACCATAGACATAGAGTTTTTCTACGCCGACTTAAAAACTATGTCATTGAACTTCGCCTCGATGGATGCTGTTGAACTTGCGACGCATTACTAATTCTATAAAAATACGTCTGTGTCTGTCTGATACAGAACAGCTGTGGAATTTATGACGTGATGAGAATATCTAAAAGTTTTATTATAATATAATACATTTCTTACTAAATCACGCATTACGGTTGAACCAATATCGATGATGTTTAGTTATGAGAATAAACTATTGGTTATGGCTATAATAGCCAACCGACTAATGCTTCCGGGCAGCCTAAAAACTCAGTCATCAAAGTTGGTTCTAATAGACAAAATAAGTAACGCAAAGTTTAATGTGATAAATGAAGTAATCAATGTAAGTAACACAGCCAAATATATGAAGCAAATAATATTGTATACTTACCATCTAAGTATAAAAATATCTAGAACAAATCCTGGAATAATGTTACAAATCAACAATTTGAAATGACTAACTTTTTATATAGGAACTAGACTTTAGCAAACCTATGCAAATAAAAAAAAAAACAACATATGTAGTAAAATAAAAACTCTTTAATTATTTTAATCAACAATGTTTGAATCACGAAACGCAAATCTGGATCGACCTTGCTGCTAAATCGAAGGTTTTATATTCATAAATGGCTTACGATTTGCTATTTTTAACTTTTGTGCATCTCTAAAACAAATGTTAACTCTTTTACTGATAAACTGCTAGAACTAATCATATTAGCTGTGCGTTGATTTTATAGATTTATATTAGTAGGAATAGAATAGTTCGGTACTGACCTTGATATATCCTGTTTTGCACAAAACTGCTTACATTATATCGGATCTAGTTTATTGACATTTATTAGTTTAGAATATTGTCAGTTCCTTGATTATCACGAGATGTGTGAGTTGATTTCACAATTGTAACTTTATAAACTGTCTTGTCGGTATCATAGTCAACGTTAAATGTTCTTAGGGTCAAGGTTTATTTTACATCTTTCAATAAAGGCTCCGTATACTCTCATGTATTTTGATCAATTACTAGTATTTCTAGATCTGAGTGTTGTGGCTCTTTAATTTCATAATTATACTAGAAGTCCGTCCCAGCTTCGCGTGGGTGCAATGAAACCGCACCCGTGCGAAGCCGGGGCGAGTCGCTAGTAATAAATATAGCCTATGTTACTCAGGGACAATGTAGCATTCTTATGGTGAAAGAATTTTTAAAATCGGACCAGTAGTTTTTGAGTTTATTCGTAACAAACAAGAATACAAAAATACAAATCTTCTCTCTTTATAATATTAGTATAGAGGTATGGATTAGTTGTTTCCGATACCCGCGACTATACCGCGAAACAGGGAATCCTAGAGTGGGTTGGGTTCTGGCAGGACTACGTATGTAACTATTGCGAGTGTTATTTATCTTTCAGATAAATTAATGTTAATATACATTATTTTACCGACAAGCAAGCCAGCATCCGCATCATAATTGTGTCCGTGAGAACTTACCCAATCCCTAGATCGTGTATTAGTAATCTGAGATTTCTTTGTTTACGAGTTTTAGTGAACTGATTTTAAATGTTTTGTCGGTGTACTGAATGTATCAATACAGTTATTTCAACGCTGCCTCCTTAACTTCTTTAAACGACATGACAGCGACCTTACGACATGACCTTATCTTTTATCTATAATTCTTTATCATTAACTTATTCCTGGCCTTCCTTTTCTTTGCTTTCATTCTAATTGTTAAGTTAATAATAAGTATATTCAAACAGTAGCTGCTTTTTTGGAAAATGTCATTAAATAACATTATCCTTGTTGCTTGCGACTGTAGTTACATGCAGTGTAAACACAGCTTTAACTTCGAGCTAAGTTCCGCTCGCTATTTTTACCAATAAGATAAGGATTTATTTTCTCTCAAAACAGCATATAAGTTACAATTCATAAAACAACTTGGAAATACTATTAGGTACCTAGTATACATAAAATAATCCATGGTCATTTTTAAGTAAGTAGTTTTAGTCAACCTATAGCGGTCTATGCGTTTCTTGTTTATGCTTCGGGATCGAAATAGAAAAACTAAGAAAAGGGCAGAAAAATCAAAATCATTAATTTATTTACTTCAATAGAATCACAAAGATCACTTTGAAACGTCTTACAAGCTAGGAAAATTTACAACAGTTCCAACGCGCCCATGCCGTAAAAGAACTGGCAACAACACCGGCTGGGTTCCTATCGCTTTTTTGGCATGACCCTTGCTATTGTTATGGATGCCGAGTAGAGTTGGAGCACATTCGTCCCAAGCTTTTTTATCATCTAGGTAATCGGTTATTTTATAGTAAGCTTTTTGAGACAGTTTTTGTTTAATTAAGTTTTTAAATTTGCCAATTGATAAATTTTATTTGACAGAGCCACAGATAACATAATACTAGTACAGATACCTCATGCCATACAACGGAGCGCTCCCCTCATAACTCGGGCAAAGCAACGGGCTAAATTTGTTGGACCTACATGGGCGCTAGGTGCCGCTAGCAACGCAACAGCGGGCTGTTTTTGTTTACCTACACAGATACTAGATGGCGTTAGCAGCGCAATTGGTGGCTTGCGCCACCTAGCTTTTGCAAGTTGATTTACCTACTAGTCAAAAGGATCGAGTGGCCGAGCTAATAAAATATTGATCAAGCAAAGTAGCTAGGTAGCTCTACTAGACTGCCTAAAAATGCAACTTTGCCCCATTTCTGTGGTTTTGCTTTGACGCTCTCTGCGGAGCGGGACGTTTGGCTTGCCGCATAGACGATCGCGTTCGCGTACTAGGGTAGTCCGATGGACGGATTTTCTTCCCTAGTAGGTACCTAACCTACTTAGTATAAAATAAAGTCAGTCTCTCTCTATGAATGTATGTAATGCGGTTTTCCGCAATAAATAGAGTAATTCAAGAGGAAGGTTTATAGCACCCGTGCGAAGCCGGGGCGGGTCCTAGCGGGGGCTAGTGATTCATAATTGGTAAATCTGTGGCAATTGTGGTCGATCGCTCGATACCTACACAAAATAGATAAACTTGTAAACTTGTAGGTAGGTAGGTAGGTACTTGGAGGTACTATCCTATGTAATACTTGGTAGGTATCTGTCAAATTATTGTCTTTTAAATAGATAGGTAGGTAGGTACCACGTATTTTACATAAAGTAGGTAGGTAGGTACCTAAGACGTATTTAAAAATGGTCGTGCGTGAGTGTATCTATGGAACGCGAAAAGACATTGAGTCTGAGGAAACGCAGCAGAACACTACCTACCTACCTACCTAGTCTACCTACCTAGTTACAAGCCACAAGGGGTTTGTAAAAGAGGAAAATGAAGAAAATAAAACACCATTATTGTACTAATGTACCTACCTACTTATGTATTTATTAATATTCAATGTAACACACAGTCTCTTGTAAAGCTATAATTTTGCCAAAAACAATCGGATGCGTAAGCTTAGAATAACAACACGTGCGTACCTACCTACCTTACCCTAGGTTCCAACGCATAGATAACATAATATCTAGGTATCTACTACTACTAACCTCAACGTAGTTCAAATTATTGACACCAGAGGGACGGCAATATCATTGATTTATTTTTAATTAAGATAACTTGATGTAAGAAGCCTTCTTTAATTTTTACGTGCCTAGGGTATTTCACGAAATTAAAAAAAAACTAATTTTTATCATCTAATAATTATTTTGCACAAACTACATTATCGAATCGATACCTGTAACGCCATCTATTGAAATTGGTTTGAACCATTGTACTTTTCTTAGAGTTGTGACCCCATGACAGAGCAATGACAATGAGCGTTCATTGGCATGAATGGGCGAAACGAAGGACACTCGTAAATATCTAGACAGGTCGCTTACTTTGGCAACGTTCCCTGGCTCACGAGCTAAATCTTCTGAAAGTTAGATGTGTGCGTCAATGCCTTGTTTTACGCGCACCACACACAGCGGGCGGGCGCGGGTCGGGTCAGATCCGCCCGGGTGTAAGGATGACATTCCACTGAACGCGGGAGCGGCTGCCGCGCTTCATCCGACCCGCGCCCGCGTTCAGTGTGTTGTCATCCTTGACGTCTGTACAAATACAACAAAAAACACCCGCGGTAGATCTGCCGCGGTCACGTGCCCGCGTTCTGTGTGTGTTGCGCTTTAGTAAACAGCGGTGCACGTCACATGTCGGCCGTAGTGATAAGACATGACGGAAGCCTATCTAACTCCGTTAACTTACAGTGATCACTCTCGTTTAAGAGTAGGCCCGTGTACCTGGCGTAGGTACTACGAAACCACTAAGTGCACCAGTGTTTTTGAGTAAAAGTACCTAGAGATTAGTATTATTTTTATTTTATTTTTAATTTTATTTTACACCTATTTAGTAAGAACCTTAAGAACTTCTGCGAACAGTAGAACTCGCAAGCACAAACATTTAAAAGTGAGCAATTTACTGCATTTTGAGGAGCTATTCTGCTCTTTACGACGAATTCCTCATAAGGATCTTCATCAAACTTTGAGGAGACCTACTGCCTTCAAATAAAAAGAATGCAATAATCGAAATCGGATCTCATAAGGCGGAGATATCCCGTTTTTGCCTCTTTTTGGAAGAAGTACACTTTTCTCAAAAAATCCTCTGCGACAAAAAAAAATCTATAAAGTCGTAAAACCTGTATTCACCAAGTTTCTTCCAGATGGTTGTAAAATACTACCTGTAGAGGAGTACCAACAAACTGACAGACGAAAGCAAATTAGAGATGCTTCGCTCGCTTCGATACCTCGTTTAATTAGTACGGGCGGCAAGCGGTTGTCGGTTTAAAACCACATTTTCATAGATGCTATCTGCGACTGATGAGGATAAATAACTTCGCAATTCATTGCCTTTTCATCATGAGATAAGTTATTTTTAAAACGATTAACTATATCATCAGATTCATCAATCATATTATCATAATCTTTGAACACTTGAGTTGTAAAGGAAATAGTGAGTCAATTATTATCTCTGATTATTTTTGATAGATCTCTAAATATAACTTTGTTATTGCCTTATTTCTAAGGATAAAATTATCGGATAAATATCTAATAATAGTTAGGGTTTCACTGTCCCTGAACTTTATTCCTTGAAATAAGCTTTTATATCAGTGCCACTAACTTACAATTTTATTACAAACTACTAAGTACTTATATTCAATCTAGATACTTACTTTTCATTGTCTCTGTGGTATAGTTTAGTTTTACACTGGTATTCACAAAATGCTATATTAAAACTACCTTTGTTGATGAAGTTCTTCAGAATAAGGAGAAAAACCACCTCCACCTCACGACTTAGCTCATTAGAATATGCAGTAGGTATACATTACAATTGTATTATAATTAGTATTACTTTCAATAATGTTTTTAAATTAGTCATGGCAAATGCTTCTGAAAGTGACTGACATCCATTATATTCTATTTATATTCTCAGAGGTGTGGCGTGATACAATACTGTTTCTAAATACATACATTGTGGTTATAGCAAATGTAATACACAAAAATACTTTTATCTGTGACGTCATCAGTTTTGGGGGTGTGGTCGTGTGACTTGGCAATGTTGCACTTAACACGTGCGCAATACCCACCTGTTTTCAATCACGTTGCCGGTTTAGTACTTTACCTACTTGTTACCTCTGTAGGCGGCTCACGTGATCACAGCAATGTGTGCGACAAAGAGCGATACAACCGCAATGCTAAAATAGATTGATGATGCACAACAGATGGGGAAATAGTCACTATTACTCTGTGCTATTGTAGAACCTGTAGAGTGTGATGTAGCCGCAATTTGCTCTGATTGGAAAGAACAGATAGGAAATAAAGTAATTAAGGTAATTACAAAGCTTATCAGTGATACTGATACAATAAGTGAAGTCAAGAGCTTACATAGTATTGATATTGCAAATGCACATTGAAAATAAAAGTCGGTAGATAAGGAAGTAAAGTACTTGGATTGGATTCATAGATATTTTATCACATCATAGCTTCGTTTTAGTTTGAAATAAGATACTTATAAATTAATTGAACTGAAATAATACTGGAAATTGGAAAACAATGGAGAAGGCCTTTGCCAAAGTCGGGCAAACAGTAATACCGAAACAGAGAAGTCAATTAAAAAAATATTTAACTCAAGTTTGCTTCTGGAAAAAGCTATTATTGTGTACTGTTATGTAATGGCGATAAGTTTATACAATATATTCCATTCCTTTGCTCCATTATTTTCAAATTTTGCGTCGCAACAAGCACAACACAATGTTTTAAAATGTCAAGGCTGTTGATTTTTCGAAATTTTATGTCTAGCGGCTGGAATATTCCAGAACGTTGCGTTTCTGCCCAAGGTTGGCCAAAGGTAGGCCAATCTTCCAATTGATAAGCCAATTGGTTGAATCAACACCGGAAGTCGACACTTTGCTGTTCCGCACATGATTTCTGCGTGTGTTTTTAAATAAATCTGCTAGAATAGAACACATTTTATTACGCAAAATTCAGTAAAATGTAGAGTATTTTTAAATGTCTACGTGAATTCTTAATTCTTGTCAGAAATGTATCTATTGTCCGCAATAATACGACCGTCAGAGGTTCCGTTCTTTACAAAACCAGCACGGCACATAACTTACAACATAACCTTCTACACCTATATAATAATAATAATAATATAGTTTTTTTTGTGTTCAATGATAATTCTTACTAAGTTTTTCAAAAGTTTTTAGACATTTGACTTTCAATTCACTACCGTCTCCCAGTCACAAGATCCTTGTTCTAATTTTAGTGATATAAACCGTAACTTTAGTGTGACTTTCGTTCGTTATTCTGCTCCCGAAAGTGGTAGTTATGTAATTAAGTCTCTCGTTCGTGTGCTCTTGTATATCTATCTATGTATTGTATTGTATTAAATATATATCAGTCTTCTAGTACCCATAATACAGCTCTGTTTAACAGCAGCTTACCTTGGGGCTAGATGATGCTGTGTAGATTGTCCAGCTTTTATTTATTTATTTACTTATGAATTCGCATTTTACTTATGTCTTCAACCTATGAAGTCATAGTATTGTCTCACATTATGCCTTAGTTCTGTCTGTTACTACTCCAGTGTTTGGACTTGCCTGAGTGTCCTCTATGAACAAACTCTCAAGTTTCTATAGTTCTGAAAATGCGTAACATTTGGATTTTGATAATAATCTCTAGGTTAAAATGTTTGTAGACGATGCAACAATAGAGCTGTCAATTAGAGGTAACGTTATCTGTACATTCTTCAGTCTGTGTACAAGGAAAATAATTTTTATCTACTGGTGTTAACTCACTTGTAAAATACAAAAATCTTAGATGCATGGGGGTGATTCAGATACCCCTATGGCATCTGAATTTGGATTTCCCTTGGACGCTATTTACTGAGAAACTTTATTGCATTATCTTTATGAAATTGTTAGATATTATTATTTAGATAATGGCGTAAGGTTGCCTGAAAGAAAGCACTTTAAACGATAAGGCCGCCCACTGTAATATAGCCATACTATAATTTTCTTTGTTATCTTTGTGTACAATAATTTGTTAATCTATCTACTTAAGGTTTCAAGTATTAAGCATTGTTCTGAAACGATGGTCTCGATATGAAACAGTTTAATTAAACCCCTGTGCTTCTCATACTTATTGCCATGACGAACGTTAAATCCTTTTATCTATAGCAACTGAAATCTAATCTGATACTACTGAATCCAGTAAACCGTTTACATACTCTTATAACTCATCAACTAACTTTTGCTTTAAAGTTTCGCATACATTGTTGCTAAAACCGTCTTTATCAATTAAATTGGTCCTTAGATCATCGCAACAAAATAACATTTTGTGGTAAAGTTGTAAATCTTTAGTATCTTAATGGTCTTTAAGATTTGGTAGAACTTTTATTAGTTATAAGTTTTTATTTACATTATAACCCCATGTACTAACTATATTATAAGAGTAGTAGAGTTCTCTGTGATAGAGCTCGTCCGGGGAAGGACTACCACCATACCTATTTCTGCCGCCAAGCAGTAATGCTCGCATTGCTGTGTTCCGGTTCGAAGGGTATGGTTTCCGGTGAAATTACTGGCACATGAGGCTTTCGATCTTAGCCTCAAGGTGGCAACCCGCAAGTGATACCTCTGGTATTGCAAGCGTCCATAGGCTGCGGTAACCGCTTACCATCTTGTGGGCCGTACGCTTGGTTGCCACTTCAGTTGTATAAAAAAAAAAAAAAATATATGTTTATATCGCAGCTTTAGTTGTACAATAAAACTACTATCATGATACTTAAAACACTGCTGTAACATCTGCAGTGTAGCGAGAACATCTAACAATGGCATTGTGCTCGTCAATCTGTCATTTGTCCTCTTCACATTAAATTTAGACTGTTCAGCCTCGTACTGTAGCTATTTTGGTATTTGTAACCAACTGTTTGTAAAATAATTGAAATATATAATTGTGGGTAAAGAACGAATCCTTGGGGCATTCTAATATTTAAGGGACCGCATAAAATTTTTTTTTAGGTGGTTTATGAAGAGTTCACATACAATAATTTTATTAATACAAATATGTTATTAATAAATATAGCCGATTATTAAAAGAAAAAACAGATCATTTTTGAAGGTTCTGCAATGATACTCCATCAAACGGCTTGAAATTGTCTAAACATTAAAATATTTTTATTTTGTTTCAGATTAAGGACGGGGCACAAATAGTGCCATTCACTGGGCATTTCACCACCGCAGCCATACCACCCAAAATGATCATCCAACCCTTCAGAAGGAAACCTTTCAAAATCCTAAGCACCTTTCTGAACACGTGAAAAGACTTATCCATATAAATAGACAATATAAAACTTAAAACCAAACATATGAACTAAAAACTAGTTCCTTTAATTTATTCAGTGATATTAGTGTTAAGTGTTTAGTGCTGTGCCATTATTGATAGTGTTTTATATAATAGTAAAGATAATGTCTAAAATGTGGTGTTTGTCCGGTGTGTTGTTGGTGGTTGCTGTAGCAGCGGATAGAAGAATGTTGCCACCAACTTGTGATAGGTAAGTTATTATAAGTAATTTACTGTCGTAACAGCTTTCTAATGTTCCCACAGCTGGGGCAATGGCCTATTCACAATCGAGAGTGGTCTTAATCCACCACGCGAACCCAATGGGGAGAAGTGGATGGCACAAAATATCTTTGACAGTTTTTTTTTTATTACCACCAAGCGTACGGCCCACTTGATGGTAAGCGGTTACCGTAGCCTATGTTCGCTTGCAACATCAGAGATATATAATGCGCGTTGCCACCTGAGATGTGGATCTAAAGTCTCATGTGCCTGTAATTTCACCGGATACCATACCCTTCGAACCGGAACACAGCAATGCGAGCAACGCTTGGCGGCAGAAATAGGTAATGGTGGTAGTCCTTCCCCGGACGAGCGCTATCACAAAGAACTCTACTATTAGTTCTTGGAAATACCCGTTTTCTCGTCATATTTTCATGTAAGGCCATAACGGAGGCCTTAGGGCGGTCTACTAACTCGCGGCACCATAGTTGGCTTCTGACTCATATACGAACTCAGTTTAATTAACTTAATTTATAAGGGTCCACTAAGAAATTTTCCAAAATGCAACTCCTAAAGATCGCAGCTGAAGGTTGTAGATAAATTAATAAATATTGCTGGACAATCCTCACAGCATTATCTAGCCCCAAGCTAAGCAGCTTGCTTTATGGGTACTAGATGACTGATACACAATACAATACATGGATAGATTTTTTTTTTATACATAGAAAATACCCAGAACACCTGGAACAAATATTTGCAGAGCGTACAAACATGTCCTAAGGCGGAAATCGAACCCGCAACCTCCTGCGTCGCAGGCGGACCTTCGCCCGCCGCGCCACATTAGTCATCATTATGTTGAAGATTGTATAAATTCTAACTCTTTCTATGTAAACGATCTAAAATGAAATGAAATTAAATTAAATACATTTATTTGATACACACAAGCACAGAACGAATGAAACACAATACTCATACATAAAATAGACTTAATCTTAGTTACATAGACATAGACATAGACATGGATACTGATACTAGATAAGTAAAATAAGCAACTAACATATTATTAAATATACTAAGCACCTAAGCACCTCTCTTCTATCTCTCTTCGATCTCTTAGTCATCATGACAGCCTTCTAATGTTCCCACTGCTGGGACACTGGCCTACTCTCAGGCGAGAGTGATTGGGTCTTAATCCACCACGCGGACCCAATGCGGATTGGTGGATGGCACATGTCTTTCGAATTTTTAGTTCTTGGACATGCCGGTTTCCTCACGATGTTTTTCTTCACCGTATGAGAGCACTGGCATTGCGCACATAAATTTTTCGAACAGAAAAATCCATTGGTGCACGACCGGGTTTGAACCCACGACCTTAGGATCGGAAGGCGGGGTCACTACCACTAGACCACCGGTGCTCAAGTAAAATGTACTAATTAAGTTTACTCGTGCGATCTCTTAGTAAAATGTACTAATTACGTTTACTAGTGACCGTAAAAAAACCTGTTTCTGCTAGTTTCCTAGATTTTCTTTTACTAGAAAGAGAAAATAAGCTCAGCTAGTATGTAGTCACAGGCTTCTCATATATATACATATATATATATAAATAGATAAAATAAAAAAAAATGCTGGACAATCCACACAGCATCATCTAGCCCCAAGGTAAGCTGCTGTTAAACAGAGCTGTATTATGGGTATTAGATGACTGATACATATTTAATTCAATACAATACATAGATAGATATTTTTTATTATATATAGAAAATACCCAGAACACCCGGAACAAATATTTGTAGATCGTACAAACATTTGTCCCGAGGCGGGAATCGAAGCCGCAACCTCTGCGTCGCAGGCGGACCTGCGCCCGCTGCGCCACATCGGTCGTATATATATAGGCGGTACATAAAAACGCTCGTGACGTAGCTGGCTAAGTTTTCTTAACAGATAGCGAAGTTAAGCACTGCTCCGCGTAGCATTTGGATAGGTGACCGCCAGTGGTTTCACCCGAGCGCTTCCGTGCTTTGGCGGGCATGTTAAGCTGTCGGCCCGGGTTTTTCCAAAGTTGTTAAGCCGTGGATGCCTTCAAGCATGTAATTCCATCACCAAAGTTGGTCACTGACTCATAAGAACTTATCTGTGCCGAAGCATCGTATACATCATGGCTGCGCGTGCGCCGGCTTTGTGAATGCCGGAAGCACGCTCGCGTTGTGGCCTTGCCTCAAGTACCTATGCACTAGTGTTGATATTAAATGTCCACTGCAAATAATTAGCACAATATAAAAGACTGAATATATAGAAGAGCACTGGTGGTCTAGTGGTAGTGACCCCGCCTTCCGATCCTAAGGTCGTGGATTCAAGCCCGGTCGTACACTGGATTTTTCTGTTCGAAAAATGTATGTGCGCAATGCCAGTGCTCTCATACGGTGAATGAAAACATCGTGAGGAAACCGGCATGTCCAAAAACTAAAAATTCGAAAGACATGTGTCATCCACCAATCCGCATTGGGTCCGCGTTATGGATTAAGACCCAATCACTCTCGCTCGAGAGTAACCCAGTGTCCTAGCAGTGGACAGCTATCATGATTGATGATGATAAAAAGACTACTATCATCTGCGACGTTGTTTGCGTAGCTGTAAAAGTGTGTTCTTGTAGCCAGTGGCCAACTCTGGTGGCGAAGAATATAGGCCACTAGAAGGCCTACGTTATGGCCTAACGACTAGCAGTAAATAAATAACTAAATAATGCTGGACACAGCATCATCTAGCCCCAAGGTAAGCTGCTGTTAAACAGCTGTGTTATGGGTACTAGATGACTGATATATACTTAATACAATACATAGATAGATATTTTTATAATAGAAAATACCCAGAACACCCGGAACAAATATTTGTAGATCGTACAAACATTTGACACGAGGCGGGAAGCAGTGGTATGGTGGACCACGGGTAAGGACGGCCCCCTGATTATGTAAGTCTATCGTTGTCGATAGCTTGTTGTCGCGTCTGGTCGTCTTTTTCACACCTACAGTGCTTACCATAAGCGAGTAAGGGATCGACTAGCGATCGACAGCAATTTAACAGCAATTTTGCAATGCCTGAAAAGAGCAAATAAGTTCTGAGTGCCATATTACTTTTAAGACCTTTTGTAACACTTATTTGTGCAAATAAATATCTTGAAATCTTGAAATCTTGACTTACGTGATAAAGGCATAGGTATATACATAGGTTGAGTATGCGGATGCAAACAGCAGACGACGTGTCGCCGCGTTACGTCATAGTGACAGTGTCGTCTGCTGCTCGGCCCGTAGCGACTCGTTGCCCAACAACAAAACCTCTTCTTTTGGACTCTGTAGCTTATTTGTCACAATTTTGCCAGTGTCAAGTGAATTAGATTGTCGCTTAGCAAAGTAAACAAACTAAATTTGGAAAGAAATGATTACTTTTCTTTGACTAAATTACCTAATTACTACTTGGATAAACTGCCACCAAATTTACGCAATAAAACTTAAAATAACACAAGAAAAATAATTAAAATAGGAGGACCCATGTCGTTTTGACAAGATAGCCAAAGACAATCCAACAAAATCTCAATCGTTGTACTATTTTAAATCTTGTCGACTTGACATTGGCAAAATTGTGGCAAACTCAGCCACAGACGCCATAAGTAGTAGAGTTCTTTGTGATAGAGCTCGTCCGGAGGAGGACTACCACTATACCTATTTCTGCCGTCAAGCAGTAATGTATGCATTGCTGTGTTCCGGTCCGAAGGGTATGGTTTCCGGTGAAATTACAGGCACATGAGACTTTCGATCTACGTCTCAGAGTGGCAACCCGTGAGTGATACCTCTGGTATTGCAAGCGCCCATAGGCTGCGGTAACCGCTTACCATCTTGTTGGCTGTACACTTGGCTGCCACTTTAGTTATAAAAAAAGGAAAAAAGAAGTCCGACCGCAGATCAGTATGTAGTTGTATTCACACACAGTAGGAATCATGTTTGCAGCGACATGAAGTTACGACGTGTTGCTATGTCGTAACACGGCGACACGTCGCCTGCTGCTGCTGCCCGTAGTCCGCTCCGAACTTGTTGAACTTATCGACCCTTTAGGCTGCGATTCCACCGAGAGATGGATGCGAGATGTGCGAGGATGTGTAGCTGTCCTACCACAAGTTAAAAGATTTATCTCGAATTATTATCTTGTATTTCAGCCAGATATATTGCCACGGGCCTCTGCTCGACACCGTGCAGATGGCTGGACTGTACAATGACTCCAAAACCTTTGTGGACATGAAGATCAAGTGGTCTGCCAATATCACCATGGACCGCTTCTTCCAAATGATGAACAGGTATCCACGCGGATTCACTTATCTTATCATCATGAAAGTCTTCCGACTGCAATACTTAAAAAAACCCAGACACCAGTCTATGTTCCTCACCCAAATGTTTGTCCTGGGTAGGAATCAAACCCACGCAGAAGGCAGAACTATTACAAACTGAGCTGTTAAGTCAATCAGTGCATCATTTATTTATAATCTGTGTTTATCCAGGACAGATTCCCATCCGACGAAGGCTGATATCCAGGAGTTTGTTAACCAGAACTTCGACCCTGAGGGTTCCGAGTTTGAAGAGTGGCGGCCCACGGACTGGAAAGATAACCCTGGTGAGAATTTTAGCAAATCGAGATCGTGCAAGACATTATTTTATCGTAAATAGTTTGTGTTCGTGCCAAAAAACCTGTTTGGTCTGAAAACAAAACAAACAGTGCCAGATATTCCGCAGTCAATGCGTAGCCAGTATTTTGTATACGCCGCGCCGTTTGAAAGTTACGCCGCCCTCAGACAACTGGTCGCCAGGATTGACAGACTGAGAGTAGTAACAACTGGCTACTAGTTGCCAATGCAACTAGATTTAGCTAGCCTGAGATGCTCTTTGGAGACTGTTGTTATCATAGGAGGGACTACCTTACCTGGTTATTTCTTTCATATCACTATTTTATACATTTACAAATCCATTAAATCCAATTTTACACATTACAGATTACAGACTCCACAAATTGTAGGTACTTATACTCTCTCGTCTCGTCATCTCGTAGGTGATAGCTGAAAATCAGTGTTTGCTCCTTGAGCAATATTATCGCTGAGCTATAACCTATTTGTCAACTGCAACACACACGTGCTTTTAGTTTTAAATACCTAGTTACATACATAGGTAGGTGCCTAGCTTGTTTTTACGAGGTCAATGTTTAGGGCTAATACATTCCTACCTGATTTAGGTTAGTGTTAAGAAACTGTATGGTTTGCCTTTTTGCACTTCAAAATGTACGTGTGTTTTGAAGATACAAATAAATGATTTATCTATCTATCTATCTATTACTTCCATGCAACTATGTCTCGGGTGAGAGGCGTCACGCTGAATGGCGGGCTAAAGTGGCTGTTTATTTCTCGTTACGTCATTTGGCGATCGCCAGTGGCAATTTCGAATGCGACTTCCGTGCTTCTGAGAGCACGTTTTTTCAAAGTTGTTAGGTCCTTACCATCATGAAGACCTCCAGGCTTATTAACTCAGTCGCCAGGGTTAGCATTCTTCGAGATTTACCTGATGGTTCGTTTTCCAGCATTTCTCCAGCGGATTAAAGACCCGTACCTCCACAAGTGGGCGTCGGACCTGAACCGGCTGTGGCTGCAGCTGGGCCGCAAGATGAAGGATGAGGTTAAGCACAACCAGGAGTTGTACTCCATCATCTATGTCGACAACCCTGTGATCGTACCTGGTGAGTTACTGTCCTGAATTCCTTCTCCTTAATCCTTTTTAGTGAATTGGTTAGTTGCTATTCTGAATCATCATCATGACAGCCTTACTCTCGGGCGAGCGAGAGGGGTTGGGTCTCAATCCACCACGCGGACCCAATGCGGATTGGTGGATGGCACATGTCATTCGAATTTTTAGTTCTTGGACATGTCGTTTTCCTCGCGATGTTTTTTACCGTGTAAGAGCACTGGTATTGCGCACATAATTTTTTCGAACAGAAAAATCCATTCGTGCACAACCGGGTTTGAACCCACGACCTAAGGATCGGAAGGCGGGGTCACTACCACTATAACACCAGCACGCTGAACTTTTTTTTTTTTTTTATGTCACATAGTTCCTAAGTCGCCCGAAGGCCTCTGTCATGGCGTAACAACTTTAAAAAAGCCGGGACCAATTGCTTAACGTGCCCTCCGAAGCACGGGAGCTCTCAGTTGAAATTGCCACTGGCGGTCACCCATCCAAATGATGACTACGCGAAACAGTGCTTAACTTCGTTAGTAATAGAAGGCGGGAGGTGGAAACCCACAACATTATGAATCCTAAGATCGTTCGTAGGTTCGAACCCGTTTGTGCAATGGATTTATTAGACAAAGCGCAATGTCAGTATTCTTATATTGCTTAGTATATACAGAGTGATTTTTTTAAATGGGACAGTATGGGGAAATCCGAATCTAAAGGAGATAGAGGAAAAGTGTCTAAGGAGACATTAGGTGTTTTTTTATGTAAACAAATTTGGCTCGTTCAAATTTGTGGTCAAGCGTGAGTTGTTCTTAAAAAATGATAAAGTTGGTCAATTTTTTTTTTGACGCGGATCGACTCTGTTTCATGCAAGGATTATTTCATTGTTTGGAAAGAAAAAAATCTGAACAGCAGAAGTTGGTCAAATTTAATGAAAACTAATCTTCATACAGTTGGTTTATTACTTGAGTAAATGTTCGATGTGGCCGCCGTCTTGTCTTATGCAGGTACGAGCACGCTTCAAGACACTTCTAGTTGCATTTAACAGAGACTTATGGTGAATTGTGTTTAAAGTGTTGTAAACAGCATCTTTTAATTCTTGTACGGAGTTGTATCGGGATACATAAATTCGACCCTTAAGGTAACCCCATAAGAAAAAATCTAATGGCGTTAAGTCGGGCGATCGTGGGGGCCACTTTATCGGCCCATATGTACCCATCCAACGGTTTGGAAACTGCTCGTCCAAACATAGTTTACTTGCCCTACTGTTGTGGGCTGGTGCACCATCTTGTTGGTAGATTATCTTACCAAAGTTCCTTAAGCTAATAGTCTCATCCACTAAATCTGCAGCCATGTTCAATATTTCCTGATATTTTTCACTATTTAGCGTTCCTTGGTAAATTTTGATAGCAAAAATTCTGTTATGTAATATCGCACACCAACAATTAAAAGAAAATCGGATTTGGTTGTGGGTTTCTGTAGTTCTTAGCGGATTTATTTTTGACCAGTAATGGTTATTTCTCCTGTTGTACATGCCATTGTTCGAAAAGTTGCATTCATCAGTCAAAATAATAAAATTAGGAAAACATCTATTTCTAATAGTCTGAGCCACATACCAATTACAGAAATGTAACCTGCGGTCTTTATCTCCAGGTAGTAACGCTTGTACAAGTCGACCTTCTATGTAACACTTGTATTTATGAGCCTTCAATATCTTCCTTACAGTTGATTTATGAATACCGATAGTTTCAGCTGCTTCCCGTAACGAAGCTTTTGGGTATGCTTCAAAATATCCCAATACGGCAATAGTTATAAACTCACTATTGACTATTGTCGGCCTTTTACGCTTAGGCTTGAAACAGCCTTCCTGTCTTAGGTTCTTTATTAAACTATCAAATATCTTGCGATTCGGTACTACACGGTCAGGATAGCGTTCTTGATACCACTTAAGTGCATTATTTCTACTGCGATAATTAAGAAAATACGCCTCAATCAAATCAACTTTATGTGAATTAGTTAACGCCATGATGAATAAAATTACAAGCATGAACTGATTGGAAACAAAATCACAGCTGCAGAAATAACTTACGTTCCAAATTTGAATTCTTTTTTTTATAATTTCAAGACTATCGGTTGCCATGATGTTTACGAAGATTAAAAAAAATGTTCTTCTCTTGAATCATCTGGAGCTCTTATCGATTATCAAAATTTAAAAATGGAATAATTTTAAATATTTTTTTACACGCCTAGGCACTTGTAACAATATTAAAAGGCGAATACTGCAACTGTATGAAGATTAGTTTTCAGTAAATTTGACCAACTTCTGCTGTTCAGATTTTTTTCTTTCCAAACAATGAAATAATCCTTACATGAAACAGAGTCGATCCGCGTCAAAAAAAAAATTGACCAACTTTATCATTTTTTAAGAACAACTCACGCTTGACCACAAATTTGAACAAGCCAAATTTGTTTACATAAAAAAACACCTAATGTCTCCTTAGACACTTTTCCTCTATCTCCTTTAGATTCGGATTTCCCCATACTGTCCCATTTAAAAAAATCACTCTGTATAATATGTGTATTATAATTATGTTAGTTGCTTATTTTACTTATCTAGTATCAGTATATATGTCTATGTCTATGTACCTAAGTTTAAGTTTATTTTATGTATAAGTATTGTGTTTCAATCGTTCTGTGTGTGTGTGTGTGTGTGTAATAAAATAAATGTATTTCATTTTTTTCATTCCATTCTCGTAAAGTGAAAAAAAAAATCGTAACGAAACCGGCATGTTCAAGAACTAGCGAGAATGATACCACTTATGAATTAATGGATAAAAAGATAGATTAAAATTAAATATTTTTCGCTTTTCAGGTGGTCGTTTCCGTGAGTTCTACTACTGGGACTCCTATTGGATAATCAAGGGTCTTCTGCTATCGGAGATGAGGTCTACTGCCAGAGGGATGGTCTCCAACTTCTTGGACGTTGTCGAGAGGATCGGTTTCATTCCGAACGGAGGCAGAATATACTATGCTATGAGGTAAACTGTAAATCTTTAATATCATAAAAAAGTAAAGAATTTGTATTTATCACTAATAAACTCAAAAACTACTGTATGAATAGAATAGAATAGAATAGAATAGAAAAATATTTATTTAACGCCACACAATTAACATAAAAATAAAAATAACAATAAAAATTAAAACTTAACTATGCTTATTCGCTATGACCAAACGCGGGCTGGTTACGATATCTGCGAGGAATCTTTGTCAACGAGCCACGTTTTGGGGTCGTCTGTCTGTTTATCAAAGTCAACCAAGCGATAGCGAAACTATCGCTATTGAAACAACACAGATACGGAAAACAATTTTACAATTTCACAACATGTCACGTATAGAACACGTTAGTAAGGTACACGTTATTGGTACGGAATCTCCTAGGTCATAGCGAACAAGCCCCCTGGTCCGATTTCAAAAATTCTTTCACCATTAGAATGCTACATTATCCGTAAGTCTTTACTCGCCGCGAAACTTAGTCCGCTCCCAACCGGGGGCGGTGTGGTGGTATGCCAGTGCCTAGAATCGGTTTGCCGCGTGCTAATCGATGCTTTTAAATCATTCATTTTCGCGTGGCTTATGTTTCCCATCACTAAAATACACTCGTGATGTCAAAGTAGCTACGCGAACTGTTACACGCTCGGTTTCCATACAAATCGACGAACACTTTCATTCTACTTTAATATAGATCTGTGATTCTTGCCATAACAGAAGTAGCCAAGAGTAGCCGAGATCTCTGTGATAGAGCTCGTCCAGGGAAGGACTACCACCATACCTATTTCTGCCGCCAAGCAGTAATGCTCGCATTGCTGTGTTCCGGTGTGAAGGGTATGGTTTCTGGTGAAATTACTGGCACATGAAGCTTTCGATCTTAGCCTCAAGGTGGCAACCCGCGAGTGATACCTCTGGTATTGCAAACGTCCATAGGCTGCGGTAACCGCTTACCATCTCGTGGGCCGTACGCTTGGTTGCCACTTCAGTTGTATAAAAAAAAGCCAACTTAAAAAAAACAATTCTTGGCTTCTAGATCGCAACCCCCACTATTAATACCGATGGTGGAGCTGATAATGGAAGATTTCGAGGACCTTGGCTTCCTACAGCAGCACATACATACTCTCGACCGAGAATTTGACTTCTGGATGACCAATCATACCGTTGAAATAGAGCATGATGGACAAAAGTAAGAAATTCTCTTATTTCACACAAAAAAAAAGTAATCGCTCGACCTTGGAGCGCTCGTGACGTAGCTGGCAAAGTTGTTCATAACAGATCAACGAAGTTAAGCAGTGTTCTGCGTAGTCACCATTTGGATGGGTGACCGGGAGTGACAATTTCAACTGAGCGCTCCCGTGCTTCGGAGGGCACGTTAAGCAGTCGGTCCCGGCTTTTTCTAAGTTGTTAGGCCGTGACAGAGGCCTTCAGGCGGTCTAAAATCTCTGTCGCCAGAGTTGGCCGCTGACTCATACGAATTTACTTTATTTTACATTAATATTTTGTCTTATGTTAGACTTTCGTTGTTCTGAATTTAATTTCCACGATTTTTACAATGTTTATGTATGCACCTAGCAATAGAATCAAAGGTCTTATAAAAAGTTACTGTAACAGGTGTTATGTATTAATACTAGCTGCCGCCACCGGCCTTGCTTGCGTAGTACATACATAAATAAATATAAATAAATAAATAATGCTGGACAATCCACACAGCATCATCTAGCCCCAGGTAAGCTGCTGTTAAACAGAGCTGTGTTATGGGTAACTAGATGACTGATATATATTTAATACAATTACAATACATAGATAGATATTTTTTTTATTATATATAGAAATACCCAGAACACCCGGAACAAATATTTGTAGATCGTACAAACATTTGTCCCGAGGCGGGAATCGAACCCGCAACCTCTGCGTCGCAGGCGGACCTGCGCCCGCTGCGCCACATCGGTCGTATATACAAAGTAGCCTTTGTTCTTTCCCAGACATTAAACTATCTCTGTTCAAATTTTCTTTGAAATCGGTTCAGCGGTTCAGCCGTTACAACTTAACAGGCAGTTACTGAAATGTATGTATGTATTTTATGTAACATAATTTTTCTTGTATTTCAGTTACAAATTGGCGAGGTATAACGATATGTCTCAAGGTCCAAGACCTGAAAGTTATAAAGAAGATATTGACGTTGCCAAGTAAGTTGATTTATAAATATATAGTTATTAGGCACCGGTGGTCTAGTGGTAGTGACCCCGCCTTCCGATCCTAAGGTCGTGGGTTCAAGCCCGGTCGTACACTGGATTTATAAAGTTTACTATAGACTAGGTGTTCTGTTCAGAAACAGACAATTTTCCGAGATAAAAGATTTGCTATTTCAGGCTATAATCTATGTCTGTGCCGGTCATTATCTATCTACGTTTTAAATTTCACCCAAATCAGCAGCATCCAGGTCATTTGTTTAACCGTGAAACAGTTACAGACAAACAGACGAGGTACTTTCTCGTATAATATTAGCATGTAAATTATATGGTTTGATAAATGGCCCGGGGCGGATATCGTTTTTCATTGTTTCTGTATTTTATGTTAATGTTCCGAATAAATATATATATGTTTATACCACCAAGGTAGCAAACAAGCATTAGGCTCACCTGATGTTAAGTAGTTACCGTAGCCTATGGACGCTTGCAATACTAGAGGTATTACTTGTTACCGACCCTTTCATCATCATTATGACACTGGCCTACCCTCAGGCGAGAGTGATTGGGTCTTAATCCACCACGCGGACCCAATGCGGATTGGTGGATGGCACATGTCTTTCGAATTTTTAGTTTTTGGACATGCCGGTTTCCTCACGATGTTTTCCTTCACCGTATGAGAGCACTGGCATTGCGCACATACATTTTTCGAACAGAAAAAACCATTGGTGCACGACCGGGTTTGAACCCATCTTAGGATAAACCGCTTGATCCGCGTGGTTGCGGGATCAAATACCGCTTGAGGCGAAATAAATTTTGGGATATTATAATCTTTAGTATTCCCATAATATGATGGTTAACACTCTAAAAACAAAAATAACCTTTTAAAGTATATTGTTAAAAAATAATGATATGATTGTTTTCCAGACATTTTGACAAGCATGAAGAAAGGGAGGAACTATACGCTGAGTTGAAAGCGGCCGCCGAGTCTGGGTGGGACTTCTCATCTAGGTGGTTCATACTCAACGGAACTAACAAAGGTATTATATCTTATATAACATAAGATAAGATAAGATATTTATTGATCACAATTAATGAAGGTTTACAATTTTATAAACACTGTCACTTATACTAGGAATTCTGTGCTATAAGTGACATATATTAACAATGGAATTTATTTAAACGCTCGTGACGTAGCTTGCTAAGTTCTTAACTGCAACTATTATTGTCAAACCTTGACCGTCTCGAGGCGCCGCTTGAAGGCGTCCATCATGGTCTTACAAAAATTCGGGACCGACAGTTTAGCGTGAGTCAAGCAGCGAAGCGCCCAGTAAAAAGTAAGTAATTTCGTATGAGTCAGTGGCCAACTCCGGTGACAGAGTTTCTAGGCCGCCCAAGGGCCTCTGTCATGGCCTTATAACGCCCAGTTGAAACCTCCTTCCAAATGGTGACCCCTAATGCAATGCCTATATTCGTTAATCTGTTCAAAAAAAAAATGGACTAAGAGTCCTACCACCAGGAGCCTTATTCGCTATGACCAAACGCGGGCTGGTTACGATATCTACGTGGAATCGTTGTTGACAAGCCACGTTTTAGGGCTCGTCTGACTGTTTTTTAAAGTCAACCTTTCAATAGCGAAACTATCGCTATTGAAACAACACAGATACGGATAACAATTTTACAATTTCACACCATGGCACGTATAGAACACGTTACTAAGTTACACGTTATTGGTAAGGAATCTTATAGGTCATAGCGAATAAGCCCCCAGGTTAAAATGCGTTATGTATAACCGCCCCGCTCCGCTAACATCATGAACACAGTCTAAATACGATGAGAAATACTAAATTGATATTATGTTCATTCAGAAAAGTTTTACCGGTATTTCGAACAGCGCCATCTGGATATATTGAACGTAACTGGCTATGCGCAAGTTGGTGGTATGTGGTGTGACCATTCATTAAAATACCACCATTAATTAGTTAGTATTAATGTGTTTATATAATTTTTTGCCGAGAATGAAATTTATTGTGTTTGCGGAATGAAATGTGTATTTTTTAAACTTACATTTACATACTACATATTACTTAACATACCATAGGTACAGGAAAATGTTTATCAGCCTTTTAATGTTCCCATTACCACTACCTACTCTCGAGCAAGAATAATTAATAATCAATAAACAGGGTGAATACACTCGAAGCCCTTCTTAGAGATTTTTAAGTATTTCAAGGACATTAGACCCATAGTTTTGTAAAGCATAAAATAAATTTTCTCCAAAAATAAACGACTTTTTTGATAACTATATCTTATTTTTATCAAAATCCAGCTCGTGACTCCTAACTAAATTTGTTCCGTAACCATATCCGTTATATCCGTTTAGATTGTCCCCTTATGAGAAGGCGGTCGAGAGTACTCACCCTATATATATTTTGTTTTTGTTGATTTTTTCAAAAAGCACTAAATAATTTCGATGAAATTTATACCTCTGAAGTATGATCTATTATTATTATTAACAGCCTGTGCTGTCCCACTGCAGGGCAAAGGCCTCCCTTTTTTCCTTCCAATCATCTCTATTGAGCGCTAGTGTAGGCCAGTCCTTCATAAAGGCATCTAGTTCGTCTCTCCATCGTCGCCGCGGTTTGCCGCGTGCTCGTTTTCTGTCCCGTGGGATCCACTCTGTAGTGGTTTTCGCCCACAACTCATCCGACATGCGACAGACGTGTCCTACTACCAACTGAAGTATGATCTACCAAACAAAAAATTATCATCAAAATCAGTTCATAACTGGCGAGATAATCGTTTAACAATCACGCAAAACAAAACATACATTCAAATTGAAAACCTCCTTAAGTCAATGAAACACTAACAATTACCTTCTTTTTAGGTAATCTTACAAACTTGAAGACCCGCTCCATCCTCCCAGTGGACCTGAACGCCATCATGGCTTGGAACGCGGAGCTGATGACCGACTTCCACACAAAGTTAGACAACAAAGACAAAGCAGAGTACTACAGGAGTGTTCACGCCAACTTCATGAACGCAATCGATCAGGTAAGATAATTAACATTTAACCGAATAAGCCATAAAGTTAACATTATAAGCCATCGAATAAACCCGTTAGCTATTGATTTAAGTTTAAGCTATCAAGTTAATTGATTGCCATCAGGTTAACACAATACGCCATTAATTAAACAACCTATACTATTATAACAATGTTTATGTTTAAACAGCCTAAGTGGCGTGGTGGGCAAACGAGACGAGTTCGATTCCCGCTGATTTCTCTCTCTCTTTATTCTGTTAGAGAGAGAGAGAGAGAGAGAGAGCTTTTTGGAAGCAAGTAATAATAGATAATTTCATGCTCTCAAACCGGGCGCTTACCCACATCACCACAGAGGTTGCAGGACCCTCTCTCTCTTCTCTCTTTTTCTCTCTCTTTCTCTCTCTCAGCGCCACTGAGGTCGTCGTAACAGAGGTCAACTTCTATAACAATTATCTCTTTCAGGTCCTATGGCATGAGGACGTGGGCGTCTGGTTGGACTACAGCCTTGAGTCTAGAAGAAGACGGGATTACTTTTACCCGTCTAACTTGGCGCCATTGTGGACGGGAAGTTACGATAGAGCCAGGAAGGAGTATTATGTTAACCGAGTTATAAACTATTTGGACAAAGTTAAGGTAAAATTTAAAATTTAAAACCTAAGTTATTTTAAGTCTCTTATAAATGAAATGTAAGTTCCTTAAGAGAAATAATAAATACTCTTTAAACCGAATGTCGTGGGTTCGAACCCGGTCGTGCACCAATGGATCTTTCTATCTGAAAAAATTAAGTGCGCATTGCCATGCTCGCATACGGTGAGGGAAAACATTGAGGAAACCGGTATTTTTAAGAAAAAAATCTAAATACATGTGCCAGCCACCAATCCGCATTGGGTCCGCGTGGTGGATAAAATCCAATCACTCTCGCTGGAGAGTCGGCCCGTGTTCAAGTCGAATGACTTAATAGTCACGTCATTTGCTTATTAAAAAAAACGTGATAATCATACAAATGACGAGCAATGTGGCGCAGCGGGCGCAGGTCCGCCTGCGACGCGGAGGTTGCGGGTTCGATTCCCGCCTCGGGTCAAATGTTTGTACGATCTACAAATATTTGTTCCGGGTGTTCTGGGTTCTATATATAATAAAAAATATCTATCTATGTATTGTATTGTATTAAGTATATATCAGTCATCTAGTACCCACAATGCTTCGTGCTAATGCTAATGCATAAGCAAATCCAGTGCTTCGGAGGGCAAGTTAAGCAGTCGGTCCGGGATTTTTCAAAGTTGTTAGGCCATGACAGAGGCCTTCGGGCGGCCTAGAAACTGCCACCAGAGTTGGCCTCTGACTCATACGAACTTACTTACTTACTTACTTAGTACCCATAATACAGCTCTGTTTAACAGCAGCTTAGCTTGGGGCTAGATGATGCTGTGCGGATTGTCCAGCATTATTTATTTATTTATTTATGTCCTGTTCCAGGTCATTACCTATGTTTTAAATTTCAGTGAAATCGGTTCAGTAATTATCGAATTATAGAGGAACCTCATCCATCCAAACTTTCACATTATTAGTGTGATAAAATGTGATTTATGATGAGGCTAGTGTCTGAGATAGATCGTGGTGGTAATATGTTGTTACCTCCAGGTGGATATCTTCGAAGGTGGTATCCCCACCACGATGGAGCACTCGGGAGAGCAGTGGGACTACCCCAACGCGTGGCCCCCACTCCAGTACATGGTGGTCACCGGTTTAGCCAACACAGGTAATTAATAAATAAATAAAAAGCCTGCTTATTCCATAACTTAATACTACTTTACAATATTAGCTAAATGTTAATTAAAATTTTCTATCTTATTTTTATTTTTTTCTTATATATAATTCCCTTCGTTAGGATCCCTCTCGGGTAAAGGCCTCCTCCAGTTCTTTCCATTGTTCGCGGTCAGCTGCTGTTTCAATCCAGTTGCATGAGTCTGCTGATTTTCTTATTTCATCTGCCCATCGGGCTAGTGGTCTGCCTGTTCTTCTTGTGCCTATTGGACCTGTTATATCGGTTGTTTTTGGGGAGTAATTAATTAATACTCCATTTCATATAATTTCACACTTTATTTTGTACCGTGATTTTGCACACTTCCCTAACCTCTAAAACTAACCTAGACACGCCGCAGTACCCGGGAAAGTATCTGACGTTGACATTTATGACACTCTCCCCTGCTTAATAAAAGAACAAAATAAAAAAAAAAACATAACTTAGGTCTTCTCCTAAAAAATAATATATATTATTCTAAAGTTTGCCCGCACTTTAATAGTTGATTGGCATGTCGTTTCCATGTTAGACCATCTACTTCTACATTATAGGTTACACCGGGTATTATGACTTCTATGACTCGACCCAAAGACCACTTGTTTTTATGTTTTCTTTGGTCTCTTACCATTACCTTTTCTCCCGTCAAAAAAATTTTGAATACATTTTTACTATTAATTGTGTTTTTTACATATTCAAAGTCTAACGTATTGTTTACTGGAATAGGTCTTAATAACGAGAAACGACATCTTAATTCTCTACCCAACATTAACTTAGCTGGACTTTGTCCTGTACTATTATGTGGGCTACTTCTATAATCAAACAGGAACAAGTTGCATGCATATTCCACAGTATAACCACTTTGTACTATTTTAGTTACATGTGTTTTAAATGACTGAACAAAGCGCTCAGCCAACCCATTTGTAGCTGGATAATAGGTTGGTGTAAAACTCTGCTTTATTCCTACCAGTCTACAAAAGTTTTTAAATTCACTACTGGTCCAAGTTGGACCATTATCTGTAACTAAATGTAGTGGATACCCATATCTTATAAAAACACTTTTAAAAATTTGAATTGTTTTCTGTGCAGTAATATTACTCATGATGAATGCCTCTGGCCATTTCGAATAAGCGTCTACAATCACTAAGTACATTTTGTTATACAATGGACCCAAAAAGTCAGCATGTAATCTATGCCATACTGTTGGTGGTTGTGGCCAAACTGTTAATTTAGTTTTTTCTGGATTTTTACGATTTTGTAAACAAACCATACAATTATTAGTTATATCCTCTATTTCTTTATCCATACCTGGCCACCAAAAATATGATCTAGATATTTCTTTCATTCTAGTAGTTCCTAGGTGACTAGCATGTACTTCTTGTATAATCAGATTTTTTACATTTTCTGGTATTACTACTCTATAGCCCCACAACAAACAATCCTTTTCAACTGATAACTCATTTTTTCTACAAAAATATGGGTCATATTTTTCACCATAATCATTTTTTATAGGCCAGCCATCTCTACAAAATCTTAAAATATTACATAAAATTTTATCTTTCTTTGTTTCTGTTTGAATTCTTTGCCAGTTCAATGTAGCCAATTTGGAATCATTTATGTAGTTTAAAGTGTTTATTTCAAATGTTTTATTTAACATATCTGAGTTTTTTAAATCACTCTCTTTACAATTTGTAACTACACGTGACAAATAATCAGCTGGGTTGTTTTTGGATTTTATATGTTGAACTTCATAATCAAAAGCATTTAAGAATATTGACCAGTACTGCAATCGTTTTGCTGCCATTTTTGGTATGCCATATTTAGGTCCTAATATTTTTGTCAATGCTTCATTATCTGTCTGTAAAATGAACTTTTTTCCATATAAATATTCATAGAATTTAGAAACTCCAAAAATTATAGCAAAAGCTTCTTTTTCTAAAATGGGGTATTTCATCTGAGTATCATTTAGTTTTTTACTCGCAAATGCTACAGGTTTTACTACATGATCATTGCCTTTTACAGATAAAATTGCAGCTACACCACTATCAGCAGAATCACAAGTTAATATAACTGTTGAGTTTTGATCAAAATGCGACATTGAGGATGTATTTGACAATGCTCTTTTTATCTCTTTGAATGAGTTTTCACATGCAGTTGTCCAATCAAATTTATCTTTTTTTAAACAGTCATAAAGTGGTTTTAATATTAGAGCCATGTTTTGCAAAAACCTGTTGTAGTAATTAACTTTACCTAAAAATGATTTTAACATTTTAATATTTTCTGGCCGTGGCAATGAAAGCAATGGTTCTATTTTACTTTTAATCACTTTAACTCCAATTTTATCTACTTCCAATCCAAAAACATCCAGTTTATCTACAAAAAACTTGCATTTATTCATTTTTAGTTTTAATCCTGATTCCTTCAACCTCTGTAGTACCATTTTTAAATTCTCATTTGTTTCTACTAATGTTTTTCCATACACATACACATTATCTATATAAACAACTATATCTAACCCACTCAATTTTTGTGTAATTAGTCTCTGAAATGAACCAGGCCCTGTGCTCACCCCAAACGGTAAATACAAATATTTGAAAACACCCTCCTCTGTAACAATTGTTACTAACTTTTGAGATTCTTCATCCAAAGGGGCTTGTAAGTATGCTTCCCTTAAATCTAATTCACAAAAATAACTATTGCCCTGTAATTTCATCATGATATTATCAATTGTTGGTAATGGATAATGGTCAATTTTCAAATATTTGTTTATTGTGATACGATAATCACCACACAAACGGACTGCTCCATCAGGCTTCAAAACTGGCACTACCGGTGTGCCCCATTCTGAGTATTCAACTGGTTCAATGCGCTTGTTTTCCAATAATCTATTTATTTCATCTTTTACTTTATTTTTCAAAGCATATGGAACAGTTCGTGCAGGCATGAATATAGGTTTAGCATCTGCCTCCATCAGTAGGTGAATTTGTTCTCCTGTGAATTTACCCATACCTGGTTCAAAAACCTCTTTATATTCATTTTTTAAATCTTCAATTAATTTATCTTTAGTTAGAGTTTCACAAACTTTTTGGTTAAATGTTGGTGGCCATAAGTGCAATAAAGAAAGCCAATCTTTTCCTATTATTTTAGGTAGGCCATCCTTTACAATAAATAATCTTTGGTTACTCACTTTTACAGACTTATAACTCACACATAGATTTTCTATTACTCCTAGAGGTGTTGAAGTTGACTGGTCGAAGTTAGTAAAAATTACATTCCGTTGTTTGATTTCTAAATCTGGAAAATACAATTTTTTATCAGACAAAGTAATTGTACTTACATCAGCTTCAGTGTCAACTTCAAACCTCAGTACCTTGCCATTTACATCCACCTCCAGGGTGGCCGATGGTATTTTTTGTTTTTCACTGAAATAAAAAATGTCAAAAACTTCTGATTTTTCTATACAATTTTTGTCTTCTTCAGTATTTTTTTCACACTCAGAACTAGCACTTTTTATCACATTAACATTTTTCATTCTTATTTGCTTGTTCTTATTACACACTCTAAATATATGACCTTTAACCCCACATTCACTGCAAAACTTTTCACGTAGGATGCACTCGGCTTTCATATGTCCATTCTTACCGCAGCAAAAACATGTTAGATTTTGTTTATTCGAGGGGACGGCATTCTGTCTAAAACCACCATTAGTGTTTCGTGTGAAGTTTTTTCCTTGTAGTTTGAACATATTCTCTTGTTTCTCATGTTTAAATGTTAGGTTAAAAGCAGTCTCCACCGTTCTTGCAATTGAGGTCAAAACATCCAGTGGTTGGTCAGCCTGTTTGAGAAGTTCGAATCTTACAGAGTCACAGTGTGCACCATTCAGGAGTCGTTCCTTTATTTCCTCATTGAGATTTTTGAAGTTACAATTTTTTGATAACTTTTTCAAGTCTAGTAGATACTGTTCAATAGTTTCATCTTGTTTTTGGGACCTTTGACGAAATTCAGCTTGATGTATTGCAGCATTTTTTACAGGATGATAGTGCTTGCGAAGCTTTTCACATATGTTTTCATAAGTTTCCTCAATTGGTGATTTTGGTATGCATAATGTGATAAGTAGATCATACACACTTGTGCTCAACTTAGTGATCAGTAGTGGCACTTTTTTTTCTTTAGGAATACTGTTCAATAAAATAAAACATTCCAATTGTTGTTCGTATGCATTCCAGTTATTTCCTCCCGTAAATACCTCTAAGCTTGTAACACAATTTGAAGTCATTGTCGCCAGTTGATTTTCATCCACGTATTTTCGTAAAAAAATTCTAACCTCTTCAATAGTATTTGAGGTTGAGAATAAACTTTTATTTGTTAACTCGTTTGCAATTTCAATTAATTCTTGTTTGTTTTTAGCTTGGATCCAAGACTTTTTCCCTTGCTGGATAAGTTCTTCGATTTGATCCATTCACTTTATAAAATGTGCTGTGCACACGCAATAAAGTTCGTTTCGCTCGTCGCCAATGTTATATCGGTTGTTTTTGGGGAGTAATTAATTAATACTCCATTTCATATAATTTCACACTTTATTTTGTACCGTGATTTTGCACACTTCCCTAACCTCTAAAACTAACCTAGACACGCCGCAGTACCCGGGAAAGTATCTGACGTTGACATTTATGACAGGACCTTTCCATGTTGGCACTCTATAGGCCCATCTTTCTTTGTGCATTCTTGCTGCATGTCCCGCCCATCTCCACTTTATTTTAGGAGCATACAGCAAGAGAGAACACAGGTAATTACTTACACTTAATTACTTACCACAAACTAGTTATTCCCATTTTATATACCTACTTATTTTCTTGGCCTCACCTAGTTCGAAGGTTTGACGACTGATGTGGCGCGGCGGGCGAAGGTCCGCCTGCGACGCAGGAGGGTTCGATTCCCGCCGTGGGACAAATGTTTGTACGATCTGCTAATATTTGTTCCAGGTGTTTTGGGTATTTACTATGTATAATAAAAAATATCTATCTATGTATGGTATTTGTATTAAATATATCGGTTAAATACCTCCACGGGACATCATCAGGACCATCGACTTGTTCTCCGGCAGACGTGTTGCTCCGTCGAGTGCTGGAGCCAAAAACTTTGGCTCGAGCGCTGGAGCCAAAAACGTCTGTCGATGATACTGATGATGTCCCGTGGAGGGATGAAACACGTGTCGATATTTTCCTTTTGAGGTTAACTGTGTTAACTGTGTGACCTCATTGGTTAAGAGGTTGAGCGGAGTAGTAATAGAGATTTTTTGTCTGCTTCTTATCTTGTAATGGATTTCCGCAAAGTAACGCCTGAATCTATCAGTCATCTAGTACCCATAACACAAGCTCTGCTTAGCTTGGGACTAGATGATGCTGTGTGGATTTTCCAGCATTATTTATTTATCTATGTTAATACACTGATGTGCCAAGTTTCAACCCAGATCTGTCTAGAGTAGTATACACCCATACGCTATTCGCCTGAAATACAGGTTTTCCTAGTTCAGGCATATCAAAATTTTTTATTAGCTCTGTATATAAATATTAAATTAGCTCTAAGTTGTATTAGCACTAAAAAAATAATAAATAAAGTTAAAGTAAAGTTATATATAGATACGTCTTATTTATATTAGTGTAATAAATATCATAAAATTCTTTATTTTAGACAACAAATATTACTAAAATAGTACAAAATAGTATTGCTTTCTCTCTCAGGCCAGCCCGAAGCTATGAGGTACGCGAGCGAGATGGCGACAAAGTGGGTGCGATCCAACTTCGAAGTCTGGAAAGACAAGACTGCTATGCTTGAAAAGGTTAGTAGGTTGACGCAAATAAATGTATTATCAACAGATCGGCATCGCTTTGACTTAGTGTAGATATCTTTTCTTTTTTTTTTTACGGTGGGAAAATGCATTACGCATCCCCCTCAGTTCGGGGAGAACAGAGGGGGTATGTCGGGCTCTCCGTCCGCTACTAACTAATATATTAGCAACTGACGGTATACCGACTAAAAACCCACCGAATTTTCTGCGCTCACCTTAGTGCCAATGCATCGTCGAACCACTCATCACCAGATGATGTGTGATTCGACGCTGCATCCGCACTTGACAAAGCCACGGGGTCCCGGTCGGATTCCACCGCGATAGTGTCGATATCTAAACCAACCGATCGTGAGAGCACCGGTGGTCTAGTGGTAGCGACTCCGCCTTCCGATCCTAAGGTCGTGGGTTCAAATCAGGTCGTGCACCAATGGATTTTTCGCTACGATAAATCTATGTGCGCAATGCCAGTGCTCTCATACGGTGTAGGAAAACATCGTGAGGAAACCGGCATTTTTTTTTTTTATACAACTGAAGTGGCAACCAAGCGTACGGCCCACAAGATAGTAAGCGGTTACCGCAGCCTATGGACGCTTGCAATACCATAGGTATTACTCGTGGGTTGCCACCTTGAGGCTAAGATCGAAAGCCTCATATGCCAGTAATTTCACCGGAAACCATACCCTTCACACTGGAACACAGCAATGCGAGCATTACTGCTTGGCGGCAGAAATAGGTATGGTGGTAGTCCTTCCCCGGACGAGCTTTATCACAGAGAACTCTACTACTCTTATGCGGCATGTCCAAGAACTAAAAATTCGAAAGACATGTGCCATCCACCAATCCGCATAGGGTCCGCGTGGTGGATTAACACCGAATCACTCTCGCTGGAGAGTAGGCCAGTGTCCCGGCAGTGGGAACATTAGAAGGCTGTCATGATGATGATGTTTTTGCAGTGTAAATAAAAAAAAATCTTCTTTCTTTCAAATAAGCTAGAAAGTAAACCAAGCCTGTTTTGAATTGAGTTATGTTATATAGTACGACGCGACGATATTCGGCGGACTGGGCGGCGGCGGCGAGTACGTCGTGCAGACCGGCTTCGGCTGGAGCAACGGAGTCATCATGGCGCTCCTCAACCAGTACGGAGGTACATCACCACACTTACACTTACACTTACACTTACCCTACATCCACAGAACTGTATGACGACCGATGTCGGCAGCGGGCGCAGGTCCGCCTGCGACGCGGAGGTTGCGGGTTCGATTTCCTCGGGTCAAATGTTGGACGATCTACAAATATTTGTCTCGGGTGTTCTGGGTGTTTTTTATATAATAAAAAAATATCTATCTATGTATTGTTTTGTATTATGTATATATCAGTCATCTAGTACCCATAATACAGCTCTGTTTAACAGCAGCTTACCTTGGGGCTAGATGATGCTGTGTGGATTGTCCAGCATTATTTATTTATATATTATTTATTATATAGGGTCTTTGAATATTAGTACGCAATATTCAATATTTTACGCCTGAAATACAGGTTTTCCTAGTTTAAGCATATCAAAATTTTATTATTACTATTTATTCATGAAATATGTTCCACACACAAAAAAAAAATTGTTTTTCTTATTATCACACTGCACTATAATTATATTAAAATAAAATATTACGACTACCTGGGAGAGATCGCTTTTACCGATAAGGCATTACTTTCATTGCACTTCCGCACTTCAATTTTTTTTCTATATAGTACACGACAAAAGTGTATCGAGAATCTCAGAAACCATTGATCTGATTTCAAAAATATTTCCACTATTAAAATGTTACATTATCCCTGAGTAACTTATGCTTTATTTATTACTAGCCACCCGCCCCAGTTTCGACGTGCGTAAGGTTTCATTGCACCCGTGCGAAACCGGGGCAGGTCGCTAAATACAATATAAATGCTTATTATTTAATATTAATTCACATATTTTTATATTCACGCGACAGTTGCTGAACTAGGTATGTATTCCACTACATAATGTAATGTGTCGCTACCTCGATGTAGTAGTCTTTGGAATGTAATGTATGTTACAAGTCACCACATATTTCGGAACGGAATCGGTTAAAGTTTACGTCATCGGCCGGCATAAGAATGTTAAAAGTGTTGATCGAAGTTTTCCCGAATCGATTCTCTTGAGCTAAGCTTAACAAAGGTAAAACAACTCTGCAAGATCATGATTTGAATAGGGCCAGTATTTATTTCTGTGAGCGCTTCCGTGCTTCATAAGGCACGTTAAATTCGTGGTCCCAGCTATAACCGGTTTTCAGGAAGTTCATTGGACGCCTGTCAAACGACACCGTGCGTGTGTCATTGGAGCGTCGATGACTGGTATTATTTAATATTTTTATGTATGTTTGTCTGTAAGGTATTTATAAATATGGGCCAACATTTTTGTAATATTCAATTATTTGTTGAAATAAACTATTTATTATTATATTCAGAGGCCTTCGGGTGGCCTAGGAGTCACTAACTCGATTAACTTCGCGTCGACGCGACGTCCAAGCCGAAATGTGTAATATACATCCTTATGCCATATTAAGCCATTGGGATAACGTTTCTCCCAATCGGCTTAGCCTATTTCGTTCCGAAAAATGTGGTGCCTCCCTTGTATTGCTACTTGTTTTATAGTTTTGCTCACGTTTTACACTATGTCGAAACTATTTACATCGTATTAGCTCGGTATGTTTTGATTTTGTACCGAAAACATAAAGCAAACGCGAAACAAAACCGCGTGGGTACACGTTCTATCAAAGCTAATCAAGGCTTTACATTACAATTTTATTCAAAAAGAGTTCTAACTATAGTTTCGATTCTGTTATGTGGTAGTAATTAGATTGAAAGTAGCCATTTCTTGAACTTCCTAGTTTTTTTTTTTAACTGTTTCTTGATTACTATTTAATCAATAAAAAAAATATTTAATACTGTGACTACAATTGGCATATTATTACAATTGTAGTCACAGTATTAAAAATAATACTACAATTTGCTCAATTATTTACGTTATTTTGTCAATATAAAATCAATACAGTAACTATATATTAATATAATAATTTCCTTTGTTCACTATTTAAATGAAAAACTTACTCAAATATTTGAGCAAATTATGCCAAGTGAATCGATGTATTTCGCTTATATTTTGTTGTCATAACTTATGTGCATTTCGTGTAAGCCAATGGTAGTAAAATATTTGCTAATCATGACCATAAAATATTTTATAACGCACCTTATTTTATGATTTCAGATTTCAATATTATTTATTTTCTTCTAATTTTGCATGATTTAAATGGGCTATATCTAAGACTAACTTTGGTTTTGGTATTTATTATTCTGTTATTTTTAACTATTTAATAATTAAAGTGATTAAACACAATAATTGGTAAGGTATTTACCTAAAAAATATTTCGTTTGTTAGTAGACAACATCTTTTTTAGAAATATTTGTCGTTATGAATATTCAGTTGGTGTCGGGTTGACATAAACTAATCTTCTTATATATAACTAGCGATCCGCCCCGGTTTCGCACGGATGCTTAAACTACGCATAAACCTTCCTATCTATATATAACTCTATCTATTGCGGAAAACCGCATTAAATCCGTTGCGTAGTTTAAAATTCGAGAACGGCTGGACCTATGCTGGCTACGGCTGGCTAATTTTGGCCTTGAAATGTTAAGGAGTCCAGTGTAGGTTTAAACGGTGAGAAATTGTAGAAAAATGGCAAAAAAATAACCAAGTCAGCTAATAAGAAATATTTTACACCATAATACCCTGACGCGAACTAATCTTTGCCTATATACAATAAAAAGGAACCTGTGGCTATGGTTGATAAGCTATTGACGAGCTAAGCAAGCTTGCCTTACATATCAGTTACGTGCTACTAGCTGCGATTGTCATCCCACAGGAACAGTCAATTTTAAATTAAAAGGATATTAGTATAGTACTAGCTTAAGTTTTATCTAAAGTAAATCTTTAAATTAAATTAAATCCGTCCAGCCGTTTGAGCGTGAAAAATTAAAACACACACGCCGAACTTTCCTAGACATCACATATAACGTACCATTCATGCAATTCAGTAAATGGACTTGATAAAACTGATGGTTATTCTGTCCTAAGATTCTTTATCACTACAAAATATGTAGGTACAGTAAGTTCAATTATTTATTTTATGCTAATCAACAGTCATGAAAACCTTAATGTGTATCTATGTTATATTTATTTAAACTAGTATCGCTCAGTACCATCAATGAATCACAAACAAATCTTAAAGTATTACTATTTAGAATTATCAAAGATTAAAAATCTTATTATCTTATCGTATTTTTTTTAGTTTAGTCTGAAAACTTGTGTAAACGCCCCGTTTTACAATGAAAATTTCTAGATAAAAATTTCTTCCCCTTGTGTATACAACTGAAAATCTAAAACTTGTCTGTCGAACCTAAAAGTTAATGGGAATAAAACTTGAGGATAGGATCTAAAGCTTAGCTTACGATGGAGAAGTTAAACGAATGCGTTGTTTGCAGTTTGCAGTAGACACGTATAACACCATTCGTAGTATAGTGACATTGTAAGATTTGTTATGTGTTTTTTATCTAGACTTGAGGCTATCCTCAAGTCTAGATAAAAATAGCGTTCTGAACCCAAAACTTAGATTAGAACTTGAATTTAAAACCCAAAGCTCAGATAAAAATTTGTATAAAACCCAAGCTATAGTATATACAAAAAGTTGTATAAAACCATCCCAAATTTTAGTTCAGATAAAACTTGTATAAAAATCAATCTAAACTTGAATTCAACTTAAACTTTAGTTGCATCAAAAACTTGTATAAAACTCAACGCAAACTGTAGTCCCAACAAAAACTTGTATAATCCCCAACCCAAATTTGTGTCCAACTCAACTCAAACTTAAATCTCAACAAAAACTTGTATAAACCCAACCCAAACTTTAATCTCAACAAAAACTTGTATAAAACCTTGATAAAATCCAAAGCCTAGTCTAGATAAGCCCCCAAGCGATCTTGCAGAGTCGCTTAAGGTCGGGCTGTTCAACAGATACGTTGTCTGCAGCGGACGCGTTCGGGAGCGCAGGCGCGGGCGCAGGCGCGGTGCTCGGCGCGGGCGTGGGCGCGGGCGGTGTCGCCACGGCGCTGCTGGTCGTGCTCGCGAGCTTGGCTGCTGGCACGCTCGGGTGAGGTAAGTGTCGCACATTACTTTTTATCCTACTTATTGTCCTATTACTTATGCATTATGTAATCTGTGCTATTACCGACCATTACCTATCTACGTTTTAAATTTTAGCCAATTCGGTTTAGTGGTTGGCAAGTTATAGAAGAACAAACATCTATCCAAACTTTCGCATTTATAATATTAGTGTGATACTCACTGCTTGGCCAAAACTAGTCTTATTCCACTTTCAATAAAAGCTAATATTATCCCAGATAGAAACTAGCAAAGTATTTTTTTGTTTCAGATATCATTTTAAAATGGATTTTCCTGATTTACATGAGGCCCATAAAAGTAAGACCATTCCATTAATTCTAGTTTTTAAGAAAAATAAAAGATTCCTTAAAGGCAGGTAAGTTAAGGTTCAAATTAGTACAAATTAAATTTTGTACTCCCTCTTTTTTAATTGTAAGTTGTAATCTTAGTTTGAAATAAGGTATTTCCTAATTTGTCGGGAACTATGTGCACTGTTTTTGTTTTCAAACATTATTTTATTACCTACTTTTTAATCTCAATAGTTATGATGATAATAGTATCAAAGATACATTTATATTTCTAAGCAAAACTAAACTTTATTATTTGAGATAATAAGTTTTAAAAGTAAAAATTGTGCACAAGGTATTTATATGAATATTATAGAAATGTAGGTACCTATAAGTTAAGTACCTATTTTAAATTTTTTCTTTAATTTAATAAAATATATTTTTGTGATATTGAAAACGTCAGTATTGAAAACGAGTGTATTAAATACATAATTTGGTTTAAAGTGTTTGTTTAAAAGAGAAAAGTTTTGAATGACTTAAAGTTGAATTAAAGATAAGGTAACTTATTATATTAACTTTTAATAGCTGCTTATAAATATTGTGATAGTTACCATTAATATTAAGTGTAATACTTAACTAGTGATAAAAACATCCCATATTATGAAATAAAATTGTAGATCTATTTATTTGTTTCGACTAAGATGTGGTTAAGTAACACAAATTTGTTGTTTTATTAGTTTACTTTATTTAGTTTGTATACTATAAACATAATTCTACATTTAAGTGTAATTACATACATATTTAATATAACTTTTAGTATTCTAAAAGTACACCTGCCTACTGTCTTTTTACATGTTAGCGCATTATTTATCAATTTTAAACAGCTTTTCTTATACTATTAAGGTGATAAACAAGAATATGGCCCCATATTCGTAGGTACTTAATGATTACGGTTACATCAGTCACAAAAAAAAAAAAAAAAAAACAAACAGCTAAAAAGGGCAGCCAAGTAAACAAAAAAAAAACATAATGAGACGCTTTTGTCACGAAAATATCAAATTTTACAAATTAAAGGTGTTTGATCCTAATTACTTATTCTAAACTATAATAGTACGTAACTATAGTAGTGTATAACCATTTATCTCATAATCAATCGAATAATTAGATAATACATTTACACAAGAGTAGTAGAGTTCTCTGTGATAGAGCTCGTCCGGGGAAGGACTACCACCATACCTATTTCTGCCGCCAAGCAGTAATGCTCGCATTTCTGTGTTCCGGTGTGAAGGGTATGGTTTCCGTTGTAATTACTGGCACATGAGGCTTTCGATCTTAGCCTCAAGGTGGCAACCCGCGAGTGTTACCTCTGGTATTGCAAGCGTCCATAGTCTGCGGTAACCGCTTACCATCTTGTGGGCCATACGCTTGGTTGCCACTTCAGTTGTATAAAAAAAAAAACAAAAAAAAAACACATTGAAATCGACATTCGATTCTAAAACAATATAATCAGTAGACGCCTGATAATGATGATGATGTCGGTAAAAAATAATAAAATAACAGAAATAAAAAATATTAAGTAATACTTTGCTTACATTAACTACAAACGTTTACACAGAAATGCACTTAATTTTAAAATCGTCTGCACTTGGTTACATAATGGCAAGTAACTGGTAATTTAAATAAATTGCTATCTATCAAAAGTGATTGCAGCATTCCTTAATTATTGGTCAATCGAACATACGAGAATTACTTCAGCATTTTAGTAATATTTGATTGGACTCGTACCTCAATTAGATGAGTAGCTTAGTAGGTCCTACTGTTCCGTAGGTTGTGGGTTCGATTCTCCCTGAGGACAAAAAATGTGTTTGTGCAGTTATAAATATAGCCTTTATTACTCAGGGATAGTGTAGCATTCTAATGGTGAAATATTTTTTGGAAATGGACCTAGTTTTTGAGTTTAATTTTAACAATTAAAAATACAAATCTTCTCTTCTTTTAATATTAGTAATCCTTCCCAGCTTCGCGTGGGTGCAATTAAACCGCACCCGTGCAAAGCCGGGGCGAGTAATAAATATAGCCTATGTTACTCAGGGATAATGTAGCATTCTAATGGTGAAATAATTTTTAAAATCGGACCAGTAGTTTATGAATTTATTCGTAATAAACAAAATACAAATCTTTCCTCTTTATAATATTAGTATAGATTAGTAGGATATATATTTAGACATTGAGTAACATATAAGGAATGCAAAAATTAACGTTTTTTTGTAAAGATACCAAGATAAAAATAAAGCTTCGGCTATATCAGAAAAATATTGCGTACCTGAGCGATATCGTTTGCCTTTTTTTACCGAAGACATACGGTTATGCTGGTCTGTGCGAATTGTGTAGCCGGAGTAGTTTCAGCCTTCAATGCAAGCTTATTATTATTTACTAGCCGATCTGTGTGTGAGGGCGGGTCGCTAGGAATAAATATAGCCTATGTTACTCGGGGATAATGTAGCATTCTAATGGTGAAAGAATTTTTGAAATCGGACCAGTAGTTTTTGAGTTTATTCGTAACAAACAAAAATACAAATCTTCTCTCTTTATAATATTAGTATAGAAGTATAGATTATTCACAAATAGATTGGATTTCAAAAACATTAAATAAATCAAAATAAAAGGAAAAAAATAACATGGAAAAATTGGTAATTTTATCACTAAGGCTGGATTCGACTAATTTTTGAAATAACTATTCCGTAGAATAGTCGACCAACTTCTGGAATAACTATTCCACGGGATAAGAAATGTCAAATACGGGTAAACTGTCGCGAATAATTACGATTTATTCGGAGAATAGTGCCTATTCGAGTTTGGACGAAGTTTAATACAGGCAAAGGGCGTTAATTCAGCAAATGCTGCATGTTCTCCACGCAGCGCGAAATAAACTATCTATACGTACTATGTTTATGCCGCTCTGAAAAGCGGTATTCCGTGTAGATCTGAATAAACCATCATTTTATGCGGTATTTTTTTGTCAGAGTCAGCCACCTACATTGTTATTTGCTCCGGGTATTTCGAATTGTGTAGCAATTATTGTGGCAATAATTGTGCCTCTTTGTTGACCGTTCAAGGCTAGTGATTGTGTGAATACATTGCTTTAACGAAAATATTTGTTAATAATAAAGTTTATATATCGCAAGATACTAGTCGGTATTTTTTTCCAACAAACGTTGTAAGCACATGCACAGCTCAAGTCCGTATACAATGGCTGTTAAAATATATAACAAAGTTCCTGAATGTATTAAAAATATAGAAAAAGATAATATTTTGAAAATAAATTAAAAGAAATGCTATTAAAAAAAAGCTATTATACACTTGATCAGTTTCTCAGTGACTCAAAAGAAATGCTATTAAAAAAAGCTATTATACACTTCATCAGTTTCTCAGTGACTCAAATAACGAATGGTAGGTTTTATTGCTACCCCAAATAATGATTTTATTATTTTATTATTATCACAAACTAGGTACCTATCCATTAATACTAAAATCGGTCCGCTCCTACTCAATTTTACAGTGCGACACCCTTACTGGGTACATAGTTATGTGTTGGCTGCTCTCATATTTTTTAATATTACATAAGACCTGTGACATGTATTACCCTCATAATTATAATGCAATAAATGATACTGAATACTGAATACTGAAGCTGATAACTGCACTTGATATCGCATTTTTAAGGAAATCCTCGTCGGATCCTCACCAAATTATAGTTACTACCTTTCAAATAAAAAAAGGACATAACTCCGTGAAAGAGAACTATCGAAATCGGATCTCATAAAGAGATCTTTCAGAGATATCCAATTGCCCCCTTTTTGCGGGAAGTACCACTCAAAATCAAAGTCAAAAATGATTTATTTATTTCAATAAAATCACAAGGATCATTTTGAAACGTCTTAAAGCTAGGTGAATTTACGCCAGTTCCACGCGCCCCAATCAAAAATTCCCGAATACCTACAAAGAATCTATAAAGTCGAGTTTCGTCCAAGGGCCTCACTCTTGAACGCGATTGGTAATGGACAAGTATTGAAATAGGTATGATATTTCGTACTTTTGACAGCAAACCTAGCGCCAAATTCAACCTTGTTTTCACGAGAAAAAAAAATTGACAGCATTCAATAGAAATTAGGATTGCATCGGAATTGTCATTGGATTCATGAGTAAAGCACCATTGATTGTAAAAAACGACCTAGAGCAGTACCAACACCAACAAACTGACAGGTGAAAGTAAATTTTGCCAGACCTATCATTTACTGGGAAGATACTGAAGAACTGGTGTAAATTTTCCTAGCTTGTAAGACGTTTCAAGATGATCCTTGTGATTCTATTGAAATAAATAATTTTAGATTTTGATTTTGATAGTCGTGCGTGGCTCTAAATGTTTTGGAATATATAATATTCTGAAACTTACTATAATTTAATATTTTTGATGATTTTTATCTTCTTATTAGTTTCACATAGTTTTTTTTTTACCACGTTTTACCACGTGTTTGGTAGAATACAACCTGTATTCGACCTTCGTTCGTTCGTTCGTATGAGTCAGCGGCCAACTCTGGTGACAGAGTTTCTAGGCCGCCCGAAGGCCTCTGTCATGGCCTAACAACTTTGAAAAAGCCGGGACCTGTGATTTGGTTTGATGCCATAAATCAGCGAACAATGCACTGATTAGTGTTCAACCTTTTATTGATTGCTGTATTTTGTAGTTTTATTTTATTTTTATGTTTATTGTGGCGTTAAATAAATATTTTTCTATTCTATTCTATTAAAAATATTATCAATCACGCATCTAATGTAAAAAGAAATATAGTTTTTATATTCCTTGAATTCTTTTTCATAAGGTGAAGACGTGATTTTAGTGATTACTATCTCATAATAAAACTACAAAATACAGCAATCCGCCATAAAAGGTTAAACATCGATCAGGAGCATATTAGTTCACTGATTGGTGGCATCAAATAATTGCAGAATTTTGAACTTTATTCCTAAAATTTTACATTGAAAACTGACATAATGACGTCACCGCTGACACTCTGCGACTCAGCGCGTTTTTAAACTAAAATTTAAATCGCATATTCAATACTCAATACTCAATTTATTTATTGCTCTCATATGGTTGGTACATTTACAGTTGTTATATAAT
This sequence comes from Colostygia pectinataria, assembly GCA_951394395.1. NCBI lineage: Eukaryota > Metazoa > Arthropoda > Insecta > Lepidoptera > Geometridae > Colostygia > Colostygia pectinataria. Next base: position 6,739,729 of record OX596372.1, on the reverse strand, counting down.
TAGGTGGTAGTATCACATATGAACCCTGTAAAAGTGTATTACAACATGGAGATAGGCCGAAGTTTAAAAAGGTAGGAAGTACGTAGATAAATTAATATTATTACTACTAAACCATTCATTTCTGGAATAATAAGTTTTTTTTGCCTAAAGTCGATACTTCTGAATACAATAGAACAGTTTTTCAAAATCAGTCATCATGCTTATTATTTAGGTGTGGAAAATTCCATCCCACGCACACATGAGATTGTCTCACATGACACGACATCCGGTTCCGGTGGCGTGATGATGATGGCAGATTGCGAGCCGTTCGTAATATACCCTGAGGGTCTATTGTTTAAGAGTAGTAGAGTTCTGTTAGAGAATGTCCGGGAAGTACTTCCACCATACCTATTCCTGATGCCAAGTAAGGCTGAAGCCAGATGAGCATTTATTTTTTATTTTTTATACATTTGAAGTGGCAACCAAGCGTACGACACACAAAATGGTAAGCGGTTACCGCAGCCTATGGACGCCTGCAATACCAGAGGTATCCTTCGCGGGTTGCCACCTTGAGGCTAAGGTCGAAAGCCTCATGTGCCAGTAATTTCACCGGAAACCATACAATTCAAATAGGAACACAGTAATACGGGCATTACTGCTTGGCGGCAGAAATAGGTATGGTGGTCCACTATACCTATTCTTTACCTATTTATTCAATGCTGGTAAAAAAAAAAACCTTGTAATTTTCCCTTTCATTCTTGTGTATCTCAGAATCATTTTCATTCACCTTGCCCCTGAACGTTTAAAATCTAGATTTATTACAGGACGTCTAAAATTAGATCTTCACAATTGCTCTTACGGTAGCCTTGCTTACAAGTAGATATGTCCTTACGAGACCTATTTTAAGTCCTCTTAAACAGATTAAGGGCCTTATTCATCATCATGACAGCCTTCTAATGTTCTCCCACTGCTGGGACACTGGCCTACTCTCAGGCGAGAGTGATTGGGTCTTAGTCCACCACGCGGACCCAATGCGGATTGGTGGATGGCACATGTCTTTCGAATTTTATGTTCTAGGCCATGCCAGTTTCCTCACGATGTTTTCCTTCACCGTATGAGAGCACTGGCATTGCGCACATACATTTTTCGAACAGAAAAATCCATTGGTGCACGACCGGGTTTGAACCCACGACGTTAGGATCGGAAGGCGGGGTCACTACCACTGACCACAGACCACCGGTGCTCTCAATTTGCGGTTTGCGGTGCCTTATTCATAATCGTATTTTAAACATCTGTTAGCTGATGTGTCTTTCTTTATCGTCTCTGTTCATTGACTTAGAATGACAAAGGAAATAATACTTAGCAAGTCGCTAAAAATACAGTTTTTTAATGAATAAAGGTATGAGCTTGTTAACACTTAACCTCAATTTCGCATTGTGTTATTTTGTTTTGAGTTAGGTATAGTTCGCACAGCGGATCTAGGCTTCCGTGAAGTTAGCCGTTTGTAATGCGCAAAGACAATTTAGTTTGAAAAAGCTCTATTGCGCAGAAACGGCTAATTTCACGACGGCCGAGATTTGTTGTGAGAACTATACACCTATTGGCAATAAATATGTTTTCTTTCGTTTCTTTCCTTCTTTGAGTGTATGAGGAATTGACCTTCGCACCGCAGAGAAAACCAAACTGTTAAAAGTAAAATTTAAATAGTAGAATAATATCTTATCCTTATCAGACTTACGTCATTGATTTAATAAACAACTGCAAAATCTTTAAGGGGATCTAAATTAATTGGTTTTAGCACTTACATCATGACATAATATTTAAACAAATAAAAGACAAGCTTGAAAACTTTATAAATGACATGGCTAGAGGAAAATTCCATGTTTTTGCAAACATGCTGTTTCTAAACAAAAAAGAAGAGTCTGAAGAGTAGTAGAGTTCTCTGTGATTGAGCTCGTCCGCATTACTGCCGCCAAGCAGTAATGCTCGCATTACTGTGTTCCGGTTCGAAGTGTGTGGTATCCGTTGGAATTACAGGCACATGAGACTTTCTATCTAACGTCTCAGGGTTGTAACACGCAAGTGATATTTCGATGTTGCATGCGTACATAGGCTACGGTAAACGCTGACCATCAAGTGGGCCGTACGCTTTTTTGCCACTTTAGTAGTATGAAAAAAAAAGGCAAACCTACATCATTGTCACCGAATAACAGGCATATTAATAGCAGTAAAAGATGTGTATTTGTAAGAGGTTACGACATTATTATTTCCGAATATAATTGATTTCAATAAAATTCAATAAAAACAGATTCATTCTTATGTTTGCAATAATATGAACAGCATTTGCTGAAATCAGATTGCTATCAAGTTAACATCTGTGGTAACCCATCTTCCTAGTTCAAATTCACAGCAAACTAATCTATAAGTATATATACTACAATTTTAAGGAGACATTTTTTTTTTTTTTTACCGATTTCAAAGTTTCAATGTTGTTAGGCCATGACAGAGGCTTTCGAGCGGCCTAGAAACTGTCACCAGAGTTGGCCACTGACTCGTACTAACTTAATTTTTTACTTTAATATAATTATTGGGTTTGCCTATACCACCTTTTTTTTTTTTTATACAACTGAAGTGGCAACCAAGCGTACGGCCCACAAGATGGTAAGCGGTTGCAATACCAGAAGTATCACTCGCGGGTTGCCACCCTTGAGGCTAAGATCGAAAGCCTCATGTGCCAGTAATTTCACCGGAAACCATACCCTTCACACCGAAACACAGCAATGCGAGCATTACTGCTTGGCGGCAGAAATAGGTATGGTGGTAGTCCTTCCCCGGACCCTATACCTATAAGCAAATAAAGTAGCGTATACACTGATTATACACGTATTTAGTTTAATAGAAGCCACATCAGTATCACAGTAGTATACGTAGTGGGTACCATAATACCTATCATTATACTAACAAGGCCCAATATAATTATAGTTTGCAAGGTTTCTAGTCAGTATTTTTTCCGTGCAAACGTTGTAGTGATAATTCCACTGTTTGACATTTCGCTCGTCGTAGAACTGAATAGATTGTCAAACGTTGCGGAGTCGTTGTATTTAGAATAGATTCTCAAACGTTGTTTATTTATAGAATTGCCCTTTTGATTTCTAAATATATACATGGATTCGAACCACAAACTGTATCTAGTACATTTTATTTAAAAATAACTTAAATCGTGATTGATTTAGGCGTGACTGCGGAAAACCATTACACGATTTTAAATACACAGACAAATCTTTATTACTTTTCCACTAAACTTAAAACCATTGTTGCATGACCAGACCCGGTCGTCGAACCCACGACCTTAGGATCGGGCTGGGGTTTTTTCTTTTCAAAATTTATATTCGTCAATGTCAGTGCTCTTGAACAGTGAAATAAATCATCGTGAGAAACCACTAAAATTTAAAAAACGTGCCATTTACCATCTTGTATTGGGTCGACGTGGTCGATTTCTAACAATTAATAAATAAATAAATAATGCTGGACAATCCACACAGCATCATCTAGCCCCAAGCTAAGCAGAGCTTGTGTATTGGTACTAGACTGATATACATAATACAACACATAGATAGATATATTTTATTAGACTTAGTAAAAATACCCAAAACACAAATATTTTCAGATTGTACAAACATTTGTCCTAAGGCGAGAATCGAACACGCAACCTCCTGCATCGCAGGCGGACCTTCACCCGCCTCACCACATCGGTCGTCGAATAAAAGACCTATTAGCAATAAAAGATTTGTATTAGTATATTTGTTACCCGAAAGTTTCAGGTTTCTAGGACTTTCCGTTTAGCCTGTGCATTGCCAATCAGTCAGTAAATAACGCAACTTTTATATTGATCCTTTATTCATATTCGTAACATAAGCATCTGTTAGCTTACATGATATATGACATAACAAGAGACTACTTTACTGACTGAAAACTAGTCTTTCCTCATCATTCTTACGACAAAGAACATATGACAATAGATTTTATGACCATGTTAGCTAGCAGTGGTTTATGTTAGGATTAGTCGTGCACGCCGGTAAAATTCGTTTTTTTTTTTGTGGTTTTATACTAGGATTCGTACAGTCGAGCAAGACGCTAAAATTACAGTTTTTTACTTACAGACGACCGATGTGGCGCAGCGGGCGCAGGTCCGCCTGCGACGCAGAGGTTGCGGGTTCGATTCCCGCCTCGGAACAAATGTTTGTACGATCTACAAATATTTGTTCCGGGTGTTCTGGGTATTTTCTATATATAATAAAAAATATCTATCTATGTATTGTATTGTATTAAATATATATCAGTCTTCTAGTACCCATAATACAGCTCTGTTTAACAGCAGCTTACCTTGGGGCTAGATGATGCTGTGTAGATTGTCCAGCATTATTTATTTATTTATTTATTTATTTTATAAATAAAGGCAAAGTGCTGTTCTAGTCTGTGGTGGCCTTTAGGTATAGGTGTGCAACTTTTTTATTAATGATTGTCCTTGAAAATAACACAATAATGATTGTTACTGATAAGTTCTTTCGCAAACTCATTGTTATGTATATTTTTTATTAGCGGTGTGCAAAAGGTTTTTATATCTGTACACTGCCGTCGTATGGAAAAGAGGATGTAACTTTGACTTTGTTAAAAATACAGAATCGCAGGGATTTTTAGGAGGATTTTCTGTAATAAACCAGTAAACTTTAACAAAATAACAGATGTAATTTTGTTAAAGTTTACGTACAATTGAAACAGTGAAACAGAAGCAAGTAGTCGCAGGTTCAAGCCCGGGTTCTGAAATGGGGTTTTTCACGCAAAAAAAAGGTAATTAATTGCTCTTAAACGGTGAACGAAAACATCGTGAGGAAACCGGCATGTCTAGAACTATAATTTCTAAAAACATATCCCGTGCACCAATCAGCATTAAATCTCGCTAGTTCAGTGTCCCAGCAGTGGAAAAGACTGTATTTATTAGTCAAGCAGATATATAAAAAAAAAAGATGCGGTTGCTAATAAAATTAAAGGCAGTTTTGTGAAATTTTGTGATTGTAATTGTAATTTGGCACTTACCATTACCACTTACCATCAGGCGGGTTCTTTTGCACAGTCCGTGAGAGGCAATTGAGTTTTATCACGCAGTGCAGTGAAGCCAGCTTAATATAAGTGAAGTTACAATTCATAACATACCATAACACTGACAAGAATTCAAAATCAAAAACAGTGGTCCACGACCACGACACAACCTTGAGTATGTCGTAAGTAATACAGCGAAACACATTCTAATTTCAACTTTAAAAGAGCGATCTTATGCTCAAAATTAAATAAGCAAGTGTCACAACGAATACCCAACTAGAATCGTTTCCGCAAAATTAGCGCAACATCCCCCTGATCCGGCCGTGACTAATCAAATGACAGGTTATTACAAAAACATTAACTCGGAATCAACATTTAAGTAGTTACGGACTTTCTCCAAATGACGGCAGATATAGTGGGGTAATTGTAACCTTGTGTACTGAAAACGACGTGTTTTATAACTAGGTAGCTAGTATTTACGTTATCTAGAGTTAATCTTGTTTACAGGGTTACTATAGACTACCTGTATGACGACGATTTTGTTATACTAATATCAACCGTCCGCGACTTCGCTTGCATGGTACATACATAAAAAGTAGCATATGTCTTTTCTCAGATATTAAACTATCTTCGCAAGCTTAATTTCATCCAAATCAGTTTAGCCGAGAAAACTTAATAGACAGAGTTAGGTACTCGCATGGATTTTTTTATAAAAAATTAAAGCATATTTTGTCGTAGAATTATTTTGTATTGTTTGAGTTTTAATCACGCTGTAACGGCTGAACTGATTTAGATAAAACCTTGAAAAGTAATAGTTCTAGACATATAGGCTAGTTTATAGTACCACGCGAGCGAAGCCGTTGTCAAGTAGTTCTTATTTAGTATTATATTAGAATTATCCATGTTCGAAAAACAAATACCTTAGACCTTGTTGTCAGTATTTCGTTTTTTTTTTATACTATTAAAGTGGCAACCAAGCGCACGGCCCACAAGATGATAAGCGGTTACCGCAGCCTATGGACGCTTGAAATACCAGAAGCATCACTCACGGGTTGCCACCCTGAGACGTAGTAGTAACTCTACTATTAATTAGTACTATATTAGAATTATCCTTGTTCGAAAAACAAACACCTTTTAAGATACCTTGTATTTGCATTGCATCAGTATTTCGTAGATAATCGATTCGTTTTAGTAGTAGAGTTCTCTGTGATAGAGCTCGTCCGGGGAAGGACTACCACCATACCTATTTCTGCCGCCAAGCAGTAATGCTCGCATTGCTGTGTTCCGGTGTGAAGGTGAAATTACTGGCACATGAGGCTTTCGATCTTAGCCTCAAGGTGGCAACCCGCGAGTGATACCTCTGGTATTGCAAGCGTCCATAGGCTGCGGTACCGCTTACCATCTTGTGGGCCGTACGCTTGGTTGCCACTTCAGTTGTATATAAAAAAAAAACAATATCATTAATCGATTTATCACAGTATTTACAACAAGCCAAATACGTAATAAGATAGATATTCAAATATCGTCGGTGTAACCAAAGCGAATCGATTTAGAATAAAGGTAAAAAGGTACTACCTGGTTTAAGACGGCCTTATTCATATACGTTCATAAAGTATAAGTATAAAAGTCAAAATGTGCATTGGTTAAAATGGACAAGAGTTAAAAAAACTTGCAATCTATCCCGTAGTTACAATAGTTGATTCTGGAAGTTGAATAAAACGCAAAAAAACTTAATATTTATTAAATGATCAGGTATTATCATTAGTTACCTTATTCCGAATAAAAACAAGATCTATGTTAATTAAATTTAGTTATTTTTAGTTATAACTCTTAGAGTTGGATGTTTGATCTGAAAAGAAAAATAATTATAAGGACTCGTGCATAAAAAATCGAGGCCCTAGCACGAATATTAATATCGTATCGTAATCGTATCGTATTTTGCTACGCCTTTTTGTAAGGTTTCGATTCATCTTTATACGAATTGACGCTTACGATAAATATTCGTAATTAGGGTCTATCAGAACTAATTTAGTACTAACCTATTATGTACAACAGAGGGCAAATCACGATAAAATGTTTGACGAATTTAAGAATATCGTCGAGTTATCCATTTGTAATACGATGCGGTTTAATCGTTTGACATATTCATAAGAATATCGTCGAGTTGACAATTTGTAATGCGATTTATAAACTTCTAAAATCCCATACAAATTGACAGCTTGCCAATTGCATTGTAGTTTTTTGTTATATTCACCTTGTTGAATGTGTCAATATTCGATCATGCTAATATTTTGCTGTCAAAGAGCATTGCCCCATACGTTTACGAATGTCAAATTATATATTCCTGATTCGCCCTCAAATAAAATAGATAATAATACTGGCTATTTGACGGACAGAGTGCAATTAATTTTACACTGTATCATTAATTCTGTATCAGTAATTTATTACATGGATTATCTCCAGGGGTATTTTGAAACCGTCGGAAAGCCTTCGGTATTGGATTATTCCCGACGGAGATTCCATAATTCGAAATTCGAAAATGTTCCTGACAAAATCGAAGTTTCCGACCGTTTCAAAATACCCTGATTTAATTATATTTTTACTCACCTGCGTTACCAGTGCATAACAATTTATTTCCCAGATAAACTTCACGTTTCAGGTCAATGTCGCTATTGTAAATGTTTTATTAAATCTACTGTGTTATAACACGTCTGCACTGTACGACGCTGTGGGTATAACTGAGCGCAGAACGCATTCACTCGTCGGATGGTCCTACGCGAGCATTTACCTAATTACATGATTACTTTATATAGTTGCTACTGGTATCTACAGGCTGTTATTTTGTTAGCGGAATCAAACGCAGTAGTTTAGTGGTAGGCCTGCCTTTTATGGTCGTGGGTTCGACGGACGTTCAACAATGTCAAAGTTAAAATAGTTTTATTCAATAAGATCACAAGAATTACTTTCAGGCAGAAAAATATCTGCATACCTTATCAATGCTCTCAAATGGTGAAGGAAAACATTGTGAAGAAACCGGCATCTTCAAGAAAGACATTAGCGCTTAAAAGCGCGGGTTAGGAATTTAGGATCCAATCACTCGCTCGAGAGTAGGCTAGTGTTTCAGCTGTAGGGACTAGGACACAGTGACCAACTCTGCGACAGAGTTTTTAGGCCGCCCGAAGGCCTAAAAACTGGGACACTAGAGATAATAGATGATAATAAAAGAAAAATGATTCTCAATCGTGCAATTCCGGTTTATATTTTTATATTTCGTAATATCAGTTCTTTGCAACATAGTTACGGCAATAACGATTGTATAATGTAAAAATAAAACCATTTAAAAAGGTACTTAGTGAAAGTGTCAATCTTGCGTTGAGTTTTGTCTGCAAATTCCAAGTTTTTTACATTTTTATATTGACTGCCCCTCATACTTATTATGTCTATTGTTGGCTTCAGCTATTAAGCCCGCCTAAAGGCCTCCCAGGCTTACCATAACAGTAATAAGTACGTATGAGTCAGTGGCCAACTCTAGTGACAGAGTTTTTAGACCGCCCGAAGGCCTCTGTCATGGCCTAACAACTTTGAAAAAGCTGGGACCGACCATGTCCTGTGGTACACAATGGTAATATATCTCGAACAAATTTAGGAAAACATTGTATAGTTCCCACAGCGGATCTAGGCTTCCGTGAAGTTAGCCGTTTTTGATGCGCAAAGACAATTTAGTTTGAAAAAGCTCTATTGCGCATCGAAACGGCTAATTTCACTACGGCCGAGATCCGTTGTGAGAACCATACATACGTTACCAAGACTCTTTAGGCATTATAATGCACTATCTAAAAGCGATGACCTTGACATTACAGATCCTCTGCAAACATTTAAAAAACTATTATTAACTATTATTGTTGACTCTTGATTATAATATTGTATTGTAGAGCACCGGTGATCTAGTGGTAGTGACCCCGCCTTCCGATCCTAAGGTCGTGGGTTCAAACCCGGTCGTGCACCAATGGATTTTTCTGTTCGAAAAATTTATGTGCGCAATGCCAGTGCTCTCATACGGTGAAGGAAAACATCGTGAGGAAACCGGCATGTCCAAGAACTAAAAATTCGAAAGACATGTGCCATCCACCAATCCGCATTGGGTCCGCGTGGTGGATTAAGACCCAATCACTCTCGCCTGAGAGTAGGCCAGTGTCCCAGCAGTGGGAACATTAGTAGGCTGTCATGATGATGATGATGATGATGATGATTGTATTGGATTACTTATAATATTATATTACATTTACCTATATATGTTTCGAAGTTATACATAATTATATCATTCTTGATCTCGTATAATCTAAATAAGTAAAGTATACTGCATACCAAGTCAGTAAGCATTATATACCTAAGTCTTTTAAGTTAATTTCTTATGTTAGGTTTTATAATATTTATATAACATGTGCCTAGTACTTGATAATTTGTTAGTTGAGTAGCTATAGTTCGCACAGCGGATCTAGGCTTCCGTGAAGTTAGCCGTTTGTGATGCGCAAAGACAATTTAGTTTGAAAAATCTCCATTGCGCATCGTAACGGCTAATTTCACGACGGCCGAGATCCGCCGTGAGAACTATACTACATAATGTAGTAATGTAAGTGAACGCTGTGGCATCCTATAATTGGAGAAACACATAGATATAAATCTGAAAATGTTATTTTAAACATGTATTGTGATTTTTTCGTTGGTTGTCCTAAATTAAATAAATTAAATAAATAAATATATTTTGGTCAGGCGTGGCGCTTAACAAACCACTTCATCGTCCTATCATTTACTATTTTGGACACTCTTTATATTTTTAACTTTTAATTATTTTAAGTAGATTCTAGGTAAGTAAGCAAGCAATTAGTTTAGGTACATTCGTTCGTACAGACTAATTTTAAACCTTACCAACATAATTATAAAAGTTGTTGTCCTTTTAGCGACATACCTTGAACAAGTGCTTAAAAATCGTCTACCTTATGAAAGACTGAAATATACCAAAAAAAATGTTTTTTTAGATGTGTCACTTATTAAATTCTATTTGACATATCTGTTAAATATATAATTAGTTTTTTTTTTTTTTTAACTGAAGTGGCAACCAAGCGTACGGCCCACAAGATGGTAAGCGGTTACCGCAGCCTATGGACGCTTGTAATACCAGAAGTATCACTCGCGGGTTGCCACCCTTGAGGCTAAGATCGAAAGCCTTATGTGCCAGTAATTTCACCGGAAACCATACCCTTCACACCGAAACACAGCAATGCGAGCATTACTGCTTGGCGGCAGAATGGGTATGGTGGTAGTCCTTCCCTTCAGTTTTTAATGTAACGGTTTTAAAATATATTATTATTAGTATTACTTAACTCATCAATTAGTGTATAAGTGGTCCTTGAACGTTCTAATTATTCCAATAAATAAATAAATAATATTTTATTTATTAGTTAATTTTATGCAAAATAATAAACAAAACACGATGTTAAATTCTCCATTTACAAACTTTTATCCTTGAAAATCTGTAATTAGCTTTCTGCTTTAGATATATATGTTGTGTTAAAAAAGCTATGGTTTACATAATAAAGTAAATAAAATAAATAAATAAACAACAAAAATAAGGAAGCCATTGCACCGTGCGCTTTGTGTTCTTGACATGTGTAAACAGATGACATTTGCTGCACATCTGTACTATTGAGTAAACACGTTGTTCATGACTGTTTGTCCTCTGCGCGACATTGTTAGTGTAATAAATAATAGTGAATAATATTGACGGAAATTTTACAGATCACCATCTATCCCCAAAGTCAGCGAAAGAATATGTCAACCAAATACAAGTTTTTCGTGTATTGCATTGTATTATGTCAGTCATCTAGTACCCATCACACAGCTCTACTTAGGGCTAGATGGTGCTGTGTGGATAGTCTAGCAACATTTAAAAAATATATTTAGTCTATAATGAATAAGGTTTATATTTGTCTGTATTCAAATGTTTCCTAGATAGTAAGAATTGTAAACAAGAGTGTGCTTGAATTTGATAAAATTGTTTGTTTTGTAATGTACAAGATATTTCGAACAGAAAAATCCATTGGTGCACGACCGGGTTTAAACACACGACCTTAGGATCCTCAACTTAGGATGTTTAATAGATAATCTTTTGTAATAAATGGATGCTAGAAAAGTAGGTTTTAGTTGCCCAAGACCTGAAACCTAATTTAATAAATGTATCTGATTTATGACAATGGTTGCCTTAAACTATCTATCTATAAATATTAAATTACTTACTCTATATAAGGTAATTCATTATCAACCTGACAAACTTATGGGATAGGTTTTTTTTTATATTGAAAAAAAAAATGCGTAATTCTGCTTAATAATTAGTTATCCTTGTTAGAAATCGAAAAGGCAGCGATCGGCACGTATCAGTGACCTGCGCGTCAATGAACCGCGGGTCAATAACCCACGCGTCCTTGACCTGCGCGTGTCAATGACCCGCTACGGGGCGCGCACACTCGAATATTTCATTATAACTCGATTCCCAACAATGATAAATAATAATTGAGCAGAAAAACGTAATCGATTTTTTTTGTTTACTTAGGATTATATACATATTTTTTTTTTTAATGTGTCGAACCTATCCTTTAAGTTTGTCAGGTTGATAATGAATGATCCTGTATATAAATACTAAATTAGCTGTAACTTGTATTAGCACTAAGGAATTAATAAAGTTAAGTTACTTATAACCAAGAAATACATTGTTACAATATATATATACATAAGCACTAGTTTAATAAACATAAATTCATACAAAAAAAAATATATATCAATGGGCCTCATTTTTCAAATGTTATAACTGTATAGCATCTTATAAAATATATAATCTAACAATATCTATTTCAACTTCCAGACTCATGGTCTACAAGAACAGAAAAGGATATCAATCTCTTTCATCGGGTAATGGTGATGATGTGAAACTGCTTTCGAAACCGTATACAGAACTCAAGAACTTCAATGGCCAAAGCCAAAGAATGCGGTAAATTCAAGAGCTAGAAAATAAGGTAAATAAAGCATTATCAGAGGCCGAATTACGAATAACTCGTTTGACTATCGTAAACGTAACAACCAGCTGTCGATATGTGTAGGATTTTTACATCGCCATTTTAGTGCGTAAAATGAAGTACAAAAATCCCATAAAAATTGACAGCTGGATACATTTATTTTCACTAAAAACGGGATATTAACAATGATTTGTGAGTTTTATTGATTTAATGTGGTTTTTCAAAATCGAGTCGTGTGTGAGAGTGAAACCGATGGTAGTATCGTTCGCAATAAGACTAAGAAAGAGGGTGGACAGATTTGTCTGTCAATAGTTATAAGAGCTACCCGCAAAGACGTCAGTTCTCCCGTGATCATGGTGCATGTAACTGCGCCGAAATATCGGGAATCAATAAAACTCACAAATCATGGTAAATATCCCGTTTTTAGAGAAAATTATGTTAATAACCATGATAGTTTTAAAAACTATATGGATACATTTACCTTTACTTTAGTCAGAGTTTTTCGTGATTTACCCTCAGCTAATATTCTTACCTAAGTAATTACCTACACGTAGCTATGTGACTGAAAGTTATATAGTGAAAGAAGTTCTTGATTGGAATTTAAAGCTATGTGACTGTAAGTTATTATAGTGAATGAAGTTCTTGATTGGAATTTTGAATATCTGAGTGTCTACTCTTGAAAGCGACAAGCGATAATCGTGGCTAATATCGTAGTTCAACTTATGTCGGTGACAACTATGTATAGTTCGCACAGCGGATCTAGGCTTCCGTGAAGTTAGCTGTTTGTGATGCGCAAAGACATTTGAGAAAGCCCCATTGCGCATCGAAACAGCTAATTTCACGACGGCCGAGATCCGCTGTGAGAACTATATAGAGCATTCACTGACAAGCTGAACAACTAAACTGTCACGATTTTGGGCTATTCCCATTCCATCCACCGAGTAGTCTTACCAGTAGAACTACTGGGAATTTTCTTCCCAACACTCTTACTAGTAGGACCACTGGGAACTTTGTACCCCTTGTCAGCAAATGTAGAACTGGTTAGAACGCACAATAAAAAATTGTAGGTGTATTAAAATCTTAGAAGAGTATTCTACCCAACTATTGGTTTGCGAATCGACTTACTCGAATCGCAAATTCGCGTCGTAACGATAAGTGACAAATATTGAATGGACTGATTTATTTGTTAATAACCGTTCTGATATTATTATTATGTACCTACTTGTCACCTATACGGAAACCCCACCTATTTTATGATTCACAGAAAAATACAAATTATTAACAAACTAATGTCTCTTTAATTCGTGTTGTCACATAAATAAACCAATAGATTATAACCTTGTTGCATGCAAGTGCTAAATAGTAGCAGTATCAATCGGTTATTATCAAGTTATGATGGTATAATATATCGTTTTAGATAAGAAAACATGACCAATTGGTTTATTGCATCATTAATAAAGACAAATTTAGCTCAATTCGGTAAAACCGCTTGTAAAACTCAGCCATTGTATTCTCTTTTTAAAATCATTTACAAACATCATGCTGGGTATCTTTAAATCAACATTTAATATCTCGCAAAGTGAGAAAGAATCGAGTTAACTTCGAAAACGTTAAAGAAAAACACACTGATAAAATAAATAGTAGGGCCCTTCTAATGAACAAAGAAAATGAAAATTTCTAGACAGGGTATCTAAAAATATTTATTTTCTTTTAGAACTGTGAACTTAATAAATGTCATGCAAAACCATTAACTTATTATTGTTTGAAATTGCTTATCTTTAACTTTTAATAGTTTATGAGTCAAATCAAAAGTTATTATTATTAGTAATTTTAAGTAAACTGTTGCAAATAGGTATGAATAATTGTTCGTTATTAAAAACATAGATCCTTGGAAAACAGTAGTGTCCGGCACAGAAGTTGATCGCTAGCACTAGTGATCTCCCCCTCATGCGCCGCGTCAACTTTATCTGCGCATTCCCCGTGCCAGCGCTCAACTTTCATGCTGCAGACTATATATATAAGTTGTGTTTGTTTAGAATAAAAAGCTCAAACCCTACTTCCGTAAAGCAATAATCGTATAATTGTGACGATCAAAGCCAGTATTCTTGAATGAAGTCGAGTGATGATTCCTTTACACGAGAAGACAATCGGATCGTGTAAACGTCACACTCTAAATATGTATTAATACTATGAATAGGTATTACAGAGTATTATTAGTACTAGCCTCTAGTTTTACATAGGTGTAAGTAGACAATTTTAACCTGATTTTCTATTAGCTATAGTGTTTTGAATGTCCCTCGAAAGTACTTCTTAAAATAGGCGAAGTCGATATGTTATGCCATTTTTATTTGATCTATATTGTTTCAAATACTTATTTTATTTATGTTTATTGCATTTATATTTTAAATAACGATTTAAGAGTACTGGCTTAATCAGTTTTTATGTAATTCATGTTCAATTTAGTAAATGTTTAAGGTATTGTTCCATCCAATTGTAGGAGGAACACTTATGTTTTTGAAAATATCAATAACACGGTCTATACAAAATATAATTATTGTAAATGGCAGGTATGTGAGATTATTCATTAGTTAAATGTAAAAATGTTATTTTAGAACATCTCTTGTAACTCGATCTGCGATTTTATTTTAAGAAATTTATATATTTTTGAGAATCAAATGCAGATTTAACATTTTTGTGTGAAGTCTTTTACTAAGACAGGATTATGTAACTGTTACATTTACTTCATTATAATATTTATTTTATTAATTAACTATTTTCCATTATCGATTTATTGACTCATTCAAAAGATAAGGTGGATTAAAAATGGACCTACATAATTATAAGTTATTTTTGAAGTCATATTTTTATTTATTTTTAGAGTGTTTTTTTGGCAAAATCAAAGTTACAGTATTCCTGTCTGAGGCGACAAAGACAGTCCTTGGTGCTGGTCACCAAAGTCAGAATAGTTTTCCAATCTCATTTTAGAAAATGTACATAATTTAGTGAAATGTACTCATGACATCAAAGTAATGGACTTAGATATCTTTAAGTTAGACAATGTTATTTTTAATACAGCTTAGCAAATTGTGAAGAACAGTTTTTAACTAATTATTGTTTCTTGTTAAATCATTGAATGCAATATTTGAATGAATGAAGTACCTCAGTTAATTCAAAGTATTTTTATAAAATTATATAAATTTTGTAATTATTTTGTTATATCCGAAAAGCTTTGTTGTGATATTGTTTTGTATAAATACTACATAGCGCGTTATCTATAGCAATTTGTTCCTCGGTTTTTAATGTTATTTATGACGTTTTCGTAAGTTTTTGAGTTACTACATTGTGGTGGCTCGATACTTGATATTGTGATGCCATTGTGTATTAGTTAGATATTTTTGACAAATAAATGATTCATAATTTTATTTCACTTCATTTTATTTCATCATCATCATGACAGCCTTCTAATGTTCCCACTGCTGGGACACTGGCCTACTCTCAGGCGAGAGTGATTGGGTCTTAATCCACCACGCGGACCCAATGCGGATTGGCGGATGGCACATTTCTTTCGAGTTTTTAGTTCTTGGACATGCCGGTTTCCTCACGATGTTTTCCTTCACCGTATGAGAGCACTGGCATTGCGCACATAAATTTTTCGAACAGAAAAATCCATTGGTGCACGACCGGGTTTGAACCCACGACCTTAGGATCGGAAGGCGGGGTCACTACCACTAGACCACCAGTGCTCTCATCATTTTATTTAAATAACCTTAAATCGACTCAGCCCCCTACCATGAACATATAGCAATTCAAATGAAGACCTAAACTAAATTGTCAAAAATTTTGTGCCATGAAATCAATTAGACAATCATGTCATGGTATAAAAATTTTTGACAATTTAGTTTAGGTCTTGATATTCAAATGAAGACCTAAATTAAATTGTCGCTATAAGAGTTCATGGGGGCTGGTGACTTCTAAAAGTACGTCTACCGAGCAAGATAGGATAGTCGTAATCCAAATTTATTTATGCCGGGTTTTCTATAACATACGAGAATCAGTTTAGTTCTCTATGCGGATCTAGGCTTTCGTGAAGTTAACCGTTTGTGATGCGCAAAGACAATTTAGTTAGAAAAAGCTCCATTGCGCATTGAAACTGCTAACTTCACGGAAGCCTAGATCCACCGGGAGAACTATACTAGTAACATTTATGTCAGTCTATGAAAACTGTTCGTTTTTTTCTCCTAAAAAATACTCAACTGCCAGTACACTATAGTTTTCGGTCTCGTATTTTTCGAGTTCGAGTGAGTCATTGGCCATTGCAACTCATACGGTTCAAAGTAATAATCATCAAAAAATGCATTGACAAATCTACCTTTGCATAATTTCAACATTAGGTTAAATAAATTCATTTCAGCACTTTTTCAGTTTGATGCTGGTTATCAAATAAAATTGCATAACACCAAATACTTTGAAAGAAGCATGCATATCCTAATATTATTTATCCAATTATCTGTCGTAACTTGTAATATAAATATAACTGAGACATCGAGCAAAATCAAACTAATTCTAAAAAAATACAAAAATTCGCGATGCAGTTCAAGGTTCCCAAGATGTTTGCAAAAGGAAAAGTTGAATACTTTTGTTGGAAAATCTTTAGATTTTTTTGATAAAACGGAACGTTATAGTGAATTTTTGAGATACATTAATGTTAGTGAGTGTGATAGTGAGAATAGCTATAGTTATATAAAACAACATGTTCTGAAAGGCCTTTTGGTACATGATGTGCCTGAAACACATTGGCATGAATATAAGGTAAGCATAGTTATGTTTTAAGTAAGTATCATTTACTTCCCGTACCTAACTGCTTACAGCACATGCTGAGTGGCTGCCTTTTTTTCGTCACAATATAGTTAAGTTTTAATTTGTATTGTTATTTTTATTTTTATGTTAATTGTTTGGCGTTAAATAAATATTTTTCTATTCTATTCTATTCTAACTATTTAAAAACAATTTTTAGCACGTGGTTCACTCGCGTGTTTTTTTTACTTTGGTGTGTCAAAGGTTCACATTAAGAGCGGTAACAATAAAGTAGTTTAATTACTTAAAACATACATCCATGGTAAAAACTAGTGACCTACATGTCTAGTCTTTACTATCCAGGTACTGTTACATTTAAAAAAAACTAGCATTATCTAGGCACACCACAATAAATGTATACAAGGTCTTAAATTATCGTAAAAATCGAAAAAAAAAAACATTTTACCACATAATTTTTATTAAATTCAGTGTTAGCTTCCCTTTTGTTCCAGGCGGTCCACAAAAAAGAGTACTCCTCTGTACATCACGAGATGGCAGCACTAAAGAAATGGCGGGATAACCTCAAACTAATTGCGGAACACAACAGGCAATACTTAGCTGGAGAGACATCTTATTCTTTGCATCTGAACCATCTTGCTGATTTAGTAAGTAAAACTATGCATAATTCAGGAAAACCAGTTTGAGGAACAGTGCAGATTTCACAAGTAACCACTTAGTTCTGTCATAAACCACAAGAGGGCGCTAAGTAAAAACAAATAGAAAATTTAAAATATTTGTAAAAAAATCTAGACAGCGTTAGGCAGAGAGTTTTTTGTTTATGATGATGATAAGGTAATTTATTTTTTTATGTTTTTCATTTTCATATTTCAATTGTTATAGAAGACTGGCGAAGTTCTTTGAAGTTGAGCCCCAACTATCATAAGCCTCGTTCATGAACGAAATCAACCAAGATTTGTACAACATCACACTGCAAACAAAATGATACTAATATTTACCCTCTAAAAGTTAGGAATAAAGAGATATAAAAATAATAAAAATGGTTAGGTTGGGTTGTAACGAATTTTTGATTCCTGTAATAAGCATCAAAATACAATGATTCTAAGACTTGACTCCTAAGACATCTTTATTAAAATATGACTCTAGAATAGTTAGGTAATCTAAAATAATCACTGTAAGAACAAACACCACGAAATCTCTGCGTACGCGATTGAGCGAAATCGAAGTAAACAAACACAATGCACACAATCAGTCTTTGACATTTTGACACGTAATTTGACGTTTGAACATTCCATTACTTTCATTTATTTTATTGCTATTTTAAAAAAAACCTTTCAAAACTGACTATTAATCTATCTTTTCTGTAATAAATCAACAAGTGTGTGCGTCTAATGAAACGTTTCTCATAACAGATAAGTTACACGTTTAGTTTTTGCATCTTTCAAAACGTTTTGTTGTCATCTTACACACATTTTTGATAATAATTTAGATTTTTATTTCCAGCTTTAAAAATCACCAGTTTTTAGGATGAAAGTCTGACATTATAAAAATATTCATATATTATGTTTTTCACCGTGAACGGTTCCACAAACTATTGGGTCGACTTTCGCCCATTTTCTTTGTAAGCTGTCTTTCACAAAACATTACGATTGTTTTTAAGCGAGTAGCTCTTACTTAGTTCTTTCGCTACTTATAGCTATATATACTTATATATACTTAGAGTATTCTAAACGTGAAAAACTATCATTGGCTTCCTTTTTTTAGTTAAAGATATATCCGCTGTTGGTTTTCCTAAGAAATAAAAATAAAATAAATCTATACTTACGAGTCATAAAACATGTAGGTAAACCAAGTTTTGTCCAGATCGGTTGTAAAATATAACCTTATACTTAGTTACCAACAAACTGACAGACGAAAACAAATTTTGCAAGTTCCTTCCGGTTCCAGCTTTTTTAAAGTTGTTAGGCCACGACAGAGGCCTTCAGGCGGCCTAAAAGCTCTGTCACCAGAATTGGCCACTGACTCATACGAACTTACTTAGTTTAGTTCCCTACAGAGGAGACGCTTCGCAACTGCCGATGTCCCGCGCTCCTGTAATCTATATTCGCAGAGAGATGCCTCAGTATTTGGTTTGCCGTTAGTTAAGTAATACATCATAATTAGTAAGTACTTCATACGTAATTGGCAATTACATTACTCGATGAAAATTACCTAGATCCCTGCAAAGGTAATCTATCAGTATAATTACTTACTACCTACCAGCTAGGTTATCACAGAGTAATCAGAAAAATAGCGGCAACCATTTTATGAGGTTACTACTAACTACCTACCTATTGAGAATTAATGCCAACAACTTTCTTAATCTATCTACTTATTTTATCTACTTACTTCCTACTTATTTAAACTTCGGCCTATCTCCATGTTGTCATACCCTTTGACAGGGTTCATATGTGATACTACAACCTAATTAAATAACAACTGTAAATGCACCAACCATAGGAGAGCAATAAATAAACTGAGTATTGAGGTGACAAGCAAGTACAGGCGCACCCGTAGCCTATGGATTCTCGCAATACAGGTGCCTCGCGCGTTGCTTCTATTTTAGCCTATTCTCTTGGCAGGCCGTATAATAGGACAATCGTACGTAAATCAGGGAACATTCTTGGAACAATTCTACTCTTACGACGTATAATGTCATCGTCAAGTTGTCAATTAGGAGATTTTTAACAACAGTCAAATTAAACAGATTGTTACGGATATTGAGCACGCTGAGGCCCGTACTCAAGAACCATATTTGAGTGTGAATCGTGACTTTGTAGCATTTTTTCAGTTCTTCGACCTGAGAAAAGCACTGAGGCTGGATTGGACCAACTATTGGAATAACTATTCCGCGTAGTAAGAAATGTCAAATACAAGTAAACTGTCGAGTTTGGTCGAATCCAACTTACACTAAATCCCTAAAACCACCTAAAACGTAGTCGGTAACTTGGTCAGCCCCATAGTTCTAAGGGCATGTTGGTGACCGTACTTCTGCGAATTTCTTAGTTTTAAGATTATATTATCCCAAAAAGTATTATGCCTCAAGCGAAATTTGAACCAGCAACCACCGCTTAAAAATAATATTTGGGATATTATAATCTATAAAAACAAAAATAACTTATATTAGACGACCGATGTGGCGCAGCGGGCGCAGGTCCGTTCGTTCGTTCGCCTGCGACGCGGAGGTTGCGGGTTTGATTCCCGCCTCGAGTCAAATGTTTGTACGCTCTACAAATATTTGTCCCGGGTGTTCCGGGTATTTTTTATTTATAATAAAAAAATATCTATCTATATATTGTATTAAGTATATATCAGTCACCTAGCACCCATAAACACAGCTCTGTTTAACAGCAGCTTACCTTGGGGCTAGATGATGCTGTGTGGATTGTCCAGCATTATTTATTTATTTATTTATTTATTTATTATCATATAGTGAAATAGCTCTCTTTCTGCATCAATTCTGCTACAACTAGTTACGTGAATATTATTCTACTAATACTTAGATCTCATAAACTAGTCCATGAATTTAGTAGCACCTGTGACTGCTAACTAGAAGTAGATTAGTTACGCATATCGGTTTACTAATAGTCAATTAGTAAGTTAGTTTAGTTAGTGGTTGGTTAGTGGAGCACTGGTGGTCTAGTGGTAGTGATCCCGCCTTCTGATTCTAAGGTCGTAGGTTCGGCCGGTCGTCTAATGTATTTTTCTATTCGAATTTATGTTCACAATGAAACATCGTAGCTTTATAGCTTGCACTTGTTCTTGTAATTTATATTATTTCAGAGTGTAACTGATTACTTCAAGAAAATACTGAAATTATTCCCTACAATACCGCTTTTTGACCCAGCTGAGGACCGTCACAGAACTGCTTATCGTAAGAGCTTCAGGAATCACGTTCCTGAAAAGGTAAAATTAAATTTTTTTGGACTAAAGTTTGGCCACTGACTCATACGAACCTACTTTAGTAGTAGGAAGGTACTTTGAAGGATGTCATTACGATTTCTGCCGCCAAGCAGTAATTTACTGATTGATTAGACTTCCGATCTGTCTCAAAATGTGCGTGTCTGCCAAAAAAAAGTGTGCGAGTCCCCGGTTGAAAACCGGAGTGGGACAAATATTTGCATGATCTACAAGTATTTGTTCTGGGTCTATGTACCTAATAATTAAAGCACAATAAGCCTGCATGGTCGCAGTGTTATATTAGCCACACCACATCTAATATAAAACATATTTATATGGCTAGATGGCGCTGTAAAAAAAATTGCCAATAATATTTTTTTTTTTAATAAACAATAATTCATGTACCCTATGTATACTTGCCTTGTCGTGGTGTGAGGTCAAACTTTTGTTATTCTGGCTTAGTGTGAAAACCAGCGTTGCCCTGTCTTGTACAAGGCAGCATCAAGCTGAGACTAGGCCATTTTGACCACACATCACAGAGCGTTTTTTGTTTCTTAGGTGCTTAGTATATTTAATGATATGTTAGTTGCTTATTTTACTTATCTAGTATCAGTATCTATGTCTATGTCTATGTACCTAAGATTAAGTTTATTTTATGTATGAGTATGTAACCGTCAGTTACCTATCAATCACTGTCTTTTGACAGTGACATTTCTAGACACTCACGTCATTGTGAATGACCGTAGGCTCGACACTAAGCAGTATTTCCAGCTGCAAGATTATTTATTGACATAAATTACATTGTGTTTCGATCGTTCTGTGTTTGTGTGTATCAAATAAATGTATTTAATTTTTTTCATTTCATTTTTTTAAATTTAATGCAAACAGCAGCTTATGGGAAGCTACCATAACGCTTACCAAAGGCTGTATGCTTATTTGCCATTAAATGGTGTTACTATAAAAAATACCATCAGATTGAGATGGGCTGTAGTACATTGAATATGCTTGTTGCCAGTTTCGTATGAATCAGTGGCCAACTCTGATAACAGTGTTGCCATTAAGTGGTCTGCTTTAATACAAAATTAGCCGGTGGGTATCGTTAGTAGAATTTAAACTCCAAGCGAAATAAAATAAAAAAAGTCGTGAAAAAAATTAACGAACGGATGTCGTATTTTGGTATTTTTTTACCATGATGTCGCACTTGAGACGGCCTACGCTCTTAAATAGCGTGATTGGTTGGTTATCTACCTATGTTCGTGTGAAATTTGAACATAAAAGAATTGAATGATCAGGTGAACTGGCATCACCGAGGGTTCAAGCCGAGACTGGAGGAGCAGTCAGGATGCGGCGCGTGCTACGCCTTCGCAGTGACACACGCTTTGCAGGCACAGATGTATAAGAAACACCGGAGTTGGGGAGAACTGAGGTGAGAGCCTTTTAACTCCCGACAAAAACGGTAAAAAAGGGGTAAAGAATTGAAGCTATAGTGGTTAGAAATCATTTTAAAATTAACGACTGTTTACTATCGGTTTTTGTCGTTTAGCTGCCGTTTCGAAGCTATTTAGAAGGTATTCTTCATGAGCACTGCCCGCGACCGCGTTTGACGGTTCGACAAATAATAATGAAGAAAAGCTTCTAAATAACTTCCAAACTTCAGTATATATGACAAAAACAAAGTGAGGAAACCGGCATGTCCAATAACTAAGAATTCGAAAGACATGTGCCATCCACCAATCCGCATTGGGTCCGCGTTTTGGATTAAGACCCAATCACTCTCGCCTGAGAGTAGGCCAGTGTCCCAGCAGTGGGAACATGAGAAGGCTGTCATGATGATGATGATTTTAAATGTTACTGTTTGCCTTCAAATGAAGTAAAAAAAAGAAAAAAAGATGGCGCTATATGAATAAGCGGAAATTTATTTATTTATGTCTTACAGTCCGCAGCAGATAGTAGATTGTAGCCACAACGATGGTAACATGGGCTGTAACGGAGGATCCATCCGAGCAGCACTGCGCTACGTCGCCAGGAGAGGACTGGTCGCGGAGACTCAATATCCTTACACTGGTAAAGTTAGTATCATCAGTCAGGTGAAAATGAAAATGAAAAATAAAAAAATATTTATTTCACAGTCGTTCGTTCGTATGAGTGGCCAACTCTGGTGACAGAGTTTCTAAGCCGCCCGAAGGCCTCTGTCATGGTCTAACAACTTTGATAAAGCCGGGACCGACTGCTTCACGTGCCCTCCGAAGCACACGCAAGCATTTCACAGTAATAATACATACACTTATTACACTTATAGAGCAGTAACTAAGTAAAACATTGTATGGAATCAAAAACAAAAGAAGTTAACATACTTAAATAATGTTGTTTCACTGCGGGTACAAAAATCATGGCCCATGGGTCATGATTGGCAGTGACACCCACACTAGAACAATTCTGTATTGTGGGTGCCAATACAATTAACTGAAAATTTAATGCCTCGGTTTAAACTATTGTGTAAAGGTATATACCTACTTACTAACCTAACCTAGGTTCCCTTCGTATCCTATAAGATAGGGAACGGGGCTTCATAAACACATAGAAATATAAAAACCATGTTTTTTTTACATTACATGCGAGATTGAAATTATTTTTAATAAAATAAAACCACAAAATATAAAAATCCGCCATAATTGAACACCAATCAGAGCATCTTGATTCTCTCATTATTCAGAATTTTAGATGATAAAAAAGCTAGGGACGAATGTGCTCCAACTCTACTCGGCATCCATTACAATAGCAAGGGTCATGCCAAAAAGGCGATAGGAACCCAGCCGGTGTTGTTGCCAGTTACGGCATGGGCGCGTTGGAACTGGTGTAAATTTTCCTAGCTTGTAAGACGTTTTAAAGTGATCCTTGTGATTCAAATGAATAAAGCAACTGAAGTAGCAACCAAGCGCAAGGACCACAAGATGGTAAGCGGTTACCGCAGCCTATGGACGCTTGCAATGCCAGAGGTATCACTTGCGGATTGCCTTGAGGCTAAGATCGAAAGCCTCATGTGCCAGTAATTTCACCGGAAACCATACCCTTCACACCGGAACACAGCAATGCGAGCATGCTAATCTATTTGCCTAATGGTGCTCTATAACAGACTTGTTGACTGTCCATCACTGTCAGCCTGCTAAAACGGGATTCTATGCTTCCGGATATCAAATTGTATTTCCATTCCTGTCAGTTGTCGTATTGTTGCAAGTGGTGATAATGACGCGTTTATTTCATACATTTCTTGAGCGTCTGGGGTGTGCCACAAAGTGATGTAAATCACTCTCGCTTGAGAGTAGGCCAGCGTTCCAGCAGTGGGAACAGAAGGCTGTCATGATGATGAAGGAGTTTTAACGCTAGACACACACTTAATAAATACGATCGATTTGTCTGTTTTTTTTCGCGCTAAAAAGGGCCATGACAGGTTGTGACCTCTCGCCTTCCGATCCTAAGGTGGTGGGTTCAAACCCGGTCGTGTCGTGCACCAATGGATTTTTCCATTCGAATTTTGGTGCGCAACGCCAGTGTTCTCATAGGGTGAAAGAATCCAAGAACTAATTATACGAAAGACATGTGCCATCCACCAATTTGCATTGGGTCCGCGTGGTAGTTTTCAGAGAAGCAGAGTTCTTTGTGATAGAACACGTCCGGGGAAGTACTACCACCATACCTATACCTGCCGCTAAGCAGTAATGCTCGCATTGCTGTGTTCCGGTGTGAAAGGTATGGTTTCCAGTGAAATTACTGGCACATGAGGCTTTCGATCTATGCCTCAAGGTGGCAACCCGCGGGTGATACCTCTGGTATTGCTAGCGTCTATAGGCTGCGATAACCGCTTACCATCTTGTGGGCCGTACGCTTGGTTACCACTTGTGAATGTTTCCACTGGACAATGTGCCAGTGGAAACATTTTATTTATTTACTAGCAGTCCGTCCCAGCTTCGCGCGGGCGCAATGAAACCGCACCCGTGCGAAGCCGGGGAGAGTCGCTAGTAATAAATATAGCTTATGACACTCAGGGATAATGTAGCATTCTAATGGTAAAAGAATTTTTGAAATCGGACCAGTAGTTTTTGAGTTTATTCGTAACAAACAAAAATACAAATCTTCTCTCTTTATAATATTAGTATAGAAGTATAGATTTAGTGTATAGTTCGCACAGCGGATCTAGGCTTCCGTGAAGTTAGCCGTTTGTGATGCGCAAAGACAATTTAGTTTGAAAAAGCTCCATTGCGAATCGAAACGGCTAACTTCACGACGGCCGAGATTCGTCGTGAGAACTATACTTAAATAACATGATCAAAAATTTTGAACTCTGGAAAATACGATTCGTATAAACTGTGTCGCAGTTACCAGCGCCCAACATTAGAAGTCTGTCGTGATGATGACTTACAAAGTGTTTATTTGCAGAAGGGTCACTGCAAATACCACCGGGCCCAGGTGTCAGTGAGGCCTAGAAGGTGGGCAATGCTGCCGCCTGGGGATGAGGAAGCTATGGAGCGGGCATTGGCTTCCATTGGACCTTTGGCTGTTGGTGTCAATGCTGCACCATTCACTTTTCAACTGTATAGGTGAGGATTAATGTTGTTTTGATTAGACTATGGAAATGGTAGAGAATCTTATCTGATGGTTCGTTCGTTCGTTCGTATGAGTCAGTGGCCAACTTTGGTGACAGAGTTTCTAGGCCGCCCGAAGGCCTCTGTCATGGCCTAACAACTTTGAAAAAGCCGGGACCGACTACTTAACGTGCCCTCCGAAGCACGGGAGCGCTCAGTTGAAATTGCCACTGTGTATCGCCAATTCGTGTACTGTGATGACCATTATGAAATAAACATTTATATTTCAGGACTGGTATCTACGACGACCCGTTTTGTTTCTCCTGGCAGCTAAACCACGCTATGCTATTGGTGGGGTACACTCCTGAATACTGGATCCTGCTGAACTGGTGGGGAAAGGGATGGGGGGAGGAAGGGTATATCAGGTGAGCTTCTCACCTCCTTACTTACTTTTTTTACCTCCCTACTAGAAAAAATCGGAGCGCTCGTGACGTAGCTAGATAAGTTGTTCACTGTTCCGCGTAGTCGTCATGGCCTGCCAGTGGCAATTTCAACTACTTAACGTGCTTCGGAGGGCACGTTAAGCAGTCGGTTAAGTTTTTTTTTTTTTATATACTAAAGTGGCAACCAAGCGTACGGCCCACAAGATGGTAAGCGGTTACCGCAGCCTATGGGCGCTTGCAATACCAGAGGTATCACTCACGGGTTGCCAACCTGAGACGTAGAACGAAAGTCTCGTGTGCCTGTAATTTCACCGGAAACCATACCCTTCGAACCGGAACACAGCAATGCGAGCATTATTGCTTGGCGGCAGAAATATTTATCGTGGTAGTCCTTCCCCGGACGAGCTCTATCACAAGAACTCTACTACTCTTCATCCATGCCATGACAGAGGCCTCATACGAACTTACTTAAATTACATGTTTACGACCAATGTGGCGCGGTTGGCGCAGGTCCGCCTGCGACGCAGAGGTTGCGGGTTCGATTCCCGCCTTGGGACAAATGTATGTAGGATCTGCAAATATTTGTTCCGGGTGTTCTGGGTGTTTTCTATGTATAATAAAAACATCTATCTATGTATTGTATTGTATTAAATATATATCAGTCATCTAGTACCCATAATACAGCTCTGTTTAACAGCAGTTTACCTTGGGGCTAGATGATGCTGTGTGGATTGTCCAGCATTATTTCATAAGAGTAGCAGAGTTCTATGTGATAGAGCTCGTCCGGGGAAGGACTACTACCATACCTATTTCTGCCGCAAAGCAGTAATGCTCGTATTGCTGTGTTCCGGTGTGAAGGGTATGGTTTCCGGTGAAATTACTGGCACATGAGGCTTTCGATCTTAGCCTCAAGGTGGCAACCCGCGAGTGACTCTGGTATTGCAAGCCTCCAAAGGCTGCGGTGACCGCTTACCATCTTGTGGGCCGTACGCTTGGTTGCCACTTCAGTTGTATAAAAAAAAAATGTGTGTATTCTATCAGTTATCTGGTTCCCATACAAGCTTAACTTAGTTTGGGGCTAGATGGCGTTGTGTCAAAATGTCCGCGAATATTTTTATTTTTTTAATTATTTCAGGATTCGCAGAGGTTTCAATAGGTGCGGGGTTGCAAATATGGCTGCTTACGTCGAACTCTAGCATGCATGACACGGCGCAAGTGGCACGAGCAAACGCTCCACGTCGTGCTTATTCCAGAAATTCCCTGCGATGATCCCATGCGAAGGGGATTTCTGGATTTTTCGCCCAAAATCCCCTTCCAGGTATGACATTTCATGTTTCGCCAAATTCAACCTTATTTCCAAGAGTATCTGTCCGTCCGTCTTGGTGGGTACCACCGCAGTGTCAGATATTCTACCTCCAAGCAGTAGTGTGCAAGCTGCACTGTGTTTAGGTTTGAAGGGCACTGTCGCAAGTGAATTTACTAGACGAAAGACACATTACAACAATGTCTCGGGGTGATCTGAATGTGAATGTCAGTGCCACGTCAACACTTAAAAACGTTAAGCTTTGGGTGGCGCTGCATCTGTAATAGAGTAAATAGAGTCAGGCGTGGTGCTTAACATCAGGTGGGCGCCTTTATTGTCTTGTCACTTGCTAACATAAAAAAGTATAAAAATTTGACAGCAGTAAATTAAAATTGGATTTAAAATTGGGTTTGAGATTGCTTTGAAAAGTGTAAGCCCCCCCCCCCCCCCCCACCCCTCTCAGAAGCAAATGAGATTTCTGGACAAACGTTGGGCTTTTTCCAGAAAACATCATCAACGCAGGGTATTTGCTTTTCTACCCCCTTCATCAGAGTTTCACCCCCCTATTCGTAGAGACGTTTGAGTTATCAGGAACCTTACTCTTCAATGCAGACTTAATCCCAATTCCAATCCAATTCTAATTTACTTCTGTTAAATTTTATGAAAGAAAGAAGGAAATAAAAAACTTTTTTTTGGGATATTAGATTTTAGTACTCTTGGAAACAACGTTGAATTTGGCGTAGGTATGAAATGTCATACACATTATAGGGATATTTCGGGAATAAGGTCGTTATTTCTTATGTACTTTATGTTAATCCTGTATCTCGCCATTATTTCGCTTTCTCTTTTGTACAATGCGTGTTGTGTTGTGTCAAATAAAGATTTAGAAATGAAAATAGCAAAATATTAATTTTGCGACACACAATAAACATAAAAATAACAATACAAATTAAAACTAAACTAAACGAAAAAGGCCGCCACTCAGCATTTTTTATTTTTTTTAATACTACTAAAGATAGATATAGAAATCACTTGCGTGTTACCATCCTAAGACCTTATAGATGGTAAGTCTCATGTGCCTGTAATTTCACCGGAAACCATACCCTTCGAACCGGAACACAGCAATGCGAGCATTACTGCTTGGCGGCAGAAATAGATATGGTGGTAGTCCTTCCCCGGACGAGCTCTATCACAAAGAACTCTACTACTCTGCATGTGCTACAGACTTAATGTGTCTGTAGCGCTGGTTTTCAGTGTAGCCTACGAGTAGCACCAGTTAACTGCGACACGAGTCTCTCTCTACCTATTTCAAACAAAGTCAAAAATGATTTATTTCAATAAAATCACAAGGATCATTTTGAAACGTCTTAAAGCTAGGTGAATTTACGCCAGTTCCACGCGCCCCAGCTTAGAAAAATTTCATTCATTCATTCATATTCCAATACTTGTCCAATAATAAATTCCTCGAACTACAATGTATTTGCAAAACTGTTATATAATGTGTGGTAAAATATATAATGCCTTACCGAGCGAATTAAAAAGCTTGCCACTAAGCAAGTTTGCAGTTAAACTGAAGCTATGGCTCCAAGACAAATGTTTTTATACTGTTGCTGATTTCTTGAGTACTAAATTTGACTAAGTGAATATGTTGTATGAATTTATGTTTTTTTTTTAGTATTGATGTATTTTTAATTATTAATAATTCTTTTTGAAATGATTTATATATAAGTAAAGAATTTTGGAATTATAATTAAGTAATGATTAGGTAAAATGACAGATTAATATTTGCACGCTTGCATGCAGGCGGAATACGTTGACTAGCATAGCTTTAAGATCCTGGTATGTAAAATTATTGTAATATGTATTCTAGGAAACAAATGATTGAACTTGAACTGGTTGTTTGCTGGTGGTTTGCGTGTGCCACGTGGGCCGTAAGTTGAGATTCAGATAAAGGCGAATTTCTCTGTCGTAATATAGTGTTATGTAAATGCAATCTATGTAATACGTTACCGTTATCTAAATGCTTACCTGCGACAAACTGAGCTATTGTACGGATAGCAAAACAATTGCTTCAATTTATTTTTATAAAAAAAAACAACTAAAGTACTTTATGTTGAATAGATTTGGTTATTTTATTTGTATAGTGTAACCTATTCAAATTGTAACCTATTCAAATTGTAACCTATTCAAATTGGACAAAATTCATAATGGACCGAATAAACGTGTTGGACATTAATCCTAGTTGAACATTTTGTATTTTGGAACAAAGAAACGGTTTGTTTAGCCACCAAAATAAATGCAACCTCCAAATAATTATAAAATGGTAGTAGGACTTCAGCAAGAGTCCGTCTTGGTGGGTACCACCGCAGTGTCAGATATTCTACCTCCAAGCAGTAGTGTGCAAGCTACACTGTGTTCAGGTGTGAACGGCACTGTAGCAAGTGAAATTACTGGGCGAAAGAGACCTAACAACAACGTCTTGGGGTGATGAGCTCAGTGCAGTGCTACGCAGAACTGAAACACTAAGCTTTGGGCACTGCATCTGATATGGTCAGGCGTGGTGCTTAACACCAGGCAAGCGTCTTGGCAATTGGATTTTAATAAAATTATTGCTCCCATAAAAAAAGTATATCACTTCTGAGGGCATATTTTTACACAGCGCCTTCTAAACAAACAAAGCTATATAAGGTCATTCATTATCAACCGGACAAACTTAAGAAGTAGGTTCCACACATAATAAAAACTACTTGTATTTTTTTTTTCTAAAAGTTTTTTTTATAGGTATTTCAAAAAAAAATTACATAATTCTGCTTAATAACTAGTTATCCTTGTTAGAAATCGAAAAGGCAGCGCTCGGCACGTGTCAGTGACCCGCGCGTCAATGAACCGCGGGTCAATAACTCGCGCGTCCTTGACCTGCGCGTGTCCTTGACCCGCTACGGGGCGCGCACACTCGAATATTTCATTATTACGTCGCTTAACTCGATTCCCAACAATGATAAATAATAATTGAGCGGAAAAACGTAATCGATTTCTTTTTGTTAACTTGGATTTTTAAGACAAAATATACATAAAAAAAATTATAGGTACATATATTTTTTTTTATGTGTTCAACCTATCCCTTAAGTTTGTCAGGTTGATAATGAATGACCCTGTATAAGATAATTGAAAGAATACTGTACTTTTTTTTGTATATAGGTAGGTAAAAAAAACAGAAACACCCTGACCCGAAACAAATATCTGGAGATAGTGCAAACATTTCTTCTGCAACGTTACACAAATATCTGGAGATAGTGCAAACATTTCTTCTGCAACGTTACACAAATATCTGGAGATAGTGCAAACATTTCTTCTGCAACGTTACACAAATATCTGGAGATAGTGCAAACATTTCTTCTGCAACGTTACACAAATATCTGGAGATAGTGCAAACATTTCTTCTGCAACGTTACACAAATATCTGGAGATAGTGCAAACATTTCTTCTGCAACGTTACACAAATACTATTGTTCTGCTAACCGTACAAGTTTTGCATACGGACTCGAAGAGTTGGGCCTTACATCGCAACGTGCTGGATTTATTGGGAAAATGGTATTGGGAAGATTCAAACGCGGTTCAAGTTCTAACTGTTTTGTACAAAGCTGTATCACCTAAAAGTAAGTAAGTTCATAGAGTCAGTGGTCAACTATAGTGACAGAGTTTTAAGGCCGCCCGAAGGCCTCTGTCACGGCCAAACAACTTTGAAAAAGCCGTGCCCTCCGAAGCACGGGAGCGCCCAGTTGAAATTGCCACCACAGATCAACGAAAATCACCAATCTAAATGGTGACTTTCGTTGATCTGTAGTGAACAACTTATTACCTATCAAACAAATTACGACTCATCAACACTAATTCTTAATCGGCAGAGAAATCGCGTAACAAACATACAAAAAATAAATATATAAAAAAATACAGTTTAATTAATAACCTCCTATTTGGAACTCGGTTAAAAAAACCCGAACTGAACATTACTTTAAATACAACAGCCCACTAAAAAATGATAAACGATCTTCCCCAAAAAACATGGAAAAACTACAAAAAACGTAGTTTTCGCGTCCGTCGCGGGTAGCCACATAAATTCCATGTTGTCTGTTACCCTGACACCTGAATGATGAAGGTTCTCGCAAAAACAGGTAAATAGGTGAACTGTTTGTTTTGAAAATGTGTTCAAGTACCTAGAAGAGCACTGGTGGTCTAGTGGTAGTGACCCTGCCTTCCGATACTAAGGTCTTGGGTTCAAACTAATGGAACTAATGGATTTTTCTATTAGAAACATTATGTGCTCAGCATACTGTGTCCACCGATCCGCATTGGGTCCGCGTGGTGGATTAAGACCCAACCACCCTCTTGAGAGTAGGCCAATGTCCCAGCTGTGGTAACATTAGATGGCTGTCATGATATTGTACGATATATTGCGCACATACAGTAAAGTAGTTCTCATACGGAAAAGGTAAACTTAGTGAGAGGAAACCGGCATGTCAAAGAAATAAGACACGTGGCTGTCGTGTAAAAAAACTTAACATTTATACTTAGGTCGTAGTACTAGTACCTGGGTCCTGTGCTTGGGTAATGAATAAAGCTCCTAAACGGGTGCGCTATTGGAAGTACTTAAGTGCGCTTCAGCTAGGTGCGCTACGAAGAATGCCTCGTAAAAGCATTCAAAAGCGAGAGAATGCCCACTTGTCATCTGTAATTAGAATCATCATCATCATCAGCCATTTGTTGTCCAGTTTTGGACGTAGGCTTCTCCCATTTCCTTCCATGAGTGACGGTCCGTCGCCTTTGCCATCCAGTTATAGCCTGCGTGTCTTTTTATATCGTCAGCCCATCGTTTTGGTGGACGACCCCTGGGTCTACTGTTCGCCCACAGTCTCAGACGACTCTTCTAGTTCAGCTACTTTTAGAAATTAGAATAGAAATTAATAATTTTGAGTTTTTCTAGGCCTGTGTATAACCCTTAGTTCTAGCACAGTCTGTGTACTAAGGTGTTTTTTTTTAAACTGATTTGGCAACCAAGCCCACAAGATGGTAAGCGGTTATCGCAGCCTATGGACGCTTGCAATACCAGAGGTATCACTCGCGGGTTGCCACCTTGAGGCTAAGATCGAAAGCCAGTAATTTAACCGGAAACCATACTCTTCGCACCGGAACACATCAATGCGAGCATTACTGCTTGGCGGCAGAAATAGGTGTGCAGTTTACTCAGAAAAATTCCGACTATTCCGGATAGAAAAATATCCTTACAGCAGCATCGGCGCTCACCTATCATTACAGTACAGAAAAAGTTTTTGTCACTCATTGCCGAGACGTCATGTGCCCCCCCCCCACCCTCGCAGCGGCAGACTGATAAATGACCCGCGGGGGCATGAAAAAATACCATTTTGTTATCCACCTCCTTTCACCTCAACCGAGGCTTATTGAGCTAAACGTTAACGTAAAAATTACTAAAAACGGGATATACCTGGTGTTAGGACTCTTCAGCAAGAGTCCGTCTTGGTGGGTACCACCGCATTATCAAATATTCTACCTCCAAGCAGTAGTGTGCAAGCTGCACTGTGTTTAGGCTTGAAGGGCACTGTAGCAAGTGAAATTACTGGGCGAAAGAGACTTAACAACAATGTCACGGGGTGATAAGCGTAGTGCAGTCCCGTGCCACGCAAACACTTATAAACTTTAAGCTTTGGGTGGCACTGCATCTGTAATAGTCAGGCATGGTGCTGAACATCAAGTGGGCGCCTTGATTGTCTTGTGACTTGCTCACAAAAAAAAATTGCGAGTTTTATTAATTTCCGATATTTCGGCGCAGTTACATGCACTATGATCACAGGAGAACTAGTCTTTGCGGGTAGGTCTTATAACTTATGACAGACAAACATAAATTATATTATTATGAAGAGAAAACTACTAAAAACATTCAATTTTGATACGGCTCGGCAGAGGATGGACGTGTCACTCCACCCTGATGAAGACTCTCGAAATTATTTCGGGATTGGGTTGTAACTACACAAACTTGATGACATTTCTATGACAATTGTTTATTTTGTTAACTAATTTGCTTATTGATATATTAATTGATTTTTTCCTCTAAGAAATATTATTTTTGATGACTACTCTATTGTATTATGTCTAACTTGTGATGATAGGTGTAATGTTTAAGCTTTGGGTGGCAATGCATCTGTAATAGTCAGGCATGGTGCCCTGTCACTTGCTGACATAAAAAAAAAATGTTTTAAATTTAAACAAATACAAACTTAGGAAATTACGTTCGACGACGGCGATAAAGCCGCTGGCCCACCTGTGTCTAGCCTGACATACGACTGATTTGTGAGCGTGTTTGAAGTGAACGTCGTGTTGTATGGATGTCGCGTCGGGGTAGCTAAAGGCACTGAGGATTTCTTTTGAGTAAGCTTCTGTCAATGGAATCCTCTGAGGTCAAATCTGTCATTTATTGACACATGAGGTTACATATATGAGAGTACTGTTGGTCTAGTGGTAGTGACTCCGCCTTCCGATCTTAAGGTCGTGGGTTCAAATCCGGTCGTGCACCAATGGATTTTTCGCTACGAAAAATTTATGTGCGCAATGTCAGTGCTCTCATACGGTGAAGGAAAACATCGTGAGGAAACCGGCATGTCCAAGAACTAATAATTCGAAAGACATGTGCCATCCACCAATCCACATTGGGTCCGCGTGGTGGATTAAGACCCAATCACTCTCGCTGGAGAGTAGGCCGGTGTCCCAGCAGTGGGAACATTAGAAGGCTGTCATGCATATGAATAAGGACATTAATCAAGCTAACGACTAGACCGTCTTATTGACAACATCCACGGGAGGAAATGAAGGGTCCAAATTCTTAAGCCGGATTCCTGAGTCGCGGGCAATATAGAATAACTAAAACAATGTTGGCCACTGACTCATACGAACTTACTTACTTACTAAACTACTTACCTTCCGCTAAAAATACAAGCTTATAGGTAAAGTATGTTGTTTGTATAATGAATGCGCAACGAAATCCAGACATCGTTTAAATTTTCACGAGATTGGGATGCTGCGTCGATTTCCGTCGCATTTCCACTTCCGGCTGGGCGTTCAATTATTCCGTCAGCTTCCGGTGCCTATTTATTGGCTAAATGGTGACGCGTGGTCAGAAATGTTTGCGATTTAGTGACGGGTACACACACATAACAGTACAAATACAAACTGACAGTCTTTGATACTGTAGCGGACTTCTATTGGTGGTTTAGAAACTTCAAATAATATTTTTCGAAATACCTCTGACCTACACACATCAACACTGTCTAGGGATATTCAACGTAATGAATATAGTTTCTTTTAATTAATTTTTTTTTATATTTTTTATTATTAATAGGCTTTTATTATTATTAATAAACAACACAAAATAAAGATTCTTGCCATACCTAGTTTTTTAAAGATATTATTTTAAGTTTTTGTAAAAATCAACAAAATGTTGAATATCCCTAGACATACGAGTAAATGTGTGTACTTCTGGAATAGGTAACTATTCCGTGGATTACGAAATGTTATATACAAGTAAACTGTCATTTTACTCGCGAGTAACTACGATTTATTCGAGGAATAGTGCCTATTCGAGTTTGGAGTTTGGTCGAATTTAACCTTAATAAAATTGTAACTATACAGTTACTATATGGGACTATTATAAGACTATACTGTCCTATAATCGTTGGATAATTAGCACAAAAACACAAAGAGGCCTTTCCAAAATCTGGTTAATAATTTATTATTCAGTTGTGACTTGAGTTAATTCATATTTTTAAAAGCACTCCAGCAAAAAATAAAGCTTTTATTTGTTTTTGTTAAGACACCTTCAACAGCCGAGCCACAATCGTGTTTGATTGTACACGGCATACAAGGAACAGATTCTTAAAACGACTACTTATACAGGGTCATTCATTATCAACCTGACAAACTTAAGGGATAGGTTCCACACATAAAAAAAATATATACGTACTATATATTTTTTTTATGTATATTTTGTCTTAAGAATCCCAAGTAAACAAAAAAAGATCGATTACGTTTTTCTGCTCAATTATTATTTATCATTGTTGGGAATCAAGTTAAGCGGCGTAATAATGAAATATTCGAGTGTGCGCGCCCCGTAGAAGATCATTGACACGCGCAGGTCAAGGACGCGCGGGTTATTGACCCGCGCGGACACGTGCCGAGCGCTGCCTTTTCGATTTCTAACAAGGATAACTAATTATTAAGCAGAATTACGTAATTTTTTTTTAGAAAAAAAAAGTACTTATTTTTTTTATGTGTAACCTATCCCTTAAGTTTGTCAGGTTGATAATGAATGACCTTATATACAGTTATACAGTTGACTTGAAGATTGTATGCAGCGGTTTATCGATTCGGTTACACAGCCGAATCGTGCCATGCGGAATCAGGGACGCAGCCAAACTTAAAAACTTAGTTTTGAAACACGGGCATCAACTTAATTTAATGGTCTATTCCTTACTTTTACGAGCGAACACTTTAATTTGCGAGTTCGTACCGCGACAGTTATATTACTTAAATTAAGTATAAAATCTTTGTGTAATGGTTTGTAAAAATATTAATGAAATAACTACTCACAGTTTTATTTTTAAAAGCGGTGAGTAAGTACCTTCGTTTAGCAAGCGACGACGCGACGGTCAAGTCGCCTGTCTTTAAGTAATCCCTATACTTACTTACCTACGCTTAGGACCTTATTCATATACTTTAAACTTCTCTTAGCTAATGTCTTACATGTCAAATCTTACATCTAGTTTTTATAATTTGACGACCGATGTGGCGCAGCGGGCGCAGGTCCGCCTGCGACGCGGAGGTTGCGGGTTTGATTTCCGCCTCGGGTCAAATGTTTGTACGATCTACAAATATTTGTTGCAGGTGTTCTGGGTATTTTCTATATATAATTTAAAAAAAATCTATCTATGTATTGTATTAAATATATACATCAGTCATCTAGTACCCATAATACAGCTCTGTTTAACAGCAGCTTACCTTGGGGCCCTAGATGATGATGTGTGGATTGACCAGCATTATTTATTTTATTTATTTATTTTTATATTTGCACGATTTTATCACGTTGTTACCTTTTTATTTTTCTTCCTACGCGACGTTTCTATTGTATTGCAACAACCGTGGTCGCGTGCAGACATCGTTTTTGTTATTAGACCTATGGAATGACAATTAAAGACATATAGGTATAGTTCGCACAGCGGATCTAGGCTTCCGTGAAGTTAGCCGTTTGTGATGCGCAAAGACAATTTAGTTTGAAAAAGCTCCATTGCGCATCGAAACGGCTAATTTCACGACGGCCGATATCCGTTGCGAGAACTATACTTATCAACCTGCTGGAATGACAGTTTTTATATGAATAAGGACATTAATCAAGCTAACGACTAGACCGTCTTTTTGACAACATCCACGGGAGGAAATGAAGGGTCCAAATTCTTAAGCCGGAATCACCACGGCCAACTATCTATCCTGAATAACACAAGCTCTGCTTAGCTTGGAGCTAGATGATGCTGCGTGGATTGTCCAGCATTATTTATTTATTTATTCATCATTTTTTAATCTCTTAAAATCACAAATGGTGTGATTCGCAAAATTAAAAAAACCTAATTTTAGCAATTAAAAAAATCAATCGAATTTTAAAATGATAAAACCTTAGTTATTTTGTTAAAATAATCCAGTCGATACATGTCGACGGGCAGAATATTGCATATTTTTTTTGTATTTTCTTATAATATTATATTTTTATATAATTTTACACTTCGTAATATTAATACAAAAATATTGTAAGTTCTCAAGTCCCAAATCAGCAATCAATCGCGTTATTTGGGGGTTAAACACCCTCATATTCTCTCTTAGGAGCAAAGTTCACAATCAATTTGGACAGCCTAATAATGATAAATCTAATTTAACTTCGAAAGTTTTTAATCATCTCTTACATCAAATAATTTACAAGCTTGTTGGGGAATTTAAATCAAAATAGTTTTGCTAATAAATAATAGTTTTAGAGAATATTATTGACAGGCAGATAAATAAATACCGGTGTATTATTAATTCAACTAACGCTATTTAGAACGCAACTTCATAATTTACTAGCAGGTGCCCGCGACTTTGTTCGCGTAATATACACGATTTAAACCTCCTTTTCACATCAGAGAAGATCAACTTCTGTGGCGCACATCTTCTTATATAAGGTCATTCATTATCAACCTGACAAACTTAAGGGGTAGGTTCCACACATAAAAAAAAAACTATTTTTTCTAAACGTTTTTTTTTATAAAATTAAAAAAAAAAAAACGTAATTCTGCTTCATAATTAGTTATCCTTGTTAGAAATCGAGAAGGCAGCGCTCGGCACGTGTTAGTGACCCGCGCGTCAATGAACTGCGGGTCACTAACCCGCGCGTCCTTGACCTGCGCGTGTCCTTGACCCGCTACGGGGCGCGCACACTCGAATATTTCATTATTACGTCGCTTAACTCGATTCCCAACAATGATAAATAATAATTGAGCGGAAAAACGTAATCGATTTTTTTTTGTTTACTTGTGATTTTTAAGACAAAACATACATAAAAAAAAATTATTATGGGTACATTTTTTTTTTTATGTGTGGAACCTATCCCTTAAGTTTGTCAGGTTGATAATGAATGACCCTGTATATAAAATGAATTGCTTTGTTAGGCTCGCTAAAACTCGACAACGGCTGGACCGATTTAACTCATTTTGGTCTTGAAATGATGTAAGAGTCCAGGGAAGGTATAAAACATAATATAAACGGTGAGAAAATATACAGGGTGTAAAAGTTTGCTAAAAAAAAGAAATAACTCGAGTGAAACCTCGCCGGGTCTACTAGTAGTAAATAAATACAAAGAGACAGACGGCTGACAACGACTTTAGACCACAGAACTACTGTGTTTTATAGGTCATCTTGTTTTTTTTTATGCCAGCATGTTACAAGACAATCGAGACGCCCGCCTGATGTTAAGCACCACGCCTGACCATAACAGATGCAGTGCCACCCAAAGCTTAAAGTTTTTAAGTGTTTGCGTGGCACTGCACTTGCGATTATCACCCCGAGACATTGTTGTAATTCTCTTTCGCCCAGTAATTTCACTTGCTACAGTGCCCTTCAAACCTAAACACAGTGCAGGTTGCACACTACTGCTTGGAGGTAGAATATCTGACACTGCGGTGGTACCCACCAAGACGGACTCTTGCTGAAGTGTCCTACCACCAGGTAAGTTGGGACTGTTGGGACACTGGTCTACTCTCGAGCGAGAGTGATTAGGGTCTTAATCCACCAACTGACCCAATGTGGATTGGTATATAGTTGGCACATTTCATTTGAATTTTCAGTTCTTATGAGAGCACTGGCATTGCGCACATACATTTTTCGAACAGAAAAAATCTATTGGTGCACGACCGGGTTTGAACCCACAACTCTAGGACCGGAAGGCACTTGGCACCTTGGCTCGGTTTTATAGGTACTCATCATCATCATATCAGCCGATAGAAGTCCACTGCTGGACATAGGCCTCCCCCAAAGAGCGCCATGTCGAGATTTTGGGCCTTCACCATCCACCGACTTCCTGCGACCGATTTAATGTCATCGGTCCATCGAGTGGGGGGGGCGTCCTACACTTCGTTTTCCAGTTCGTGGTCGCCACTCGAGAACCTTTATTCCCCAGCGGTTATCCGTTCTGCGATTATAGGTACTATAACGGATAACCGCTTAAGAGTAGTAGAGTAGAGTAGCGGTTTAAGAGTAGTAGAGTTCTCTGTGATAGAGCTCGTCCGGGGAAGGACTACCACCATACCTATTTCTGCCGCAAAGCAGTAATGCTCGCATTGCTGTGTTCCGGTGTGAATGGTATGGTTTCCGGTGAAATTACTGGCACATGAGGCTTTCGATCTTAGCCTCAAGGTGGCAACCCGCGAGTGATACCTCTGGTATTGCAAGCGTCCATAGGCTGCGGTAACCGCTTACCATCTTGTGGGCCGTACGCTTGGTTGCCACTTCAGTTGTATAAAAAAAAAAAAATGTACAGAATAATAGTACATTGTTACCCTAGGGGTGAGAGTAACTTTAGTCCCGAGACGTTCGGGCGCCAATAGTTCTAGGGACTAAATAAGTCTTTAACCCGAGGTAAACACTGTGCTTTTCATTACAAATACAAGGAAAGTAAAAATAAAAACATGAATTAGCTAGAGACTCATTTCTAATTTTTATAAAACACATTTTATACAAATCTCTGCTATTAAAATAATTATTTTTCATTTTCATCATTGAAAAAAATGATAAATGTTTTCCCCAAATCTATGTTATTTTAAAGAAATTGTTGAAACTAAATTATAATAAAGTTATTTAAAAAATATATATTCTTTAATCAATATCTACTTAACTTTATGTTATTTCAATTTTACATCGTGGCTGCATTGAAAGTTGGAACATGGTTCAATAGAAATGTGAAAATAGATCTATTTTTTTTAATATAATTTGACAGCTGTCAGTTAAAAGCGATTCTCCCTAGGGATGAAAAGTATTACTTTCATCCCGCTCCTCAGGCAACTTCAGATCTACTTTCAGTGTATGAGTCATGAAAATATATATTGATGACATATTTTGACAAAATGTTTATCTTAAGTTGATAAACATTTTGTCTGTGTAATTAAAATCGTACCAGCCATAACTGACTCTATTTTAGGAACTTGATTAATATTTATTGCAATAATATAAATGCACAGTAGAATAATAAATATCTCTTCAATATCGATATCTGAGTGCATTTCTGTGTTGCAGCAGTAGCAGACTAGACCTGTCAACGCAGACTTAATTAATTGTGAAAATAGCATAAGCATATAAATATATTTTTTTTATACAACTAAAGTGGCAACCAAGCGTACTTGATGGTCAGCGGTTACCGTAGCCTATGTACGCATGCAACATCATAGATATCACTTGCGTGTTACCACCCTGAGACATGTGCCTGTAATTTAACCGGAAACCATACCCTTCGAACCGGAACACAGCAATGCGAGCATTACTGCTTGGCGGCAAAAATAGGTATGGTGGTAGTCCTTCCCCGGACGAGCTCTATCACAAAGAACTCTACTACTCTTAAAATATTAAATACTATGAAATTTTGCATCCTACTTAAAGCAGATTTATATTAGAGACAATAAATAAATAATGTTGGACAATCAACACAGCATCATCTAGCCCCAACGTAAGCAGAACTTGTTATGGGTACTAGATGAAATTATTTAAACTATATTGATTTTTATCGATAAGTTTAAATAATTTCATCTGGTCCGCCTGCGACGCAGAGGTTGCGGGTTCGATTCCCGCCTCGGAACAAATGTTTGTACGATCTACAAATATTTGTTCCGGGTGTTCTGGGTATTTTCTATATATAATAAAAAAAATATCTATTTATGTATTGTATTTTATTAAATATATATCAGTCATCTAGTACCCATAATACAGCTCTGTTTAACAGCAGCTTACCTTGGGCTTGATGATGCTGTGTGGATTGTCCAGCATTATTTATTTATTTATTATTATTTTATATTATGAGACCAAAGTCATGCCAAAGAAATGGAAAGAAATATGTTTTTTTCATACTTCCAGAGGTCCCGTATAAATTTTAT
The DNA here is from genome assembly GCA_951394395.1 of Colostygia pectinataria. NCBI lineage: Eukaryota > Metazoa > Arthropoda > Insecta > Lepidoptera > Geometridae > Colostygia > Colostygia pectinataria. Next base: position 6,698,782 of record OX596372.1, on the reverse strand, counting down.
CGCAATTGGTTTAGTACTTTTCAATAAATCTTAAAAACGTGTTTATACGTGTCAATACCTAACTACATCGCCTCGTATATAATGTGTACTAACAAAGTATTTTTTTTATTTTGTCGTCAATTTTTGTTTTTTTCTTAAAATTTGTTATTAGAAGTGGGCTTTTATTTTTTTTTAAAAATAGCACCACTAAACAGGCTCGAAACAAACGGCGCGAGACTGACTTGCGAACAGACAAATCGCATTTGCTCCCTCCGCCCACCGCTGCAATTAGATTAGCTGGCTGGTGCAAGGCGGGCGGTTTAAGGTTTGGAAGACTGTGTCGAGGGCATTAGACTCGAAATCCGACAGACCCTCGCACGTAACGAGGCCAGGGGGGTAACCACTAGCTCTTATAGCAATATTGAAATAACATTACACTGTTTTTATTATATGCCCAAATGTCAATCTAACATTGTTTCAATATTGCTTTTGTTACCCACCAGGTCGTCTGCATGTAACCTGGCCCATTCGTCTTTCATCATCACATCAGAGGCCTTCGGGCGGCCTAGGAACTCTGTCACCAGAGTTGGCCACTGACTCATACGAACTTACTTATCACAATCATAGTCTTCTAATGTTCCCACTGCTAGGACAATGGCCTACTCTCAAGCGAGTGTGATTGGGTGGTAGTGAGGTCTAAGGTCCTGCACCAATGGATTTTTCTATTCAAAAATGTATGTGCGCAATGCCACGTGCTCATAGACGGTAAAGGAAAAACATCGTGAGGAAACCGGCATATCCAAAAATTTAAAACTCGATCGTCAGGTGCCATCCCCCAATCTATTGACAAAATATTATTAGTTCTATAGAACAAATAGGACAGTTTTTGTGTTAACAGTTCTACCATAGAACAGTTAACGTTCTACCATAGGTTCATAAGTATAAGCCTTAACATAAGCCTAGATCTGCTGTTCTCGCGGAGTGGGGCCTGGTGACCTGTAATACGGGTTCATAACGAACCTAATTCTGGCACCAGTCTTTCACAAAGTAATCATCATCAGACTGGCACTACTGTAATGTAAACTGCACTAAGATCACCTTGTGAAAGAGAATAAATGTTTTTTATTATTATAGAACTACTAGGACAAAAAATATTAACTCTTCTATGACGTCATAGTCCTATAGAACTAATGGGAGTCATTGGGTCCGCGTGGTTGATCAAGACCCAATCACCCTCGCTTGAAGTAGCCCAGCAGTGGGAACATTAGAAGACTGTCATGACGATAAAATTGCAACTAGTATTTTAGTGGCTCGCTTCGCTTCTCTTTTACTTTGCACCACACAGTACAAATTGCAGGGAAAATAGTTTTCTATTCGTTGCGGACGAATGGAGCGAACTAACTGTAAATGAATTAAGATTTAACTCGTCTCACGAACTCTTTTACGTCTTATATAATAATGAATAAGGTGTTATTTTGCTTATCGTGCTCTACCATACATACAATGTGAAAAATTTGGAGATCTTGCAACTTTTTTTTTAATATTACAATTGTTTTTATTTAACTTTATTACCGCGGCGAAAATCGACTCACCGCGCTACCAATGGCGTCAAAATGATTGATTGTATTGTATTGTAACATGATGCTAACCCATTAAGCGCGTCACACACGGTGAAGATGCTATAATATTTTATCTTAAGATGCCCTAATATAAAATATTATAGTATCTTAGGTTATCACACACGGCTAAGATACAGTAATATTAAAAAACCTGTTCATTTCCTTACGAGCCTGCGTTGATGCCACACGTATTCCTTGTTATATCGTCGTATCTTAAGATAACATATTAAGATACGAAATATATATTTCCATATTTGCGTATTCGCTCGGTATCTTAAGATACTGAAGATAAAATATAAATTATCTTCGTCGTGTGTGATGGTTCATAGGATTTCTATGGTGAGCGATATTCTAAAATATGCTCTAAGATAATATATATTTTATTTTATCTTCACCGTGTGTGACGCGCTTTATTGTCATTTTTCCGAATTGTTAATGTTCAAAAATCAGAAATAAAAACGCTACAGTATCGTTATAAGATAATATTATTTTTACAAAAGTGCGTTTGTTCTTTTTATTGTGCGTCATTATGTCGCGAGTCATCTGATTTTAATTTTTATTTGGGTGCCTATATCGTATAAAATGAATACAAGTCTGGGTTGGGCACACCCCGGACACTCTAAATATAATGCATGAAATAAACGTGTCGTTATCACACTATGTACAACTTTTTTTATAATTTTAAAGAGAGAGGGATAGAATTCACACCCGACACAGAACAAAACCCGTGTTATTTTAACCGGCTGAAGGTGGAAAGGTATGTATTTCATTGTAAATATAGTGTTGGTACAAAACTTTATTGAAAACAATTAGTAGCACTTAAAACTTAACAAAGAGTCACAATAGTCGTGACCCTTAACTAGGATTCCCTGTGTCGTGGGTTTTAGAAACAACGAGTTACTGTGTACCTACCACAATACCCAGACCCGGAACAAATACTTGCAGATTACTCCTGCAGTGGGAATCGAACCTGCTACCTCTCAGCCGGACACTCGCCCACCGCGCTCGAGGTCATTACCTATTTTTTTTAACCTGTATTATCCCACTGCTGAGCAAAGGTCTCCTCCATTACTTTTCACATTTCACGGTCATCCACCATTTCCCACCAGCCTCTTTGAATGGTGTCGAGCTGGTCACGCCAACCAACGTTTCCTCGGTTTAGAGTTTTTTTTTAAATAGTATGTACAATACTATTTACCTACTTTTTAAAAAAAACAAAGGACTCATTCGTTCAAACTCCAGTTCAAAACCTCCGCTACCAGCTAGGTAACCATTTGATAAATAGTTGAACAAAGATATAGCCGGTTCTTAGTCTTTATAAAATTCAGTCTTAAAAAAATGCTATGGAATAAACTTCGCATCAATAAATAAATAAATAATGCTGGACAATCCACACAGCATCATCTAGCCCCAAGGTAAGCTGCTGTTAAACAGAACTGTATTATCGGTACTAGATGACTGATATATATTTAATACAATACAATACATAGATAGATATTTTTATTATATGTATATAGAAAATACCCAGAACACCCGGAATAAATATATGTCCCGAGGCGGGAATCGAACCCGCAACCGCTGCGTCGCAGGTGATGCTGTAATATTCAATCCTAGCTAGATAAAATACCGAATTTTTGTAACAGGATATTTCATTTCCTTGGCAAATTGTCATGTGAATTCGTTAGTGTTTTTATTGCAAAAATATTTATACCGGAGATTGAAAAAAATCTGTTGAATTTGCAATTGAAATAGATTTACTTGTTATGTAACCAACCTGGCGCTGATCGCAAAGTCTTCCAGTGAATTGTGCCGCGTTTCGCAATAGTTAACCTACCGCGCGCTGTGTGACCAAGAAACTGTCATCGTTGCACTTTTGTTTAGCTTTAATTTTGGCACGTTCCTTACATGGGGCGATTGTCACGTAGTTTTAGTTAGACATAATTTTCAACTAAACACTTTCGTTTCTTACATCGGGCGATTGTAAAGTTTAGTTGATTAGTTTTTAATTAAATTTAATTAAATCGCATATAATAATCTATTTCGATCGTTTTCATACCCTCCCTGGCAGCCAAAATGTAATTAGTCAATCAAAGTATTGATTATTATGGTTTTCTGTTACATTTCTATTTTGATTACACACGGCTATATCCCAAATTCTTATTACTTAAGTTACTTACCTTGCTAATTCCTTAGTTTGCTAGTATTTCTAGCCGCAGATGACCTATTACGTTGAAAATGTCTGTATACATGTCCTTAAATATTAAAAGTCTTGGTGGGTACCACCGCAGTGTCAGATATTCTACCTCAAGCAGTAGTGTGCAAGCTGCATTGTGTTTAGGTTTGAAGGACACTGTAACAAGTGAAATTACTGGGCGAATGAGATCCAACAACAATGTCTCGGGGTGATAATCGCAAGTGCAGTTCCACGCAAACACTTAAAAACTTAAAGCTTTTGGTGGCACTGCATCTGCAATAGTCAGGCGTGGTGGTCATCAGGTGGGCGATGATTGTCTTGTCACTTGCTGACATAAAAAAAAATAGACAAACTATTCAACAAAAATCAAAGTCACATTTTTTTTTGTCATTGAGAGAAGCGTACCCAATCCGGTTTCGTAGATGGCACAAATTATCTGATCTTCTGAACTTTTAGTTTTTTGTTCTTGGACATGACGGTTTCCTCACGACGTTTTCTTTAACCGTTTGAGAGCACGATTGCGCATAAGTTTTTGGAATGTTTAAACTTGTTCATGATTACCAACACCTTACTTACCTACTTCAAATCAAACAGTACTTAGGTAGTTTTTTACCATGGATAAGGTGCGCTTAATTTTTATAAAAAAATATATTGTATGTAGTCATCTGCGTTCTCAAGACGTTCGTGAAGTCAACTTGGCCTCAGCGGAAGATCAGCGTTATTGCATGGTAACATGCAGTAGCATAGTGCTGAGTTGTGGGCCTTTTCACCACCACACAAAAGTATTTTATATAAGCCATGTACCTTACCTACCTTGTTAGATATTAGTTCATGTATAATAGTTTTAATTTGTAGATTAAGGTTTATACTCTGTTTGTGGTGAGTTGAAATAAACGTCTTTTCTTTCTTCTTTCTTTTAGTTAAGTTCTGGTAAGTTTAATTAATAAATAAATAAATAATGCAGGACAATCCACACATCATCATCTAGCCCCAAGTTAAGCAGAGATTGTATTATGGGTACTATGATGACTGATATTATTTAATACAAGACAATACATAGATAGATTTTTTTATTATACATAGAAACCACCCAGAGCACCCGGAACAAATATTTGCAGATCGTACAAACATTTGTCCCAAGGCGGGAATCGAGCCCACAACTCCTGCGTCGCAGGCAGACCTTCGCCCGCCGCGCCACATTGGTCGTCGAATTAACTGATTTAACGTTTTATGTGTACTGGTCCTGTTACTGTTATTTCATGATAATGACGAGAACTTGTGCAACATTATGATCAGACCGATAACCTAATTAATTAATACTTACCTAAATTTATATTTAAATGATAGCAACCAAAATATATATCAGTTATGTCATAATCATTAATTAGAATACAGTTTTGAAAACGTGATTGTCGTGTCTTCGTTATCATAATTTATGGTTAACATTATGTTGCTAAGCAGTACTAAGTACCTACATAAAAGTACCACTAAGTGTTTATTTGGGAACATCGTCAGTCTCAATACAATATTCAAATTTTTCGTAGTCTTTATTATTTTTTTATATTTATCAACGTTTTCATTTCAACTATTTCGCTTTTCTGAACGCGTCTCATAATGAGATCGATTTCAAGCAAAGTTTTGTCTTTAGTTTCTGGCAAAATTTTGAAAAGAAATATCAGGCATAAAGCCAAACAAACTCCATATATTGCATAAATGCCATATAATCCAGTGTTTATCATCAAAAATGGAGTCAGTTTTAACAAAATTGCATATAATAATGTAAATACTAAACCAGATACGAACGAACCTAAGCCTCTATGTTCCAGTGGAAGTATCTCTCCTATCAATGCAAAAGATACAGGAACAACTCCTACGTTCACAACGAAACACAAAAACACAAGAATCAATGCAATCAGCCAAAGTATTTCTGTAGAAAATTTGAAAATTGTATCTAAATATATGAGTAAACTTACAGTCAACATTAGTGAAACAGAAAATGCTCCAAAACTTAAAAGTAAGGTTCTACGGTTAAAATATCTAATAACTAATGTAGAAGATGAAAGAGCAGCTATAGTTAATAAATCTGCGCCCAGAGTAAAATTTATCGCTGAAGTCTTATTATCTAATAATTTCATCAAAATCTCAGTAGCGTATGCTGCGAAATAATATCTTCCGCAGAGATCCAGAGCTATCGTTAAAACAGTCACTATCAACAAAGGCTTCTGGAAATCTTTTGTTAGGATTATTTTAACCATCTTGAGTATGCTCGTCCTGTTTTTATTTCTTTTGGTCGATTCCATCAACTGCTTCAAATGTTTCTGACTGTCTTCGCTGTTCCCATTTAGCCATATAAATGATTTTTCACAATCCTCGAATTTACCATTCTGTGCTAAATACGTTGGGCTTTCAGGCCATAACAGCGTCAGGACTATCGCCAAGACAGGGAGTGCAATTGTAAAGACAGATATCTCTCTCCAAGTCCAAAATGCCCCCATAGAGTGACAAAAGAGGCTTCCGATCATATTTGAAAGTTTTTTGAGGGTTATGATGTACCCTCTCCTGCTTGGATGAACATATTCACTAACGATGATGCTGTGAAGGTAGATTCCTCCTACATTTAAGCCTTGGATTATTCTAGCAGTGTACAAAGCTGTAATGTTTTCAGCGAAAGGATAAATGATCCAGCCAACGAGTAGAGTGATGTTGGCTGCGATATGGGCCGCTTTCCGTCCATAAATTGGTAATATTGGGGATAGTAAGAATGCACCGAAGAAACCACCAAGGCCATTACTTGCAGCTGAAATCAGAAATACGATGATTAGACATAAATAAAGAAAAACATTCCTACCTTATTAATTAGAATAAATAAATAGCTTAGTGGCAATTACATGGTGAATTGCTGATGTGAACAGTAAGTTACTGATAGAGATCCAATATAATAATAATACTTGAAGCAAACAGCCTCAGTTTGAGGGCGGGCCTTAGGTAGAGGCAACCAAAGATTATAATTAGGGCATCGGAACCGGTTCTTTTTGTAGCCCCAGGAACCGGTTCTTTTTGTAGCCCGATGCCCTAATTATAATAACCAGAGGCAACGATCCAATTATAAGTAGGTGTGCGCGTCGTACATGCGGTATTTTCGGATACCCCTAGATCTGAGGAGTTTATTTTTTTCTTATTGACGTCTATGTTTGGACCACCCTGTATAAGCATACTATTCTACCACACTATCTACCCTATCTACTGTTTTAAATGTCACTTCGTGGTGCCCTAGCTATAACTTTTTTTTCATTTTCTTTTTTTCGTTCAATTTGCTCACCTATCCAAGAAGCGTGTTCACCAGTAGTCCTGACGTCAGTGCTGTTTACTGATGTGATAGCAGGACTCAATACTGATGGAAACGCGAGCATTACTCCCACTGAAATGGAAGTGAGCATTCCAGCTAATGATATGTAAAGCTGAAAGTATTAATTATATTTATAAATGTGCAAAATCCATTTTCGATGTTTAATAGATTCAAAATACTTGTGTATATTTTAATTAGCACAAAGGGGAACGTAATGCTAAAGAGAAGAACTTTCTCTTTCATATCTCTTCTTCATCAGTAATTTCATTCAGTATCTTTCAGATCAGTCTCTTTCATTCGGTAGTGCACGGAAAATACAACGAATTAAGTAATATTTGTTAGAATTAGAAATAATTATGTAAGAAGCTAAATACATAACTAAATGCTTATGTAATATACAAATCATTACCTGCCTCCAAAAATATATATCTCCGAAAATCATTATCAATTGCTTGATGTAAACACCTAAAAATAACAAGGTAAACCAATTTATTCAGACCCCTCCCTGCGTTTTACAGGGACGCAGGGGGAGGCTGAATATTTACGCAGAAGGTTCTTGATAACGAAAAACGATTATCGTGACAAATAACGTTGTTAATCTTGTTTTGGTGACAGTTCACAAGGGTAATTCCACTAGTCAATTTCCAAGAGTACCTAGTAGAACTAGTAGAGTTCTTTGTGATAGAGCTCGTCTGGGGAAGGACTACCAACATACCTATTTCTGCCGCCAAGAAGTAATGCTCGCATTGCTGTGTTTGGGTTCAAAGGGTATGGTTTTCGGTGAAATAACAGGCACATGAGACTTTCCATAACGTCTCAGGGTAGTAACACGCAATCTATGATGTTGCATGCATACATGGCTACGGTAACCGCTTATCATCAAGTAGGCCGTACGCTTGGTTGACACTTTAGTGGTACGGTTGCAAACGAATCGTAGCTGAACCACTGCTTTTCATTTGTTTTTGTATCCCACTATTAAACAACGGTCCAGCTTAAGCCAACGACCGATAGGAACTAAACTATGGCAAAACCAAGAATCGATCGAAACTCGATAGGAACTGAACTACAGTCGGAACTGAATAAAACGTTTTAATGTTTAATAAGAGAAGAATCTCCAGAGTATTCATGGATTTAACTGAACCAAGTAAACTGTCACGATATATCGCTATTCTTCGCGAGAATAGGCACTTTTGTTCGTGGGAATATTCACTTTTTGACTCTTTATACGCGCTCCTTTATGTGCAAACAATACAAATTACTCTTTCGAAATGACCTATCTTAACGCCACCAAATATACCTGAACGACTAATTTACATACGTTCCACGGTTTCAATGGTCTTGTAAAAAACTTATCATTTTACAAAAGAATTCTAAATCTACCTACTAAAATTTTATATTAATACAAACTGTGATAATACAAAAAGGTACGGCTGTTTGTCAGTAATTTTAATTAAAACCGTCATTATAATAACGAGTAAAAGAAACAAACGTAACTGCTAATTGGTTTAAAGATAAAACAAATGGTATCTAACCTACTCAAAAACATTACTGTAACGAATTGGCTAAGACCGTGTCAAAACATACATAGTTTTAAAATAGGTAAACGGTGTTACATTGTTCGCCTGTAAAATACTTCGCCAAGACCTGTAAAATATCCCCCTTCGGGATTGTATACCCACGGCTTCCGAAGTCGGTAGGTACCTTACCTACCCTAAGTATTACCTATTACTTACCTATTACATTACCTATTACTCGAAAACTATGTAATTTCATTATTCTATTAGTCATAGTAGTAGTTCAGATTTTACCCTCAGAAGGCGGTCGAGAGTACTCACCTTGTGTATACCTAATATCTCCTAATATAAAAAATGTAATTAAGTATTATATTTTTAATTTGGTTCGGTAAATAAACTTACCCTAAACTTAGTTACTAATTAATGTTAATTAGTCGCATGTTTTATTTATAAAAGATTTAGGGTACTGTATAATGGTGATTGTAATGTTAGTATACCTGATTAGTTCAAATTATAAAATTATTTATAAAATTTCAATTTAAGCACAAGAATCATTTTGAAAGCTAGACGAGAGTTAACTCCAGTTCCACGCGCCCCAACCTAAAATAAGAAACTGGTAAAAACTCTGCTATAATCCTAGCTTTTTTTTCCGATTATCCCTCTTCATCAAAAGCTTATTTTAAATAGTGACACTGGTCGACAATTGGAGATTTTTGCGGTCAAGAAATATTATCGGATTTCTACAGCACCTATGCACAGAACACTGAGGGCGCGAGTCACGCTTGCACTTTACCGTTTTTTAAATAAAGAATGTCCGAAAAAAACGCGTTTTTCCGAAATTTTAAGAAAAACATCACTAACCCGCTTTTGTTGTGATAAGTCAAAGTCAAAATCTCGCATTCAAGTTTGTTTACTTTCGTACCTACAGTATTTTCTAATTTTAGTATGATTAATAAGAACAATCCTGGACAATCCACACAGCATCATCTAGCTCCAAGGTAAGCCGGTATTATATGGGTAATAGATGACTGATATAATATACTTAATACAATACAATACATATCATTATATATAGAAAATACCCAGAACACCCAGAACAAATATTTGTAGATCGTACAAACATTTGACCCGAGGCGGGAATCGAACCCGCAACCTCCGCGTCGCAGGCGGACCTGCGCCCGCTGCGCCACATCGGTCGTCGAACGATTGATTTATTATAGTATCCAACAGTATACCTACTTCATTATTTAATTAACACACTCGAATAACAAGAATACTTCATTTCATTATATTTGCTGCATGTTCATTAAATGTTGCAATAATGTATAATAATAAATATGTGTACATTGTAGCAATCTTTTGAGTCCGATATATATTAATTATTATTATTAGTACCTACGTATATATATCTAATAAATTATTATAAATTGTTATTGATTGTGATCACAAAATAATATAAGCTGTGCCCTGCGTTGTTGCTTGCGGTTAAGCAGTAATTCATCCGTCGGAAAAATTTATGAAACTAGCTTAAGTTAATCTAGAGGCTTTCATAAGTTATCTCTGTGCCAAATTTCGTTTAAATCTGTCTAGCCGTTTTAGCGTAAAGTAGTAACAAACACACACACATACTTTTCCTTTAATATAAGCGTAGCGCGCCTAATTGCGAGGGATGGAAACTTTACAATAAATACATGTATTTTAAAAGTAAGTACCTATCTAGGTATGTCTTTTATTATAAATTTAATAAGTAAATAAGAGACAAAGTACCTATGAAGGTAAGTAAAGTAAGTTATCGTAAGTTCGTATTGAGCCATTGGCCAACTCTGGTAGGCGAGAAAAGGCCGGTACTGATAGTTTAACGTTTCCTTGGAAGCACGGAAGCGCTCAGTAGAAGGTCAGTAAAATCTTTTTTTAAAATCCGTATTATAAATTGAATTTCGTCTAGTCAAATTTGAATTACATAACATAATTAATTTTCAATAATAAAGTACATATAAGTTTTAATAAAGTGATAAACTGGCATGCACCTGAGTAACATAACATCCGACACAAGAAAACATACTTTAAATCGGTAATCGTAACTTTTATTTTCATTTACTGACCACTGCAAGCGTGTAGAGTGTCTACTTTACAGTTCAAAGTGTTCGAAAGTAGAAAATAAAACCAAGGAGTATCCATTTAAAGTAGATATTCCTTTGTCGTTATTCACTTGGGTCTTTTTATATATGAGAGCATCATTTAACAGTGATGATAAATAAATTTATTTGTTTTTGTTTTTGACCTTTTTTCTTTCTTTCTTGCCTTTTTACTGTACTGCTATCCTAATTATGTGTGTCAAATAAACAAAATAAGAATTTGTTTATTAACACTTAAACAAATTCTTATAGGTATCTAAAAATGTCACCTTTGTACCTATTGTTTTGATCTGTTTATGATTATGTAATCAATGTTTTATTTTCAACTATATTATCCAATTCTTTTCCCTGAACACCTTTCAAATTATCTTCAATTTCTTGCAACGTTTTGTCTTTTGTTTCTGGCAAAATTTTATAAAGAAACACTAAACATAGAGCTAAACATGTTCCATATATTGCATAAGTGCCGTGTAGTCCAGTATTTATAATCAAAACAGAAGTCATTTTTAAAATAACTGAATATAAAAATGTAAATACTAAACCAGAAACTAATGAACCCAAACCTCTATGCTCCAATGGAATTATTTCTCCTATCAATGCGAAAGATACAGGTACAATGCCTAAGTTTACAACGAAACATAGAAACACAATAGTTAAACCTGTCAACCAAAGTATCTCAATAGAAAACTTGAAAATTGTATCTAAATATACGAGCAAACTTACTGTCAACATTAATAAAACAGTAAATACCCCAAAATTGAACAGTATGGTTCTACGGTTGAAATATCTTATAACGAACGATGAAGATAAAAAAGCAGCTATAGCTAATAAATCTGCACCCACGGTGAAATATATCGTTGAAGTCTTATTATCTAACAATTTCATCAATATATCAGTAGCATATGCTACGAAATAATATCTTCCGCAGAGATCCAAAGCTAAAGTCAGGAGAGATACAATTATCAAGGATTTCTGGAAATCTTTTGCTAGAAAGGTTTTAAGAATTCTGCGCACGCTTGTTCTGTTATTTTTTTTCTGATTCTTCATTTGCGCTTCCATCAAACGTTTCAAATGTATCTGACTTTCTTCGCTGTTCCCGTTTAACCATTTGAAAGATATTTCGCACTCCTCAAATCTGCCATTCAGTGCTAAATGCGATGGACTTTCCGGCCAGAACAGTGTCAGAATTATTGCGATGGTAGGCAATGCTATACCAAAGAGAGATATTTTTCTCCAGGTCCAAAATGTCCCCATAGCGTGACAGCAGAGGCTGCCGAAAATATTGGCAGTTTTTTTGATGGTTGTGAAATAACCCCTTCTACTGGGATGAACGTATTCGCTGATGATGATGCTGTGAAGGTAGACCCCTCCGATACAGAATCCTTGGATTATTCTAGCAACGTATAGAGCAGTGATGTTTTCAGCGAAAGGAAAGATCAGCCAGCCGATGAGTAGGAAAATGTTAGTGGCGATATGGGCCGCTTTCCTGCCGTACATTGGTAAGATTGGGGATAATACGAACGCGCCGATGAAACCACCAATGCCATTACTTGCAGCTGAAATTAAATAAAAATATGAAGAGCCATCACCATCAACCGACTTCCTACATCAGTCCATCAACCAAAATTCTACTCTCTAGACTCTACCATTCTAAGCAGTAAGATACATACAACCTTTGGAGCGCTCGTGACGTAGCTGGCTAAGTTGTTCTTAACAGATCAACGAAGTTAGGCACTGTTCCGCGGGGTCATCATTTGGATGGATGACCGCCACTGGCAATTTCAACTGAGCGCTCCCGTGCTTCGGAGGGCACGTTAAGCAGTCGGTCCCGGCTTTTTCAAATTGTTAGGCCATCACAGAGGCCTTCGGGCGGCCTAGAAACTCTGTCACCAGAGTTGGCCACTGACTCATACGAACTTACTTACTTACTTACAACCCTTGATTCTTAGAAGATGGTGCATAATAAACCTTAGAGATATATTTAAACCGGTTTGCTTATAATACCTACTGCGACTGCAATAAACAAAATTAATATCTTTATATAGTAGACTGGACCAAAATAAAATATGTAACTACCAACAAAATTACATTCGGTATTGGTGCTATTATTAAATACTAAATACATTTGCTAAAGTTAAGCTATCTATAGATAGTTTGTAATTGTTTTTAGATGGCACAACTGATCCAAACAGATAGTGAACCATTTTTGGCCGAAACTTGAAACATCGAGGTTCATGCTGCTAAAAGTTTTTCAAAATTCTTAACGATGTAGTAGATGTCATGGACTTACTTATCCAAGAAGCGTGGTCTCTCGTTGTCTTGATGTCAGTGCTGTTCTCCGAGGTGATAGCAGGGTTCAGCACAGCTGGAAACGCGAGCATAAGCCCCACAGCTACAGAGCTTACCATTCCCGCCAGCAATATTAAACACTGAAAATGTGTTATTTAAATAGATTTTAAGAGTAGTAGAGTTCTCTGTGATAGAGCTCGTCCGGGGAAGGACTACCACCATACTTATTGATTCTACACATCTGCTCTCTTTGTTAAAGTTGCGTGTTCCGACCAGAAGCGTTAGAATACCAGCTCTCTCTCTTTATGTTCCTCATTCTGCGTCAAATTATAGAAAAAACTCATTCTTCTTTCGCGCGGCAAACTCCTACAATGAACTGGCTTGTTTCCCTGAGTTGGATTTGTTCAACTCAAAGCCATCTACATTTAAACATGTTCTATTTAACAGCTGCTTTGAGATGGTACAATAACTCATTAGGCTATTTAATTAATAATGTTATCTACAGTAGGTATTTTTGTTGTTTTTCTGTCATACAAGTGTGTCACACTAGACTTTTATATGCGAAAACATATTATTGGTGTTTAGTTATTTAAGTTGTTTAATATTTAGTTTTTTATACTGTTTGTTTTCCGAACAAAATTAAATAAAATAAAAATAGCTATTTCTGCCGCCAAGCAGTAATGTGAGCATTGCTATGTTCCGGTGCGAAGGGTATTGTTTCCGGTGAATTTACTTCGATCTTAGCCTCAATGTGGCAACCCGCGAGTGATACCTCTGGTATTGCAAGCGTCCATAGGCTGCGGTAACCGCTTACCATCTTGTGGGCACATCAGTTGTATAAAAAAAACGATTACTAAACTTAATTATATTTTTGTTACTTATAATGTTTGTTCATGCTCAAACGACTGAACGGATCTATATGAAATTTGGCACAGGCATATATAATAATCTGTAATAGCATGTAAGCTACTTTTTATCCCAGGTTCCCGTGGGATAAATAACTGTTTAACCGCGGATAACACTACGGGATCCAGTAATTAAAATTGACAAGTGCTAGCGAGACTCGTGCTGTTCGGCATATCTACTGACGTAGAAAAGACGTCCATTAATTATTTTATGATCTATAATTATATCTATTATAAATGTGTATAATTATTGTGTGCTGTTTGTTGTGTCCAGAATAAATGTATTTTCTTTCTTCTTCTTATAAAATATATTTCAGATCGCTAAAACTTAAAACGCTTTTTGAGTTTCAGCCACCTTTTCCTACTAACATCACTATCCAATTTTAGGGGTGAAAATGTCGAAATTCGTCTATCATGTCGTGTCAAAAACTGCTAGTATTTCTAACTTGAGGAGTTAGATGAGAATGCTGGATTTATACTTTTTTGTTACTAGCATACCAAAGTTTTACAGGCAGCGCCATTTCATATGTCAATGCATTGGAACTGGATTTTTGTACGAAGCTAATAAACCATTATGAACTAAAAAAAAACTCTTGTCAAGATGTTTGGTATGAATTTCAAGTTGAGTTGATATCTTCAGCCATTCTTGCCAAAAACGATCTAAACGATAGACGGACGGTCAGAAGGACCACAAAGTGACCCTATTTATAGTGTCCTATTTCCTGTTAAGATACGGAACCATAAAAACTAAGTAGCGAAACTTCTCGAAAGTCTTCTGTTCTATATTCATCGTGCCATAGAAGTAATTAAATTTGCACTGGCATTGCGCACATAATTTTTTCGAATAGAAAAATCCATTGGTGCACAACTGGGTTTAAACCCATGACCTTAGGATCGGAAATCGGAAAACAAATACAAAATTGTGTGGCGTTAAATAAATATTTTTTTATTCTATTCTATTCTAAAATACAAATAACCAAGACAAGTAAGTAAGTAGGTATAAGTATACATGTATATAAGTAATATGCTAGATAATAGATATTGGTTACAGTGAAAAAGCCAATGCACTTACTTGTCTCCAAAAATAGATATCGCTCATTTTGGTTTTCTTCTGCCTTTATTAAAACACGTTTGCACTACGTCCAACAACAGAGCATCTGCAAGATTCTTTCACAATACCTACATGTCCTAATAAATAAAACATTATTAAATGTATATCTACATACTTGTTGTATCTATAACGTTTCGTTAATATATAGGCATCGCATCGTATTAGTCTGCTGTTTTTTTCCGTCTCAAGTGGTTTCAACGTCACCGAACCGGCTATACCTGTATTTTAAGAGTGTTGGGGCGATTAGGCCTGCTAGGGATTAGGCTTATAGACCTAAACGCCGAACAGTGCATTTAGAATTGAGCATTTAGTCCTGCAGGACTAATCGCTCAATGCTTTTATTATTATGGGCAAATTAGTCCCGATACTAATACTTTAAAATATTTAAGTACAGTTGGATACAACATTTTGTGAAATGAAATTGCAATATATTAAAACAAAAGTTTTATTTATAAATATTATGTATAAATCAACACAAAATATTGACATGTTTATGTTAAATGTTTTTAATAAAAAAACACTACAGTTAAAATAATGCTATAGTGTTATAGTAATCACAGTTCTGGAAGTGCAAGTGGTAATTATAACATTGCACTGCGCGGCACCCTTGACTTGACTTAGACAATAGATACAGAGATAAGAATACTAGCCCGTCTGTAGCGTCTCCTATACTACTTGTTAAATACTTAAATGGCTTAATACTTAAACGGATTCCTGGAAGTGCACGTGTTAATAATTATAACACTGCACTGCGCGGTACCTTTGACTTTTTTTTTTTTTTTTTTTTATACAACTGAAGTAGCAACCAAGCGTACGGCCCACAAGATGGTAAGCGGTTACCGCAGCCTATGGACGCTTGCAATACCAGAAGTATCACTCACGGGTTGCCACCCTGGGACTTAGATGGTAAGTCTCATGTGCCTGTAATTTCACCGGAAACCATACCCTTCGGACCGGAACACAGCAATGCAAACATTACTGCTTTGCGGCAGAAATAGGTATGGTGGTAGTCCTTCCCCGGACGAGCTATATCACGAAGAACTCTACTACTCTTAACTTACACAACAGA
This sequence comes from Colostygia pectinataria, assembly GCA_951394395.1. Lineage (NCBI taxonomy): Eukaryota > Metazoa > Arthropoda > Insecta > Lepidoptera > Geometridae > Colostygia > Colostygia pectinataria. The sequence continues at coordinate 6,682,621 of OX596372.1, read as the reverse complement.
TACAAAGATAATAATACAAGCCGGGTCTGTAGCATCTCGTATTTTATTTATTAATAATTATTATACGATCTATATAAGTAGTAAATTTATTATAACATAGGTATGTTTAAGGTTCCATAAAATGTAAATTAAAGAGAACAAAACTTTTGGATTCGACTGTACTTAAAGAGAAAAATCATTGGACCTAATTGCCCCATTCAAAAGAACTCATCGGCGATTAGGTCTACATTCCATTTGTGGGCCTAACCGGCCAATGATAAAATGCCTTTGAGCATTTAGGCCTACAGGCCTAATTTAGACCAGGCCTAATCGCCCCAACACTCTATTTTAAGAGTAGTAGAGTTCTTGTGATAGAGCTCGTCCGGGGAAGGACTACCACCATACCTATTTCTGCCGCCAAGCAGTAATGCTCGCATTGCTGTGTTCCGATTCGAAGGGTATGGTTTCCGGTGAAATTACAGGCACATGAGACTTTCCATCTAACGTCTCAGGGTGGTAACATCAAGTTTTTTTTTTCTTAAATACAATTTAGCAATGTATTTAATAATATTACGATCTAGCCTTATGTTTAGGCTAATGAGTAATTTAATGTTGACCTAGTTTTATAGAATAATATTATTTGCTAAGAATGTGTCCACTGGCACTTTTCTTAATGTCTCTATTTGTTAAGGGGAAGTCACTATGTTCATGTGTTCTTTAGAAGTAGTAGTACACTTTCACTACGTTAGGTACACTATTAATTTACACTACTAACTCAAAAGGTTTAGTCCTTTTGAGCCTTCTCGCTATGTCTGTGTTGTCGAGGAGCTGGATTGCCTCGACGTTCACGTGATGATGAAGCCGGCACTCATGAGCTTCTGCATGTTTTTGAATAACTATATGGACGTCCTCTATTTTGAGATCCCGATGGAGGTCGTCGTTTCTTACGTACCAAGGGGCATTTACTATCTCCCTTAGAACTTTACTTTGGAATCTTTGTATGATTTGGATGTTGCTCTTTTTGGTACAGCCCCACAGCTGTATACCGTAAGTCCATACAGGCATAAGGACTTGCTTATAAAGTAATAGCTTATTAGGTACTGATAATGTGGATTTTCGCCCAAGCAACCAGTACATCTTTTTAAATCGTATGTCCAGTTCAGCTTGTACCGAGCCCTACCTCAAGCGAGTAAAACTAACTCACCGTAAAAGCTAATAATGTATTAAAGTAATACAATAAAATATTTGTAGAAATATTGTAGAAATATCGTTGAAATGGCCACGTGATCGTCTAGTAGTAAAAGGTAGGACCTAACTTGTGTTCCGTATTAGTAACCTAAATTATTTTTAAAAGTGATCAAGTCTTGTCTACTGCGATACTTATTTTATAATTGTCTACTTCGATACCTATTTTATAATTGTCTACTGCGTTACTTACCTCGTCTAATATTGTACCTAAATACAGGAATGTCTAATGTGTTACCTATATTTATTTATTGTCTACTGTGTTACTTGCTTCGTATAAATATCAAGCTAAAGTCTAATACTGAACGTACGTCGAGATAACATACTTCAGGCTATTGTACCTCGGGCTATCGTACATCGGGCTAACATACCTTTTATATTATCAAGATGAATGAAGATGATGATTGTAAATAGAAACGGCTATAAAGATTATAACATAATCCTTATAGGATCAGAGCACCGCCCCGCTCAGATCAATGGGCTCGTCTCCAAACTGGACACCCTCTTCCGTATCATGAAATATTATCATGGAAATTATCGTGGACATCCTAATGACTTGGATGCCCATCAATAATTCTGGGAACCAGAAACTATATCTGTAAAACTATACGAATTTCAACTTCAAGTCTGTCATGTATGTCTGCAAGGGACAAGAGGGCATATTCTTTTAGCAAGTCCTAGTCGGAGGTCCGTCAGTCTTTATTGCCTCTCTAGTAATCCTGCATCTAGAAATGCAACTTGGCACTTGGAGAGGTCCGTTCTAACTACCCTACCTACTTACCTGCCTGCCTACCTACCTACCTACCTACCTACCTACCTATCTATCTATATAGGCTTTTTAGAAAGTTTTGGAAGAATAATTTAGTTTAGAACTTTCCAGAATAGCTTAGTTTTCTGACAGTGAAAATACTATAAAATCGGCGTTACTTAACCTTTGCAGAATGAACCAAATTCAGATATATAATTTGTATTGTTAATGTCGTGGTAACTCCGGTCAGGACTTCGAAGAGGTAGCTCACCATCCGTGAACAGGTCTGAGTATTGCTGGTGGGACTTATTCTGCCCAAAAGTCCGACGTAAAATATACCAAGCGAACTTAACGTAGCTCACCAGTTGTACATAGACTGGATTATGATTACACCGATCGAGACTTTAGTAAGGTAGCTCACCATCAGTGAACAGGTCTGGATATTGCTGGGTGGGACTTATTCTGCCCAAGTCTGACGTAGGATAAACCAAGTGAACTTACCTCGTTCACCAGCTGTACAGTCTGGGTATCGCCACTAGGACTAAATACGTCCAAAAGCCAAAGAAGAATTTAATATTAGTAGAATTCAGTTCACTGTCTGCATTGATCTAAAACAACACAATTTATTATAATAATTTTAACATCAAGATCAAACCCAACCATTCCTTCAATTTAGGTAAATATTCAAAACCTTATAAAAATAGCCCTTAGTAATTACTGGTTATTTCAAATGTACAAATATATAGTATTGAGATCAAATAATCCAATATCGTGAATTACACTGAAACTACGACAATTCCGTATCCGGACTTTCTAGCTTACAAACTTCTCAAAGGGCACTGAATCGATTCACGGTTTTTGTATTTAAATCACATTAGTCTACAGCTGATAATAATGTGTTTGAATCAAATATTTTGAGATTTTTTAGCCGATCATTTTCAATTTGTTATTTTTCACGACCTGACCTGCCAACGAAAAGTCCAGTCCCATATTTCTTTTTGACATCTACCAACTTAGTACTATTTCTCTACAGCTGTCTAGTAATGAGTTTTGAATATAATGACTAATAAGATTTTAATGTTTGTTTGAAAGCACTACTGATGTGTTTTAGAAATCTTAAACGCCCCAATAATAAATGTTCAAAGGCCTCCTAAACTATGTTTGTGAATAGAACGAAACTAGGCGTAGGCTGTTTCGTTACAAGCTCTTTTCTTCTTGACGTGTGCTTTCCAGCGAAGCTTTGCGTCTAGACACGCAAGTGATATCTATGATGTTGCATGCGTACATAGGCTACGGTAACCGCTGACCATCAAGTGGGCCGTACGCTTTGTTGCCACTTTAGTGGTATAAAATATGGATTCAAATTGGTTTATGTACGGCTTATTTAACTTCTTACCTACTTACTTTTTTTCTTACTTATACAATTAAGAAAACTGTGAATCCTAGATTAAGATAAATAAAAATTAAATAAAAAAAAAACCTCTGAGGACATAATTATAAAATTATTCTCAATGTGATTTGCTCCGACTGGGAGAAAGGGACGTGCATCGCAAACTGCAAACATACAGCTAGTAAATGTTTTTTATTACGCTCTTTCCGTGCTTCGGACGGCACGTTAAGCAGTTGGTCCCGGAATTTTTAAAGTTATTAGGACACGACGGAGACCTTCGGGCGGCCTATTAACTCCTAATTAAACAGGTGATATCACCTTTTCTGGTATTCTAGAGTACCTACACTTCCTTAGTACTTTATGCAAGCGCAGAGACCATTAGTAGTTGCGCTCGTTCATAAGTTGATCACACATTCAGTTGACATTTGCCCAGGCGAGGTGATGCCGATACATTGTTGATTAGTGTACTTTGCAGTATTGAGTGTGTTATACTTAACCGAGTTGAGGCGAGGATAAATTCACCGCAAATGCGCCGAGGCGATATATCTGCCACATCCTTAAAAATGCAATACAATTTTTGTTTTTGTAGATTAACATAACTAAGCCACTTTTCAACATGTCGCGTGGCGTAGTACCTATTAATCTGGCCAACGTAGAAAGAAGTATTTTAAGATCTTCGATTCTTAAGATTTTAGATGACAGCTGTCAAACTTCAAATGGCTATATCTCGGAAACTACTCACCCCAGACTAGCCGCGCTAAATAACTAAATGAAAGGTATTTTTAAGTTCTATAATTTTGATGAATAAAACGTCACACGTTGTATATTAATATTTCTTCTGAACTTTATCGATATCGTTAGCTTCTTTTAAAAAAAATATTATTTAAAACTTTGTTTTCATTAAATAAATATTGTTTTTATGAATACATTAAAAGTTAACATCAAACTAACGTTTATCAGTTAGTTAATGGCTTCAACCAAACAAACGAGTTTAAATTAAATAATACTAAAGCAAGGACAAGCAGGAATAAATAGTCTGATAGTCTCGGGGCGATTCAAGTTTTATTTTTCCTCTTGGGGAAAAAGATCGCATTTTTTGAAAAAATAAAAGTGCGATCGGTCACCCTATTGCAAAAACGGTGACAGACTACCCTTTTTTGTGAGATCTGTCACCCTAGGGGGACAAAACAGGGTGAAAGATCCAATAAATTGATGACCTTGGTGGCGCAGTGGGCGAGGGCCCGTTTGGTTGTTTGTGTTGTTTGTTTGTTTCGCGGGTTCGATTCCCGCTGTAGGTTTATTTGTTACTGTCATCTGGTTCCTATAAATAGCACAAACTTCGTTTAGTTTGTGGCTAGATGGCGCTGTGGTAAAATGTCCACCAACATTAATTTATATAAGTAAATTATAAATTACGTACATTTATATAATGTAAACCCACTACTTAGATATCGAGAATAATAGCCCGAGTTTCATTCAATTCAATGAATAAAAAATCATTTATCACTCACGTCACTCAAACACGAAACATCACTCACGAGTCACGACGACACTACTTCAAAAGCATAAAACAAGATATCAAAAGATGTAAAAACTATAGTCTATTTCACTTGAAAATGGTACTGACACATTTCTGTTTTTACTTTTTTGCATAATTTATTTAATTACACAGTAAAAAACAAACATACAACCACGATTTATAAATTTACGAAAATATGGTTTCTTCTTCTTCTTCTTTTGTTTTATGGCCTCTGTGGCTAGTTTGCCACAATTTTGCCAGTGTCAAGTGTATTAGTTTGATTGTCGCATAGCAACGTAAACAAATAAAATTTGTAAAGAAACGATGACTTTTCTTTCAAAATTCTCCTGGAAAGTCTTTGACTAAATTACCGACCAACATTACCCCTCCATTTCAATTACTTACACTTGTGCTAAGTAAACAAGTTAAATTGTATAAACTGCCATCAAATTTACGCAATGAAACTTAAAATAACACGAGAAAAATAATTAAAATGGGAAGACCCATGTCGTTTTGACAAGATAGCCAAAGACAATCAGGTAAAGCTTCCTTAAGTATGTCCAATCGAATGACAATTCCGATCCAAACTCAATTTCAATTTACTGCTGTCAAATGTTTGTACGCTTGAATACAAGTTTGTTTCAATTTGCAATCTAAACTATAAACTATTGACAAAAACCATAAAATACCAAATCTGTCAGCACCCTTCGTTTGTGAAATAGACCAACGAAAGTAATTCTTTATTTTGTGTCAGAAAGTGACACGATGGCAAAGTCCCATACGATTCAAAATATTCATTAAAAAAATGCGACTTAGCCATTAATTTTTTTGATTTATTTTCACAAGATTTGGATAATACTGTACAACATTTGGTCAATATCACATAATGACAGTTAAGTCAAGCCACCCAAAATAACTAATTTAAGTAAAGATAAGTGAAGAAAAAAAGTACACTTTGTACCCTCCCCCTCTCCACTTCTCCAATCGTCAACCGATGTAAATGTTTGTTTGTTTGTTTGTTTGTTTGGCCTTGGTGATCGTCTAGTTCCCTACTTAGTTCCTCTACGTTGTGTCCGCGTAACTCAAATTCTTTTCAGGGTGCAAAGTCTATCTAAATCTACCTATAGAATCCTATCAATACCTACGTAGCTTACCTATACTCAAATACAGCCAAGTGTGAGTCACTAGGCAAAACCTCCTATCTACTATAATTTATTGTATCTGTTATACAGCCAAGTGTGAGTCACTAGGCAAAACCTTCTATCTACTATAATTAATTGTATTGGTTATACAGCCAAGCGTGAGTCACTAGGCAAAACCTCCTATCTACTATAATTTATTGTATCTGTTCTGAGGTACTAAAATTACATTAGATTTCTGTATTTTATCAAATCAATGAAGGATTTATTTATACTCATTTATGTATATTATTTTATAAACGGCTATGGAATGCTTTCCATAGGTCTTCGGTGCCCCGCCCCGCACCAGACAATGGGTTTCGTCTCCTGACTGGGCTAACCCTCTTCCGTATTTGAAATATTTTCCGCAGACATCCATCTATCATGGATGCCCACAATATTTCGGGGAAACAGAATCTAATCTGTGAATTTACAACTTCCAAGTTTTAGTCCGTCTTAGTTAGTCTGCAAGGGATAAGAGGGCTTATTCTTTTAGCAAGTAGATAGGAATAGTCGAAACTATTCATCGCGGGTATCATCCAGTATTCCACACCTTCGAGTGTTACTTGGCACTTAGATGATCCCATTTGGAACCACTTGGTTCGGACGGTCCCTACCTAACTTTCCTATCGGTCCTATTTCTAGATTTTGTACTTCAATTATAAGAATGACCAAGAAGTAAGATTTTGCTAAGTAAATAGAAATTATACCTATTGTACTTAGAAAACCAAGACATTTCCAGTCTAAAGACTTGTCGTAGAATAGTTTTCAGTTCTTGTACGGTAACTTACTAACTATAGGGACTGCTCAGCTTGCCCTTAAGTCTGACTATAGGAAATACCATGATTATTCACAGCAAATAGGTAAAACGTCACAAAGTTAAAAAGTAAGTAAGTATCAATACTTTGAAGTCATTCAAATGTTTTATTAAATTTAATATGTCTGTCTATTCTTATTTAAAATAACTTAACTTATCTATAAGAATGACCCTGAAGTTAGGCTTTGTTAAGTAGATAGATATATACCTTTTTCACCTAGATACCCAAGACATCACCAGTCTAAGACTTGTCGTAGAGTAGCTTTGGGGTCGTGTACAGATCCTTAATAACTACGAACTGCTTCAGCCTTGTTCTAAGTCTGACTATTGGAAATACCATGAATATTCTCAGGTGATAGGTATAATCTTTAAATAAGTTAAAGTTAAATATCTAAGCTTTAAAGTCATTCAAAAGACAAGAAAAGTAACAAAGTTTAATGTCGTAAACAAGGATTAAAGTAGGTACAAAGTAAGTATCTAATTCTCTTCTAACTGTTTTCAACTTACTCCTACCTATGTTCAAGGTGTACCTAGAATACGTCCCTACTAGCTATCTAGATGTGTTATAAACAATCTAAAAGTAGATATCGCTACTTCACATTTACATTAATTGCGTGTGTCTTTCATCGAAGTGCAATGATGAAATATCTAACTAATCTAAGATAGTGTCACGAGGCGTTACTCTCGATTTTGACCTACTCCCTAAAACACCCTAAGGTCTGTCATCACGGACCGGAGTCCAGGGTTGTGAATCAAGACGGGGAATTGCCGCAAAGACTGCCTGAGTTGATTTAGAATATAGATAAACGAATGTGATCCACTTCGACGAATCTCGCCTCCATAGACTAAGTACAACCCAAAGCAGGGAACAATTAGATTGATCCTATGAAAAGGTAAAATCAATCCTGAAAGTCGTTCCAACACATTCAGTCTAATCTTTCAAGGGAGGAAATCTGGTTTTAGTTGTCACAGTGAGTATCCAACCAGACGTTAAACCATGTTAACTTCAAACTCCGTTCACTCACACAAATGAAGTACCAGCTAAATATGATAAACTTTGGTAAGTAAATATTTTTTTTTTTTTTTTTTTTTTATACAACTGAATTGGCAACCAAGCGTACGGCCCACAAGATGGTAAGCGGTTACCGCAGCCTATGGACGCTTGCAATACCAGAGGTATCACTCGCGGGTTGCCAACTTGAGGCTAAGATCGAAAGCCTCATGTGCCAGTAATTTCACCGGAAACCATACCCTTCACACCGGAACACAGCAATGCGAGCATTACTGCTTGGCGGCAGAAATAGGTATGGTGGTAGTCCTTCCCCGGACGAGCTCTATCACAGAGAACTCTACTACTCTTACCATAAAAAGCAGACAATCACTCGCGTGTCGAAAGGAATCTATGGTGAGATAACCCGAAAATAATCGTTTCACGCACGGGCAGCGAAACGTCCTAGCTCGAATTTAAAATAATCGTAATGACCCCGCGTCAGCGCGCGCTTTCCTTTTTATAGGCGAGGGGGAAGGTTACCCCGCAATCTGGAGACATTTTCTGATACAAATCTATCTACTAATCTCGACACTGCTCTGTGATTGGTTCGCAGCCAAACAGAATGGCGCCATATTTAAAATCAGACCAATCACAGACCATTCCATGACTCGCAAACACTTTCAAATATGGAATGCGCTTGTAAAGGTAGCGTTCCGAATTTAGAGATTAACGTTATTATAATGTTCTTACAAAAACGGTCACCGTATTTTTACGTATTTATCTATTTTACTACTCTTATATTTAATTTACTGTTTTTATTTGTGAACGGAACGAAACTAAGCATATTTGGTTCGTTACAACTTGCTACAGTGCCCATTCAAACCCAAAAACATAGTGCTTGCATACTAGGTAGGCCTACAGCTTGGAAGCAGGTTATCTGCGATAGTACCAGCTACCCATGCGCACCCACTCAGAGATCTGATCTATGCACTACAATCTTATTATAATTTTATTTTTGCTTATTTAACATACTTTTACAATATTCTTGGATAGGTACCTCCTTAGACATAGACATAGACATATTTTTATTTGCTATTAAAACACACACATAAAGTACAAACAAAAAGAGAAGAAAATCAGCAGTTCTCGTAACAGCAACAACTGACGCTGTCATGTACTTGTGTGCCACAACAACAAATAGGCGTCGATTCAGCATTGTGCCTTGCCACTAGGAAGAAGCTAGGCGCTGATATTCTGTTGATACCTTTAGCCAATAGACCCTGTGACCCAATAGACCTTACTTTAGATACCAATCTAAATAAAAATAATTAATGCCAAAAACATTAAGTGTTCGTTATCAACGTTTTCTTTTCAACAGTAGATGAAAATTCTAATATCCGAACACCTCTCAAATTGTCTTCAATTTCTTGCAACGTTTTGTCTTTTGTTTCTGGCAAAATTCTAAAAAGAAACACTAAACATAGAGCTAAACATACTCCATATATTGCATATGTGCCATATACTCCAGTGTATAACATAAAAACAGGAGTTAGTTTCAATAATGCTGCATAAAAGCATGTAAATACTAAACCAGATACGAACGAACCTAAGCCTCTATGTTCCAGTGGAAGTATCTCTCCTATCAATGCAAAAGATACAGGAACGACTCCTACGTTCACAACGAAACACAGAAAAACAAGAGTCAATGCTGTCAACCAAAGTATTTCATCAGGGAACTTAAAAACTTTATCTAAATATACAAGCAAACTTACAGTTAACATTAATAAAACTGAAAATGCTCCAAATGAGAAGAGTAAAGTTCTACGGTTGAAATACCTTATAACTAATGTTGAAGATGAAAGAGCAGCTACAGTTAATAAATCTGCGCCCAGAGTAAAATAAATAGCTGAAGTCTTATTATCTAACAATTTTGTTAAAATCTCACTAGCGTAAGCTACAAAATAATAACGACCACAGAGATCTAAAGCTAACGTCAAGACGGATACAATTAACAAAGCTTTTTGAAAATCTTTTGTAAGAACTGTGCTGACCATCTTGCGTACACTTGTCCTGTTATTTCTTTCGGATTTCTCATATTGCGATTCCATCAAACGTTTCAAATGTTTCTGACTTTCTTCGCTGTTACCGTTTAGCCATTTGAAAGACGTTTCACAATCTACAAATCTGCCTTTCAGTGCTAAATACGATGGACTTTCAGGCCAGAACAGTGTCAGCAGTATTCCGAAGGTAGGCAATGCACTTGCAAAGAGTGATATCTCTCTCCAGGTCCAAAATAGCCCCATTGCGTGACAACAGAGGCTTCCAAAAGCTATAGCTACTTTCTTGAGGGTTATGAAGTACCCCCTTCTGCTGGGATGGACGTACTCACTGACGATGATGGTGTTGATGTAGATCCCTCCAATACTGATACCTTGTATTATTCTGGCAGCGTAAAGAGCAGTGATGTTTTCGGCGAGAGGGAAGATTATCCAGCCAATGAGGTGACTGATGTTGATAGCGATATGGGCTGCTTTCCTCCCGTATATTGGTAGGATTGGAGATAATATGAACGTACCGATGATTCCACCGATGCCACTACTTGCAGCTGAAATAAACGTCGCTTTAGTTGGAGGTACTCTTATGTGACATAACATTATTTACAAATATATAAACAAATAAATAATGCTGGACAATCCACACAGCATCATCTAGCCCCAAGGTAAGTTGCTGTTAAACAGAGCTGTATTATGGGTACTAGATGACTGATATATACTTAATACAATACAATACATAGATAGATATTTAGAAAATCTTTAAAAATTATATATAGAAAATCTCAGAACACCCGGAACAAATATTTGTAAATCGTACAAATATTTTACCCGAGGCGGGAATCGAACCCACAACCTCCGCGTCGCAGGCGGACCTTCCCCCCTTTGCGCCACATCGGTCGTCAAATCATAAAAACATGACAGTAATTCATTCACATCAAAGACATCATCGCGTTACAAACTCTCTAGCTTGGAAAATAATTAAAGCAGGAAGTGAGTGCCATTTTATCAGGTATTAGATCATCTAATTGACCTAATTGTAGAAGTGGATGAATAGTTTTTTTTTTTTTATTGGACAATCCACACAGCATCTTCTAAATCACAGTGATCATAAAATGAAGCGGTAGACCACGTAGAAGGTGGCGCGATGAGATGGACACAATCATTTGATAAAACATGGCAAATAACTGACCATCAGGATCGCAAATCCTGGAGGAATGGAGGAGAGGCCTCTCTAACACTGGCATCCTACTTAACAGTAACAGCTAACAGTAACAGACCCCTGAAAACAAAGACTCTCCAAATTGAGGATATTTAAGAGTATCTTGCGGCACGTTGCAGCTGTGACCAGCGACCCGTCTCGGCTTCGCACGGGTGCTTGTAGTTTTTATCTATTGATAAAAACCGCATCAAAATCCATTGCGTAGATTAAAAGATCTAAGCATATATTATAGAGTCTTTTATTATCAACCTGATAAAATCGAATAGGTTTGACACCAAAAAATACAGGTACCCACATATATTTTTCTATGTGAGGAACCTATTCCTTTAATTTGTCAGGTTGAAAATAAAATGCCCTATAACATACTTATAGAAGGACTGAGACGGCGGGAAACGACCTTGTTTTATAACTATGTAAAGATATAACATAGAGATTACTTATCCAAGAAGCGTGGTCTCTCGTTGTCTTGATGTCAGTGCTGTTCTCCGAGGTGATAGCAGGGCTCAGCACAGCTGGAAACGCGAGCATATACCCCACGGTAATGGAGGTTAGGATCCCGGTGAACAAAATGTAACACTGAAAGAATAAAATAAATAAAAAAACTTTAGAAATAATACATTTTTAGAAATAAACAAAAACAGACGACAATCTAAAAAAAATGTTTCGGCAGATCGTGTAGACACGAGGCGAAGTAGTTATTGATACGTTTTTTTATGATTTACAAAAGTACTGACCCAATTTTTCGTTTTTTTTCGATGTGGTCGCAGGTCCGCCTGCGACGCGGAGGTTTCGGGTTCGATTCCCGCATCGGGTCAAATGTTTGTACGATCTATAAAATATATTTTTCCCGGGTGTTCTGTATATATTCTATATTTATAATATAATAAAAAATATCTATCAATGTATTGTATTGTATGAAGTATAATATATCAGTCATCTAGTACCCATAATACAGCTCTGTTTAACAGCAGCTTTCCTTGGGCTAGCTAGATGATGCTGTGTGAATTGTCCAGCATTATTTATTATTTATTTATTTATTTTTTCAAATTTCGATAAAATTTATATTAGACCACCTCTGAAGTATTATTAAAATCTCGTATCAACAAAATCATAACAAACATAAGAAAAAAATTGAGACAGTCGAATTAATAAACTTCTTTGGAAATTAGTAAAAATATCCCTAAGCTGCGTTTAAAATGGTGAGAAATAGTTTGCGAGAATTGCTTGGAGATAAATTGCAGGCGATACGGGTAAAGTTTCCCACACGCAAGTGTATCGCTAGGCGATTATAGCTTTTTGTTGCTTTTGAGCTATAAAAAAAGTGTTTTTTTACTATATTTAACAAATTAGATTAGATATGCAATGTACCTTAATTAAATGTTTGAAGTTAATGACTGAAGCTTATAGTTTGTGATACATATGTAATTAAAGAATCATTTATGCTTTTTTTTATGTCAGCAAGTGGCACTGGCTGTACTGCGCTTATCACCCCTTCTACGTAGGTAGGTACGGAAGAAAGAAACCGCTGCCGAATCGCTGTATACCAGTCATCAACGTGTTGTTAATACGGCTCCGGGCGACTACGGTTCAAATTCGGCTTTTTTTTTAATAGCAATTTTTTTTTTTTTCTGTGTTCATCTGCGATCAGTCGTCAGACTATGAGCAGGTTTGGTGTAGGCAGTGTGACTTGTAGAAGATTTGCTCCAGTGAACATTTCTCCATTTGTTCAGTAATCATGTTCCATTTTCCATGATGTGATGTAAAATAGAAAAATATGTCAATAAAAATTGGCATTTTGTAAACGTTTGTTACTTTGGTCGCATCTAAACGTATACAGGGTCATTCATTATCAAGCTGACAAACTTAAGGGATAGGTTCCACACATAAAAAAAAATATATGTACCTATAATAATTTTTTTATGTATATTTTATCTTAAAAATCCCAAGAACACAAAAAAAAATCTTTAGAAAAAAAAAATACATTTTTTTTTATGTGTGAAACCGAAACCTGTCCCTTAAGTTTGTCAGGTTGATAATGAATGACCTTATATAAGTATACAGGCTGTATAGCACTACGGTACAAGCAACCGTGCATCTTCCTGAGTCAGCAATACTGCGCTGCGCGTGCGCCCCAGATTTAAACATACAATATTGTATTTTATACAAATTATTAGCAATCAAATCAGTCCGCATTCAGTCATCAAGATGGCGCGTTCTCGCTATCATCATTATCATTTAACAATACAGTTCACTCATCAATCAATCAATCAATCGGAGCGCTTGTGACGTAGCTGGGTAAGTTGTTCTTAACAGATCAATGAAGTTAAGCACTGTTCCGCGGGGTCATCATTTAGATGGGTGACCGCCAGTGGCAATTACAACTGAGCGCTCCCGTGCTTCGGAGGGCATGATAAGCAGTCGGTCCCGGCTTTTTCAAAGTTGTTAGGCCATGACTGAGGCCTTCGGGCGGCCTAGAAACTCTGTCACCAGAGTTGGCCACTGACTCATACGAACGAACGAACGAACGAACTTATCAATCGTTTGTTTATTTATAATTTCCTTATTACCACAATACAAATTACCTTATCATTTAGCATTCTAGCATACCGTACAAGCACTATGATGTGATGTGGATGGATGGATGAATGAATGATTGAATAAATGAATGAATGAATATAAAAACATTTTTTTTTATTTAAGTATGAATGAATGAATGAAAAATACTTTATTGTTACACCGAAAATAGATGAAGTGAACTTTTATTGCACTGAACAATGGTTGGCAGTGTAATGAGAGTTAAAATAATGATATATTTTATAAATAGAATAGAATAGAAAAATAATTATTTAACGCCACACAATAAACATAAAAATAAAAATAACAATACAAATTAAAACTAAACTATTGTGACGACTATTGTAAACTTGCAGCCACTCAGCATGTGCTGCAGAAAAAAATAATAAAAATCACTCACTTGTCTCCAAAAATATGTATCACTCATTATAATCTAATATTGTTATCTGGGTTAATCACGTCCGAGCTCTTAAACAGCTAAGAGACATCTAAATAATAAAGCCTTGATTAGTAATACAGATGAAGATTACCTACAAGTTGTTAATTAGAATTAAGATTCAGATTATATCGAATTTGCAATACCGGTTCTTGATGGTAGTAGCACCATATAATTTAAACCTAGATTTACCAGATCCCTAAAAAACACTATGATGTCACGGCATGTTTGACCTGAGGTGCATCAAGAGTGGGTTCGATTCTTGGTGCGGAATAAAATGTTTGATAGGGATTTATTTTCTCATTGTGCAAACATTTCTCATTTTATTATAAGTGTTTATTTATTTATTTGTATATACCACCAACGAACGATACACATTCATAATTCACAGACGGTAGTCAGTTCAGCTCTCTCAATTAGAGATTCCAAAGAGATTCCAAATCCTGCAAAAAATATGTAAACTGTTTTGAACTAAAACTAAACTTAAGTAGTAAGTATTGTACTAAATACCTTGTTGTGTAGATATTTAGTACAATACTACACAAGAAGGTATGGTTATTGTATTAAAAAAAATATCTATTAAGTGTAGATCTATTTTTTTATGTATTTGTAATTGGTATGAACGCTTTTCTTTCAACAATCGAATTAAACTCTATTTTCTGAACACTTCTTAAATTATCTTCAATTTCTTGCAACGTTTTGTCTTTTGTTTCTGGCAAAATTTTAAAAAGAAACACTAAACATAGAGCTAAACATGTTCCATATATTGCATAAGTGCCATGTAGTCCAAGATAGATAATCAAAACAGGAGTTAATTTCAATAAAACTGCATAAAAACATGTAAATACTAAACCAGAAACAAATGAACCTAAGCCTCTATGTTCCAGTGGAAGTATCTCTCCTATCAATGCAAAAGATACCGGTACAACTCCTACGTTTACAACAAAACACAGAAATACAATAGTAAAAGCTGTCAACCAAAGTATTTCAGTAGGAAATTTGTAAATTGTGTTTAAATATACAAGCAAACTTACAGTCAACATGAGTAAAACTGTAAAGGCTCCAAAATTAAAAAGTATGGTTCTTCGGTTGAAGCATCTTATAACAAATGTAGAAGATGAAAGAGCAGCTATAGTTAGTAAATCTGCGCCCAGAGTAAAATTTATAGCTGAAGTCTTATTATCTAATAATTTCGTCAAAATCTCAGTAGCGTAGGCTACAAAATAGTACCTTCCGCAGAGATCTAGAGCTAACGTTAAAACAATCACTATCAACAAAGGTTTCTGGAAATCTTTTGTGAGAAATGTTTGTACGTTCTTGAGCAAGCTTGACCTGTTTGTGTTTGCATTTCTTTCGGGCTTCGCTATTTGCGTTTCAATTAACTGTTTCAAATGTTTCTGACTTTCTTCGCTGTTTCCGTGGAGCCATTTAAAAGATTTTTCACACTCCTCAAATTTGCCATTCAGTGCTAAATGCGGCGGGCTTTCAGGCCAGAACAGTGTCAGAATTATTGCGGAGATAGGTAATGCCAGAGCAAAGAGAGATATCTCTCTCCAAGTCCAAAATGGCCCCATAGAGTGGCAACTGAGGCTCCCAACAGCTATGGCTATTTTTTTGAGGGTTGTAAAATATCCCCTTCTGCTGGGATGGACGTATTCACTGACGATGATGGCGTTGATGTAGATTCCCCCAATACTGAATCCTTGTATGATTCTGGCAACGTACAGGGCTGTGATATTTTTTGCAAGGGCAAAAACTATCCATCCAATGAGGTGAAAGATATTGATAACGATATTAACAGCTTTCCTTCCGTAAATTGGTATGATAGGGGATAGTATAAATGCGCCGATGAAACCACCAATGCCATTACTTGCAGCTGAAATGAAGTGTTCATTCATTGAGGAACCGGTTATGGAAATACAAGTAGGCAGGCTATCTAAATATAACTATGTGTACAAAATCGTACATTTGAGTCAAATATGCAACGTTATAAAAGGGGTATAGGCATACATAGGTACTGATTAAAATCACACCAGGCAAAATCATTCACAAAATACCAGCGGCACTAAATGGTTTTCATCGTTAATATTTAAGTAATGATAAAGATACTTACAGATCCACGAAGCGTGGTCGTTTGTGGTTTTGATGTCAGTACTGTTCTGTGAGATAATAGCAGGGTTCAGTACAGCTGGAAATGCAAACATGATCCCACCAGACATGGATGTTACCAGCCCGGTGATCAAGATCAAGCACTGAAAAGAGAAGACATTAAAAAGAAAATAACGCGTTTAAACTGTGAAGAGTCGCCTGGTGATTAGAGATAACAATAATAGTTGAGCAAAAAGACATGTGCCATCCACCAAGCTTAGATTCGCCTGGTTTGTTCGTATGAGTCAGTGGCCAACTCTGTTGATAGAGTTTCTAGGCCGCCCGAAGGCCTCTGTCTAACAACTTTGAAAAGGCCGGGACCGACTGCTTAACGTGCCCTCCGAAGCATGGGAGCGCTCAGTTGAAATTGCCACTGGCGGTCACCCATCCAATCTCTGTTAAGAACAACTTAGCCAGCTACGTCAGCTGGTGAAATGTATGACACAATGTTTGACGACCAATGTGGCGCGGTGGGCGAAGGTCCGCCTGCGACGCAGAGGTTGCGGGTTCGATTCCCGCCTTGGGACAAATATTTGTAGGATCTGCAAATATTTGTTCCGGGTGTTCTGGGTGTTTTCTATGTATAATAAAAAATATCTATCTATGTATTGTATTATTATATATATCAGTCATCTAGTACCCATAATACAGCTCTGTTTAACAGCAGCTTACCTTGGGGCTAGATGATGTTGTGTGGATTGTCCAGCATTATTTATTTATTTATTTAATGTTTGCATGATCTGTAAATATTTGTTTCTGGTTTGGGTGTTTATATGTATTATCAAAAAAAACTGTCAATTAACTTGTTCCTATATTACAAGCTTTGCTTAGTTTGGAGCTAGATGGCGCTATTAAAATATTCGCCCCATATTTATTTATGCTATTTATTATTTATTAATACATTATTTGTTACCTTTATTTAACGCGCTATTTATTATTTATTAATACATTATTTATTACCTTTATTTAACGCGCTATTTATTATTTATTAATATATTATTTATTACCTTTATTTAACGCGAAATTATCTCTAAGAACGGCAGATTTGTCGTATAGCTAGTATAGTCAGTGACCAACTGAGTTAAACACATTTCTAATGCACTTACTTGTCTCCACAAATAAATTGAATCACTCATTTTCTACTCTTTTACTTTCATATAGCAAACACATTCGGACTCGGCTAAAACCACAAAATATATAATTTTTTCATATTATATTCATACTACTAGTTTGGCAGGTATTCTAAAATGGTCAAAACCTGAATACAGGTACAGGTTCTTAACCAGACAGCAAATATTTAAAACATAACATAACCTCATTGACACCAAACAGTCACTAACATATAATTAAACCTACCATTTATATAAATAAATAACGTCTCGAGTTAGCCCTAGTTTACGGTAGTCGCATCCAAAACATTTATCGAGACTGCTTCTTCTTCTTCTTTTGTTTTATGGCCTTTCTGGCTAGTTTGCCACAATTTTGCCAGTGTCAAGTGTAATAGTTTGATTGTCGCATAGCAACGTAAACAAACGAAATTTGGAAAGAAACGATGACTTTTCTTTCAAAATTCTCCTGGAAAGTCTTTGACTAAATTACCAACCAACATTACCCCTCCATTTCAATTACTAACACTTGTGCTAAGTAAACAAGTTAAATTGGATAAACTGCCACCAAATTTATGCAATAAAACTTAAAATAACACGAGAAAAATAATTAAAATGGGAAGACCTATGTCGTTTTGACAAGATAGCCAAAGACAATCCATCTTATCGAGACTGAGTCTCACTCTCGATAAATGTTTTGGATTGACACTCTCCGTGCTTGTCTTTTTTTTTTATGTCAGCAAGTGACAAGACATGTCAAAAAATCAAGGCGCCCACCTGATGTTATTAAGCACCACGCTTGACTATAACAAATGCAGTGCCACCCAAAGCTTAAAGTTTTTAAACGTTTGCGTGGCACTGCACTGCGCTTATCACCCAGATACATTGTTGTTAAATCTCTTTCGCCCAGTAATTTCACTTGCTACAGTGCCCTTCAAACCTAAACACAGTGCAGCTTGCACATTACTGCTTGGAGCCTCCAATTTCGAAAAAAAATAAGAAATTTAGCTTTGAGTTCCTTTCTTTTCTGCAATTAAAATCTAAATTCAATACGAAACTAAAAATAAGATTCAAACATCAACACAAAAAAAGTTAGCTTGTTCATAAAATCTCTGAACTGAAAATCAGCGCTGCCGGCTGCATGCACTACCTATATGAAGCATCCGCTGACCTTTGCCATTATTGAATTAGTTATCCGATGATTTATAATAAACTTTGTACCTACAGTTTCCCATACTGGCAATTATATATTTTTTATAATTATTTTTTTAGAGTAGTAGAGTTCTTTGTGATAGAGCTCGTCCGGGGAAGGACTACCACCATACCTATTTCTGCCGCCAAACAGTAATCCTCGCATTGCTGTGTTCCAGTGCAAAGGGTATGGTTTCCGGTGAAATTACTAGCACATGAGGCTTTCGATCTTAGCCTCAAGGTGGCAACCCGCGAGTGATACCTCTGGTATTGCAAGCGTCCATAGGCTGCGGTAACCGCTTACCATCTTGTGGGCCGTACGCTTGGTTACCTAGTAAACAAACGAACCAAACACAATTTGAAACCTTATATAGATTTGAGTGGTTTTAAATGAGTGATGATGATACAATTAATGTAACTATGACTCTTGTTAAAATTATTACAAAAATAAGAGTCATACATTTATTTTTTTTCCGGTTCAAAGGGTATGGTTTCCGGTGAAATTACAGGCACATGAGACTTTCCATCTAACGTCTCAGGGTGGTAACATGCCAGTAATATCTATGATGTTGCATGCGTACATAGGCTACGGTAACCGCTGGCCAAGTGGGCTGTACGCTTGGTTACCACTTTAGTAGTAAAAAAAAAACCGAATCTGAAATATTACTAATTTAACTCGCCCTAGCTTAGAGACTCAATTACTCTCGCTAGAGAGTGGGCCAAGGCTGTTAATGACAAAGTAGGTCTCTTCTAATTTATAAGATGGGTATGTCCGAAAAGGTTTTTAGGGTTCCGTACTCTGAAAAATAGGGCATAGGTCCCTTTAGCCATGAACAAAAGTGTTCAATATCTACATACTACATACATACATACATACATGTAGTTGTTCTATAACCTGACGCCACCTACATCTTCTGCAATAGTCGTAAATGCCAGTGATGGCACAGAAAAAAAACGCAAGTGGTGGAAAGCTAAGTTGGAAGATGGGAATAAGTCATACTTAGAAACTTTTTGACCGACAGTCACTAACGGACAAAAAGTCTCAGTAGTCCGAGGATTTAAATCACCGAACTACTGAGCCGACAAAGTCTCATCAGTCCGATCATCGGACAAACTAACCGGACTACTGATACTAGCCCCTAAAATGGGATAGTGAACTGTTGTCTATCCTGTATGATCCTGAATATACAGGATCTACTAAAGAGACTAATTAAAGCGTAATTGTTTATGAATAAATCAGTCTTTCAGTCAGTTCACGTAACAGTCGTTTTATTTTAGGTTAGGAGCCTAGCGTACAACATTTTCAGTCATGTAAACATTTAATCGGAATGATCACCAATATTATGTGTGGATGACAGTAAGTGTTTTTTTTTTATTATTTTCCTGTCAGGACAATCAAGGCGCGCGCCCACCTGATGTTAAGCATCACGCCTGACTATTACAGATTTATTTATTACTTACCTGTTTTACGTCTAACTATTAAAACAGCAGCTGAAACTCAAAAAGGGAAGTAACGAAATAATATATTTTACGGTTAAGGTTTTTGCGGCTAAGAATAATCTAGCTGAGTCTATCTTCTGGAGCGCTCGTGACGTAGTGGCTAAGTTACTATTTGGATGGGTGACCGCTAGTAACAATTTCAACTGTGCTTCCGAGGGCACAGTAAGCATTCGGTCCCGCCTTTTTCAACGTCGTTAGGCCAGAGGACTTCGAGCCGCCTAAAACTCTGTCACCAGAGTTGGTCACTGACTCACACTTACTTTTAGCACGGAACCATCAAAGCACGAGTCTCTCGCACTTGGCTGTTTTTATTTATAATGAAGGCCAACCTTAAACGTTAATTTAGTTATAAACTGGTTTGTAATTAAGTAAGTCATTATCATCATCATCATTGGCCTCTACGTGTATTCCAGACAGTTTTAAACAGTGTCGGTATTGAGATTACACTTTATCTGGTGGCTAAACAAACTGATACGGGAGCGGACAGTCATCCTTTTTTTCCTTATGTCAGCAAGTGACATGACAA
Organism: Colostygia pectinataria; assembly: GCA_951394395.1. Classification (NCBI taxonomy): domain Eukaryota; kingdom Metazoa; phylum Arthropoda; class Insecta; order Lepidoptera; family Geometridae; genus Colostygia; species Colostygia pectinataria. The sequence continues at coordinate 6,662,000 of OX596372.1, read as the reverse complement.
TCAAGACGCCCGCCTGATGTTAAGCACCACGCCTGACTATAACAGATGCAGTGCCACCCAAAGCTTAAAGTTTTCAAGTGTTTGCGTGGCACTGCACTGCGCTTATCACCCCAAAACATTGTTGTTAAGTCTTTTTCGCCCAGTAATTTCACTTGCTACAGTGCCCTTCAAACCTAAACACAGTAATGCTAGCACACTACTGCTTGGAGGTAGAATATCTGACACTGCGGTGGTACCCACCAAGACGGACTCTTGCTGAAGAGTCCTACCACCAGGTAAGACTCTTCAGCAAGCACTTCAGCACCTGTAGACACTTTTAAAAAAAGCTTTGGACGAATGAGCTCCAACTTCACTCGGCATCCATAACAATAGCAAGGTTCATGTCAAAAAAGCGATAAGAACCCAGCCGGTGTTGTTGCTAGTTCTTTTACGGCATGGGCGCACATTGGAACTGATGTAAATTTTCCTAGCTTGTAAGACGTTTCAAAGTGATCCTTGTGATTCTACTGAAATAAATAATTTTAGATTTGATTTGATTTGATAAAGATTTTTTTTATATACTACTGAAGTGGCAACCAAGCGTACGACCCACAAGATGGTAAGCGGTTACCGCAGCCTATGGACGCTTGCAATACCAGTGGTATCACTCGCGGGTTGCCACCTTGAGGCTAAGATCGAAAGCCTCATGTGCCAGTAATTTCACCGGAAACCATACCCTTCGCACCGGAACACAGCAATGCGAGCATTACTGCTTGGCGGAAAAAATAGGTATGGTGGTAGTCCTTCCCCGGACGAGCTCTATCACAGAGAACTCTACTGTATTGACCCTCTCTAGTGTATTGACCCCTAGGATTCCCTGTGCCGTAGGTATCAAAATGACAAGTACCATGGCATCAACGCGGTAAAAACTGCCTACATTTTACAAAATTCAATGATCTTTTTTCTCGTGAATCCATTTTGTCTGCGCGATACGAACTCGGAACAACGGAGAAGCCTGTGTAATTTCCAATTTAAACTTCATACGTTTTATAGGGATTGTTTCTACCTCGATTTTTTTATTCTTACCAATCAGAGTGATCACGTTCAATGTAGTTTCCCACAGTTGATGGAGGCCTTCAAGCGGCGCAATAACTTAACAACAATAAATAAATAATAATAAATAATGCTGAACAATCCACACAACATCATCTAGCCCCAAGGTAAGCTGCTGTTAAACAGAGCTGTATTATGAGTACTAGATGACTGATATATACTTAATACAATACAATACATAGATAGATATTTTTTTATTATATATAGAAAATACCCAGAACACCCGAAACAAATATTTGTAGATCGTACAAACATTTGACACGAGGCGGGAATCGAACCCGCAACCTCCGCGTCGCAGGCGTAGCCCGCTGCGCCACATCGGTCGTCAAACGTCGTCAAACAATAAATCTGGTGGCTGACACCAGAGTTGGCCACAGACTCACACGAATTTTTACTTTTATGAGTGCTCACATTTAGAATAGTCTCATTGAATAAAATCACAAGGATCACTTTGAAACGTCTTAGTACACAAGGTCCAGATTACAACAGGTTTGTTAGTCATGCACTTCAGTTTGCATTATCTTCAGCAATGCAAGCAACTGCTTAGCAGAACTACGTATACTAAAGATTATAATATCCCAAAAAATATGTTGCCTCAAGCGGGATTTGAACCCGCAACCACCGCTTGATACGCGGGCGCTCTACCAAATGAGCTATCGAGACATATCTCGCTTGGACGAAATAATCATTGGGATGTCTTCGGCTCGAATCGCTCAACCAACAGGGAAACGTTGCAGTTATCCAAGCCTGTTCAATGACTAAAGTTAATTTAGTTCATTGTATATATGTATAAAAGTATGACATTAATGTGAAAAGCATGCATGTGATTAGACATAAATAAGTACTTAATAATTAATTAACTTTATTATTGTAATCACAAAATGACATATCTAAGTGCATGTACCATGTCGAAAGATAAATAAATGAAATGAAATGAAATGAAATTGATGAGAGGTGTCGCATTGCTTATTCAATTGGTTATTTTGCAACGTTCACGAAAATTTTTGGGATATCTTTAGTATTCCCCTAGTTAACACTTTATAAAAACAAAAATAACCAAGAACTACGTATGCTAGTAGCTCTATCACAAGGAGCTCTGCTATTACCTTATGGTGCTACCCACGGCGGCAGTACCTACTGTGTACATCTGTATAGATCTCGATAGAGGCAGATAGGTAATAGAGCTGGGTAACTTTAAGTTTAATTGATAGATTCAGGCGTTACTTTGCGAAAATCCATTATAAGATAAAAAAAACAGATGAAAAATCTCTTGTACTATTCAGCCAAAGAACTTTGGCTCCAGCGCTCGACCGAGCAACACATCTGCCGGAGAACAAGTCGATGGTCCTGATGATGTCCCGTGGATGAAACACGTGTCAATATTTTCCTTTTGAGGTTAACTGTGTTAACTGTGTGACCTCATTAGTTAAAAAGTTAAGCGGAGTATTACTAGAGATTTTTCATTTATTTTTATACTTTATATAATAAAGTTTTTAAATCGAAATGATTTCTTTAGTAGTTTGGGTCTAAATAGGCCCCAAAAAACATCAACTCAAGTATTCAGGTCAAGTGCTCTTAATAACTGTAGCGGTTTTATTTCCAAACCGAACGGGATCCACTTAATCCAGGAAGATGTCAGGGTCTGGACGGGAAAACGGTTACGTAAAAAATCTACTTCCCATTCGCAAAACGTTTGTTTTGCTTGGCCTCTTGTGCAAAATACTCCATTCGCAAAACATCATATCCTTGCAAAATGTCCCTTTTGTGAATGCCCCTATTGCTGAACGTCAGTGGCGCTGTGAGGCAGCGCTCGGTAAGTAAGTTCGTATGAGTCAGTGGCCAACTCTGCTGACAGAGTTTCTAGGCCGCCAGAGGCCTAACAAGCGCTCGGTTAATTTCTTCCATCAGCGCAACGCAGTAATGCTCGCATTGCTGTGTTCCGTTTCGAAGGGTTTGGTTTCCGATTAAATTACTTGCACATGAGAAATGGGATATCTAAACTTTTTGAGACTTTTTGTTCACAAATCCCCTGCCGCAGCTAAATTAGATTGATTTCCGAACCAAGCCCGTCTCAGGATGGCAACGCGTACCTTGTGGTAGAGGCTTGCAACACCAGAGGCGGCGGAACCAACCATCAGATGGGCCGTATTGCCGTATGTTTAGAGATAAATAAAAGAAAATGTCTTTGACCGTATGGTTGTATAAAGGTACAAGTTCGTAGCTGACTGCACGGAACAGCTGCAGACAATGTGTCGCCGCGTTAAAATACCACCATTCCAGTCAGGTGATGTTGAACTGATAGCTAGGCGATATATTTGCCATACTCTAAGGTCCAGTTTCGGTCCAGTCACCCATAGCTCCAGTACAGTGCCACTTGGATCCGAATAGCTCTCATTACGTCGTTTAGGAAGCTGCATTTTTAAAGTTTCCTAGAAGCTTTGCCGATGCCAAATGAGTTGTAATAAATTGAAAAGGATTAGTCTTGAGGTAGGGCGATTGCGTAAGGCTGCTGACACACATGCTTATTGCTAGCACGAAAGCACGTTTTTGGCAAGTGTGTCAAAGCATTGCTAGTAAATAAACATCCCGTCATTTTTCATGCTTATTGATTGACAATATGCCATGAAAGTAATAAGTACTACCGATAGCTTATAAATTCTTTGCTAGATGCTTATTGATGATATAAGAAAGGAGAAAGAAAATACATTTATTCTGGACACACAAACACAATAATTATACACATCTAAATTATACTAAGTTACCAGTAGTAGATACAGAAGGGCCTTATTTATAGATAACCAACCATACTTTCAACCTCTGATAGTTACCATTCTTCTTTTTCTTTTATGGACTCTGTGGCTAGTTTGCCACAATTTTGCCAGTGTCAAGTGTTTGATTGTCGCTTAGCAACGTAAACAAACGAAATTTGGAAAGAAAGGGTGACTTTTCTTTCAAAATTATCTTGGAAGGTCTTTGACTAAATTGCCAACCAACATTACCTCTCCATTTTAATTACTTACACTTGTGCTAAGTAAACAAGTTAAATTAGATAAACTGCCACCAAATTTACGCAATAAAACTTAAAAAAACACGAGAAAAATAATTAAAACGGGAGGACCCATGTCGTTTTGACAAGATAGCCAAAGACAATCTGATAGTTACCATTTTACTGCGTCTTTCAAACCTGTCATCATCCTCGTTCATTGACGCAAGAATTACCGAAAGACAATACTAAGCAAGCCGATAAAATGACAGTTTTAATGAATAAGGACATAAGAAGATAGATAGGCCGGTTGTTAGAGGTGCCAAATTAGTCCGCGCTTACCTATGTGAGCCAGAAATGGTTCCATTTCAGCTCAAATGCCGCTCCATGTAGATGTAGCGGCGCTGGTTTTCAAATGGAACCGTCTAACCTCACGATCGTAGAAATAGGTACAAAGAGAAAGTAAACGAAAACATATAAAAAAGAGTGTTTAAATCATTTAATAAATGTAGTTGTTAAAATGCGACCAGAACCTTCAGAAAAAAAAACAAAAATAATATTAAGATGGTGTTTATGTATGTAATGGGTACGGCTGCAACTGGGCCAGCCATAATTTCGCCTGATACAAATAAATAAATAAATAAATAAAATCTGTTTATTTCGAGTAACTTGTAGACTCATAGAAGTAGGTTAAATATTTGTATAGACAGGCTACAAAATGGCTATCATCGACACAGCCAACCAGCCAACTATTTTGTGATTTGTGATCGTACTTTTTATTGTCTTCTGTGAGCTTAACATTGGACTAAATCACAGAAATGTAAATAATTCCGAATTCTATGGACTAAATGCATCTTTATTGTTGGTGTTCTCCTCCCACTATTAGGTGAGATGGTATTTTGGGTTCGATAATTTTTGCTTTGCCAGGAGTTCTTTTTTGAGTGTATTTTTAAATGTGATTATTGTTTTCAGATTTATGAGATAATGAGCATGCATGATTATGAGTAGGTATGCATGCCGACAATGACAAATCAACTGTCGTCTGATTTCGAGCATGTTTACCTACAGCTGATATTACACTCCGATGACGACCAATGTGGCGCAGCGGGCGTAGGTCCGTCTGCGACGCGGAGGTTGCGGGTTCTATTCCCGCCTCGGGTCAAATGTTTGTACTATCTACAAATATTTGTACCGGGTGTTCTGGGTATTTTCTATATATAATAACAAATATCTATCTATGTATTGTATTGTATGATTATCAGTCATCTAGTACCCATAATACACCTCTGTTTAACAGCAGCTTGGGGCTAGATGATGCTGTGTGGATTGTCCAGCAATATTTATTATTTATTTATTTACTCAGAGTTGGCAGTAGTTGGCATTTTAACTTTAAGTATACCTTAGGTAGGTATAAAGTGCGATTTACATTGGGTCAGTGACTGACTCCAAATAAAGTTAGTGCTGACTTTGAGAACTGACTTTCTCTGTTTACAAAGGGTTGAATTTGGCGCTAATTGTCCAAAATACCGATCGCGTTCAAGAGTAACGAAGGTTTGCTGATATTTTTAAACTTTAAAGAGGTAATAGATGGCTGAAAGTTAGCACGCAGGCGCAGACACAAATAAAGCAAGGGTTCGACTAACTAGCTGTCAAAGTTAGTAACAATTTTAAATTGAAACGGGCGTGCGAGTGAGAACAATATTCTGAATTTTTTACCCGTCTCAATTTGAGTGCTGGCGAGTTTTTTTAGGAAAAAGTGGACTGAAATTGTATTGAGTCTAGCCACAAGCTAAGCAGAGCTTGTGTTATCTATACTAGAAGACTGATATACATAATACAATACAATACATGGATAGATATTTTTTTATTATACATAGAAAATACCCAGAACACCTGGAAAAAGTTAGCAGATCGTACAAACATTTGTTCCAAGGCGGGAATCGAACCCGTAACCTCCTGCGTAGCAGGCGGACCTTCGGCCGCCGCGCCGCATCGGTCGTCTTATTGATTGAAACTGATGATTGATGAAGATGACAACAGACTCAGCCAAATCGATCGCCAAATCGAATTGTTATTACTACATTATCAAATTATTTTCTAAAAGTACTACTTGCAGAAAATTTACTTGAGTAAACCACGCATATCTTTCAAAAAAGGTTCTCAATTCGCAACCGAAGTTGCACAACATAGTTAATAAATTTCTGTGTCAAGTCCCGCCGGAGGAAAAAGTTTAAATTAGACTTTTCGTATTAAAGTACCTACTTATCTTGGAAGTTCGATAGGTTTAAGTACTTACGTGAATTTCGGTGTATTGCCGTAGATTTTTGAGAACCTGCTGTAATGTGCGGCGCAATACGAGGAAATGTTTTTGATATTGTAAAATGGAAGGCGCTACAAACGAAAACTGTTTTTTTAAATGATACCTACACTAGAGCTTTCTTTTGAATTACTCTGTCTATTGTTATAAACCACATTAAAATTCGTTGCGTACTTTCAAATATCTAAGTCTAGGTACAAACCACGACGGGAAGCTACTTTGTTTTTTAACTAGAGAGAACACGACCAGAAGAAAAGAGCTTAACATACTGATCTTCCCTCCCTAACCGTCCACCGACTTCTCGCGAGCTTTAATGTCATCGGTCCACGTAGTGAGGTACTTACAAAAAAATTACAATGTTCTACAGATTTGTAGGATCTAGGATACATTTTTTAGGATTCTAGGGAGCTGTTCTACAGATTTTTTTTAAATAAATGGATAACGATACAATTTGAAGTTAGAATGAAACCTTTCCCGTGGGGCTACTACTTCATTCATAGCGGGCAATTCTATCTCAGTTTGCGATTGCTATTTTTCCAATTGCAGGCACAAGTTGTTATTGGTTTTCAAAACTTTGCGCGTGAAATACAAGTGGACCTAACTATAGACACAGTACAGATATAAGTAACTAGTCCGTATTAAAGAGACAAGGTATGTAGGTAGGTACTAATTAACTAGGTAGTATGTAGACCTACCTAAATGCTACCTAATTGAAGTTGAATTGAAAAGGTACCCTAGTTACCTGTACCTAGGGTACCTTTTCAATTCAACTTCTTGAGATAGGATAGGATTAGGAAGTCTTCAGACTCAGATCTAAGACCACCTAGTATTCTGCAACTTCTGCAAGTCTGCACTCCGTACCTCTTAATTACAGAATATTAGAACAGAAAATTTGTATTACTCAGCAAAGTGATTCTTACAACAGTGGTTATATAAAAAAAAACAAGTCGGTATTATATGAAGCTAGGTACACGTCAACTTTGATTTCGTCGGTTAATAAGGCCATGGTTTCGGCACAACGTAGTTTCGGCTCGGCTCACTATTTGGCCATTTGCACACACACTTTTACCAAAGAACGTCTAACTAAACGTTCTTTGACTTTTACTATTTGGTTGGGGGCTCTACTATTTGGGAAAAATTAAATATTTAATTTTGGAACACTTGCCTGACCTGGCTACTCTCGAGCAGGAGTGATTGGGTCGTAATCGTAACTCATTAGGTAAATTACGCGAACGGACCCAATGCGGGTTGGTGGATGGCACATGTCGGAGATTTTTTTGACATGCCGCCGTTTTCCTCACACAGATTAATGATTAATGCATAGCTACACTCATTCAAAGGAAAACGCCGGAACCGGAACTACACTCATTAACAAACTTTAAGAAAGTTTGTGTTGCCATTGTAATTGTAAATAATTCCGTAACTTCCGCTAACCGTACAAACTAATTATGATCAATAACTAAGTACTTACCTTTATAACAAATAAATAAAATAAGAACACGCCCTATTTATTTAATAAACAGTAAATTTCATAATTTCACAATAGGCAGGTACAAAAAAGCTTTCATAGTACCTACCTATCAACGTACCAACCAGAGCGTAGAGTACCTACAGCAGCCAATGCATTAGCTATAAATGTTGTCACTTGTCAGTTATTCATTAATTTATTAGACACAATAGTCATGTTAGAAAGAAACACAAGACTGCAAACTGGAAAAGTTTCAAAGTTAAAAGTTTATAATTGCCATTTTCAATAAAAAAGTTAACTTGTTAAAATATTAAAACTTAGTACAATAATTTTGGAGTACCTATTTTGTAGATCCGTAAAGTAGTAAGAAATATTAATTTATGTGTTTTGTGTGGAAGAAAAACCTTTCTATAAAACAAAAGTTCAGTTGTGCGTTAGTGGCGCCATCTATCGCGTTTAACCTTTAACTAAACGAAAGCGGAAGATGGCCGTCGCGTGCCGAAACTGCCGAACGAGGCTCCGTTTGTTTACTACGAATAAAAAGTTTTTATACGGTAAATCGTAATTCAATTAATAAAACTAAGTTAAAAAGTAGTTTGATAAGTCTCCATTGTGTATTCCAGTGAGTTAAACAAGTGTTTCAGTTAAAATTTCACATAAAAAGTGCTTCAAGTGTGAGTGTACAACTAGTTTTGAGTTGTGTGTATTTAGGAATGTTGTGAATCCAAGTGGAATAGTGCTTTTGTTGCCGGAGTTTCATTTCGGGACATCTTCGTTTTACTTTCAAGGTAATTCTATCAGTAAACATAATTCCTATAACTTTTTAAAGTTTGTTTATTTTGTTCGCGCATGTTCAGTACAACTTAGTAAAAGTTTTCAACAAACTTTTGTAAGCTCGCAAGTCTGGTTCGACGTTTGTAATTTAGAAAAGATTTTGTAATCAATCTATACATAAAATAACCAAGCAGTAAATAAGTATGTAACAATTACGGAAGTTGACTATGATGTAGGTATGATTGGTATTGAATGAAAAAGTTTCCAAAAACTTGAAAAGCTCCGACTGGCCCTTACGGTAATCATTGAAATGTTACTAACCGTAATATCACAATAACTACTATATTCTGTGGTAGTAATAGCTACAAAGTAACATTCACGTCTCACAGTATTTTGTGTAGACTAAATTGATTGATAACATCTCATCTACCTACCATTAGAATTGATAGAACAGTATTTCTAACATTTCGGTCGTTGAACTCAATGTTCATGTTTATTTATTGAGAATCTATACTCTGATCTATACCTAAATAATATACATAGTATACCATAAGGTTTACCAGAAGAGCATTATTAAAATCTGGTCTTAATAGGGCCTATAAGCAGGCAACTAGGTACCTATTAGATAGATAGATAGATAGATAGATAGATAGATAGATAAACACTTTATTGTACACAAGGATTACATAATAAATTTAAATGTAGCAAGTAGATAGCTATTAGGTAGGTATGTTAGGTCTACTTATTTATTCTGTGGAGTAAGTAAGTTAAATTTAACTGTCACTTGTAATCTAAGGTACCTAACTTCCTGAAACACTGCTTAGTTTTACAAAACTTTGACAACAGAATTATGTAAGTGTAATCCCTTTAAAGTCAAAAAAGGTTTTAGTCCCACCAACTTTGTAATTCACTTAGAGTAAGACCTATTAGGTAGGTACTCTACTATCTATGGTTTTATTGTTATGAAGACTACAACAGAAGGTGCCTAAAGAGACCTTAGCAAACAAACAGCCCGATGGTTAGATGACAATAGTTCTGTATCAAGAGAAACCTAGACGACACACAAGTAAACAACCCAAAATAAAATATAAATTGAGCAAGTACATTTTATGCTGATCAGTGGGTTACTACAAGTCAAACTAGCAACATTAAGATTGTCAAAGACGATAAACCATATCAAAGAAATGTAACTTACAGCAAAAACACAACATTTATTTTTAAAGTCTTAACATTTACTTTTCCATAGAATCTCATACCAACAAACAATATAAAAAAAACACAAAACATTCTATTTTTAAATCTTCATTCAATTTCAGTAATATTCAACAAAACTATTTTTCCATAGAACCTTTAACCACAGAGCAATAGAAAAAAAAACACAAACTTCCATTTTTAAAATCTTTATTTAATTTCTCTGTAACTGAAATTGAACAATTAATTTCCCAGCCAGTTGAACCAGTTACTTGAAATATAGATGTAGGTATTACCAACTGAAGCCAAAATATAATTAATTTATTGTTACTTAATTGTACATGTTAAACAATACTGTTCAATTTATCAACAGTCAACATGCTGAATCATAAATCAGATTCATTTTAAATATTTCATGCAGTAGGTACTTTTTGAAATAAATTCAACATGGTTCAATTATTGACCTTATTTGTAGGACAAACATTCTACATAGTTAATATTGATGAAGTGGTTGAGTGCTTGAATTAAATTCCAATTGCTTCATGCAGTCATCAATTGGATGGGTGACTGCCAGTATATCAAGCTTAGCACTGCTAAGTTAGCACATACACAAAGAGTAGTAGAGTTTATTTTATAAATTTAGTTCTTTGTGATAGAGCTTGTTCGGGGAAGGACTACCACCATACCTATTTCTGCCGCCAATCAGTAATGCTCACATTCCTGTGCTCCGGTTCAAAGGGTGTGGTTTCCGGTGAAATTACAGGCACATGGGACTAGATCTACGCCTCAGGGTCGCAACGCGCAAGTGATATCTCTTATGTCGCAAGCGTACATAGGCTACGGTGAGCGCTTAGCATCTAGTGGGCCATACGCTTGGTTTCCACTTTAGTGGTTAAAAAAAGGCCGTATCAGAGGCCTTCGGGCGGCCTATAGGCGTGTTTTATTTATTTTAGAACAGTAGCTCATTTCTCACTCCTGACCCCGAATCAATTCATGATTTATTGGCCCTAATTTTTCTGTTGATCAGTTACAGATGCCCGAAGATATCCATCCTGCTTCTTTCTCTGTTCCTGACCTTTGCACGATAAAAAGACCCTGGAGACTCCAAACCTTGCATGCAGAACCCTACCCTTGAAAGACCTGGGCTAGTGAAGATCCTGGATATTGTTATGAGACTTGTAAACTGATCTGTAATTTTGACCTTATAAAAAAGAATCCATCTAGGAGTTATATAGGCGGAGCGCGCTCGTGACGTGGCTGGCTAAGTTGTTCTTATCAGATCAACGAAGTTAAGCACTGTTCTGTTCCGCATAGTCATTATTTGTGTGTGGCCAACTCGGGTGACAGAGTTTTTAGGCCGCCCGAAGGCCTCTGTCATGGCCTAACAACTTTGAAAAAGCCGGGACCGACTGCTTAACTCGCCCTCCGAAGCACGGGGCGCTCAGTTGAAATTGCCACTGGAGGTCACCCATTCAAATAGTGACTACGCGGAACAGTGCTTAACTTCTTTGATCTGTTAAGAGCAAATAAAAACCAGCTACGTCACCGTAGGTAAATCCCTATCCTCTAGGTAAGTATCATACAAAATTTAATGAAAAGGACCGCGTGGTAAATTAAGGTTTCATGAAAACAATGAGTACAAAAGCATGTGAATCGTATTGTAGGTGCCAATTATTTTGCACAAATAAAAACATGTCCCAGTAATATTCCAGGCCTTATTCAGGACGTTATTAACTGCACTGAAAATCAGTCATGCATCATCTGCGCCATAGTAAAAAAATAACCAGTAACTCATAACCTGAAGGCCATGACGCATGACGGAGGTCTGCATGCGGGCTGTTAACTCCGTCACCAGAGTTGACTAACTCGAACTTATTTACTTTACCTCTGGTAAGTACGTATTTGTATGCAATCAAATAACCAGGTCAGGTATTAATTTGAATCATAAAGTCGTCTCATCTTTTAAAGACGAATTAAGTTATCATAACTAGTTACATATTAACCAGCATTTGTTAAAAGTTAGTCAAAGTTAAGAGTTTTATTCAATAAAATCACAAGTATATATTGAAACCTCTTGCAAGCTAGTAGCTAAGAAGAATCTGGCAACGATCACGACTGTTCTGCCGCTAAGCAGCAATACAGTTCCTTTTCGAAGGGTATGGTTGCCGGTGTTTACAGGCACAGCACATGAGACTTTGATCTACGTCTCAAGCAACGAGTGATGACTCTGTTGCATTATTATGAAACAGCCAAAATATTTCGAAGCTGCATTACTGATTTCTTTTTACAATGTCAGCACAGTGTTTCGTATTCAGTGTTGCGTCTCAATACATCACCGGCCGACCGATGATTGGTAATTCTTATGCAGAACACGCCGATCGCCATCTTTTTGCTTTAAAAATGGTAAGCGAAGCGATGCACGTTGTTACTATTTGTAATGGTGGTTAAATTATCGATAGTATTGTCTGGAATTTTATCTGCAAGTGATGAGGCGGTAGTTTGCTATCCCGCTTATAAAGTAAAGTAAAGTAAAACATATATTTATTCAATAATATCACACGGATCATTTTGAAACGTCTCACGCCAGTTCCACGCGCCCCAGCCTAGAAGAATCTGGCAACAAACCCGGCTGGGTTCCTAGCTTTTTTTTGATGATCCCTCTTCATCATAAAGCTTCAGTGTGGTGCCAATCGAACAAGGTGAGGCTCATGCCATAAAAGTTCAGTGTCACGTAGCACTAGACTATGCTTGTCACCCCGAGATACTCGTATGGTTAGTAAGTCTCCTTTGTCCAGTAATTTCACTTGCTACAGTGCATTTCAAATCTAAACACATAATGCTTGCACACCTCAGTTACTTTTCTGTGCTACTGCTTGGCGGCAGAATATTTGCTTGCTGGTGCACCAAGATTCCTGGGGTCCTACGGACCAAGGAAGAATCTTGCTGAAGAGTCGTACCACCATATTTGTATAGGCATTGACTAATCCGAAACCACGAAGCGCATACATTTTTCCGATAATTTTCAAGGACTTTGTTTATGTTTTAGCCTACTTATGTATTTAAAGTAGGTTAGGTTTAAAAGTAGTTTTACTCTCAAGGGCGCCAATAATATATTCGATGTTAAATCGTAATTATATCGACCAGTACATCATTACCCACTGTCGTACCTTGTTTATATTTCATAACACTTTATGTAGGTAGGTATAGTTCGCACAGCGGATCTAGGCTTCCGTGAAGTTAGCCGTTTGTGATGCGCAATGACAATTTAGTTTGAAAAAGCTCCATTGCGCATCGAAACGGCTAATTTCACTACGGCCGAGATCCGTTGTGAGACCTATAAGTACCTACCTATGTATTTTTTTGGTTTCGGCCCCAGGGATTTAGGAAGGAGCGACTAATTTATATGAAAACTGAGGGTAAGGAAAACTCAAGACTTATACATTTTACCGATTCCACTAGACCGAGCAGCGCGGTCAGAAATCGGCGCCTGTGTGTTAGAAGCTTACTTTGTACCTACAGTTATTTAGTTAGTAGGTAGAGGTAGGAAAAGTAGGTAGGTATGTTATTATTTATTGAAACAACACACAAACAACATAATTTGTTACCAAACATCTACAGGATGTTTCATTATGAAAGCATTCTAATGTTCCCACTGCTGGGACACTGGCCTACTCTCGAGCGAGAGTGATTGGGTCTTAATCCACCTCGCGGATTCAATGCGGATTGGTGGATGGCACGTCTTTCGAATTTTTAGTTCTTGGACATGCCGGTGTCTTCACGATGTTTTTCTTCACCGTATGAGAGCACTGGCATTATACACATACATTTTTCGTATCGAAAAATCTGTTATTAGGTTTTTAAAAGTTTGATTGTCATGAAAACCTTGAGGCGGCCTATTTATTCCGTCACCAGAGTTGGCCGCTGGCTCTACGGCCTTACTAATAATTTATGACATTTAATTTATGAAAACCAAACATTGTAAAACTTATATTTCAACGTGAAACTGAATGCGAACTTTCACCCTTCATAAAATAACCAGCGTACATCAGAGGAGTCGTGACCAGCCAACGGAATAGCCGTCTGCATTACTTATGTAAGTATGTATTTCTTTAGGCAAAGAGGTCTACGTGGTTACTACTTACTGCAAGTTGCAGATGAAAAATGTCTTCACCTAGATAGGTTTCTAATAGCAACCTGAGTTCGATATTACCGGGTTCAATTTAATTTAATTTATTTATTTAAAATCAGTACGGTCACAGACCCTTTACACTAATTAATTAAGTATAACACAAGCCGATATTTGATTCCCTTTATACGAGGCTAATGATTGCATTGCATGATCTAGCTAGAGAGAGACATTATTTTGTCTCTGGTCTGAGTGTTAGAAAATGTATGGCATTAATTTTTTTATTATTTAAATCTAGGCAGCTTTCTACTAACCACAGCATTGCAGTTCGCTAAAGTCGCAGAATGTATATAACCAAGCAACTTTTTTAATCGATGCTCTAAGTATCTGTATCGCGATTAAATCTGTATTTTTTCTTCATCCGATGGTCCGATCAAATTCGCTCAACCCTGGACACAAAATTTCACGATGCGCTCCACGCGCTCATAATCGTAGTGGCAAAATGTTCAAAAGATTTCTTCTAGGGGGAATAGACCCCTCGGTCATGAGTACCTACAACTAAGGGAGGTATCGCGATTGCTGTGAATTGAATTGAATTGTTTCACTTTCACACTACAGCTGTTGTCGTAGTGTAACTTATAAAGAAACAATGTTGACTGTTGACTATTTCACTCTGAAAATTAAAGGAAAAATGTGAACCACATGGTTATTAAAATTTCAATCGAGTTTCGTATCAATACGAAACTCGATTAAATTAATAACGAAACCTATTATAATATCCACGTTCGAAATTCAAGTCGAGAAAAGATAGTGAAGTTAGCGAAAAAATAACCCTGGTCGTAGAGTTAGGTACTAAAGAAATCTTTATATTAATCTATATAGAGTCTTTTTGACTCTTATTTATTACTTGCTTTAGTCTGAAGTCTGAAGGTTGTTGAAAACTCGGGACGAATACGGCATATCAATTTGTTACAAGATATTTTAACGACAAAATAATACTTACACTACTGCGTATTACTGTTAAGCGTTTTTTATTATGAAAGTTTAACGGTTTATTACTAAAGATTTGTTTGTCATTATAATATCAACACAACAACTCCAGTCCACGCATGCTAACTTCTATCTACCGATTAAAACAAGATTAAAATGACAATTTCATACAACTCCTACTTCAACTTTGGAAGAAGTAATAACCGAAGGAATGAGAGAACTTTTAGTTGGCTGGCACGCAGACGGCTCTAGAATATGTTACAGTACCGTGTTTTTGTTTGAATTTCACTCCAACCTGTCAAGCAGTTTTAGTCGAGTTACGGAACGCACTTTTTTACCAAACTACGAGTAGGGTAGGTTACCATAATTTTAATTTGTTATGTTGGCTAGCATGAACTCCGTAGACAAAAGTATTTTCTACGGAAGTGTGAAGAAAAATAAAGTTTTTTTCCAATTAAAAAAAAAGGTAACGCTTAATTAAAGTTACAGTTTTCTCTAAACAAGTTTTATTTTTTGCTACATTTCCTAAACAACCGTTACATTACGGTACTCATGCTAAGGCCCCGATATGCTATGATGCTAATGATGATGATGTCCTGCAGGTTAATCTGGTACCTACCTACTCATTTTTGAAGTAAGTAGGTATTAATTAATATAATAATAAATTTTAGTATTTAGCCATAGCTACCTATACAGTCAACTTATTTGATTTATAGTAAACCACTAAAGAACCATTTCACACTAAAACCTACCAAAAAAATTTCATTCGCGATGTCATCGCTGTATCTGCTAGAGAGCTATGACGTTTTGATAATGTTTCGTTTGAAAATATTCTAAAGTGGCCTACAAATCTGATTGGTTGGCTGACTGTACACTAAATACTTATTTGCTCACACTTAATTCTGTTTATTTTTAAAAGTTGTATGTTTTCGTTTATTATTATACATTTGCTGTCGCTAAATGTAATTCAAAGTTAGCCTGATAAAGTTCAGTTTTCGTTGCTATCTGTGCTCAAGTGGTCCAGGCTAGTTTGAGCCTCTTCCAAGTTGCGCTAAGTGTTCCGGCGACATCTGTTTTGTGTCAACTTGTATATATTGAAGAGCCGTGCTAGTATACGTGATTAATTAAATTGACGTTTTTGGGTCTGTATAGTACTGTCAGTGGATTTCGGCCGCCGTGAAATTAGCCGTTTCAAACCGCTAACTTTACGACTTATCACAAACGATTTACCGACCCGTTTGTGATAAGCAATGGAGCTTTTCGAACTAAATTGTTTCTGCGCATCACAAACGCCTAAATTCACGACGGCGCCGGCGGCGGCGGGCGGGAGTCCGCTGACGGTAATAGTACACAGGTTTTGTACCTTGCACCTGGTGGTAGGACTCTCCAGCAAGAGTTCGTCTTGGTGGATTAGGTTGAGTACAACAGGGGTACCAACTACGGTACTAGATATTCTACCTCGAAGCAGTAGTGTGCATTATTGTTTTTAGGTATATAAAAGGCATTGTAGCAAGTGAAATTATTGGAGTCTCTTTCGACTTATCAAACTACGTCTCGGGGTGACTAGCGCAGTGCAGTGCCATACAGAACTTTAGAACTGAATTTATTTTGTGACGCAGCGTCAACCAAATAATTAATTCGTGGTAAGCCCACGAATTAATTTTCGTGCTTCAACCCACAATTTTGCTACCTACCAAATACTATTTTTAACCGTTCTACCCAAAACCTATGCTCCGTTCTACCTGTGGTTCTACCCATTCCAAAAATCTAAGTCACACGCAGTGTATTTTTTTCTCGTCATTTGCTGTCATAAAAAAAGTTGTTTATAAGATTTATTAATTTTATGTATCTTCTTGGGATGATCTGTTAGAAATGAACTTGTTTGTTAGACAATTAAAACATCGTAAAACAACGTAGTTTAAAGTTCAACGTATTTTTAGGCTATCTCATTTTACAAAATCAAAACATTGAACACAATAATCCCTTTTGTAGCATTTCTGTCATAACGATGTCATCCAAAACTAATTTCTAAAACCCTGACACGTGTGAGACGTCTCGACCATAAATAATAGAAATATTCATAATACCCACTACCCCAAATGGTAGACTCGCAATAAATATTGCATGCAATTGGTGTACAGCATGTTATTTGCTAACTCGCAATCCCCCTGCTGCAGGGGCTGTTTCCATTCATAATATTGCTATAATCTTCTTTCAGAATATTCATTCCAAAACCAGCACTATTTAAAAGGTAACAAAGGTTGTTATTGTAAGTTGAGTTATGGCAACCCTAGATTTATGTTGCTTATTACATTTTACATGCGTGAAATGAACACGTATGACAAAAATGCAATTTTCTGCCTTATTTATTACGGCGTAAAAACTATTCAGTTCTAAAATCAAACCCTTTTGTCAGTTTGATCGTAAATTATCTACTTTAGGTTTTCGTCGGGCGCCATATTGGTTTTTGTCTCATAAAACTTGTCAACAATGTTTAAATTTGAATGAAATGTCTCATGATTAATGGTTTCAAAGTTTTTTCATTCTCAATACTTACTTTACTTTAGTCACAGAGCTTTAATAGTTACCCACTTATTGGTGTTGATTTTGATAACGGAAGCTATTTGAATTAACTACCTTTTTTTTTTATGTGACAAGACGATCAAGTCGCCCGCCTGATGTCCGCCGGGTGGCACTTAACGCCTGACCATAACAGATGCAGTGCTACCCAAAGCTTAAAGTTTTTAAGTTCTGCGTGGCACTGCACTGCGCATCTATCTTTATGCCATTATTAGATAACATGGTTTTTATTTGAACTAAATTGTCTTTGCGCATCACAAAAGAGTAGGTACCTACTATACTAATACTAAATAACCTAGTCTAAGAACCTAATAACAGCTCAGCACTCGAGCATTATAATTATAACCAGGCAAGTTACAAACGAGTGAATTCGCATCATATAATTTTCAGAATAGTTTATTTTATGAAATTCCAGTTGGTTTTCTAATAGTTAATCGAGGTTCATGTAATACTGCAGATTCACGTGCTCTGATTCATGCTTAGCTGATTTTGTTATACTAACTAAGAGTAAAAGTGGGTAAGTAGGTATAAGTACCTAGTAACTTTATAATAAAAATTTAAATCCCAACCAAATGTTAGTAAAACTTACTTACGTTTGGTTGGATTTAAATATTTTTTTGACAGTTGTACTTACCTACATAATAAATGAGAAAACGAAGTGTAGGACGGCCCCCCACTCGATGGACCGATGACATTAAATCGGTCGCAGGAAGTCGGTGGATGGTGAAGGCCCAAAATCGGTCGTCATGGCGCTCTTTGGAGGAGGCCTATGTCCAGCAGTGGACGTCTATCGGCTGATATGATGATGATGATGATGACATAATAAATATAAATAAATTATTAAAATATCATCTCATCTAGCCCCAAACTAAAAAAAAATAAAAGCAACTCTTGATTCTACCTACTAAGTATGGGTACTACTATACTACCTAACTTAGTGACTTAACTACGTGACAGAGGCCTTCGTGCGGCCTAGAAATTCTGTTACCAGAGTTTACTGAGACTTACTTTAGTACTTAACTACCAAATAACTTAAGAATACTTTTTTGTTACAGAACAAGTATCTGTAGATTATCCAAACATTTGTCCCGTAGCAGGAATAGAACCTGCAACCTTTTGCACCGTGGTCGTCCAGTAAATACTTACTATTTGTAAGCTTATCAAATATATTGTCATTGGTATCATAAAGTCATTAGAAACAACAATATCACTGTTAGAAACGACCCCTTTAAGTTTATCTTCCATCCATCGATGTAGTGTCTAGTGTTGGGACACTGCCGGCTAATTTAATTATCGATAGGTTGGACTAGATTCCGTGCGAGCGAGTTAGCTGACGATAGGCAGATTTCACGAGTTAATTCAGTTCACATGGCTGTGTGAACATTTCTGTTCGATAATAACTGGATTACTTAACAGATTAACAAGAACTTACACTGTTTTGTGGAGTTTAGTTAGGAAGGAATTTCGATTAAGATGTCCCTCCCAAAGTCCCAACCCAAGGGAACCTAACTGTTAAACTTCTTGATAGGTGACCCATACTATGAACCTGTCAATTTTAAAGTTAAAAATATAGGTACTTACCTTACTTACCTATGTAATAGGTAAGTCTAAGTACCAAAACATTAATTTAGGTAGTCGAAACAATGACCTACAATATTTTACGGTATATTCAAATTTTATTTTTTTACTTACTACGTGTACACAACACACATCTACGTAGTGTTTTAAGTTTTACTATCAGAGGAACCATGTAAAAGAAATAATCGCTCGTGCGAAGTTTCTAGCAGCTCAGAACTAATTATGTGGTACTTAAAGCTACTAATAAAACCTGTCAGTTGTGGACGTAAGTAGGTTAACTGCTATCTACAATCCAAAAATAGATTGTGAAATGACTTCACCACACCACATCACTATTGTAACATGCCTAATCTGTTCCGCTCCTATCTTAGGGTCATAGGCCAGGAGATACCGTAAGACTAGTTCAACTTATCAAAATTGAAATCTACGGATAAGAGATAAAGATCAATATGCCCTGTCATCGTTTAAAGAGAGCTCTGTGAAACGTGGTGAAACTACCCATATCCCAATGATGAATGGTTTGATGGTTTCAACCCTTATGATGTCGTTGATTGATTAGTATGTACCTTATTGTGAATGCAGTAAGGTTTTGAATTTCATGTTTTGATACCGCCAGGTGGCGTTTTGTATAGATGGTAGGTACTTGGTGCTTCTGTCTGTACCAATTTATTGTCAGTAATCTATATGTTAGTTTACCTACTTGTAGGGTAGCTAACAAAAGGTTACACGATATGGCAATGTAGGTTAGTTGGTAGTAGTTATTTAGTCTGTCCGTTTGAAGGAATAACATTAAAGTCATTATCATAATAATTTAATTATTATCTGCCTCTAAACGATCACTGCTTGACATAGCCTCTCATACATAGCGTAGAGTGCAAGAACCCTTCACCAAACACTGACTTTATGCTGCCGCTACAGTGTCATCGGTCCATCGAGTAAGGGCATAAGAGTCTAAAATATGATAAAAGATCGTACTATTCCTATTTAATGATGACTATTAATGAAACTCGAAGCTTAAACTACTAATGAACAGTAAACGAAAGTTCCAATGAGGTTCGCTCAACTAAAGCATAAAGGCAGAAAGTTTACGAGCTCGACAAACGATATTTAGATTTAGGTTTAAAAAGACTTGAAACTTTTGTTTTTTTTGTGTTATTGTTAACCACTGAGGGAATATAGTTGAAATTAAAATATCCCCTAAAATAGGTACATATTTTTTGTCCTATTTCGAAAAATTGTATTGTATATGCTTTACAATTTTTTTGTCCTATTTCAAATTTTTAACAAACCTTACAATACAAATTGTAATTTACCTACCCCCAAGTAAGTAATATATATAGATTCCTAGTTAGAAAAATTGTCTAGCTGCTTGGGATTTTTAATTATTTACTTACGCTCTGTTATTCAATCCAAACTAAACATTTACAGATCGTTATTTCGAATCTGAACGTTTGAAATCGTAAGTCCACAGACAAAAAATATTCTGGCAAAATAAACCAATCAAGTGTTTCTCGCTTCTCATTTTAATATAATATTATGTACTCATACTTATTACTAATTAGAACTATTTTGTTTGTCAGGTAATTTGTGGTTTAAGCTACTACTTTCTTTTTTAGTTAATTAAGTATTGTATGTTTTTTATTTTTATTTTGACAAAATCTTTATCGTAATTTTATTGACATCGATTATTATAATTTTGTATTTTCTATGTTGGGTAGGTGGCAACATCTGCTTATAAACTGTTTGTTAGACAAACAAACATCGTTCATTCCTTTCTTTCTTTTTTTCATTGTTTGTACTGTTTTGTACAGTAAAAATTGTAAATTTTTAATTTTTTGTTTTTGATGTTTTTTTTAAAATATTTTTGTGACTGTATTATGACAATTAGATCAATGTTTATTGTAATGTTTTGACGAGTCTAAGTGCATATACTGTGCCAAAAGAGAAATAAATTGAATTGAATTGAATTGTAATTGACTACGCCACGCCACGTCATCCAGTAACAGTCTTAAATCTTGATTTTTGTTCTAAAACAAGTCTAAAACAAACGCCTCAATACAGCTTGCGTGCGGTGCGTTCCATAACTTCCATAGATTGATTGATACGAGTGTTATTTCATTGACGTTGGAGGATTTCTATTAAATGATTTTTTTTTTATTTGTGGACGGTGGCATCTATCCGACTAAATATTATTGACCTGACGCTGCTGGGCCTTTACCCTTTGTCAATTCTTGCATCGTTTTCATTATTTTTAACACTAAAGTACTTAACAATATATTTAGCGTACTAACTAGATTTTACAGAAGAGGACTTGAAGCTGTCAGTTTTGGATCAAAAATCATGAAATTGTGACATAGGTTGGTATGTCATCTAAGTCAATTAGTAGGTAGTAGGTACTTTACTTAGGTACCCTTAATTTAGTAGGTAGGATAGGTCAATAGTTACCTAGTTACCTACACACTTCTCCCTTAAAAGTACTTCGATTATTTTGAAAACACAGAAAAAAAACAAAGTACCTACAAAGTTGTTAACAAAAAAGATTACGTAGATGTACCTACCTACTAAGTACCAACTTCTATTCAACCACTTAGCTTATTATCTCAACCCACACTTTCGAAGTTAAACAAAGATAAGTAGTTATTGAAAGTTATGTTTACAAATGTGTCGATTATGTTATGCGATTATGAGTATGACTAATATTCTTATTGATTCACAGAATGTTTACTTTAGGTCACGGATCCTTTGTTTTAAAAGACATCAAAATAGACTTAAAGCCGACCGTTCATCAAAGCATTACGTGCGTTAGTTACGACTTGACATTTAACGCTAGGTCATAATAAATAACAAGAACATACTTAGCACTCCCAACATAAATATTTAAATGACAAATGAATCTGCTGCGTGTCGATGATTCCTGGGTTATCAGATTTTGTTTGCCCAAAACCTGCTACGTTGGCGGTATTTTCTATGGCATTTTCTGTTAAATGACTGAAAATAAACCATGCAAACATTATTTCCGCAGCGGGATTGAACCCGCAACCTCACGCTTCTCAATCGGACATAACCATGGTATAACCATGCACGTCAAATGATTCCAATGTCTACAAACAACCTTAACTAAGGCCGGAAAGTCGGACAGAATACACTCTTTCGTATATTGACGCCGATTGAATATAGAATAGACTTTTCCGAATGATATGGGACTTAAAAGCTGTCAGATGAATAAATAAATAAAGATAAATAAATAGTTCATGTAATGAGTATGACATGTAGGTACCTACTACTAAAAGCTTTGTGTCGGTTAATGTTAAATACTTGTTTAACTTCTGAATCCCCTGGACGAGTCTAGCCACACACAACACAGGGAATCCTAGTGTGGGGGCTAGCAAAGCACCTATTACTTACTAACTTGAAGGTATATAATTATATGATATGATTTGGCATGAATTTATATTTAATGAACTAAACTAAATAAACTACTTAACTAGTGGTTAAGTAAAATTATTGTAACAAATCAATGTATTTCTTGGTTCCTAATAAATGAATTATGTCTAGGCAGGCACCAATAAGTATAAATATGTTAGTTAGCAACACATTCATAATGTAAAATAAGGACGTAACGCTTCGGTGGACAGTAGACCTTACTGTAATTGAGTAGGTAGCTTCTGAGAACTCGTTAAGATCAATATCAAATACTTATTTGGCTTTGATATGAAGGGGCTTCATAAAATACAAATTATTATTATAATCATCTTGTTCAGCTGTTTATGACAAATTGTTTAGCATTTTACGATGAAGCAAGTTCCTTCGTGTTGTTATTATCAGAGGTTTTGATAGGAAATTATTTATTTGTATTTTACCTACATAAACCTACCTACTCCTTCCTACCTAAGCTACCTACTAGATCACACTTTTTGAAAAAATATTAGTGCGATCTGTCACCTAATTGCAAAAAGAGACTTTGACTTGAGGGGACAAAACTAGATGACAGATGGGAATAATCCCTTAGTAGGTAGGAGACATGGGAGCCTAGGAGGTAAGGTAAGTAAAGTAATTTAAAAAACTATTTTTGAACTGCATCTCGACAAACAAATCTAATTTACCTACCTCAAGTAAAACCTAAATTATTTAGGTACCATAAAACAATCTTATGAATTGCTGCAACGGTTAGACCGATTTGGCTGATTTTTGAAGTATTTGTGGGTCCAGGGAAGGTTTAAACGATGGAGTATTATAAAATAAAATGCGAAAAAGAAACGCGAGTGAATAAAAGCGCCGGGTCTAAAATAAAATCTGCTAGTTTAAAATAAAGTCACATTAAATTGATTGAAAAAAACATATAAGCAGTTATTTTTCAATACACTCCACATACCGTTTTCACTCAAAATTTCAACAAAAAACGTTTACCACAAATAAACATTTAGCTGCCATGAGCTTTATTTAGAAGTTAATGCTGTAAAACATCAGTATTTTTAAGAATCTCTGACCGTCTTTATTATAACGGTAGGTAAAAGCTCTAAATGTTTTTTTTTATTTGACCAAAGTAGAGGCTAAGGACGCTCGCTCTACGCAATTAGTGCTTTCCCTACATACGCCAGAGTTTTTATTTCAATAATTAATTAATTGTTAGTTAAGAAGTAAGAAGTTGCGGGCTCGATCCCCGCTGCGGGACAAATACAAATACAAAAAAGTTTATTGCCAAAATAAACAGTGGGTAGGTAACAAATGTTAGCATGTTCTGAAAATATTGTTTCCTGGTCTGGGTGTTTCTATGGATTATTTATAAAACACTAGCAACCCGCTCCGGCTTCGCACGAGTTATTTAACTATAGGTACCGTACCGTACCTACGTATAAAAAAGCCTCTAGAAGCGTATCTATAGATGAAAACCGCATTATAATCCTTTGCGTAGTTTAAAAGATTAAAGTGTACACGTACATACATTGTATACATAGATACAGAGGGACAGGCAGAGGCGACTTTGTTTTTTATTATGTAAATTATTTTACACGCGTCGCCGCGTCGTCCGTCGTCTGATACGTCAGTTAAAATACGTTGGCCGGTATTCAGGAAATTAAGCCCTGGGTGTTAGTTGGTGTTAGTGGATTTAATAGGGCAGTGTCATTATTCAACCGCGGAACGGATGCGTCGGTTTTGGCTTAAAAACTAAGACATGGGAATTAGAATGTTGCTTAGCATTTTTTAGGCGGGAATGTTTTCGAAATAAGACAGTTTGGAATGGTGAAACATTATTCATGAACAACTATTTACTCAGGAATATCTTCTTTTTTTATTAATGGAGTACCGCTGAAAAGTTTATCTAAATCAATAAAAAATTACTTAATTTTCACTAAAAACGGGATATTTAACATGATTTGTGAATTTTATTGATTCTCCCGTGATGAGTGATGAGTATATAGATACTCATGATCACGGGAGAATCAATAAAATTAAATAATACTGCACGACAAAGACATTAAGAATAATCGATAAATCAATTCATGCTAAGTATATATAATAAGTACCTAATAGGTATGTGACAAATAATGTTTGACAAGATTATGTTTAATTTTTATCATTTTTTTTATTAATTATTCAATTCAATATTTTATACATATATTACTTAAATGATTGTTCATTGAAAACATTGCCCGCCCTAGGGTAGAATACATTGAATCCAGAATATTATCTAAGTATAACATCTTTGCCTACATGTAATACAGCAATAAATACTTAGACTATATACTAACAAACCGTGAAAAGACTGGCTATAAATATCAATGGATGGATGTACTTATATCACCGGATTAAACCAAAGATTGAAGGCTGGGGCACGACACGGCGAAGCTTCTATTCAGCATGCCACCGCATGTTGCAGTCAAGCTAAGAATCTTGACATTACAGTTTTAAATTTTTTATTTGGTTGCCACAAAAATTGTATTAAAAAAAATTCACTGCACCGCTTACAGAGCATTTATTTCTAGTACTAACCGTAGAAGAATCCTAAGAAAATAAAATATCACCTTTGTCACCGTCTATGTTCAGTCAAATTGCACAATATTTATAACAACTTTTTGATTTAGTTTTTAAAAATCTAGGTATTGTACATGGAATTAGTTCTTCATTTCAGTGGCATATCCTTGGGTATCGTAGAGCGATAATTGCAATAAAAAACAGATATTTTTATTCAAAATACGAAGTAATTGTCCATACTTAGTTATTTCATATTTGTACTCTAAGTTCCAGATATTTTTATAAACGGCGACATTTGACCTTTCCCGCTGCACTAATGGGATCAGTTGTCAAACTCGTTTGACAGGTGTCTGTGCGATAAGAGCCATCGGAGCTAGAGAAGTCGACTCGGAAAAACAGATGTCTTTAAGTTGGTTTATCGGTGGGGATTTGTAAAAGAAATTTTACTGCGACGAATATAAAATACTTATAGATTTAGTGTTTCCGTGATACAGTTAAAAGTACAGGTACTAAGGTACCTAAGTATTTTTATAATCTGAAGAATAAAATTGATACAATCTGTAAAGCTGTACTAAATTTTATCGAAATCGATTCAGCTGTTTTGACATGATTATTATTAGTAACAAACATGCAAACCTAGCAATATTAGTGTGATTTCTAACAGGATGGGGCTAGACGGTTGTCTTGCATTAATTTTTAATTTATTTATTTATTTTATTTACTTTAATTAACTAACGGACAGAAGTTCCAATTACATTAATTAAAGATATAATGTAGGTAATTTACAATAATAATAAGCAGTAGATACAGATATAAATAATGTCAAGATACAATTGCATGCAACCTGTCATGTTAACCAACCAAATATTTGTTATTTTTAATGCAGCATGACATTTCATTTCATAGAGTGATTTAAGAACAACGTTATACTAAAGTTTAAGCACCCATGCTAAGCCGTGGCGGGTCGCTAGTTACGTAGTAGGTTAGGTGTAACAGTAAATCCTTAAAACGCAAACTTTATGGGACCATTTTTGTATAAATATTAATTTTAAAAGCTTACCTACATAAAGTAACAGTTTTACAATAAAGATTTTTGATCTGGACTTATCCCACATTAAAAATTAACCCCAAGCATTTCTCAATTCGATGTTTCTGCCAGCTAAATGTACAAAAACCACAATTCCCGTAAAACCCCATATTAAATAACATGTGTGGGTCCTACCTTGTAATTTTGATGCCGATAGCCCTATTATTCAGCTCATTTTACGCCTTTACGGCCATTGATGGATGTTCCCACAGGTATGTTGCAAAGTTCTTTTGTTTTCGAGTGTTCTTTGTGTTATAGTAGTGTTTGGGGTTACAGAAAACGGTTTTTTTACTACAAATGCGCGCCCTCTTGATGGTAAGATTGACCGTAGCCTATAGACGCTTGCAATACCAGTGGTATCACTCGCGCGTCGCCATCTAAGCGCAAATCACGAAGGTTCGTTAAACAATTTGTAAAATTAAACCGCTTTTAAACGTATCGTCCAGCTGTCAGTTTTTTTTAATGTAAATATGTTTATTCAGTAATATAAGGTTTACAAACTTACCATCTAGAGTCAAAGTTTTACCTAGTTTAATAAAGTTCAAGTATAAGATTTTGGTAGTTCATTAAAACACGCACTGTTAAAATAAATTGACAGTTTGACGATACGTTTACGTTTACGATCGTCATACGAACTATTCATGATTCGCCTCCTGAGACAGTTCAAAAGCTTCATGTGAATCATGTGCCAGTAATTTTGAACCATACCCTTCGAACCGAAACACAGCAATGAAATAAGTTTATTTGCTAAAACACGGTAGGATACATTATAGGTCTTAATATAATAATATGAAGTACAACATGTTTTTGCTTCACAAGCATGCAAATATTATAGTTGAGGTAAAGCAATAAAGGTCTGAGTAGTAGGTACAATGTTAAAAATGTGATGCAAATGAAAATGCAAGCATTAGGTACTACTTGGCGGCAGGCAGAATAATCAGAATAATCATTATAATGGTAAACTATAAATTTAGAATTAGGATGGTGTTAATACTTAGAGTTCTTTCTTTTTCAAAAAACTACAATTACTTTTGGTGGGTTTATAATGAGTTATCATACCCTGAACAAATAGGTGCAGGTCATGCAAACATTGTCCCGCAGTGAAATCGAACCCGCCTCGCTCCGCCCACTCGCCCCACCGCGCCATCGAGGTCTTCGTAATATTCTGAGGTTATATTAGTTGTAAATTATTGAAGTATAACCTCATCTCCGTACATAAAGCTGGAAGTAAATTCCTTACCTTATTTCAACAAAAATGTTACAGGGAACACACGAGCCAGTAATGGCTTCATAACATATTTATTACACCATTTAAATATGTAAAATCCAATATGGATTTCCCGACACGTGCGAGTTCCCATACAAAAACAACCCTTGAGGTAAACACCCTTATACAGGTTGTTTTTTTTGGTTGTGTGATCGTATCCGATCTAAAACCTGATAATATTAAGATAATATTTATTTCATCATAATCATCATCATGACAGCCTTCTAATGTTCCCACTGCTGGGACACTGGCCTACTCTCAGGCGAGAGTGATTGGGTGTTAATCCACCACGCGGACCCAATGCGGATTGGTGGATGGTCTTTCACACTTTTAGTTCTTGGACATGCCGGTTTCCTCACGATGTTTTCCTTCACCGTATGAGAGCACTGGCATTGCGCACATACATTTTTCGAACAGAAAACTCCATTGGTGCACGACCGGGTTTGAACCCACGACCTTAGGATTGGAAGGCGGGGTCACTACCACTAGACCACCGGTGCTCTAGTGGTAGTGACCCCGCAAGATCAAGATTTATTTACAACTTATGTAATTAGGTAGGTACACAAGAGAATACAGATGTCATTTATGTTGCAAAACGGAGAAACAAATAACAGAAAGCTAGCAGCCTGCCTGATGGTAAATGGTAAAGTTAATTGTCTTTGGTACTGCACGTCCATAGGCTTCGGTAATCGCTTACCATCAGCGGAGGGTCTGTATGCTTTCTGGTAAAAGTCAAAAGTACCTAGATATTTTTAAGAGTAGTAGAGTTCTCTGTGATAGAGCTCGTCCGGGGAAGGACTACCACCATACCTATTTCTGCCGCCAAGCAGTAATGCTCGCATTGCTGTGTTCCGGTGTGAAGGGTATGGTTTCCGGTGAAATTACTGGCACATGAGGCTTTCGATCTTAGCCTCAAGGTGGCAACCCGCGAGTGATACCTCTGGCATTGCAAGCGTCCATAGGCTGCGGTAACCGCTTACCACCTTGTGGGCCGTACGCTTGGTTGCCACTTCAGTTGTATAAAAAAAAAAATATGGCTGCAATAGGTGGCCCATTAAAGTTTCTACGTTAAACGTTTGATACCACCGCTTACATTTAAACCGCTGCTTATATAAATAAACGTAAGACGTTCTAAAACTCAACTTAAACATTATTTAACTTTTTTAGAATCAAACGCACCACGTCTCAACAAACGATAAATTCACCAAAGACTTTACGACCACCAGATGAGAGTAAATAAACAGTGTTTGAGCCATAAACGTATCGACCACACTCAGATCACCCTGTATACGCAGTGTATTAAATTTAATGTTAGAAAAAGAATTTGCATGACAAAGGGAATATGAAATTCCTTAAAGCGACATTTTTCGTGGCTTTGTGTGCTACAGTTTGCAAAGTGAAGAGTGGGTATTTTAATAATACAGTTGTTGCTTGTGAAAAGGCTTTAAATTCTTTATTTACTTGATATAATTATAATGTCTGGTCTGGTGTCTAAAGACAGTGTTGATTTAATTTTATAATAATAATTGTTGGCAACCCTGTAAGGAATGCGTATCTTCGGGAGAAGACGATGGCGGAACTCGGAGGCTTGCTCTCTTGGCTTTTGGTCGACAACGAACAACATCTCCGTAACTCCTCACTCAAATATAATTTTGTATCCTACCTCACTATATTTTTAAATATCGTTAACGGAATTAAATTATTAAAGATACGTTACGTTTTGACAGTTGAAGTGTTTTAACTTGTATTTTATAGTTACAGCCAACATAATGATTAAAGTAAAGTAAAGTAAAGTAAAGTAAATGTTTATTTTGACAAAATAAGACACATTGTACAGGTTGCATAGTAATATAGGTAGATACATAGGTAAAATCAGTTGGAAGGCAGTATTTGTAGTTTAGAGGTAAAAGATTATCTGTATTATAATTCGTCAAAAAAGGTCCGTGCTCAGCATAATGCTGCAGTAAACTGCAGCGCTGGTTTTCAGCATGAACCGGTGTTGACTGACGCACGGACATGGCACAAGAACGTAATATGATTAGGGATTCTTGATTCAAAACATTCAAGTGTACCTTACCTACTGTGGAACTATGGTACCTATGAACAAAAATATGTTCATGGTTTAAAGGGTATTTTAGTATTTAGTGCATTTATATATAAAAAATACAATGTACTCAGGTAAGTAGGTACCTCTTACCTTTTTTGTCTTAGAAATCTCGAGTAAACCGATAAAGCTTATTATCATTTCGCTTCATGCGATGCCATTTTTGTATAGTTCGCACAGCGGATCTAGGCTTCCGTGTAGTTAGCCGTTTGTGATGCGCAAAGACAATTTAGTTTGAAAAAGCTCCATTGCGCATCGAAACGGCTAATTTCACGACGGCCGAGATCCGTTGTGAGAACTATACACACATTTCACTAACATAACCCATACCCTTACACATTCTGTTTTCTTTTGAATCTTGTTGTGAATTACCATCGATTCACAACTAGATTCTCACCTCTCTGTGGTCGTTGTTGTCGTTGGGCGGAGGTGATTTTGACGAGCCATTTTTGTTTGCAAAATTTTCCAAACAAAAATGCCAATCATCACCCGGTCATATTTTTGTTCCACTCTCCATTTCGGGTTGAATTTGATGAAGACGGCAACGAAGACGAGACGAAACTGTTTTTCGGCGGAATTGTTCCAACTTAGCCACAGACGCCATAAACAAAAGTGAAGTGAAGCTAGTTATCTGCATGCTATTGTGCATTTTGTCTCTGCAAGATAGATATCATTATGGCTTGTTTATTTTCTCCCTCAATGGGGGTTCCAGAATGTTCTGGCCCTGACCACGTCTCAATCGAAATGATAAAGGAATTCAAATCGTATAGAACGATGCGTTCAAATTCGAAAGGCGATATTGGCACTGTCAAATTCAAATCCAATTTCGCGGTAATTTCAAAAGGAGTTATGGTGTTGAAGCTGTTGTAGTGAAGTTAGGGTAACACAGAACAGATAATAGTAATAATACCGGGTTCAAACCAGAGGCCCTCACCTAAAGTTTCACGAAGCGTAGGTGTAACTGTCAGCAATGTTTGTGTACGAAAGCGCTGACGCATCTACCACATATTCTCAAATTAAAGTGCCTATAATACCTGTTGTAATTTTACTCAAAGGTACCACAAGCTCAAGTAGTACAGCCAGTGTGCTTGTGTGCAAAAATGTGCAAAACAAAGCTTTAACACTTGTTTGTAACTCTTTAGCAAAGTACTACCACAGTTCAAATAGAAATACTAGTTTAAAAAGGCATTTTGGTCGATTACCCCCCTATAAAACTACAGTGTTCAACATTGTTGAACAGTGTTGCCAACTAAGTTTAACTGCGCAGTAAACCCGTAGTTCAAAGGGTAAAAAATACTGATTGAAAACTTTGGCTTTGGACCAAGGAAGAATTAAATTAGTTGATTTCGCTTTAAGATATTCTGTTCAGGCTTAGATAGTAACTTAATTTAACATACAAATCAATTGTGATTGCATAGTCTTGACCATAGTCTCGAAAAAGATTTGGGAAATCAAAAGTTCCTATCATTCAACTCGAAAAGTATAAAATTAACGAATTATCGATGTATTTTTGTATTTTTTTATTAAAAACCAAAACGCTACAAAGCTTCGATATGCCTTCTCCACCCGTTCGAATAATTAAGTACACTTTTAAAATTTTATTTAATTCTAGCGTCGAAATGTAACAACTTACGGATTTATGTAAAAACCACTGTTCTCTCCGTTCTACACATTACAGATAGGGTTGAAAGGGGGAAAATTAACTGTGCCAGAAATAAAAAAATCGAATTAAAAATGCCGCGAAAAAAGTTCCGTACAATCAAATTCGCGGTAACTCGCCGGAGTGTCAAGTAATTCAATTGTACCACAATAAAATAATGAAATTACACGTCAAACACATTTTGAGCGAAATGGTTCCCTCAGCGCTTAACGAAATTATGAGCGGTTTGCATAAACGCGGAACATCGCGGCCATGGTAACAGCGTTGCGCGGAGCGGGGAGCGATTTCTACGACATTTATTGGAGTAATTTGGACCAAACAACGGGCACTAGGCCTGTAGTCACATGTAGTCTCGATACATATCGATACAATAGTTAGCTACCGGATAAAACTTAACAACAAAACGTCGCTTACCATACCGACATTGTCACTAAGCGCAAGTCTCTACCACATCTCTACTACTTACAAATCGAGCTAGAAAACCATATTTATAGTCCAGCCGTTGACTTTTATAGGTCTTCGGGCGGCCTAGAAACTCTGTCACCAAAGTTGGCCACTGACTCATACGAACTTACTTACTTAGTTCAGTCAGGAATGGAAAATTAGGCTTGTTAAAAAAAAACATTCTCATACGTAAAATGTACAAAGAAGAGTTTATTTATAATATAATTCAACCTAGAAAACTATAAATAACATAAGTAATGTAAATTATTATAGTACCTAATAATTTTTTACGTCGTTATTAAATATCTTTACCTACAAAATGTGTTGAAATATATTAAAAAAAAATGTTTTGCCTGTCCAGGTGGTCTTTATTCAGTCATCGAGTAATAATTACCCGTAGAAGAGTAATTTGGGTAATTCCTCGGTGAATGTAAGTGCCCCGCCTTCCGATCCTAAAGACGTAGGTTCAACCCCGACGTGCACCAATAGATTTTATAAAAAAAAATGTGCCCAACAATGTCAATACTCTTATAATGTGAAGGAAAACATCGCAAGAAAACCAGTGCCATCCATCAATCCGTGTTGGATCCGCGTGGTGGATTAAGACCTTATCACTCTTGCTCGAGAGTAGAGTCCTAGCTGTGGGAACATGGGAAGGGTGGTAGTAGCCAAGTCAGCCTTTATAACCCGCATTGAAATGACAAGCGAACTTCTAATTAAAGTAGAGTATTCATGAAGTAATTAAAACGATCCTATGACCCAGCGGCAATACCGATCAATTGGATTTAAGATTAACTTAGACTGGATTTGACCTACTTCTGGATAACTATTCCGCGGAATAAGAAATGTCAATACAAGTAAACTGCCAGTTTACTCGCAAATAACTACCTACCTATTCATGTATCATCATCATGACAGCCTTCTAATGTTCCCACTGCTGGGACACTGATCTACTCTCAGGCGAGAGTGATTGGGTCTTAATCCACCACGCGGAACCAATGCGGATTGGTGGATGGCGCATGTCTTTCGAATTTTAGTTCATGGACATGCCGGTTTCCTCACGATGTTTGCCTTCATCGTATGAGAGCACTGGCATTGGGCACATAAACTTTTCGAACAGAAAAATCCATTGGTGCGCGACCGGGTTTGAACCCACGACCTTAGGATCTGAAGGCAGGGTCACTACCAATAGATCAGATCCATGCATATTCGTGGTCAAATCCAACCTCAATTGCATTCAAGACCATGGCTCCTGGGTCATGTAATTCCATTTGGAGCGCTCGTGATGTAGCTGGCTAAGTTGTTCCTAACAGATCAACGAAGTTAAGCACTGCTCTGCGTCATCATTTGGATGGGTGACCGCCAGTAGCAATTTCAACTAAGCGCACCCGTGCTTCGGTCACGTTAAGCAGTCGGTCCCGGCTTTTTCAAAGTTGTTAGGCCATGACAGAGGCCTTCGGGCGGCTTAGAAACTCTGTCAGCAGAGTTGGCCACTGACTAATAGAAATTTACTTACTTACATGTAATTCCCGCGTATTTCATAGCGTTATGATAGATGAGGGCCTGACGTGACTCCGCGACGAATGCTTAATTTCTAATTACGTGCTAAGGTCTAATTTTCGAGGAGCTTTGATGATGAGTTAATACGTCAAGAGCTGGAGAGAACTGATGTTGATTTATTTATGACGAAAGAATATTGCCATTTCACGCAGCGACAGCGAAGCAAGTTAGTCATTCATAAAAAAAGTAATTAAGCTATCAGCTAGGTAATATATTAATTAAACATAATAAAATATGTACATGTTTACATTACATTACAAAATATACAAAATACATATGAAACAGATGAGCCATCTAAGACCGTTACAAACAACCTATATTCAGCTAGGTTGATTCCAATATTATTATAAGCTTTGATTAGTTCGGGACCAGATCTTGAATCGCTCTAAGAGTTCATGGTATGGAGGCAGCAAAAATGTTGTACCATGAAATTAATAATTATTGAAGTCATTGTACAAAATTTTTTAGGTACAGTTTAGGTCCTAATTTGAATCGCTTTATGAGTTCATGGGCAGATATCGTTATGTGAAATGTCCGCAAATAACTGAGAATACGGATGTGTTTAGTTTTTTTTTCAAAAAGATATCTATGAGTTACATTATTTACTTAAGTACGAATAGTTTCCCCTGCGTCTGCGTCGCTTTGCCACCACGTCGCTAATTAAAAAAAAATTAAGCTAATTTGTATAATATGCTAATTATTGCCTCAGCGTCGCTACTTTCAAGTACTTACTTACTTACTATTATCATCTCTTGCAGTTGATTTCGCTTCAATTAGCAGTAATAGATAGGAGAAACTTAATACATTCCACGTTTGACTTAAACTTAAATAACTCTTTTGAGTAATTTCTAAGTAATAATAACTCAGAATTCTAAAACCTCATTTGAAATTCCCAAATAATAAGTGCGCTGGGTCGTAGAATCGCCTTAAATGGGACTGCACATCTTGAGTCCCCGACATACGAGACACTGGACATCTCTAGAGCGGGATAATTGGAGCGAGTTGTAGAGGGCGCCCCTTGTGAGCCGCTCGGGTCGAGGCGATGCGGATTTACTGAGGTGTTCTTGTTCTTGAGGACTTACCTAAAATGCTAGTTCGTGAATCAGTAGCCAATTCTGCTGACAGAGTTAATAGGCCGCCTTAGGCCTCCGTACAAGGACTTTTTATAAGTCCTTAATATTAACTTGAAAAGCCGAGACCTATTCTCTATTTCGAATGTGGTATGATTGTCGGGGAAATTACAGGACATGGAGGCTTTATCTACGTCGGCAGGCAACGCGATAGTATAGTGATGCTCTGGTATTGCAAGCGTCCATAGGCTACGGTAACCACTCACCATCAGGTGTACCGTACGCTGACTTGCTTTCTAAGGGGTAAAAACGGTGTAAACGTCGTAGTTAGAAAGCTGTTCTCTCACTCAGCATACCTTGATTTAGTCTGTACGATACAAGACAGTTTTATTTAATACTAACGATCTGCCATGGCTTCACACTTGGTGCTTAAACTATACATAAACCTTCCTTAAAATCCGTTGCGTAGTTTAAAAGATCTAACCGTATATACACGTACACCTAGAGAGGGACAGAGACGGCGAAAACCGAATTCGTTTGAGTGCTTCCCGTTTCAACCAAAAATTTTTCGACCCAATATTATTTTTACCAGTTCAACCCAAAACATATTTATTCTCTGTTCTATCTACCCAATCCAAAAATTTAAGTGTAGGTCTAAATAGTACAGCAGAACCATATCTATTTCTGCCGCAAAGCAGTAATGCTCGCATTGCTGTGTTCCGGTGTGAATGGTATGGTTTCCGGTGAAATTACTGGCACATGAGGCTTTCGATCTATGCCTCAAGGTGGCGACCCGCGAGTGATACCTCTGGTATTGCAAGCGTCCACAGGCTGCAGTAACCGCTTACCATCTTGTGGGCCGTACGCTTGCCGCTTGGTTGCCACTTCAGTTGTATAAAAAAAACTGTACAAGCCTAGGTATTATGTGTTGTAAACACAGCGTTATTTCTGGTTCAATGGCCGTTATTTCTCAAAGTTTATTGGGAATACAATAAGCAAAATAATATCCCTCCTCGCAGCCTGTGAAAATCCCAGGAAGCTTCCGTGCTTCTGGGAGGAGTTAGGCTGGTTACTCACGTAGCCAGTACCCACGCATAATGGACCAACCATCGAGTCCAAATGCGGAAAACGGAGTCCACAAAAAAAAAAGCAAAATAATAGAATCGGGAAGGTACCAATATTCGGGTAAAACATCAAATTTCATATAAAGATATAAAAAAATAATTAAATTCTCTTTTAGTATCAATTTAAACTACTCATGCAACGTTCTAATTGGATCATTCCTACGCATAAAGACATTACCAACTTGAGCGTATTTTTAACTTTGTGTTTCAACTGACAGGTTTATTACTAATATGAGGTGGTAAGTGCCACGTTCAAGCTGATTCAAATGAGGAAGCCGGTGGGATTACATGCTTTTGATCTTTGGAGTTATTGTGATGTTTATTTGAAGTTTGAAGGCAAGTATTAAAATAGTTTTAAGTACTTAGGTAAAATGCTAGTTTTGGTATGGTTTTCAAATCAAATCAAATCAAATCAAAAATCTTTATTTAGTAAAAGGGTTAGCAGCATTATTTTATATGATATTAACAAATATTGTGTGTGTTTTTATTTTTTTTATGTCAGCAAGTGACAAGACAATTAAGGCGCCCACCCGATGTTAAGCACCACGCCTGACTATTACAGATGCAGTGCCACCTGTGCCACCCAAAGCTTAAAACGTTTGCGTGGCACTGCACTGCGCTTATCACCCCGAGACATTGTTGTTAAGTCTCTTTCGCCCAGTAATTTCACTTGCTACAGTGCCCTTCAAACCTAAACACAGCAATGTTTCTTGTAAGTAAAAAATGCTGTATGCCAGTGTTGCATTGAGTTCCTCGCACTAACTAAGTAGAGACCAGGGGGCTTATTCGCTATGACCTAGAAGATTCCGTACCAATAACGTGTAACTTAATAACGTGTTCTATACGTGCCATGGTGTGGAATTGTAAAATTGTTATCCGTATCTGTGTTGTTTTAATAGCGATAGATTCGCTATCGAAAGGTTGACTTTAAGAAACAGTCAGACGAGCCCTAAAACGTGGCTCGTCAACAACGATTCCACGCAGATATCGTAACCAGCCCGCGTTTGGTCATAGCGAATAAGGCTCCTGTACGTAGATGCGAGGGATCTCTGCTTCAGCTAATACCTCAGTTTTAATCATGTAGTAGTAGTTAGTTATTAGAAAAAGCTCTGTAGCCCTAATCCTACTATTTCAAATGCGAAAGTCTGCATGGGTGTGTGTGTCCGTTTGTCGACTTGACCGGTTACCATGAAATTTGGAATGTAGATAAATAAAATAAATAAATAATGCTGGACAATCCACACATCATCATCTAGCCCCAAGGTAAGCTGCTTTTAAACAGAGCTGTGTTTGAATATAGAATACATAGATAGATATTTTTTATTATATATAAAAAATACCCAGAACACCAGGGACAAATATTTGTAGATCGTACAGACATTTGACCCGGGGCGGGAATCGAACCCGCAACCTCCGCGTCGCAGGAGAACCTGCGCCCGCTGCGCCACATCGGTCGTCACTTAAATGTAGATAGCTTATGTCCTGGAATAACACATAGGCTTATTTGTATCCCAGATAAATGTAATGTTCCTGTGGGATAGCATAAAACTGCAAAAACGCGGGTGAAGCCGCGCGGGTCAGCTCGTAAATAATAATTTTACTATAGCTCTGTGAACTAGGTACTTACACGTTAAAAAATATTTTTCTTTTAGAACCAAACAAGATAAGAAGATGGCAAGTTTTGTTATTAAAATCAAAGAAATAGAATCGCTTCGATACCAAAAAAAATTATAGCTTACCAAACTTACAAACTATTGGACCACGGGTCGGAGCGAGAAAAACATTATTTCTTCAAAATTTTTAATTTACTTTCCTACTTACCTATACTTATGTAAAGTAGTAAAAAAATTTTATACTCATGTAAAGTACCTAGGTAGTAGATCATTTTGGGAGTGTTATTTTTTTGTATTCAAAGATGAAAGAAACCAAAAATTTCCGTCAAAGCTCAACAAAGTAAAATAAAAAACAGACGAAAAATCTCTAGTACTATTCCGCTTAACCCTTTAACCGATGAGGTCACACAGTTACCACAGTTAACCTCAAAAGAAAAATTTCCGCAAAGTAACGCCTGAATCTATCAATTATCTCAACAAAGTAGGTAATGTACTAGAATAATATTTGCTGGTATTAAAATGTATTATTATTTATTTAATTCAATAAGTTTAATTATAATAAAAAGATCACTTTGAAACTTACAAGCAGCAGATTTAAGTTAACATTATCCAACCGTGTTATGTTCATCAAACAAATGTTAGACAAACATGCTCAAACATGTCTTAGAAATTTCTGAGATAAGTGACCTGGAACATTCCCTATCTCTTTAGATCTTTAAAAACCGCCGACCGTGATATAGCATTCGTTAGATAGTTATGTTCCCCCACCCAAAATACAAATCAAAGAGTAGTAGAGTTCTTTGTGATAGAGCTCGTCCGGAGAAGGACTACCACCATACCTATTTCTGCCGCCAAGCAGTAATGCTCGCATTGCGGTGTTCCGGTTCGAAGGGTATGGTTTCCGGTGAAATTACAGGCACATGAGACTTACCATCTAACGTCTCAGGGTGGTAACACGCAAGTGATATCTATAATGTTGCATGCGTACATAGGCTACGGTAACCGCTGACCATCAAGTGGGCCGTACGCTTGGATACCACTTTAGTAGTATAAAAAAAAACCCAATAGAACTCATAATATCCATCGCACAATCCGTCATCATGAGTCATGCATGACCGAATGACACGTGTCACAAGAGCCGCCACTCAATCTTAATAGACCAATCTAGACTTACATAACCACGTCCACTATGTCAAAAGAGTCTGAATATACTTCTGTGGTATTATATCATATCATATCATTTATTTATTTATTGCTTCAAGTTGGTTTGTAGGTACATAGGTCTTAATAGTTAATTATTGTCCGTGTAGTTAGTGGGTACTGAATGTCTTGGCAGGTGTCGTGGGAGTAGTAAATAAATAGTCAAACTCACAGTGTACGGCCATAATATATATTGCAAGTGGGTACACTCAATTAAATAAGTTCAGAAGGCACAAAAGAATAGGAAACACAAGCACAGACAGTAGTAGAAAGTTTAGAAGCGGTAATAAAATACTTAAATAAATATAATTTAATATGTTTAGAGACGCCTGACAAATTTGCGCTTTGCGGACGACATTATACTTTTTGCCCCAACCTCACAAGAACTGCAACAGATGCTTCAGGAACTGAGCACGGCAAGTCTTGAGGTTGGACTTCAAATGAACCGGTCGAAGACTGAAATAATTACCAATAGCACGAAACGTAGGGTCGAGGTATATGGGCAGGTAATACAATATGTCGATGAGTATATCTACTTGGGCCAGTTAGCGAGCTTCAAAAACAGGCAGGACAAGGAAATCGATCGCCGCATCGAGAACGCCTGGAAGAGCTACTGGTCCATGAAGGAGCACATGAAGGGCGACCTTCCTCTGTCACTTAAGCGCCAACTCATTGACATGTGTATCCTGCCTATCCTAACCTACGGTGCCCAAACGTGGTCATTGACCGAATTTCAGAAGTCCAGACTCAAGATTTGTCAGAGAGCAATGGAACGCAGTATTCTTGGTCTGAAGCGCATCGATCGGGTGCGGAATACAATACTGCGTTCGGTAACTGGCATTGCTGACGCAGGCTGCAAAACAGCAAAGCTCAAGTGGGACTGGGCAGGCCACGTAAGTCGGATGCATCCAGAGAGATGGGCAAACATCGTCACTCCTTGGGTGCCTGAGGACGGGAGGCGACAACGGGGCCGGCCGAGAAGGCGTTGGCGAGATGACCTGGATTCTTATGCAAAAGATTGGTGGGAAACTGCCAAGGACCGGGATGAGTGGAAGACTTTGGGGGAGACCTTTGCTCAGCAGTGGGACGAGATAGGTTGAAAAAAAAAAAAAAAAATGTTTAGAAAAAGTGTAAATAAAATCAACTGAAGTAAAATATATAAATAAATAAATTGTAAGATAAAAACGAACGTGTAGGAAGGTCACCTACATCCGCAACAAGAGCCCCGTTGGGGCACTACAATGTAGGTACTTATAATCTAGGTAGGAACTACATCACTTGTCTAACTAAGGGTGGATTCGACCAACTTCTGAAATAACTATTCCGCGGAATAAAAAATGTCAAATACAAGTAAACTGTCAGTTTACTCGCGAAACTTTACTCGGAGAATAGTGCCTATTCGAGTTGGTCGAATAGGCACTAAGATTAAGATAGGTAGTTATAGTCTCCTGTCACCTAGTGGAAGGAATTCTCACCAAAAATCCATTTCAGCAAGTACCACTCATATTCTGTCTCCAAGCAGTAGTGTGCATGTGCAAACTGCACTGTATTTAGGCTCTATGGTTTAGGTTCGAAGGGTATTGTAGCAAGTGCAATTATTAGTCGAAATTCTCGGGGTGACTGACAAATAAACGCGATCTTTAATCGACATGCCATAGAAGAATATTCATCTCCGCTATACTAGTCTACCGAAATACCGGTCGCCGTTTTTACGAAACATAAGCTTACACGTAATTAACATTCATAGCTTTGTTTAAGAGCAAACAGACATAAGTTTTGATAGTGTCGTAGAATGTCAAATTGTAAAACGTACAAAGGATAATAATTGATGTTATTATGTTGGTATGGACGCATTGTAGATGTTTTTAACACAACTCTCACATGTCTAGGAAATGTACAGACATTTTAACCGTCTTAAAAAAGAATAAAGCTATTAATTTGACTGTTTTTTTGTAAGTATACCTAAATATGTTAGTTACGCGATTTGGTGTAACGCTGTTCGCGCCACTCTGGTTCTCACCACAATTTTTTTTTGACGTTAGGTACTACACATACTACAAAAAAGTCAGCGTTGTAACCCTTTCTCCGCAAATATTATGAATTAATTTTGATGATTCTTTTTGTTTGATAATACTTGACAGGTCACCTATAAGTACCTAAAAAGTGTAAAAATATCAAAGGTACTAAACCTAAGAATGCTCTTTTATGAGATATCGTTACAAAATGTCTTCTAAATGACATTTTGTATGCGAGATACTCTGCCGTGAATCGGTAAATTAGCCGACGGAAATGAACGCGTGAATAGAGGCGCGATTTTGTGAAGGATTTTTAGTATGATTTATGTAAGGTTTCCAGGGCTGCATTTAAAGTGATCCACGTTATTTTATTGAACAACTTTGACTTTGGACACAGAACAAATATTAGTAGAGTACTCCCTACCTCCCACCGGTTTTGCTTACCCCACCCTGATCGAGAGTTCGCCGGAACTGAAGCTAAGGGCTAAGGCACGCGTTTAATTTGATTTTGTGTAAGTCCAAGCGCGCGCATGCCAGCGCGAGCGATAGCGTGCTATCTCGCTCTTGCTATAATCGAGGCCAACCATGACACTCACACATATAATAGAACGTCACCGTTTAAGTTACGTATACGACCTATGCATTTGGTGATTACCACGCGTTTGCAGATTATTTAGGTTCTATCAGCAATGCCCCAAGTTATACGGACGTGATGCTTATCAAGCCTAACTGGTCTCAACTGAAAACCAGCGTTGAGTAGAAGTCAAACCTATCTATTCGGCACAATTTTTTTACCATTTTTTTTAATCGGTGGTAGGACTCTTCAGCAAGAGTCCGTCTTGGTGGGTACCGCAGTGTGAGATATTCTACCTCCAAGCAGTAGTGTGCAAGCATTACTGTGTTTAGGTTTGAAGGGCACTGTAGCAAGTGAAATTACTAGGCGAAAGATACTTAGCAACAATGTCTCGGGGTGATAAGCGCAATGCAGTGCCACGCAAACACTTAAAAACTTTAAGCTTTGGGTGGCACTGCATCTGTAATAGTCAGGCGTGGTGCTTAACATCAGGCGGGCGTCTTTATTGTCTTGTCACTTACTGACATTAAAAAAAAATCTGATTTGAGTTCAAATTTGTCGAGGGCTCTGTAACATAGAAAATACTTTTTTTTAAGTTAAAATCTTTTTTATTTAATTATTTGTGTATTAGTTTCTTTTTTGTATGTTATTCTATTTATGTTCTCGACAAATAAAATTATATTCTTTCTTTCTCTCTTTTTGTTTCATACATTTATTCAGTGTCC
The DNA here is from genome assembly GCA_951394395.1 of Colostygia pectinataria. Classification (NCBI taxonomy): domain Eukaryota; kingdom Metazoa; phylum Arthropoda; class Insecta; order Lepidoptera; family Geometridae; genus Colostygia; species Colostygia pectinataria. The sequence continues at coordinate 6,620,485 of OX596372.1, read as the reverse complement.
GGGATGTGGTTTGGGCATCCAAATGATACGCGGAACAGTGCTTAACTTCGTTGATCTGTTATGAACAACTTAGCCAGCTTACCGAGCGCTTTCTTGATACGTCCCTGATAGGAATACTTCTGTGACATTTTACGTTGTCAATTGATAAAGGTGACCTTATTTGTGAGGTTACTCTGAAAGGTTGAGGCATGTTCTTTTGACGATTGACCTTTTAGGGATGCCACTGTTTTGGGGCCCAAATAGTACGGTAGCTAAGGCCCGTATTCAAAAACCATACTCAAGCATCGATTTAAGAGTAGTAGAGTTCTTTCCAGCCTCCCGAACAAGCCGGGTTCCGAAAAGGCTTTAGTACTATAGACCACATCCATACGCTACGGCAGATTATACAGAAGACCGAAGAGTATAATCGGCCGCTGTGTCTAGCGTATGTGGATTACGAAAAAGCCTTTGATTCTGTCGAAACCTGGGCAGTGTTGCGGTCTTTGCAGCGATGCCAAATTGATTATAGGTATATCGAAGTGTTGAAGAATCTGTATAGTAAGGCCACCATGTCTATCTGTCTTCAGGATCAGAACACGAACTCTATTCAATTGCAAAAGGGGGTGAGACAGGGAGACGTTATTTCTCCGAAACTGTTCACCTCTGCATTGGAAGATGTTTTTAAGCTTCTGCACTGGAACGGGTATGGCATCAACATCAATGGCGAACACATCACTCACCTTTGATTTGCCGATGATATAGTCATCATGGCGGAGTCGCTGGAAGACCTTGGCACTATGCTCAGAGACCTCAATACCGTCTCTCAACAGGTGGGTCTCAAAATGAACATGGGCAAGACAAATATCATGTCAAACGCTCATGTTGCACCCGTGCCGGTACATGTTGGGAACGATATCATCGACGTTGTTGACCACTACGTCTATTTAGGACAGGTGATTCAGCTAGGTAGGTCCAACTTCGATAAAGAGGTCAGCCGACGAATCCAACTCGGATGGGCAGCGTTCGGGAAGTTACGGCATATTTTCTCGTCACAGATACCGCAGAGCCTCAAGACGAAAGTCTATAATCAGTGCGTGTTGCCAGTGATGACTAATGGCACTGAAACGTGGTCGCTAACTATAGGTCTCGTTCAAAAGCTCAAAGTCGCCCAACGAGCTATGGAAAGAGCTATGCTGGGAGTTTCACTACGCGATCGAATCCGCAATAAGGAAATCCGTAGAAGAACCAAGGTCACCGACATAGCTCTTAGAATTAGTAAGTTGAAGTGGCAATGGGCAGGCCATATAGCTCGCAGAACCGATAACCGTTGGGGAATAAAGGTTCTCGAGTGACGACCACGAACTGGAAAACGAAGTGTAGGACGGCCCCCCACTCGATGGACCGATGACATTAAAGCGGTCGCAGGAAGTCGGTGGATGGTGAAGGCCCAAAATCGGTCGTCATGGCGCTCTTTGGGGGAGGCCTATGTCCAGCAGTGGACGTCTATCGGCTGATATGATGATGATGAGAGTTCTTTGTGATAGATCTCGTCCGGTCAATGACTACCACCATACCTATTTCTGTCGCCAAGCAGTAACGCTCGCATTGCTGTGTTCCGGTTCGAAGGGTATGGTTTCCGGTGAAATTACAGGCACATGAGACTTTCCATCTAACGTCTCAGGGTAGTAACACGCAAGGGATATATATGTTGCATGCGTACATAGGCTACGGTAACCGCTGACCATCAAGTGGGCCGTACGCTTGGTTGCCACTTTAGTGGTATAAAAAAAAAGATTTAACATAATTTTTGTCAAAACTTTACACTAAGTATGGTTCTTGAATACGGGCCTTAAAGTGGGTAGTTTAGTTTTTTGGCAGTTTCTTGCTGTAATTATATAGTTGCCAAGTTGCCGATTATATTGCTCAACACAGTGAAACAATTGCTGCAATCATGTGTGTAGCCCGGCGATATTTATAAGATTAGTAATATCATAATAATTGCAAGTATTTAATGTCTATATTGCAATGTATTGCACAATGAAATCGCAGCAAGGGTATAAGTTGCAAACATACTGAGCTTTATTGGTCAATAAAAATGGCCAGTTATATGCATTTTTATAGCCTATTTAAAGGCCTATTAATGCTTCCACTCACACTTACAGCTTAAAGGCAGAATATGTGGTTTTATGACTATAACTCAACAATACAAATGAAAAAACACTTGTACCTACCAGGTACAAGTTTAGAAGTTTATATAATAAAGTGTCAAGAGAAATTAGCTCTCGAAAAGCTGCACTAGGGTTGTCACGTGTACGATTGAACACGCCTCGCTGGCGAGTCACGCGCGATCGCGTGCTGCAGGGCTGTCGCGAATGTAACATGTGTATTAACTGTGTTAATTAAAATAATAGACCGCCATTCGTGCTGGTTGAAGTTTAGTGCGGTAATTGTTGAGTAAACATGAATAAAAATGAGTTTTTTGTGTGCTTTAGATAAGTCGACGTGTCTGAATTTTATTGTTTTGTAGAAAATGTATTGAACTACTGAAAATAAAATGTACACATTAACACGAATCTTTAGCACAGCCTACCAAAGAAACGGTTACACACATACAACTTTTGCTGTTTGTTTTTGAGTTAAAATAAAATGTATTGTGTTTATTAGAACAGTTAATTCTATTTACGAAATGACAGTTCGCAAGTTTCAAACCCCATAATAATGCTGCCACGTCCATACCGATATAGTCAGGTCAGTCAAATATAAGCTATGATTGATCAATTAATTATTCAACAGTTCACCAATTACCAAAGCCTGCTAATTTTTCACATCACTATAACCTGTCCCGGCTTTTCAAAGTTGTTATGCCACGACGGATGCCTTCAGGCGGCTTATTAACTCCGTCACCGGAGTTGGCGACTGACTCATACGAACTTTACTATTTAGTTTTTTTTTTCGTAATATTATGTCAGTACCGTTCTGTCAGAAGTGTCAGCCCTAAAACAATTGTGTATACAGTCAGAGTGCGTCGAGCACCGGAGATCACATTTGCACCCAAATCGATTCGCACTCAGGTCGCACAGTTTCTTCGCTAATTACCCTCACGCGGCGAGCGTGGCAACCCTGACACATGTGACATTCGTGACATTTTACTTTCAATGTTTATTGGCTTTGTATTTTTGTAATATAATTTAAGTTCTTGATTGATTTATTGCGTCAAAATATGAGTTTTTTTAGGTTGAAACTCAAATTCAAACGACGATTGAGAACTATTATATTTGTCAATACTTAATTTCTTGGTACTAAGTATATGCTTGGTAGTAGAATTGGGCACCGGCCCATCCAAAAACTGACCAGCAGCCATTAAGTAATGAGTTGCTAGCCGCTTTGATTGCAAACTCAAATAAACAAAACGTTTGTTAGTAGAATTGGCCTTTTGAACTTCAAGTTCAGATTCAGATTCATCTAGAATAGATTCACGATCAAGTACTGCGGGGCAATTTTACTAATACAATGACAGTAAATTAAAAATTATTTTACCATTACAATGCTACATTATCCTCGAGTAACATAAGCTATATTTATTTAGGACCCGCACCGGCTTCGCACGGGAGCGGTTTCATTGCTCCCGCGCGAAGCTGGGACGCACTGCTAGTATATACACAGTCAAACGGTAAGAATAATAGATTTATCAACATATTTAAACTAATAATGTTTATAAACACAGGATTAGTTGCTCAAACGAAGTGGCGAATGAGCGACGGCTCCCGTGAAATTATTCAGTGACAGCTGTCAAAAGGCCCATTAATTTGACACATGACGTGTGAGTGGAAGTTTTGGATGTACTAATTAGTTGGATGTGAGTTTTTAATGATCATATCATTCATCTTGTCTTGTCATAATTTTGAAATGCAAAGACAAGGAGAAATTTTTGAATTCATGTTTTATACATTTGCAAAGATGTAAACAAAATGTCAAACTTTTATACAAGACAGCTGGTAATTCGTTTGCCTGATGTTAAGCGCCATGCTTGACCTGACATTTGATGCACATAAAATAATAAGTTTCAAAGTTATAATAGCACTGCACAATAGAACTTTAAATTTTTGGGTCACAAAATCAAATCAAATCAAAAATGCTCTATTCAATAAAATCATAAGGTTCACTTTTAAACGTCTTACAAGCTAGGAAAATTTACGCTAGTTCTGCGCCCATGCCGTAAAAGAACTGGCAACACCGGCTGGGTTCCTATCGCTTTTTTGGCTATTGTTATGGATACCGAGTAGAGTTGGAGCACATTCGTCCCATGCTTTTTTATCATCTTAAGTAATCGCACACTGCAGGTTTTATGGTTAGGCGTGGCGCTTAATATTGCAGGCGAACGAATACTACCACACTTGTACGAAAGTTTGACATATTGTTTAAAATACTACTTTGAAAATGTCATCATCATCATCATCATGACAGCCTTCTAATGTTCCCACTGCTGGGACACTGGCCTACTCTCAGGCGAGAGTGATTGGGTCTTATAATCCACCACGCGGACCCAATGCGGATTGGTGGATGGCACATGTCTTTCGAATTTTTAGTTCTTGGACATGCCGGTTTCCTCACGATGTTTTCCTTCACCGTATGAGAGCACTGGCATTGCGCACATAAATTTTTCGAACAGAAAAATCCATTGGTGCACGACCGGGTTTGAACCCACAACCTTAGGATCGGAAGGCGGGGTCACTACCACTAGACCACCGGTGCTCCGTGGGTTTGAAAATGTATGAAACATCAATTTAAATTCTCTTGCATTTCAAGACTATGACAAGACCACTTCCTCATTTGCTAAAAAAATGAGAACACTACTAAACCGTTACAGCTAAAGTGGCAACCAATCGTACGGCCCACAATATGGTAAGCGGTTACCGCAGTCTATGGGCGCTTGCAATACCAGAGGTATCACTCACGGGTTGCCAACTTGCCACCCTGAGACGTAGGTCGAAAGTCATTCAATTATTTTATCTGTAGCCAGACAATTATTTTATATTTCATCAAATTATTTTATCTGTAGCCAGACCGAGGTAAAAATAAACCAATCAGTACCACCTAGGTAAGTACTCTAGGTAGGCACGTGTTTTACTGCCCAATACTAATTTGTTAACCTGTCTAGACACATTAGCGAGAATATTCTTAAAGCGTGCAAAATGGTCCATTTGTTATACAACTAAAATGGCAACCAAGCGTACAGCGCACTGGATGGTAAGAGGTCACCCCAGCCTACGTACACTTGCAACAACATAGATATTGCGTGTTACCACCCCGAGACTTTAGATGGAAAGTCTCATGTGCCTGTATTTTTACTTGAAACCATTTTTTATACCACTAAAATGGCAACCAAGCGTACGGCGCGGCAGCGCACTTTATGGTAAAAGGTTAGCCCAGGGTTACCCCAGGCTCCATTGCGCTGTGATTGCACATCCAAACGGCCGATATCCGCCGGCAGTAAAGTAAGTAAGTTCGTATGAGTCAGTGGCCAACTCTGGTGACAGAGTGTTTAGGCCGCCCGAAGGCCTCTGTCATGACCTATTAACTTTGAAAAAGCCGGGACCGACTGCTTAACGTGCCTTCCGAAGCACGGGAGCGCTTGTTTGAAATTGCCTCTGGCGGTCACCCATCCAAATGGTGACTACGCGGAACAGTGCTTAACTACGTTGACCTGTCAGAAACAACTTAGCCAGCTACGTCACGAGCGCTCCTATACTTACTTACTACCATAATACTACTGACGACCATTGTGGCGCAGCGGGCGCAGGTCCGCCTGCGACGCAGAGTTTGCGGGTTCGATTCCCGCCTCGGGACAAATGTTTGTACGATATACAAATATTTGTTCCGGGTGTTCTGGGTATTTTCTATATATAATAAAAAATATCTATCTGTATATTGCATTGTATTAAATATATATCAGTGATCTCGTAATACAGCTCTGTTTAACAGCAGCTTACCTTGGGGCTAGATGATGCTGTGTGGATTGTCCAGCATTATTTATTATTTACTTACGCCGGCAGTATACTTACTTACCTACTTACTGTTCTAACTAACCTAGTCATATCATCATATCCTTACTGTTATATTTACAAGAAAATAGCGCGGAATAACCGCTGTTTTCGGCAAGATTTGCTGCTTATCCCGTGATGTAAACTCAGATTAAACCTCAACAGTAAACATAACACGGAATTGGGTACAAACGCAATTACGCCAAGTGGTGCTAAAAAGCGTATATAACTCCGCCCTCCTATAAAAATCGTATCATCTTGCGCCTCAAGCGAGATACCTTACCTGTGGGTTCAATAAAGTAACCTCTACACGGTACAATGCGTATGTTTGCACAGCTATACTTGACCAGTCGTTGGAATTTTCAAACATTTAAACTGTCAATTTTTCCACTATCGGTCTAGCGTACCACGTATACATTTTTTTTTTAGAAAACGAGCTCTTGGATTTTTTTCGAAACAGCGTGCGTCGCACAGTCATTCAAGGGTTGGTCGAAATTCATTTTTTCAAGTTAAAGGTATACATATACATTCTGCGTCAAACTGCATTTAAAGAACGTCGTTGATTATTACAATGACGCGTCGCAATCGCAACGTGTGCTTTTCAATTTACATTATTAGAATACGTTAAATTATTAAGTAAATTAAAATAAGTTTCTCTTTTAAGTGAAATGTAAAAACAAAAAGATTAAATAGGTACTCAAGTAATTTGATAATTAACTTGAGTCAAGTTGAATAGATAAGGACCATCAGGATCAGAGTCCATTTTTTTTAACGTCTCATGCGTTAGCATCCTAGTAGTCTGTGGTTTTTATAAAAAAAATAAAAACTTTTGCACCATGCGGAAGCGAAGGCTTACTTGCGCAGTCCAACTGCACATGCATACGCGCCGTGTAAATCTCCCCTCTCACCGCGGTCGCGACCCGAGAATTTACTTAACACCGTAGACTATAAAGGCGGGTGTAAAATCGAGTATAAAACTGTCATTGGCCGTTTACGAACGTACTCAAATTTTGAACTCGCGCACTAGCATAGGGTTGCCATTTGACAGGTATTTTTCCGACATGTTACATGTAGCTTAGAATAAATAAATAAATAAATAATGCTGGACAATCCACACAGCATCATCTAGCCCCAAGGTAAGCTGCTGTTAAACAGAGCTGTGTTATGGGTACCTACTAGATGACTGATATATACTTAATACAATACAATACATAGATATATATTTTTTTATTATATATAGAAAATACCCAGAACACCCGGAACAAAAATATTTGTAGATCGTACATTTGTCGCAGACGGACCAGCGCCCGCTGCGCCACGTCGGTCGTCAATATTATATAGAATATTATAGTAATATCCTTAAGTAGCGTGTAGACATGCAACATTACGATAATTTATTCTCTATAGGAATCAGATTAGAAATTACCAATAATCATAATCATTACCTTTTTACATTTTTACGTAGTATAAGAATAGTTTAGAAATGACGAATATTTGGCGATTCAAAATCTTTATCTTTACATCTTTACATAGTATAAAACCGTCTCTTCCCGCCGTCCGTCTGTCTGTATTACTTAAGCTTAGATCTTTTAGATTGCTCAACCTATTTTAATGCGGTTTTTATTAATAGATAGAGTGATTCGATTCAAGCTAAATGTTTATACCTATTATACGTATAATAATAGTCTAAGCACTGAGCCGGGGATCCCGCAATAAAAACAAGAATTTAGTCAAGGAATCTTGTACCTAGCAACCCTATTCACAAAGCACTTAAGGTGGGTCCATCTTAGTACCGAATATAAACTTAAACACTTGTGAAGTTGCTATGATTCATAAACAACAATCCGCGGTAGGTACCTGTCCGATACGAGCCTGCGCGACTCAACTCACGACTCTGTATACCAGTGTAATAAATAAATATTTGCGGTCATGCCTTTTGATATTAACTTTTTTCTGTGACTGTACAAAACAGCTGCAGTATTACGATGTCAGTAAATAAATAAATTAAAATTGAAAGTGTCAAATGAGCCGAATCGGTCGAAAATTTTTCGGAACGTCTGTTTGCCATTTCATTTTTTTAAACAACTTTTTTTTTTAACATTCCATTTTTAAACAACGCCATGATTCAACGCCCTTGAATACATAATCTATAGAATATTATTTGTATGATGGAATAATTCCGATCCTAAGGTCGTGGGTTCAAACCCGGTCGTGCATCAATGGATTTTTCTGTTCGAAAAATTTATGTGCGCAATGCCAGTGCTCTCATACGGTGAAGGAAAACATCGTGAGGAAACCGGCATGTCCAAGAACTAAAAACTCGAAAGACATGTGCCATCCGCCAATCCGCATTGGGTCCGCGTGGTGGATTAAGACCCAATCACTCTCGCCTGAGAGTAGGCCAGTGTCCCAGCAGTGGAAACATTAGAAGGCTGTCATGATGATGGAATAAGAATCCAACTCAGCTGGGCTGAGGAATGTTCCAGGGTAACAAGCGCAGTGCAGTGGCTGTGGGACGTAGAACAACTTGACCATCACCAAACAACTTCACTTGACAAAATACATTTTTAGGAAAAAAAAAACAAACTTATAGGACGTTATTCTGACTGCCTAGTATCAAACAAAAAAAAATGTCATCAAAATCAATTCATAATTGGCGGAGACATCGCGTACCAAACATGTAAAAAATACATATAGTCAAATTGTACTCCTTGTTAAAAAAACTGACATAAATTTCCTTAGCTTGTTAATCGTTTAAGTAATCTTTGTAATTATATTAAGTAAAACCCTATTGGCTGTTATAGAATAAAGAAAATCAAAAAGCACCCGAAACTTGAAATGTTTGACCCTCGTAAAAAACTGTATAAAACTTCAAAAAACCATTACCATATGTGGGGATAAAACTGTATTATCGGCAAACTAATGTCGTTGAGTTGTTATGGGTTTGACTAGTGATGTGCTACTTTCCGTATCCGTAAACGACAAACCGATATCGGTACAGCAAAAAATCGGAAACAGCAATCGACTGGCAGGACGTACTGACTGTATCGATCCTGTTATTATATCATTTCTTAAACTTAGCTAACTATCATTTTATTATCGCGGTCTCCTTTGTATTTTTATTTAATTAATTACGACATTATTATTTTGACGACCTCGGTGGCGCTGTGGGCGAGCGCCCGCTTGAAAAGCGAGAGGTTGCGGGTTCTTTCCCCGTTGCGGGACAAATGTTTGCATGATCTGCAAATAGTTGGACTAGGTCTAGGTAATTTTATAATTAAAAACTATACGTAAGATGGCGATGCTTAGAACGTTTTGATAAATATTATGTTCATATCCAAGATAGATAAGCTGGTATTTCGATAGTGGTTTAGTTAGTTCAGGGCGTTTGCAGATCTATAAAGTAAAAAACGCTGGTTCGAATCCTGTTTGTCCGAATATTATTGCATTTTAAAATTATACTTAACTAATTCTATTTATTTATAAGAGCGCTCGTGACGTAGCTGGCTAAGTTGTTCTTAACAGATCAACGAAATTAAGCACTGTTCCGCGTAGCCATCATTTGGATGGGTGACCTGACCGCCAGTGGCAATTTCAACTGAGCGCTCCCGTTCTTCAGAGGGCACGTTAAGCAGTCGGTCCCGGCTTTTTCAAAGTTGTTAGGCCATAACAGAGGCCTAGAAACTCTGTCACCAGAGTTGGCCACTGACTCACACGAACTTACTTACTTAATTATAGTAAGTATGTCGAAATCAAGTCAATATATAGAAGTGCCTGAATCTTACGTTGACGTATGTTTTAGTTCGATAGTTTAATATTGATTCCGTATCGTATCCGTAAATTTATGCAAATTACACAAGATCCCATCACTACTTCAAACCGTAAAATAATATCGGTTTTGCTGACTGCTTGAACCGATGCCAACTCTCTGATGGCCGGTGTTTATCACCACTAGTCACTTAAGTAGTTTTTGTATAGTTTCCATCAAAGGAACTGCCAAGAACGGTACAGTAGAGTTACATGGATAAATACATCGTCTTTTGGGAATGTTTTAAGTAATTTTATTAAAATCCCACTGTCCCCATTAAAAGGGGACACGGTTAATGGGGACATTGGGAATACACGTTATTACCAACCTGGCATATATATGGAATAGTTTTCTTCCACACATAAAAGAATACATAAATTAATATACCTTGATTTTTTTTTAATGATTTTGTCATAAAAATCTCGAGTAAATCGATTACGTTTTTCTGTTCAAATATTATTAATTATTGTTGGAAATCGAGACAGGTGGCGTAATAACAAAATATTCCTATTATGCATGTACCATGTAGGTACGATTAGATATTTTAAACTACATTTCATCAATAGTAAATCAAACAGAAAGGTTTAATAGTATAGTTTTAGCACCCGTGCGAAGAAGGGGCGGATCGCTAGTACTACTATAATGCTATAGTTTGGATGGTTCATGGTTGTTAGTTACTCAACCACGATACCCATGTCCAGCAGGGTAAAGAAATAAAAAACGAAACAAAAAATACATTATTCACAAGTAAACTAAAACTTTATCTAATTCAAAACTGCTTCTATTCAATTGAAGAATACTTCGAAAAACATAAATATTACCCATAGAAATCTTTGTATTTCCCCAATACTAAGTAACTACCTATTTAATACCTTTTAGTTATTCTTTGAATGTAAGTAATGTTAACCCGTCCGAATGTTAGGTATTATAATAAGTTAGGTACTCTTATGTAAGCAGCTTAGCGCCCAGCATAGCCTACATATAATTTGCAATGCCTGAAAAGGGCAAATAAGTTCTAAGTGCCATATTACTTTTAAGACCTTTTGTAACACTTATTTGTGCAAATAAATATCTTGAAATATCTTGAAATCAGGTTGATGATGATAATGATTTATTGTAATTCCTAGGTCATAAACAATACCCAGACTTCGAATTATCTTTTTATCCAAAACCTAATTTACCTACAAAAAGAATCATTAAGGAACAATTTAGTTTAATCATAAAAACTAGTCTTTGTAATATTTTATAAGAAAAATAAATCTATCAATGTCGTCGTGAACTTCAAGCTTCTTATACAGGACAGTCGACCTTATTGCTTGTGACATAAGGCAGAGTAGCAAATTGCGTTAAGTTAGCAACAATCCACCTAATTGCTGGCGTTTAAGGATTGTAAGGTGACTTCAAATGGAGTCAGTGCTGACTTCGAGAACTGACTCGCTCTGTTTACAAAGAGTCAGTACGCGAGAATATTGATGTCAGTAAAGGCCTATCACGAAAAACTCGTTTGACAACCGTAAACGTAAATTAACTTTACAATTTAACTTGTTTACTTAGCACAAGTGTAAGTAATTGAAATGGAGGGGCAATGTTGGTGGTAATTTGGTCAAAGACTTTCCAAGGGAGTTTTGAAAGAAATCACCATTTATTTCCAAATTTCGTTTGTTTACGTTGCTAAGCGACAATCACACTAATACACTTGACACTGGCAAAATTGTGGCAAATAAGCCACAGAGTCCATAAACGAAGAAGAAGAGACGCTGTTAAACATTCTATACAAATTGAATTGACAGCTGGACGATACGTTTACATTTACGATTGTCAAACTAGTTTTTAGTGCTAAGCACTCTGACCCGACAGCGTTTCACTGACTCCAAATCAATTTACATTAGGTCCGTAGCGGGTCAGCACTGACTTCGCTACTGACTCAATGTAAATCATACTAAAGGCATTATCTAAAGACTAGTGGAAAGCCTGTGACTTTTTCTGTTATCCAATAAAAATAACGGTAAATAACGTTATTTTCATATTGATACTTAATTAACGGTATTAAGATAATGAAAAATGTTTTATTAAGATTTACAATATTAGGCGGTACAGTACTAATTTTATTATTAGGGTAAAACTACTTAATATAAGTAGGTAGATAGTAATCATAATGTTAAAGGTGCGTTCCTGTGCTCATTTTTATGGCAACCACAGCTTAACACAGGTTGGTCAGGCGTAGAGCTTAACATTAGACGAACGACTTGAAAAAAACAAACAAACACACAATCTTTTTTTTTATACCACTAAAGTGGCAACCAAGCGTACGGCCCACTTGATGGTCAGCGGTTACCGTAGCCTATGTACGCATGCAACATCATTGATATCACTAGCGCGTTACCACCCTAAGACGTTAGATAGAAAGTCTCATGTGCCTGTAATTTTACCGGAAACCATACCCTTCGAACCGGAACACAGCAATACGAGTGTTACTGCTTGGCGGCAGAAATAGGTATGGTGGTAGTCCTTCCCCGGACGAGCTCTATCACAAAGAACTCTACTACTCTTAAGAACTCTTCTACTCTAAGACAAACTCACACAATATTATTTTAGTAGGTTGATAAGATATCTAAAATGTTTAAACAATGGCTCAGTTGTGGGAAAAAACATAAGACAGAATAATTACGTGGTTTCCAAATTACTTGTTTAGTGCGAAGCGGGCAGCGTGAAAAATGCTTAACTATGCAATTTGGATGGGTTTATGCAGTATTGCAACGTATAAGTGGTGTTAATTTTTTTAAATTATAATAAAAATAATAAATAATGCTGGACAATTCACACAGCATCTAGCCCCAAGCTAAGCAGAGCTTGTTTTTTGTTATGGGTAGGTGACTGACTCAATACAATACATTATTTACTATACATAGAAAATACCCAGAACACCGGGAACAAATATTTGCAGATCGTACAAACATTTTATTCCAAGGCGGGAATCGAATGAATTGCATGCATAAACATCTAAAATATAGTTGGTAGACTTGGATGCCCATTGCATGAAAATATGATCATAATATAGAAAGTAATAAAAAACAGACGAAAAATCTCTAAAAAATCTATCTCTAAATCTCGAAAATGGAGCCAAAGTCTTTGGCTCCAGCGCTCGACGGAGCAACACGTCTGCCGGAGAACAAGTCGATGGTCCTGAGGATGTCCCGCAGAGGGATGAAACACGTGTCGATATTTTTCTTTTGAGGTTAACTGTGGTAACTGTGTGAAACTAACCTCACCAGTTAAAAGGTTAAGCGGAATAGTACTGGAGATTTTTCGTTTGTTTTTTATTTTGTAATGGATTTCCGCAAAGTAACGCCTGAATCTATCAATTATATGAGAAAGTAACTTTGCCTGTTTGTCTGTTACGTTTTTAGTTACGCCTAAGAAATCGCTTATTTCTACCACGATAAATTTAACAACACTATATTTCTGCCTTCAACTCTGGGGGATTTAAGCGCAACACACACAGAACGCGGGAGCGGGCCCGCGGCAGATCCGCCGCGGGTGTTTTTTGTTGTATTTGTACTGACGTTAAGGATGACAACACACTGAACGCGGGCGCGGGTCGGGTGAAGCGCGACAGCCGCTCCCGTTGTCATCCTTGTCGTCCATACAAAAAAAAACAAAAAACACCCGCGGTGGATCTGACCCGACCCGCGCCCGCCCGCTGTGTGTTGCGCGTAAAGTCAGAAATAGAGAGTTGAGCTCTATTCTCTACTATTCTGTCTGTAAATAATTTTAGTTGATACAAGAAACAATTTATTTGTTTGGTTACCTGTTGCATGGCACCATCCATTAATGTACGTATTCCGTAAAGCCCGACATGACGTTAATAATTCACGCTAGCTCCGCGACTAATTTCTGATGATGCCATTAGTGCGGGAGCTACCGTACTGGTTATTTACATCATTTCGCTTTAATGTTCGTTTGATGATTAGGTTAATGTTATTTTTTTATGTCAGCAAGTTACAAGACGATCTAGTTGCTCGCCTGATGTTAAGCGCCACGCCTGACCACAGTTGCAGTGCCACCCAACCCCACCAATATGTGATAATATATCATATATTCTGTAACATTATGTACCTTATTTATGGCAGCAATAAATGTATTAAGTTGATGTCAAGCGCAGTGTTAGTATTAAGAACTTTTTAGTAAGTAAAAAGTAAGTAGTTCGTATGAGTTTGTGACCAACTCTGGTGACAGAGTTTTTAGGGCGCCCTAAGGCCTCTGTCATGGCCTAAAAACTTTAAAAAAGCTGGGACTGACTGCTTAACGTGCCCTCCGAAGCACGGGAACGCTCAGTTGAAATTGCCACTGTCACCCATCCAAATGGTGACTACGCGGAACCGTGCTTAACTTTGATCTGTTAGGAACAACTTAGCCAGCTACGTCACGAGCGCTCCAATACTTTTTTTTATCAGGCGTAGCGCTTAACATCAGGCGAACGAATGACCGTCACTTAAAAACAAAAATGTAAATGTTTTATTAAATTTTTCATAAATCGTCTATCGGACGACGAAATGCGTTATCTCAAAAAACATCTTTTTCGGGTTAATCACTACCTTTACCATAATCTATATGTAATGGGTTCACATGTCTGGTAATTACTCCAAGATATAGTTTTCGACCATATTTTATGGTACAGTAAGCTTGTGTGGTCCAAGTTAATACTTTTTTGTTACTGGAACTTTTTTGGTTACCACTTTGAAACTGGTTTAAAAATTTAGAAAATTCTTGAATCTGAATTTTGAGTTTAAGGAATCAGTTTTAAAAGACTGTAATGACCAAAAATTAATAAAAATAAATAAAAAATATTGGCACCTTTCTTACTATTGAATACTTCAGTTTAGTGTCAAAATCTCCTTTAAAAATCCCCTTATAAAACAGGGACAGATAATATTCAAAATTGTAACACACATAGTGAACCGCAAGCTACTCGATTCTCAATCAGCCACTTGCACACTATGCCATCAAGGTAATTTATTATACAGGGCCATTCATTATCAACCTGACAAACTTAAGGGATAGGTTCCACACATAAAAAAAAAATATATGTACCTATAATTTTTTTTTTATGTATATTTTGTCTTAAAAATCCCAAGTAAACAAAAAAAAATCGATTACGCGCGCCACCTTTTCGATTTCTAACAAGGATAACTAATTATTAAGCAAAATTACGTAACTATTTTTAATATAAAAAAAAATCGTTTAGAAAAGTACAAGTGAAATTTAACCACATGTTACTTAACGGCGTTTTAGCTAGCGGACGCCAGATAAGACATCATGACAGCCTTCTGATGTTCCCACTGCTGGGACCCTGGCCTACTAAAAGCGAGAGAGCTTTAATCCACCACGCAGACCCAATGCGGATTGATGCGGATTGGTGAACAGGTATTTCGAATATTTAATTCTTGGACATGCCGGTTTCCTCACGATGTTTTCCTTCACCGTATGAGAGCACTGGCATTGCGCACACATTTTTCGAATAGAAAAATCCATTGGTGCACGTCCGGATCGAACCCACGACCTTAAAATCGGAAGGGTTCACTACCACAAGACATACTTGTTTATTGCAACTTCGCCACCACTTATAACTTAATATACGACGAAGGCGGAGCCCAGACTTTGGTGGGCGTGTTACTTAAACCGGTTTTGATTAGATTCCAACAAATTAGTTTATTCTAATTGTATTTTGGCTATCAAAATTTTTTTGGGAATTCCAGAAGTGAAATTGGAAGCATCTGAAACAGATATTATTTCTACTAGATTTATAACTTTAAGTCTGTGAAACAGGGTGATTCGCAGAACATTAATCAAAATATGCTGGGTTGTTTCTTGGACGCCGACCAGAATAAAAGTTTTACACAAATGGGGTTATTGGTACACGATTTATATATTGTTAAGAAAATTGGGATGTAATAAGCATGATGACTGATTTTGAAAAACTGTTCTATTGTATTCAGAAGTATCGAATTTAGGCAGAAAATAACCTATTATTCCAGAAATTAATGGTTTAGTAGTTAAAAAATGCGATTGAAATTTGAATTTAAAATTCACGCTAAAACGCGCTGAGTCGCGGAGTGACAGCGGTGACGTCATCATGTCAGATTTCAATATAAAATTTTATTAATGAGGTTCACAATTCTGCAATATTTTTGATACCACCAATCAGAAAGCCTAGATGCTCCTGATCGGTGTTCAACCTTTTATGGCGGATTGCTGTATTTTGTAGTTTTATTTTATTAAAAATATTATCAATCTCGCATCTAATGTAAAAAGAAATATGGTTTTTTAATTCCTTGAATCTATTTTCATAAGATAAAAGCGTGATTTTAATGATTATTGGTTACTGTCATCATGCCTATTTTACTAATTTTATCAAGTAAGTTCCTATGAGTCAGTGGTCAACTCTGGTGACGCAATTAATTACTGTAATTAACTAAATAAAATATCGTTAGGGTCAAGATTTGCTTCTAATAATTTGAAAAACCATTTTGTTATATACTAGCTACTGTCCGCGGCTTCACTCGCGTGTTACCTAAATAAAAAGTAATCTACAGAAGAAGCTATTCCAGGTCCGAAACTATTGCTATTCCAAGTTTCATCGCCATCATCATACAAACAAACTTTATTATCATGTAAAAGTAGGATTATCTTTTGAATTATTTTTTTCAACGTCGTCGCGTCGTCGATTTAATTTCAGTGCGTTACTTTATATAATTAAAACGATTTGAAATATTCTGGATACAATCTCATAAGTAAGTAAGTAAGTTCGTATGAGTCAGTGGCCAACTCTGGTGACAGAGTTTCTAGGCCGCCCGAAGGCCTCTGCCATGGCCTAACAACTTTGAAAAAGCAGGGACCGACTGCTTAATAACAATCTCATTAATATCCATAATGATGCCTTTAAAGCTCCAGCAGTGCTAATAAAGTAAATTTCAATCAGAGTTTGAAGTTTTTGTACAAGTCAATCAAAAACACGAGATAAAAAACTCATTATTATTTTATAATCAGTCTTTAGGTAATTACTATTTCGAGCTTTGTGACTTGCATCGTTTGGCAACATAGTTTAAAGAGTTGAAACTGTAGTGGTTAGAAATCATATTAAATTATTAACGGCTATTCACCACTTGAATTTGTCATTTATGCTGACGTTTCGAAGCTATTTAGAAGCTCTTCTTCATGAGCTCCGCCCGCGACCGCGGTCGACGTTTGCTCGGCGAATACATACATATCATAGTTTATGCCACGAGCAGGGCTTGGAATACCGGTATTTTCATATACCGGTTCGACTGACTTTGACGTGGTATCGATATAAATTATACCGGTATTTTTTTAGAACAGGTATAATTAGACCTATTGTGGTATCGGTACTTTCATCAGTATCGTTACTAAAATACCGGTATTTTCAATAAGTATCGGTAAAATTACCGGTGTTATACAAGTAAAGTATCGGTATCAAGAATTCAATTTTATGCAAGCGAGAGAGAAAACTTATTAGAAAAACCGCGGGCTCGCAGCGGTTTTTCAAAATAATCATACACACAATTCGTTTTTGGTCGTCCCATCTTTTATATTCCATTTAGGTGAAACGTGCGTGCACCACAATCATCGAAACTCTCTTTATATGAGTGTGCCAAAGAGTGTGCTTTGCAAATGATCCGCGCGCGAAACATGCACAAGCTGGCAAGTACGTGCGCCCGCCCCGCGCCCCGGTCGGTTTGCTAGGACCGGAGAGCTTGCAACGTCGCGAGTACCGCTATGAAGACCGGTATTTTTGAAAAAAGTATCGATACTCAAAAATAAAGAAACGAAAGTACCGTTACTACCGCTATAATAACGGTATTATTGGTACCGGTATCAAGCCCTGGCCACGAGCGCTTAGACTAATAATGACAGTTAGTTGACAGATCTTTGTTTAATGGTCTAGCGTATTACCTTAATTGGGAACACTGGTGGTCTAATGGTAGTGACCCCGCCTTCCGATCTTGGTCATGAGTTTGAAGGCGGTCGTGTTCAAATGGATTTTTATTTAACAAAAAAATGTGAGCAATGGCAGTGTTCTCAAAAATATCCATAAACTAATAATTTGAAAGACTTGTGCCACTGACCAATGCCAATGCTAATCCTCCACGCTCTTAATCCACCACGCTGATCCAACAACGTTGGATCAGCATGGTGGATTAGGAGCTCATCACTCTCGCTCGCGAGTAGGTCAGTGTCCCATCAGTGAGAACATAAAGAGGAGTAGAATAAATTAAAAAAACTCTTTATTGTACCAGGAAAATTAACAAGCACAAAATTTTAATAGCGAAACACAATATGCGGTCTTATTACTGCGAGCAATTTACAACAGACAACCTTTAGATGGACTGGATTTAAATTGAATGGGATGGGACGTGGTCGATAACGATATAAAATAATATGCAAATAATACATTACTATTAAACTTTGTATTATTACGTGATTCATTCAGAAGGCTGTTATGGTGATTAGAATAACTAGTCCACTGACAAATGTTCCGCATGTCTTTATATATTCTATTTCTGTTTCAGGTACTTGGATCCCATCAAAGCATTAGACCCAGGAGCGATTAAATAAAAATCATCTGACCGCATTCAGGACCCTACCCCTGAATCACTTCAGTCCTGATTTCAGTGTAAAACAAACCTTGGGGACATTGGTTTTAGGTATAATATGGCTCGTAATTCCTGATGTCCCTGAGAAAACTATTACAAAATAAGATATTTTATTATTTTTTATATTTTCTTTAATACCACAGAAGTGGCAACCAAGCGTACGGCCCACTTGATGGTAAGCGGTTACCGTAGCCTATGTACGTTTGCAACATCATAGTATCACTTGCGTGTTACCCTGAGACGTTAGATGGAAAGTCTCATGTGCCTGTAATTTTACCTTAAACCCTTCGAACCGGAACACAGCAATGAGGGAATTACTGCTTGGCGGCAGAAATAGGTGTGGTCCTTCCCCGGACGAGCTCTATCAGAAGGAACTCTACTACTCTTCTACTACTACTAATCTGATCCATTTAAGGCCCGCGACTTTGACCAACCAACCCTTGCCAACGGATGACCGACGTTTCTGTAGCCACTTTTTGGTCACCGCTCAGTTCTCGGCTTACACGATTTCGATTCTCTGAGGGACAAATATTTGCATGATCTGCAAATACTTGTAGCATTGGATCGTATCGTTACTGATAAATAAAACAGTAGTTTGACGATCGATGTGGCGCGGCGGGCGGAGGTCTGCCCGCTACGCAGGAGGTTGCGGGTTCGATTCCTGCTTTGGAACAAATGTTTGTACGATCTGCAAATATTGGTTCCTGGGTATTTTCTGTGTATAATAAAAAATATCTATCTATGTATTGTATTTCATGTAGTTGTATCTGTCATATATTACTCATAATAGTAAAATAATAATGATGCTGTGTGGATTGTCCAGCATTATTTATTTATTTTAGTAGTGATAAAGTGAAGGTCAGTGAGACCTCTGTACATAAGTAGTAGTATACTCTGTGGTTACGGCCTAAGGGTCACGTAATAGCACATTAAGGTAATAAGGGTTCCTTGAAGTTCTCAATGATCGCTTTAGAGTGTTCTCGGTATAAAGAAAGTTCGCTTAGTCCTTTCGCTTGTTTAAGCAACGGGTTTCAACGTTGTTTCCATCGAATACCAGCGGAGTTGTCTGGAAGAAATCGTTTAAGCGATAGCTGCGATAAGGCTGCACATTGTATTTCCACATATTAGGTTTTATTCCTTACTAGCTGCCGCCCGCGACATCGTTCGCGTTTTTTTGTTTTTTTTTGTTTTATACAACTGAAGTGGCAATCAAGCCGTACGGCCCACAAGATGGCGTTTCGGGAACCATACTTAGTACTTATTACCGTGATAAAAAGTAGTCTATGTCCTATTCCCGGTCATTATCTATATATGTTTTAAATATCACCAATTGATTCACAGCAGCGTTATTTGTTCCTGTTGCTAGCTGCATTTTGTCTGCCCACTTGCTAGCAAAGTTTTAGAAGTACCCCCCAAAAAGGTACTTTAGCTTGTTAGCAGTTTAGCCTTGCATTTATTGAACGCTATTGAGCCATCGTATTATTAGTAGGTAAATCTTATGTTAATAATTGCAATGTTCAAATAAAGTTTGCATGTCTCTTAAAAATGTAGGTATTTAATGAATTTGTATGCTTCTTAATAGTAAAATAAATATAATTGTATAAGTTTTGAAAAGCGCCGATAGCTTAATTTACGTTTAATAATAAGATTGTTACATTCTAGGATCTAAATTTACACTGGAATTTGTAATATTATAGATAAGATAAATTATGAAATAGTACTAGAGATCTCTGTTATAGAGCTCGTCCGGGGAAGGACTACCACCATACCTATTTCTGCCGCCAAGCAGTAATGCTCGCATTGCTGTGTTCCGGTGTGAAGGGTATGGTTTCCGGTGAAATTACTGGCACATGAGGCTTTCGATCTTAGCCTCAAGGTGGCAACCCGCGAGTGATACCTCTGGTATTGCAAGCGTCCATAGACTGCGGTAACCGCTTACCATCTTGTGGGCCGTACGCTTGGTTGCCACTTCAGTTGTATATAAAAAAAAAAACAACCTTATAAAAAAAAAATGATTCACAATTGTTTTAAATCGGTACTGTGGTTGTCAAGTTATTGAGTAACAAACTTCCAAACATCCTTTCGAATTTATATTATTAGTGTCATCGTGTCATGTGATTACCTGTGCACGATGTGAAAATAAAGCGTTTTTATCTATATTGTATTTATCTAGCAGACGCACATTACTATTTTTGACGACCGATGTGGCGCAGCGGGCGCGGACCAGTGCCGCAGACGTTGCGGGTTTGATTCCCGCCTCGGGACAAATGTTTGTACGATCTACAAATATTTGTTCAGGGTGTTCTGGTTATTTTCTATATATAATAAAAAATATCTATCTATGTATTGTATTGTATTAAATATATAAGTCATCTAGTACCCATAATACAGCTCTGTTTAACAGCAGCTTACCTTGGGGCTACATGATGCTGTGTGGATTGTCCAGCATTATATATTTATTTATTTAATTACTAGACATAGTCGTCTGCCAAAGAATGGCACGACAATCCTTCACCATCCACCGACGTCCTGCTATGCATCGATTAATCGAGTCACCATTCACCAATCCGCACCAGTTCGGCGTTGTGTGTGACGTAGTCTCGAGAGTAATGGATCTAATTTTCTATTTGGGACATTGATCTAATGAATGTTCTAACAGTGGGAACATTTGATGACTGTTTTTTTTTGAACCACTAAAGTGGCAGCCAAGCGTACGGCCCACTTGAAGGTAAGTTACCGTAGCCTATGTACGCATGCAACATCATAGATATCACTTGCGTGTTACCACCCTGAGAAGTTAGGAAAGTCTCATGTGCCTGTAATTTCACCGGAAACCATACCCTTCGAACCGGAGCACAGCAATGCGAGCATTACTGCTTGGCGGCAGAAATATGTTAGGTGGTAGTCCTCCCCCGGACGAGCTCTATCACAAAGAACTCCTAAGACTGTCTGAAGTTTATGTCTTACACCATCTCGCTCACCCATTTGAGAGGGCTCGCTGCGGTCAGCCAGTCTGTACTGTAAGCCCAACATTGGGACTGGCATTAAGGATCGATTCGACCTGTTGAATCTAGAAAACGAGGTTTCTTGAGTTAGTCAGTTGTGGTTGACAACGGCCGAACTTTGATATACATTTGGATGGGTTATTCTCGATGACCCCATGTCTCGTCCCCACTGGCACTTTACAAGAGCCCTCGTGACGTAGCTGGCTAAGTTGTTCTTAACAGATCATCGGCTCCGCGTAGTCACCATTAGGCTGGGTGACCGCCAGTGGCAATTTCAACTGAGCGCTCCCGTGCTTCGGAGGACACGACGACCGATTTTGAACCTTCACCATACACCGACTTCCTGCGACCGCTTTGATGTCATCGGTCCATTGAGTGGGGGGCCGTCCTACACTTCGTTTTCCAGTTCCTATAAATAATGACACTGAAATATATACCAAAATATACCATACTATACTATGGTGGAGCGCTCGTGACGTAGCTGGCTAAGTTGTTCTTAACAGATCAACGAAGTTAAGCACTGTTCCGCGGGGTCATCATTTGGATGGGTGACCGCCAGTGGCAATTTCAACTGAGCGCTCCCGTGCTTCGGAGGGCACGTTAAGCTGTCGGTCCCGGCTTTTTCAAAGTTGTTAGGCCATGACAGAGGCCTTCGGGCGGCCTAGAAACTCTGGCACCTGAGATGGCCACTGACTCATACGAACGAACGAACCATACTATACTGATAATAGTCTGAATGAAGACTAGAAAAATACCATGAAAATAAAATAAATCATTTCTAGAAATAATGCATCTTGTATTTGCCATAATAAATTGCAAAATCAGTGATTCAGCTTACTACTTTTATGTCGCTATCCTTTTAAGGGCCTTATCAATAAACATACTATAAACCACTGCTAGCTAATGTTCGTTTAAATGCTGATTAAGTTAACAAGCGGAACAGTGCTTACGCATAAACACTTCCGCGTAGTTACAATTAGGATAGGTGACCACCAGTGGCAATTGCAACAGCGATTCTTTACTTCGGAGGATACAGTTAGTCCCGTTTTTTTTGAACTTGTTAGGCCATGACCGAGGACTTGTGGCGGCCTACACTCCGTCACTAGAGTTGGCCATATATTTTATTTATTTTAACGTAAATGTTTGTCGTACGTTAAAGTGTGAGACAAGTTTATAGATATTGTATATTCTTCGGTTAATCAGTTGTGGTTGAGAATAGCCGATTAATTATCACGTTCCTAGTAATATATTTTCAACTCTACTCGGCATCCATAACAATAGCAAGGGTCATGCCAAAAAAGCAATAGGAACCCAGCCGGTGTTGTTGCCAGTTCTTTTACGGCATAGGCGCGTTGGAACTGGTGTAAATTTTCGTAGCTTGTAAGACGTTTCAAAGTGATCCTTGTGATTCTATTGATATAAATAATTTTTGATTAGATTTTTATTTTACAGGCTAGGAGGTAAAATGGCAACATTGCGCTTTTGCGCCACATTACTCAATTTATCGGGAAGAGAAAAATTTGTAGGTTATTTTTATTTATTGAAGAAAAAGAGCTTTGTGACAGTGACCACATCGACCTATCGGTAATTTTTAAAAGTTTAGAAGAAGATTTCTCAAGATGAAATAAAAAGTTAATCCTTTCAAAATAACTATCTTACTAAAATACATGTTTTTAGTTTGTAGCTGTAGTTGTCCTACTGATAGATCATTTACTATAAAAGACGCAACTCTGAAAAAGTCCGATGTTACGACTCGTATTCCCCTTAGCTCCGCTCGCTTCCGCTCCTTTTATTTCGCTTCGCTCTTGATTCTAATACGAGCCTGATTTACTGGGACAAGCCACGGGAGGAAAGCGATTAAAGCTTTTGGTATTTTTTGTAAGAAATAAGTTAATTTTTAACTGAATTAAAAAAAGAGTACTGTTTTTTTTGTTACGCGCTTTTTCCAATTATAAATTGATTTTGATGATATTTGATTGATCGTAAATTCGTAATACTTCAGAGGTGGTCCCATATCAATTTTATCGAAATTGGTTCAGCGCTTTCTGAAAAAAATTATAAAAAAACGTTGTAAACCCTCTCCAGTTTACAAATAAAGTTATGCGTGTATTTAGTTATTTCTTAGTTACTTTACTTCTCTACTATAACTTAGTTGCTTAGTTTGGGCACACCCCGGACACTCTCAAAAAAATGAGTGAAGCAAACGCGTCGCAGTCATCACATGCATGGTTTGTATACGTAAACGGTGCGGTTGTATGTGTGTGTCATGGTTGGTCCCACTCAATTATAGCAAGAGCGAGATAGCACACTGTTGCTCGCGCTTGGACCTACACAAAATCAAAATAAACGCGTGCCTTACCTTCAGTGCCGGCAAACTCGCTCTCGGGGTGGGGTAAGTAAAACCGGAGGGAAGTATGGAGTGGCCATTCTGTACATTCCGTGGTTTGGTTTTATTTGGAGATGTGTAAAAATGTCCGTCAATAATAAAATTTATTTATTTATTTTATTGTATTTAATAACTGTTGATGTCTTATACCACAAAGTAAGTCCCGGTCAATGTTTATATAGGAAAACCAGTACCGTCTGTCCCGGTAAACAACAAAATCGGGACGAATGCAAATTGCGCTTTCAATGCTGTAGATTCTATAGAATAACTATCTGTTGCCCGCGACTTCGTTCGTGTGGCACTCGGGAACGTATCTTTTTTTCCGGGATAAAAAGTAGCCTATGTCATATTCCCAGTCATTATCTATCTTTGTTTTAAATTTAAGCCAAATCGGTTCAGTGGTTGTCGAATAATAGAGGAACATAGCCCGGACAAAAATACGGCTCGGTACGTGAACGAAATCGCGGGAAACAGCTAGTAAACTCTAAATCCAAACGTCACACCGCAATCCGCGATCCGAGATCACGATCCAAGGACGGCTGTCAGGCTTATTCAGAATTCAGCTCGGAAACCACGTGATGGTAGATAAGGACCGTTTACCTCAGGCGTGTCGGAGGGTATGTCTGATAGAAGTGAAACTCTACAACAAGATGTGAGCGCAAACCACATGCTTATTAGCAATATTGAAATAAAATAAAATAATGCTGGACAATCCACACATCATCATCTAGCCCCAAGCTAAGCAGTGCTTGTGTTATGGGTACTAGATGACTGTATACTTAATACAATACATAGATAGATATTTTTTATTATACAAATAAAATACCCAAAACATTTGTCCCGATGCCGAGGCGGGAATCGAAACCCGTTACCTCCGCGTCGCAGGTGGACCTTTGCCCGCCGCGCCACATCAGTCGTCGATATTACGTTGACAAATAAAAATAAGGTTTATTATTGTCCGAGCGAAGCGAGCTTTAGGTCTGACTAAATGTGCTTTCGTCTTTCAGTTTGTTGGTACTCCTCTTCAGCAGTTTAAAACCTTCGGAAAACGTACAAACGTAACCACGGCGAGACTTCATAAAAATTTTAAACGCGTCATTTTAAATGAGTTCTTACACCATGGCTCGCTTTGCACTCTAGCGTTTTAACAGTGTTTGATAGTCAAGCAGCAATGTATATTGGTTTTTTATAACTAGTATTTATTTTCTCGTATCGCTGTCGCTCGAATTAGTGTGACTTTTGCAGCAAAGTGTCCGGCACAAAAATTTAAACAAAGATTCCAAATCCTACAAACACTATTTTTTTATTTCGAAAACCATATCGTAGAAGTGATGCGTATGCCGATTGCTGGTACCATCCACGAATGAGTTTTGCATCTATGCATATACTTTTACCTGTGGCACAAACGTTTAACCTTTAAGATACCGAAATGTGTTACATACGTTACGGTAACAGAAAGCAACGCTTCTCAGATTGTTCACCGTGTTCAACTGTATCCATGTGTTTCTGAGACAAAATGGTTGTCTTTTCGAAATGGTGCATTTATTTGTTGTTTACAAAAGATTATGACGTAGGCTTAGGTAAGCAGTTTCAGTTGAAGAGGGATCATCAAAAAAAAGCTAGGAACCCAGCCGAGTTTGTTGCCAGATTCTTCAAGGATTCTGGGGCGCGTGGAACTGGCGTATTCACCTAGCTTTATGACGTTTCAAAATGATCCTTGTGATATTATTGAATAAATATATTTTTTCTTTTAATTTTTTTTTACTCACAATAGCTTATGTTATGACGTGGGTTAAGCAGTTTTTATAAAAGTTTATTATATTGTTATCGAGAATTAATTGTAAGTAAACAAGTATTTGACGACCGATGTGGCGCGGCGGGCGAAGGTCCGCGTGCGACGCGGAGGTTGCGGGTTCGATTCCCGCCTCGGCAGATCGTACAAACATGGCAAATGTTTGTACGATCTGCCAAGGAGGGAAGTCAGTAGCTTGTCAGTAGCTCATATGAAACTGTTCTTTGGAAGCTGCAGGTAACTTAATTATATCAAGTCTAGCGACCGAGTTACCGAAGACTTTGCCTCTTGCAATCGAGTTACCAGCGAGTCTTGTTAAAATATCACTAGAGGACGCCACCCATAATACTATTTTAGATGCGAAAGAGATTCTGTCAGCGTAAAGCGTTATTAATTTTGTAGTGTTTTATTTTATTTTAAAAAAAAGCTCTCATATTTTTTTGTATCTGAATGTACAGCTTGGGTTTAAGTATACGTACTAAATAAATAATAAATAAATAAATAATGCTGGGCAATCCACACAGCATCATCTAGCCCCAAGCTAAACAGAGCTTGTGTTATGGGTACTGGATGACTGATATACTTAATACGATAGATATATGTATTATATAGATATAGAAAATACCCAGATTATCCGGAAAATATATTTGTAGATGATATTGTACCATGTCCGTGCGTCAACCGAGGTTCATGCTGAAAATCAGCGCTGCAGTTATCTGTAGTATTATGCTGAGCAAGAACCTTTTTTGACGCACTTTTTTTTGTACACAGAATAGACTGAACCACTCACCCTGTGTACTGTGTCTGTTTTTTATATAATTTGTAAATCTGTGTATAGTTTGTCAGAATAAACTTTTACTTATACTTGGTTGGATTCGACCAAACTCGAATAAGCACTATTCTCCGAGTAAATCGTAGTTATTCGAGAGTAAACTGACAGTTTATGTAACAGGCGTTCCTTGTATTTGACATTTCTAATTCCGCGGAATATTCCAAAAGTCGGTCGAATTTCCATTTTTACCCATATTCATTCAGAAATGAAAATTACAAAACAGATAGCTAACCGTGTGTACTATCGCTTTTGATATATGTACTTTAAGTACCTATGTTAATAAATCCCACCCTTGTTGTTAACACGCACCGCACCATCTCGCAAACTTTAAGTCAGCAGTTCTGAACCCCGATAGCGGACCGTTCGATTCAATTTGCCGCACCAATCATAGACAGAACATACCCAACAGCACACCCCGGACACTCTCAATAAAATGTATGAAGCAAACACGTCGCAATAACCACACGCATAATTTGTGTACGTAAACGGTTCTGTTGTATGTGTGAGTGTCAGGTTATTCCCACCCAACTATAGCAAGAGCGAGAAGCACACTTTCGCTCGCTCTGGCATGCGCGTACTTGGACCTACACAAAATCATTAGACGCGTGCCTTAGCTCTTAGCTTCAGTGCCGGCAAATAGGTGCCGGCAAACTTGCAACCGGGTGAGGTAAGTAAAACCGGTGGGAGGTAGGGAGTGGCCATTCTGTACTTAGTACTAATATCTGTTCTGTGCCAACAGCTTAGTAATAATAACACGGAGAAACGAATTACGCGCCCGCAAATTGAAATCATTTAAAAGGAGACCAAATTGTCACCTGAGGGCTCGTCAGTTAATGTCTAGTGATCGTGCTCACGTCTTTATTAGAAGTAGCTTAGACTAACGTCGTAGTACCTCTGTTTTGTGCTAATGTATAAAAAAATTGAGTAGACCCGAATCTGTGTTCTGGGAAAAGGATAAAAGTTTCACTGTTCGACAGTGTGCTGGAAAAAGGACAAAACTTGGATAATTCATATTTCACGTTCGCCCCGTCCATTGGTCCTTAAGTGTAGTTGTGACCCACTTCGCACCACAGCCTAGTTGAGTCAGCTAGGTTAGTGTAGTGACGCTCTCGGAGGCGCGGTGGGCCAGGGCCTGGTAAGAAGCGAGAAGGTTGCGGGTTCTTAATATTTAATTCAATTTTGGCCATATTATTTACTAGCTGTAGCCCGCGACTTCGTACACGTGGAAATCGGGACTCGTTCTTTTTTCCGGGTCTATGTCCTATTCCCGGTTAATTATGTATCTATGTTTTAAATTTCAGCCAAATCGGTTCAGTGATTGTAAATACTCGCATGTGCGACGCCCTTTCATTTTGAACTAGCTGATGCTCGCGACTTCGTCCGCGTGGCACTCTGGAACCGTACTTTCTTCTGGGATAAAAATTAGCCTATTTTTTTATTGTATCTATGTTTTAATTTTCAGCCAAATCGGGCCAGTAGTTTCAAAGCCTATTCGCTACAAACAAACTAAAAAAACTTTCCTTTTTATAATGATACTACCCTATCCTACTAATATTATAGGCTTTCTATCCTGGTAAAATGTTCCGTTCCTGTGGGACAGCATAACAACTAAAAAATCGCGGGTAAAATCGCGCGGGTCAGCTCGTATTAGTAGTATAAGTAACCTTAGTATATTTTAGATAAAAAAAACAACCGTACACTTTCCCATAAAGCAGTTGTGGCGCAGACAAGTGTCTTAGCTGTTCTCAAATGAGCTATGTCTAGTACTATTCATGGGTGTTCAATGTCCCGGCATTCTTCAGGGACAGTCAAACTGTAATTTGAAAGTTAGGGTCATCAAAACGTAGTAAGCTTCTGTATCCTTACATCGTTTGTGGATCTTCTATTTTGCAAGTTTAACCCTGTTTTTTCAATAAGGAATTTTGTTTGTAAAAGATCTATTGGGAAAGGAAATAGGGCTTTGAATGTGGGTTCGGGGTCTTGGGTTGCGTTGGGACAAAACTTTTGGATGTTATCGAAGTAGGCGGCGCGCGGCGGGTCAATACGCTAGTAATAATATACTTTGAAATATAAAAATATACTAGTAAATGTATCTATAAACAGATAGAAAAACAGAAAAAAAAGAAAAGCATATAAATAAGTAATTATATTAGAGTAGGAATATAAGTTTTATTGTGTTAGTTAGTGTAGATTTTTTTTTCTATAAAATGGTACCTAATAATTTTGTTTTTAATTCTTAATAATTAGAGTTATTGGTTGTAAGCCGTTCTAGTTAAAATCAAACATTAAACGATTGCCACAAACTTTCAAACCACTTTTCCTTCAACGCAAGATTAAGATACCAATTTTATTTAAATCCTGTAACTCTCCATAAACTTCCGAACTCATAACAAACTCATTTCACTTTCCCTATTCCATCCGAAAATATTCCGAAAAATCTCAAAACTGAATTACCCATAAACACGCGAAAATAAGATGCATTAATAATTCCGGAAATCCGGAAAAAGTCATTAAAAATAACACTTGGGAAGTTATAATCGTTTGCCGGGGCCTGTCTGACCAAGTTTAAATTAAACTTGTCACCCCAGACAGTGAGGGTTGAGGGTTACTTGGTGTTTCTTCAAAGAAAGGCTCTATGGTTCCGTACACAGATTTATAAAACTCTTGGGATTTCTTGGGAATCAATGACTGAAGTTTAAAATTCATACAATTTTAGTTGAGTTTAAATTTTTCGGAGCACTGGTGGTCTAGTGTCGCAATGGATTTTTCGCTACGAAAAATTTATGTGCGCAATGCCAGTGCTCTCATACGGTAAAGGAAAACATCGTGAGGAAACCGACATGTCCTAAAACTAAAAATTCTAAAGACATGTGCCATCCACCAATCCGTAATGGGTCCGCGTGGTGGATTAAGACCCAATCACTCTCGCTGGAGAGTAGGCCAGTGTCCCAGCAGTGGGAACATTAGGAGGCTGTCATAATGATGTAATTTTTCAGCTTGATGGACCTAACCCGAACAAAATAACAGGACTGAAATCCCCAATATGTAAAAGTTTAGGGTTCGTAGGCCTTTCTGTACATCTTTCACCACGCGTTTTATCAAAACTGGTGGCGATACGACGGATGCCCAAGGTGCTGCTTAGGCTGCGTTTCCAACAAAGATGTGCGAGGATGTGTAGCGAGGGATGTGTTTGTTAGGAACCAATAAAATCACTTCATTTACCTAACCTCGCTCTAATGAAGATTTTTTTTTTTTTATACCACTAAAGTGGCAACCAAGCGTACGGCCCACTTGATGGTCAGCGGTTACCGTAGCCTATGTACGCGTGCAACATTATAGATATCACTTGCGTGTTACCACCCTGAGACGTTAGATGGAAAGTCTCATGTGCCTGTAATTTCACCGGAAACCATACCCTTCGAACCATAACACAGCAATGCGAGCATTGCTGCTTGGCGGCAGAAATAGGTATGGTGGTAGTCCTTCCCCGGACGAGCTCCATCAAAAAGAACTCTACTACTCTTGTATTCTATTCTATTGGTTCCTAAAAACACTTTCTTCGCTACACACATCCTCGCACATTTATGATGGATACGCTTTTCTTTCTTACTGATATGACTTATAAACTTAGGAACTTAATGATGGTAAATTAATAGGGTAAAACGAAGCTTACGGGCCGTATTTGAGGACCGATGTGGCGCAGCGGGCGCCGGTCCGCCTGCGACGCATAGGTTGCGGGTTCGATTCCCGCCTCGGGACAAATGTTTGTACGATCTACAAATATTTGTTCCGGGTGTTCTGGGTATTTTCTATATATAATAAAAAATATCTATTTATGTATTGTATTAAATATATATCAGTCATCTAGTACCCATAATACAGTTCTGTTTAACAGCAGCTTACCTTGGGTAGATAAATAATAAATAAATAAATAAGTCCAGCATTATTTATTTATTTATTATTCGCAAACGTACTTTAACGTTAAACCTCTGTTAGCTATATGTCTTACAAACCATCGTCTTTGTTCATTGACATTTAAGGATAACAAGGAAAGACAATACCTAGCAAGCCCCTAAAATGACTGTTTCTGTCACATTATTTCATAGAAAAGCAAGATATATATTTTTTAAACAAGAACCCTGTAAAGAAACCCTAAATTCCCTAAGAAATTTCGCTACGTCCGCGACAGAACTGATGCATACGAAATCAGATCGTTTTGAGGGTAGTCGCCATTTTTGCCGCCGGAACGAATCCATATTTAATTGTCTCCGGAAACTGACTTTTGATTGATGCTTTCCGGTTGTGGATTTGATTACAATATGACGCTTCAATAACAAAAGTGGAGCCGATTTCACCATTTCACAGAATGTTAGAATGGTGAAATCTGCGTTCGACGAACGAGCTCGAAATCTCACTTTTCGTACAATTTAAGAGCGAAAATTAGACCCCAGTTTAGAAAAAATCTTAGAAATTCGTGAATCGTGTTTTTTTCGTTGTGTTGAGAATAATTCTGCTGTATTAATTTAATTTTGAAAGGTCTTGCAAAGTATAAATTATAAAAGTAAAAGATGTTTATTTTCATAAAATGTTTATAAATAAGTAGAGTACACAACTTTAAGGTGTGTTGTGTCCCACGTTTTTTTTTAATTTATTTAAGATCTTCACCCGATTCAGACCGATAATTCACAGTTTTCTGTAAAATTATAGTATTGATAATAAATTTCGAAAAAAACCAGTTCGATGTTAATAAATATTCATTTATTTTCTTTTTTTCATTTTCATTTGCATTTTATATTAGAAGGGTTTTTTATATTAATTAAAAAAGCAATTAATTTCATCCCATTATATTCAATGAATAATCAAAATCGCCACCTTAGATACGAATCTCCCCCAAAAATTAACGCCTGTGAACTAATAACTATTATTAACGTTATTTAACATTTCCTTACACTATGATTATCATTTATAGCTATCGTTAACCATTTCTAAATAATTAAAAAGTTTTTAAAAATGAGTTTAACAAAGACTTCTTTGGAAAAACAAGGACCCATATCATATTTGGCACCACACTGAAGCTTTATGATGAAGAGGGATCAAAAAAAAGCTAGGAACCCAGCCGAGTTTGTTGCCAGATTCTTCTAGGCTGGGGCGCGTGGAACTGGCGTATTCACCTAGCTTTACGACGTTTCAAAATGATCCTTGTGATATGAATGAATAAAGATATTTTTACTTTACTTCTTTACTATTGGCAAAATGGCCGAAAAACAAAATCAACCGCTAGATTGGATTCGACCAACTTCTAGATAACTTTTCTGCGGAATAAGAAATGTCAAATACAAGTAAACTGTCAGTTTACTCGCGAAATTGACGACCGATGTGGCGCAGCGGGCGCAGGTCCGCCTGCGACGAGGAGGTTGCGGGTTCGATTCCGGCCTCGGGTCAAATGTTTGTACGATCTACAAATATTTGTTCCGGGTGTTCTGGGTATATTCTATATATAATAAAAAATATCTATCTATGTATGGGTATGGGTCTCGGGGCGGGTGCTTAGAAATAACGAGCTCGACTCGAGTAGAAAGGACTTTCACAAAACATATATCAGTCATATATCACCCATAACACAGCTCTGTTTAACAGCAGCTTACCTTGGGGCTAGATGATGCTGTGTGGATTGTCCAGCATTATTTATTTATTTAATAACTACGATTTATTCGGAGAATAGTGTTTATTCGTGTTTAGTCGAATCCAACGTTAGCTACGTCGCGAGTACTTCGATTCAGCGGTGTATCAAAAGAGAAATATCGACCAATCAAAGTTTTAAAATTAAATAGTAAAAGCAATCACGTTGATGACACCGCATTAGATATCGTTATAATTTTATGGAAATTAGTTTATCAGATATCTCTTATTAATATGTTACTGGCTGGCTGTTAATGCACAGTTCTGAATACCTGAAATTCGAAGGGTCTTGAGAAGTTGAGATGCTGAGAAAGGAGAAAAAACATCCCTATAAAACGCGATTCACACCATACATTTATATTTTCCGATTGCCTCAAGGTGGCAACCCGCGAGTGACCTCTGCTATTGCAAGCGTCCATAGGCTGCGGTAACCGCTTACCATCTTGTGGGGACGCTTGGTTGCCATTTAGTTACATAAAAAAAATACAATTCGGGAATAATAAATCCTTATCTACTCTGCAGTTCTGCAGGAGGCTTCTGAAAATCAATTCAATTGTCACTAAGGAGTCGAACTTTTAAAGTGGTTTATATCCTACCGACCCGCCCCGGCTTTGCACGAGTGCTTAAAATATACTATACGTATATTTTTCTCGAATCACTCTATCTATCGATGAAAACCGCGTTAAAATCGACGACTTTGTTATGTAAAAAAAATCAAAACGTGAACAAAGTCGCAGGTAATTCAACTAGTAATATTATGTAAATGATATTATAATGCGTAGGAGTTGAATTATAATAAGTTGGACTTAAGAACGTTTATTTGGACATTTATCGAAAGCTTGAACGTTGAAAAATAATTTCTAAGCAATTGAAATGTTAATGAGAATAATTTAGTGATTTGATGACTGAATTTCTATGATCTTGCAAATTTGACTTATAAGACGTTATAAAGAAAACAAAACACTAGTTATCTATACTAATATTATAAAGAGGAAAGTTTTGTATTTTTTTATATTTATGTTTGTTATGAATAAACGCCAAAACTTTGGTCCGATTTCAAAAATTATTTCAATTAGAATGCCACACTATTCCTGAGTAACATAGGCTATAT
Source organism: Colostygia pectinataria (assembly GCA_951394395.1). Taxonomy (NCBI): domain Eukaryota; kingdom Metazoa; phylum Arthropoda; class Insecta; order Lepidoptera; family Geometridae; genus Colostygia; species Colostygia pectinataria. Next base: position 6,587,180 of record OX596372.1, on the reverse strand, counting down.
TTTATGTCTACCCGTGCGAAGCCGGAACAGGCCACTAGTACAGAATAAACATAATAATTAAATATTAGCGACTATTTCGCACAGCGCCATCGAGCTCCAAACATTATAAAAAGTTTCAAATACAATTTTACAACTGAAAACTACAGTAAGTTACATTTGTCAAGTAATTTACAAACCAATAACATCTATCATCGTTTGCTATTAATACCAAAGAATTTGATCGCAAACGTTATCACAAAACTAACAATCATCAACCTCAAACAGTTACGTAGGATCGAATGCGATAACATCCACTGGAAAGGACATGGGGTGTTTAAGCTACAGTACCGCACAACTGGAAGGCTCCCACTGCAATAATGTAAGTTTGTACGAATAGCCAATTGAAACCAAATAACTAATAGAATACTTTTTTTTTTTGCGAGACGAACGTCGCTAAAAAAAAAAATCGTCGTTGTTAGTACCACCTACCTACTGTGACTTTAAGAATAAATGTGTTAAATGTAGAAAAGGTGTTTTCCTCAAGATTCCCTTCGCTACAAACTGGATACACAAACACCCATGTGCCTTCTTGAATCCAATGACAGTTCAGATTCAATCCTAATTTCAATTTACTGCTGTCAGTTTTTTTTTAATCTTGAAAACAGGTTGAATATGGTGCTAGTTTGCACTCAAAAGTACGAAATGTCATATTTCAATAATGGTCCAATACCGATCGCGCTCAAGAGTAAGGTCCCGTATCCGGAAAAAGTATTCGCAGGTCATGCAAACATTTGTTATACAGCGAAGCTTAAAATAGCAACCGTTTTCTTTCTTTCTTTTTCTTTCTTTCTATCTCTCAACGGGGCACTTGGTTGTCAGATTTGTTTGTCATTGATATTTATCAATGATGCATATTATTTGAAAAACTAAATAACAATTTAACCTATATACATAATATATGCCATAACGACCATTGACCATTGACGACCATTAGTGTTTAAAAAACAACCTTCAAGTAGGTAGATAGATAGATAGATAAGTCATTTATTTGCAACTTCAAGCACACACATACAAAATTAATACATAGAAAGAGTGCTATAACTAAAATAATACAGTGAAGGAAAAAAGATCTATGTGTGTGTTGCAGTATGACAAAAAGGATACAGCTCAGCGATAATATGCTCAAAGAGCAAACACTGATTTTCAGCTTACCCTTCGAGACAACAAGTTGAACTAGGTACTAGTAACTTTGTTCCACGATATGTAATTTTTTTTAGATTTATCAATAATTTTTTAGTTTTTATAGTTAGTTAGTATTTTGGATACATTTGTTAATGTAACACCTCTATTCGTGAAAACCTTTAATTGGCTCTTGATTACTAAAACGATGTTTAGATTATTGAAACAAAGTTGTTGGTTCTCCAATAAGTAAACAAATAAATAAAATATGTATTGCGTGCTTAGTTCATTGAAATAATGGGAAAAGCACAACTTCAGTGATCCTTGTAAGATGTTCCATTAAATTTCAAATAAACAAATTTCATTTCATTTTTCAAAGTGATAATTTTATTGACCAAACAGTTTTGAATTTGAGACCTCGACCTCTGAATTGTGTGGTACTGTAACAGCAGTGTATAAGGTAGAACACAAGGGTGGAATATTATGTCATTAATAGAAAATATTATCAGCTGTAGGGATCGAAAGAGAGATGGAGCGATTGGCTCTTTAGGGCTCTTTTCAATTTAAGGACCACTTTGTTACTGCCACGTGTTAGGGCACCCACTGTAGCGTAGCTATGACGACCGTGACATTCGACACATTCTGACTTTCAGGCAATTTAATAAAAAATATTTGGTGTAAGTTAGCGCAGACTCCGTGGACTGCGAGGTATCTGTCATAAGTAGGTACTTGCTAGACGAATTTGATGTAAACCGATAGAAGAATGGATATTAGTACTACGTACGATAACCGAAACGTTTCCGTTCAAGATAAGCGCGGTGACAGCCCAGGATTTGATCACTGTCTTTTTCCGCCGAAATGTTATTTGGAAGAGAATGATCGTTAACATTAAGTTTGCCTTTACAACTTTTATGTGCAATATTTTCAACAATTTGGTCCTTTTTGTATCCGCGATTAGGACGGATTGATTGAAACGCACCGGTTCAAACTATACGTATATTATTCCTCTTGAATCACTCTATCTATTCTTGAAAACCCCATTAAAATCCTTTGCGTAGTTTAAAAGATAAACTTACATACAGAGACACACTGTTTAACACTATGTAGAGATAGTCCAAGTAAGTTTGTTATGACACAGTATAACCGATACAGTAATACAACAGCTCATTCGCCATAACCGGAGAATTGAACGTGTTATGAGGAGCATCATCGGAACTGCTTATCGATGTGTTTTGGTGTAGCTCGTAAAACGTATACACTGGAGGACAAAAAAAAACATTTACGGTTATGAGTATTATTTGAGATTTTTTTCAAAGTTTTTCAGGTATAGAACTGGCATGGAGTTACTACTACATGGAAAAAATATCTATGGTGGATATGATGATTTTACATTTTTACAAAACCTACTACGCGTATTGACCATGATGTCTTTCCTCTTAAGACTGGCAAGCTACTAGGTGTAGTGCTGGGCAAGTCTGCTCGTAAATACATACCTACATAATATACTAGCGGCTCGTCCCGGCTTCGCACGGGTGGACATAAAATATAGCCTATGCTTCTCAGAGATAATGTAGCATTCCAATAGTGACAGAAAATTTGAAATCGGCCTGGTCGTTTTGAGTTTATTCGTTAAAAACAAAAATATAAAAAAACTTCCAGACCAGGAACAAGTATTTGCAGATCATGCAAACATTTGTCACCACTCGCTTCTCAACACGCCCACCGCGCTACCGAGGTAGAACAGTGTCGACACTCGACGTATTCAAAAGTTAGGTACTTATTCAAAAGGTAGGTATTAAAAAGTTATGTACAATAGATATGTGTTTTTTATCCAATGTTAAGAGGTAACGACATCGAAAAGCGATTTATTTCACATAAAAAAACCAGTAAACCGCTGCCTTTCTATCAAAATTTAAAATAATTTAAACCCAACTATTCAACTTGGACATTGGTCGTTGAAATGTATTTTCTGAATTCACCGTTGACCACTCGTAAATTCATAAACAAAAGAAAGGAAGCCATTACTGTTATTTTGTCCGGCAGTGTACAATAGCAGAGCTGTAAAATATTCAGCGATGCGGCATACGTTCGATCGACTTTACGATGCTAAACCTAGTGTAGTACTACTGTGGCCGTGTGAAGCGCTCGTGGCGTAACTGACTAAGTTTACCTGGTGGTGGGACTCAGCATGCATGGAAAAGGAGCATTATTTTTTTTATACCACTAAAGTGGCAACCAAGCGTACGGCCCACTGGATGGTAAGCGGTTACCGTAGCCTATGTACGTATGCAACATCTTAGATATCACTTGCGTGTTACCATCTTGAGACGTTAGATGGAAAGTTTCATGTGCCTGTAATTTCACCGGAAACCATAACCTTCTAACCGGAACACAGCAATGCGAGCATTACTGCTTGGCGACAGAAATAGGTATAGTGGTAGTCCTTCCCCGGACGAGCTCTATCACAAAGAACTCTACTACTCTACTACTCTTAGCATGTTAGGCATCAGAAAATCAGACAAAATATGAAACACAATGATCAGGGAAAAAACCAAAGTTGAAAATGTTACATATAGGTCGCACAGCGGATCTAGGCTTCCGTGAAGTTAGCCGTTTGTGATGCGCAAAGACAATTTAGTTTGAAAAAGCTCCATTGCGCATCGAAACGGCTAATTTCACTACGGCCGAGATCCGTCGTGAGACCTATACACATGGAGATAGACCGGACATACCCAACGCGGAGTAGAGAAATGGAGTAAAAGAATAGCAAACTGGTACCCCCCGAAACAGAAAAATAAATAAATAATGCTGTATAATCCACACAGCATCATCTAGCCCCAAGGTAAGCTACTGTATTATGGGTACTAGATGACTGATATACTTAATACAATACATAGATAGATAATTTTTATTATATATAGAAAATACCCAGAACACCCGGAACAAATATTTGTAGATCGTACAAACATTTGACCCGAGGCGGGAATCGTACCCGCAACCTCCGTGTCGCAGGCGGACATGCGCCCGCTGCGCCACATCGGTCGTCAAAAAAGGAAACGAGGGAGACAATTTAAAAGATGGGAGGACGAAATAAAAGCAATAGTGGGTAGCGATGGCAATAATCGAGCATAATTTATAATCGAGTACTAAGCTCTCGAGTGGTTTCAATAATCGAGCGATTCTGGAGAGCGAATCGCTCGAGTACCTAGTCTAATGAATGAGTTAAACATAATATGAGCTTTATTTACTAGGTTTCTAAATAAATTAAACTCTTTTATTAATTAAATTATTTTTTTTTGAAAAATTTTTCAAGCTTTCGCCTCTTTGCTTGACGGACGCATTTTATATTAAAAACAACATATAAATACCTACCTGCATGAAATGAAAAACAAATTAAAAAAAAAGTCAAGAACGTACACACTACACACACATTCACATCATAGTGTGATTTACACACTCTTTCTATTTTAACAATAACAGCTAAAGTGGAATAATCTTTCAAACTCAGCACCTGTTGAGTTTCAGAGATTATTTCATTTTAGTATCCACCTACATTACTCTAACTTGCACATGCAAACTAAACTGACTGTCGACTCGAGTGGCATCGCCCGAACTGTTCCGAAGTCCAAGCAAGCAAGGGCGAGAGAATCGCTCGAGATAACTCTCGCTTAAACAACAAATCAGCATCTCGATTAGTTCGAGTAAAGCAAATAATCGAGCAGCTCTAGTAGTTCCTCTCGATTATTTCCATCGCTAGTAATGGGATAAGAACAAGAACAGCTAGAAACAGCGAGGATTGGAAGATGTTGGAGACCTTTGTCAAACAGTTACGGTTAGCGATGTTATAGTTTAAACTTAATTAATTAAAAAAAAACTGTTATTTATAATTTGTATCTGAATAAAGGCTAAAGAGTCCGTCTTGTTGGGCACCACCGCAGTGCCAGATATTCAACTCCAAGCAGTAGTATGCAAGCTGCAAGTGTTTAGCTTTGAAGGGCACTGTAACAAGTGAAATTACTAGGCCATAACTACGTTTTTTTTTTATACAACTGAAGTGGCAACCAAGCGTATGGCCCACAAGATGGTAAGCGGTTACCGCAGCCTATGGACGCTTGCAATACAAGAGGTATCACTCGCGGGTTGCCATCTTGAGGCATAGATGGAAAGCTTCATGTGCCAGTAATTTCACCGGAAACCATACCCTTTACACCGGAACACAGCAATGAAAGCATTACTGCTTTGCGGCAGAAATAGGTATGGTGGTAGTCCTTCCCCGGACGAGCTCATCACAAAGAACTCTACTACTCTTAAAAACGTCTCAGGGTGACGAGCGCAGTGCAGTGCCACGCAGATCTTTAAATCTTAAACATTTGGGTGACACTGTAATTAATCATCAGGAAAACGAATATAAAGTCTCGCTAATTTTGCTAATTTGAACTTACGGTTTCAAACTTCTGCAATGATATTTCATCAACCTACCATTTCTACCAATACCATCAAACGCAACCAAATACGCCAATTAGTATAAAAACGAATACATCCCAAACTTTTAACAACACTTATAAACATAGAAATGGTATCAGAATCCGAACGTTACGTAATAATATCATTAAAACTTGTTACAAAAGGGATTATGTATCCTGTTCTGAGTGAGGAACCGGTTGGGTCTAGGGCTGCCACAAATATAAAAACCGGTAAAATATTATTTTTATCCACTAAAGTGGCAACCAAGTTAACGGGCCATTGTAGTCAGCGGTTACTTTAGCGTATGTGCAACATCAGAGATTATCACTTGCGCGTTGCCACCCTTAGACGTAGATCTAAACTTTCAGTGTTGCCTGTAGATTCTGCTACCAAGCAGTAGTATTCGCATTGCTGTGTTCCGGTTCAAATGGTATGGTTTCTAGTGAAATTAGAGGCACATGAGACTTTCGATCTACGTCTCAGGGTAGCAACATGAAAGTAATATCTTTGATGTGATGCAAGCGTACATAGCTACGGTAACCGTTTACTATCAAGTGTACCGTGCCGTACGCTTGGTTGCCACTTTAGTCTTACTTAATATTATTCTATATTTATACTAATATATAAAGAGGAAAGATTTGTATTTTTGTTTGTTACAAATAAACTCAAAAACTAATGGTCCGATTTTAAAATTACTTTCACCATTAGAATGCTACATTATCCCTGATTAACATTTTAAGCTATATTTATTATTAATCGGGTTACCCGCCCCGGCTTCGCATGAGTGCGGATTCATTGCGCAAAGCTGGAACGGACTGATAGTAGCATATAAAAAAAGTTACTACGAAACATGATAAACCGGTTTTACTTGATAACTGACAACCCTACAGAGCTCGAGACTCCACAATAGGAAGCCTTGGACGCTGTTGTATTCAATGTCCTCTTGCGATCACGAGGTCAGCGCAACTAAATAATTCTCGCTGAACAATTTTTTTTTAATGAATGCTGAATGATTTGTTTTATCATATACTATCAGTGTGTCCTATCTTCGTGCGAATGAAACCGCAACCGTGCGAAGCCGGGGTGAGTCGCTAAAAAAAATATAGCCTATGTTACTCGGATAATGTAGCATTCTAAACGGACAGTAGTTTTTGAGTTTATTCGTAACAAACAAAAATACAACGGTTACGGTAACCGCTGACCATCAAGTGGGCCGTACGCTTAGTTACCACTTTAGTAGTATAAAAAAAAAACAAATCTTCCGCTTTTTCATCTTGGAGGTCCTTAATCTTCTTTCAACTAAGGTGTTGGATGCAGAGTTTACTTTAACATAGTATTCTGAAAAAATCCTAATAAAAATAATTTTTACTAATAATAATTAATAGCTCGTTCGTTCGTTCGTTCGTGTAAGTCAGTGGCCAACTCTGGTGAAAGAGTTTCTAGGCCGCCCGAAGGCCTCTGTCATGACCTTACCACTTTGGAAAAGCCGGGACCGACTGCTTAACGTGCCCTCCGAAGCACGATTAATAAGCACATTAATAGCTAATAATATTTTTACTAGAATTTTTTAAAATAATTAATAGCTTCGAACAAAATACATTTCATAAATAAATCTTTATAAAAAAAATGCTGGACAATCAACACATGAAAACCTTCTAATATAATATATTTTTTCTTCTAACTTACCAAAACTAACATCTGCTTTCCATCACCAAAGATAAATAACAGAAATATACCACAATATACGTAAATAGAAGTTATAAATACGTCGAAATGGTGTATAAATAACTAAAGTCTAGCACTAAATTGCTAAGTGCAGTGTATAAAGGCAGCACGTAGTAACTAATACTTTACCAGTATTACAACCTTGATGCTGTTCTAATCTCATACGGCTCTACACATATAAAACAATGTCGCTTCCCGCCGTCTGTCCGCTTAGATATTTTGAAATATGCAACAGATTTTTATGCGGTTTTCATAAATAGATACAGTTATTCAAGAGAAAAGTTAATTCGTAATTACAAGATTTTACAAGATTATTACAAGAACAAAGTTGCAGGCAAATTTTTTTTTTTTATACAACTAAAGTGGCAACCAAGCGTACGGCCCACAAGATGGTAAGCGGTTACCGCAGCCTATGGACGCTTGCAATACCAGAGGTATCACTCACGGGTTGCCGCCCTGAGACAAAGTTTGAAAGTTTCATGTGCCTGTAATTTCAACGGAAACCATACCCCTCGAACCGGAACACAGTAATGCAAACATTACTGCTTGACGGCAAAGTCGCGGGGCGTTCCACTAGTAATTAAATAAAAGCTTACAATATTACGTTTTAAAATTAAATTTTTAAATCTTGCGCTACTAATTCCTATGTACTATGCGCTTAGTTTATGAAAGCTTGCATTTACAATACCTGTTATAGATTGATGGGTTTTTGCGCTTTTCTTTTATACCTTACTGCCTGCGACTTTGTTCGCGTAATATACGTATACATTGACGCGCGGGTCACTGACACCCTTACGATTTCCAACAAGGATAACTAATAATTGACCAAATAAACATAATACTCAAAATTTTTAAAACAAAATGAAAAAAAGTTTTTTTTTGTGTGTGAAATCTATTCTTTGAATATTTTATTATGCACTAATAATGAAAGACCCTGTATACCTTCCTCTTATAACACCGCTTAGTAAGTTCGTATGAGTTAGTGGCCGACTCTGGTGACAGAGTTTCTAGGCCGCCCGAAGGCCTCTGTCATGGCCTAACACCGCATTAAAATCCGTTGAATACTCGTAGTTTAAAAGATAACGTCCATACAAAAATACATAAAAAAAAAAACAACTTTGTTTTATACTATATTTTAATACTAGCTATAACCCGCAGCATTGCTCGGGATCTAAAGATATGCCAGGTCCATATCTTTTTTTTTTTTTTTTATTCACAATAGGCTTGCGCTTGACCACTATTTCGCCTGAGTTAAGCGATGATGATCTATCTCACAGGGTCTATTGGCTAAAGGTATCGACAGAATATCAGCGCCTAGCTTCTTCCTAGTGGCAAGGCACAATGCTGAGTCGACGCCTTTTTGCTGTTGTGGCACACAAGTACATGACAGCGTCAATTGTTGCTGTTACGAGTACTGCTGATTTTCTTCTTTTTTTTTGTATGTACTGTATATGTGTGTCTTAATAGCAAATAAAAATATGTCTATGTCTATGTCTATGTCTATGTCTATGTCTATGATGTGGTCTACGGTGGAGCACGCTTGCCTAAGAGCAACCTATTCACTCGTGACTTGAAGACACCCAGGTTATAAGTATCGGGAAACACAGACACGGACTATTCCAAGTTTCATCCAGTTTTACCTTCCGTAGTTACCTACTTCCCCGGACGAGCTCTATCAGAAAGAACTTTACTAACTTTACTACTCGTACTCATGGCATGAAGATCTATACGATTCTGTGCTTCGGACCTCCGCTTTCCCTTAATTCTACGTTCCGTGATGTCATTATTAAGATGGGTGACCGAGTGGCTAGAGCAAACTTTTAAAATTCACATATACTATAAAATAGTGTTGTGTAAAATGTTGGGTTAGTATCAAAATCCCCTTTAAAAATCCTCTCAAGGGGATTATGGAAATTTTAGTGTTCACAACAAAGTAATTCTAAAATCTAATTCCAGTTCAATAAAGCTCAATTTTCATTAAAAACTGGCTATACGGCAAAATGTCGGCCAATTTGGTTATGGGCCCAGTTTTAAGGTCATTACCATGTTAGGTTTACTCAGGAAATTTATAGGCCGATATTGTGCCAATTAGGCCACGTTTAGTGCAATCGGTGCAGTTACTGTCTGTATGATGGCCATTTGTGGAATAAACGGTGATGATAATCACCAAAAAACCTTAGAACTGTACTAACTAACTTTATTTTTTTATACCATAGCAAATGACGAGGAGGTTAATTCATTCTCCTGATTTTAAGCGCCACGCCTGACCATTTGCAATACCAACTAAAACTTTTATATAGTTCTGCGTGGCACTGCACTGCGCTCGTCACCACGAGACGTTGTTACGTTGACGACCAATGTGGCGCGGTGGGCGAAGGTCAAATGTTTGTAGTATCTGGAAATATTTGTTCCGGGTGTTATGGGTTTTTTCTATGTATAATAAAAAATATCTATCTAGTATTGTATTAAATATATATCAGTCATCTAGTACCCATAATACAGCTCTGTTTAACAGCAGCTTACCTTGGGCTAGATGATGCTGTGTGGATTGTCCAGCATTATTTTTCGCCCAGTAATATCACTTGCTACAGTGCCCTTCAAAGCTAAACACAGTGCAGCTTGCACACTACTGCTTGGAGGCAGAATATCTGACACTGCGGTGGTACCCACCAAGACGGACTCTTGCTGAAGAGTTCTGTACCATCAGGTAGAAACTATAATTAGAGTAGTAGAGTTCTGTGTGATACACCATACCTGCACCTTACCTACCATTGTTAATATGTTTTATTCGTGTACTATGATGACCATTTTGAAATAAACATTTATCTTATCTTATCTTATCTAACCTATTTCGGCCGTCAAGCAGTGCTCGCATTGCTGTGTTCCGGTTCGTAATGGTTGCCGGTGAAATTACTTGCTTTACTGTTTGGCGGCTGAAATAGGTATGTTGGTAAATCTCCGGACAAGCTCTACAAAGAGCTCTGTAGAACACAAAGATTCACAAATGTGGTTCTGTCCCTAATAAAGCCATTTTGTAATTCACGGGTCATTAAATGCGTTTTGGCCCCAATTTATGTTCTCATTTCGGAATATCATGCCCTGATGCACTTCTGTGGGTCGATTTCAGACGATGCGTCCATTTGGATTGATTTGGATGTCTTCCTAGAGAGAATATAGCATTTATTCGGACGACCGATGTGGCACAGCGGGCGTAGGTCCGCCTGCGACGCGGAGGTTGCGGGTTCGATTCCCGCCTCGGGACAAATGTTTGTACGATCTACAAATATTTGTCCCGGGTATTCTGGGTATTTTCTATATATAATAAAAAATATATATCTATGTATTGTATTGTATAAAGTATATATATAATATGTATATCAGTCATCTAGTACCCATAAACACAGCTCTGTTTAACAGCAGCTTACCTTGGGGCTAGATGATGCTGTGTGGATTGTCCAGCATTATTTATTTATTATTATATTATTATTATCTTTTTATAAGGTATACCAGCTGCCGTCTGCGACTTTGTTCGCGTGGAGCTCGGGAACTGTTCTTTTTTCCGGGATAAAAAGTATGTCCTATTCCTGGTTATTACCTATCTATGTTTTAAATTTCAGCCAAATCGGTTCAGTGGTTGTCAAGTTATAGGGTAGCAAACGTACATCATACAATATCCAAACATCACAACTTTTTCAAAACACTCACCTTAAAACTAATAGAGGTACCTCTAGACAGCTCTAATGACTACTTTTCGTTTGAACTGAAAGTTTTCGTGTACTCTAAATTTTAACCTTTAGGATTTTTCAAAAAAATTATGTGCGCAATGCCAGTGCTCTCATACGGTGAAGGAAAACATCGTGAGGAAACCGGCATGTTCAAGAAATAAAAATTCGAAAGACATGTGCCATCCACCAATCCGCATTGGGTCCGCGTGGTGGATTAAGACCCAATCACTCTCGCCTGAGAGTAGGCCAGTGTCCCAGCATTGGGAACATTAGAAGGCTGTCTTGATGATGATATGATATGTACTTACTAAACCTTGCAGCACTGGGATCCAGTAGGCTAACAGTAGATAAAATTAAAAAGGTATATATTTATTTATTTAAGTAAATGATTAATTGCATTATTTACGCTTTTACGATAGCATAACTATTTTTCACTGTTCAGAATCTTGACGAAAATAACGCGTTACAAGTCGTTTATTGTCGTCACACCGACCACGCCCTATTTGACGAAGGGTGGGGCCATGCTCATTAACGCGGGCCCTTGTAAAAATGTATTTTATAATTATTTGGCATTTTAATATAAAATTTAATGAACGGTAACCATTCAGTAGTTCATTCATTTCTCGAGCAAAAATACTTTTAGATACTTAGATATTTCTTTATTGAATTGTATTCACCATCATCATCATGACAGCCTTCTAATGTACCCACTGCTGGGACACTGGCCTACTCTCAAGCAAGAGTGAGTGAATTGTATTGCACCTTAAAAATAAATACTTACAGAAAGACAAAAACATGTTAAAAAAAGTGTAACAATGGTCGGACTTATCACTAAAAGCGATCTCTTCCATCAAAAGAATGAAAGACCAAAGGTGGCGTACATAGTAATATCTATAACTTAAATTATAAATTCAGGACCGCTACAAGATTTTTATAAATAAATCCAACACACATTTTAACCTCAGACATATTAAAATCTCAAGTAAATATTTTACAGCACATAAAGACCCTTTACTTTACAACTATAAAAAAAACCTTAAAAACTCTCAAAGCTTTTACATAAATACAGTTTATTTTAGCAGTCGCTCATCTAAATATGGCACTTGAGTCAGACATTTTCAGCTCATAAAGATCGTTTGTCACACAAACTAAGGCTTCGAATGTAGTCATAAGCGGAGCGGTAATGAGGGGTTTTCGTCTCAAAGTTAATAAAAAAAAGCTGTCTATTTAGATGGCGGTAGCTCAACTGGCGAGCCCAAGAGAATGTAAGCACTACGTTTGGCGAGCTATGGTGAATGTGTAGGGAATTCAACATTGGTTGCTCCTGCTGTCACTGTCTGTCATACCTCTGGCTGGTGTCAAATTCATAGTACGTACTATGTAGTATATTAACTTTGGTCGTACTGGAGTTAAATTATTTTGTCTCAAGCAGGACATGAACCCACAACCTTCCGCTTGACACGAGACAAAACAAAAACAGAGTTACTAACTTTTTTCTTGTTTTGATAACCTTTTCCAGTATGGCAGTAGGCCATCTGTCAAAGCAATCGAAACTACTTTTTTTAAAAATCTCGAATCGAAAACTCCTCATTGAAACATCAGACTAAAGGGTCTAAAAAGACAGCTCCCGAAAACTGAAGGATAATTCTTTTTTTTAATACCACTAGAGTGGCAACTAAGCGTACTTGATGATAAGCGGTTACCGTAGCCCATTACGCTTGCAACATCATAGATATCACTTGCGTGTTACCACCCTGAGACGTTAGATGGAAAGTCTGATGTGCCTGTCCAATTTAGTACTAGCGACCCGCCCCGGCTTTGCACGGGTGCTTAAGTTTTCATTGCAACCGTACGAAGCTGGGGCAGATCGACTAGTATTTTATATATTACGATCTCGCTCTGCTTCTCGCTCCGCTTACTAATAAGCGTCAGCATTTTCGTCTGTTACATAAATGTTTCATAACGAAGTGTTTGCACCTAGCGAGGTAACAATATGTCTAAAAACTCGTCTCTATTCGGTTACAAATAAATGAAATGAATATGTTAGTGTCCTATTTGGTGATAAATTATTATACTAACTTCTAATGTGGTGATTAAATTTACTTTGAGCCAAAATTTCATTTCATTTAAGTATACAATAACAATTAATGAGTGTTATGGAGAATTAGTTAAAAGATTGTCAATAGATGGCGCTGTGAAAAATGTCACCGTGGTAGAACGCGCTGACGACAACTCACGGCCGCGAATGACATTGCGGCCTTTAAATTGTTACAATTGAGTCGACACGAGTTACAGAATTATACTTTCATTTCTAATCGTATATGTTTGATTCCACAACCTAGCGCCATACCACTAGTTTGTTTCCTACCGAAAACAGGGCTCCGAAGTCGAAGTCGAAGTACAATGAGCGTGTTTGAAATTAAAATGAAAACTAACCAGCTACAATTTCATGAACAAAAAACTTAGCAAGTACTAAATAGTAAATAACAAACAATTTATTAAATAATTTAAAAACACTGTCCATGCGATCATCATTAAAATATAATGTCAAAATAAGAAGATATATGTCATAATAAATTATAAAAAGTAAATAAAAATTACAAATACAACATTATTAACACATGTCATAAATTCCGTAAAAACACCCTTTCAACTTTAGGGCAATCATAAGACCCAGCTTTGTAAAAAAACTATTATGTCCGTCTGTATGTATACGTTTCCTTTTTTTTTTTCAATAGATAGAGTAATTTAAAAGAAAGGTTCAAACGTATAGTTTAAGCACCGGTGCGAGCCGGGGTGGGTCGCTAGTTTAGTTCATAATAATTAATTAAGTTAATATAATTAGTACACCACTTCTAAGAGTAGCAGAGTTCATTGTGATAGAACACGTCCGGGGAAGTATTACCACCATACCTATTTCTGCCGCAAAGCAGTAATGCTCGCATTGCTGTGTTCCGGTGTGAAGGGTATGGTTTCCGGTGAAATTACTGGCACAAGAGACTTTCGATCTATGCCTCAAGGTGAATGGGGCAACCCGGAGTGATACCTCAGGTATTGAAAGCGTCCATAGGCTGCGGTAACCGCTTACTATCTTGTGGACCGTACGCTTGGTTGCCACGTCGGTTCTATATAAAAAAAACCACGTTTAATATTGTTTTGTTTCGTACACTACTTGATTATTTTCATTCTTCCGCATAGCATGTCTATTAACTTAAATCTAGTTGGTAAATCCTAAATTGAATGATAAACATCGCATGTCAGTATCCATTAAACCGCGCTACATAAATTACGTCCACCCCCTCCACAGGTCGGCGCGCTACTGACTTGATTAGTAGTCGAATGTTTTGACAGCAACGCCATCTCGCGTGATCTATTCGCTTTAAGTGAGTGTGAAGTCTGTGGTTTGTTTCATCTTTTTTGTATAGTTTAGTTTAAAAATAAATGGTCTAAGTATAAAAATGTGTGGTGACACAGTTTATGTAAGCGTACGCGAGCGAATCGCGTTTAGCAATTCATCAATTTTAATTACTAATTATTGGGACGCCAGTCACACTCCAATCCTCTTCCCGGGAACACACGTCTAAGGGACGTACGCGATAGGCATACTTCAACGTTGTAACTTTAGATAATACTGTGTACTGATGTAACTTCATTCAACTTCTTATATTAATACAAGTACTTAAAATCATCAGTTCGTTTACTTCACATCGCACCATACCCAGTAGCACCCTAAACAGATCCAGACATTCATAATAACACGCATAAAAATGAAATGCTTGACGACCGATGTGGCGTAGCGGGCGCAGGTCCGCCTGCGACGCAGAGGTTGCGGGTTCGATTCCCGCCTCGTGTCAAATGTTTGTACGATCTACAAATATTTGTTCCGGGTGTTCTGGGTATTTTCTATTTTTTAAATGGGACAGTATGGGGAAATCCGAATCTAAAGGAGATAGAGGAAAAGTGTCTAAGGAGACATTAGGTGTTTTTTTATGTAAACAAATTTGGCTCGTTCAAATTTGTGGTCAAGCGTGAGTTGTTCTTAAAAAATTATAAAGTTGGTCAATTTTTTTTTTGACGCGGATCGACTCTGTTTCATGTAAGGATTATTTCATTGTTTGGAAAGAAAAAAATCTGAACAGCAGAAGTTGGTCAAATTTACTGAAAACTAATCTTCATACAGTTGCAGTATTCGCCTTTTAATATTGTTACAAGTGCCTAGGCGTGTAAAAAAATATTTAAAATTATTCCATTTTTAAATTTTGATAATCGATAAGAGCTCCAGATGATTCAAGAGAAGAACATTTTTTTTAATCTTCGTAAACATCATGGCAACCGATAGTCTTGAAATTATAAAAAAAAGAATTCAAATTTGGAACGTAAGTTATTTCTGCAGCTGTGATTTTGTTTCCAATCAGTTCATGCTTGTAATTTTATTCATCATGGCGTTAACTAATTCACATAAAGTTGATTTGATTGAGGCGTATTTTCTTAATTATCGCAGTAGAGATAATGCACTTAAGTGGTATCAAGAACGCTATCCTGACCGTGTAGTACCGAATCGCAAGATATTTGATAGTTTAATAAAGAACCTAAGACAGGAAGGCTGTTTCAAGCCTAAGCGTAAAAGGCCGACAATAGTCAATAGTGAGTTTATAACTATTGCCGTATTGGGATATTTTGAAGCATACCCAAAAGCTTCGTTACGGGAAGCAGCTGAAACTATCGGTATTCATAAATCAACTGTGAGGAAGATATTGAAGGCTCATAAATACAAGTGTTACATAGAAGGTCGACTTGTACAAGCGTTACTACCTGGAGATAAAGACCGCAGGTTACATTTCTGTAATTGGTATGTGGCTCAGACTATTAGAAATAGATGTTTTCCTAATTTTATTATTTGGACTGATGAATGCAACTTTTCGAACAATGGCATGTACAACAGGAGAAATAACCATTACTGGTCAAAAATAAATCCGCTAAGAACTACAGAAACCCACAACCAAATCCGATTTTCTTTTAATTGTTGGTGTGCGATATTACATAACAGAATTTTTGCTATCAAAATTTACCAAGGAACGCTAAATAGTGAAAAATATCAGGAAATATTGAACATGGCTGCAGATTTAGTGGATGAGACTATTAGCTTAAGGAACTTTGGTAAGATAATCTACCAACAAGATGGTGCACCAGCCCACAACAGTAGGGCAAGTAAACTATGTTTGGACGAGCAGTTTCCAAACCGTTGGATGGGTACATATGGGCCGATAAAGTGGCCCCCACGATCGCCCGACTTAACGCCATTAGATTTTTTCTTATGGGGTTACCTTAAGGGTCGAATTTATGTATCCCGATACAACTCCGTACAAGAATTAAAAGATGCTGTTTACAACACTTTAAACACAATTCACCATAAGTCTCTGTTAAATGCAACTAGAAGTGTCTTGAAGCGTGCTCGTACCTGCATAAGACAAGACGGCGGCCACATCGAACATTTACTCAAGTAATAAACCAACTGTATGAAGATTAGTTTTCATTAAATTTGACCAACTTCTGCTGTTCAGATTTTTTTCTTTCCAAACAATGAAATAATCCTTGCATGAAAAAAAAAATTGACCTACTTTATAATTTTTTAAGAACAACTCACGCTTGACCACAAATTTGAACGAGCCAAATTTGTTTACATAAAAAAACACCTAATGTCTCCTTAGACACTTTTCCTCTATCTCCTTTAGATTCGGATTTCCCCATACTGTCCCATTTAAAAAAATCACTCTGTATATAATAAAAAAAAAATATCTATCTATGTATTGTATTGTATTAAGTATATATCAGTCATCTA
Source organism: Colostygia pectinataria (assembly GCA_951394395.1). Classification (NCBI taxonomy): domain Eukaryota; kingdom Metazoa; phylum Arthropoda; class Insecta; order Lepidoptera; family Geometridae; genus Colostygia; species Colostygia pectinataria. The sequence goes on along the minus strand of OX596372.1, from coordinate 6,570,269 downwards.
GTACCATAACAAAGCTCTGTTTAACAGTAGCTTACCTTGGGGCTAGATGATGCTGTGTGGATTGTCCAGCATTATTTATTTATTTATTTATTTATGCTTTGTTCGGTGCGATTGTAGAACTTGCAGTCCGTCTTGGTGGATACTACTGACTGCAGTGCAAGATATTCTGCTTCCAAGTAGTGATTAGTTACTTGCACAGACAGAACTCTTTAAGGTTGATTGAAAATACTTTCTTGCCGTTACAGTAGCACATAGGTGACCTTTGCTAATGAGCATTATCTTCAAGATAACATTTGTGTAAAAAGTATGTTCAGAAAAAGCAACATATTGTGTGCATTTGTATTTGAACTTAAATAAATTGTATCAAGTGAAATTACTGGGCGAATGTCTTGGGGTGACAAGTGCAGTGCAGAGCCACGTAGATTTTTAAAGCTTTGAGTGATACTGCATGCATCTGTTACGGCCAGGTGTGGCTCTTAACATCAGGCGAAGGACTTTACGGTCTCGTCAATTGCTATAATATTATTGTAGGATAAATATGACGAAGTTAGCCTAAGCGGTTAGCCACTTGTCCTTTCTTAATCACCCAGGTTAATGATTATCTTATGACCTTGTAAAGTTATGTCCTTAAAACGAGAGTAGTAAAAGAATTATTCGAGCAAAAGCTACTTGAAATAACTTTTCTACTTAAATTACTTTATGTTCTTCCCAAATTATGTTGAAATCTAATTGAATAATCTGTCTTACGAAGTTCTTTCTGTTTCAGGTAAATTCCTATAGATGTCGCGGCGGGGACTAAGTTTTTTAATGAGCTTCCGGTGTCACAGTGGGTAAGGGTAGGCTGGGTTAGTCCATACAGTGTTTGCGGTGGAGTCCAACCGGGATACTGGATTTGTCAGGTAGAGATGCAGCGTCGAGTGATCATCATCTGGTGATAAGTTCTTAGATGATGCATCACATCCTTTTACCTGGTGGTAGGACTCTTCAGCAAGAGACCGTCTTGGTGGGTACCACCGCAGTGCCAGATATTCTACCTCCAAGCAGTAGTGAGCAAGCTGCACTGTGTTTAGAAGTGCTTCGGAGAGAACGTTAAGCAGTCGGTCCCGGCTTTTTCAAAGTCGTTAGGCCATGACAGAGTTTCTAGGCCTTCGGGCGGCCTAGAAACTGTCACCAGAGTTGGCCACTGACTCATACGATCTTACCTACTTATTGTGTTTAGATTTGAATTGCAGCAAATGAAATTACTCGGCGAAAGAGACCTAACAACAACGGTTCAGGGTGATGGAGCTGTGCCACGCGTAACTTTAACATTTGAATCTTTGGGTGGCACTGCAACTGTTATGGACAGGCGTGGCGCTTAACATCAAGCGACTTGACCTTCCTGTCATTTGCTAACATAAGAAAAAGCTCTAAAGTGAACGCGTTGGTAGGCCGGCTACTTAAGTAAACTAACAGTCGATTTGTGGTGTTCCGTGGGGTCATGATGATGGGTGACCGCTAGTGGTTACAACTGGCGCTTCCGTGCTTCGGAGAGCACTAGCTGTTCATCTAACACTGTGTCAGATTAAGACCGACTGGGTAATTTCGTGAACTTTAATGAGAGGTCTCGTAGTTCAGAGTTAGGACGTTTCTTTCCCTCCGAGGGTCACGTGGTGTGGTGTTGAAAAACATTGGTTTTTAAATTGAATTAAATTTAATCATTGAGTGCCAATTGACCAATTGATTATGTGGGTAAGTGCCGGTTGAAGCCAGAGGTTGCGGGTTCGATCCCCGCTTCAGGACAAATGTTTGCATGATCTGCAAATATCTGTTCTAGGTCTGGGTGTATTAAATGATCCCAAGCATAAGCCCATTTACACGGTTCAATTATTGCATGCAAGAATTGTCTTGTTGAGAAGAGCACTGGTGGTCTAGTGGTAGTGACCCCGCCTTCCGATCTAACCACCCACGACCACGACCCACGACCTAAGGGTCGTGGGTCGTGGTCGTGGGTGCACCAATGTTGTGGGTGCACCTGTTCGTGCACCAATGAATTTTTCTGTTCAAAAATGTATGTGCGCAATGCTAGTGCTCTGATCCGGTGAAGGAAAACATCGTAAGGAAACCGACATGTCCAAAAAGTCAAAATTCGAAAGGTATTGTGCCATCCACCAATCCGCATTGGGTCCGTGTGGTGGATTAATGCCCGATCACTCTCGCCTCTCGCTTGAGAGTAGAGTGTCCCAACCGTGGGAACATTAGAAGTCTGTCATGATGATGATTGAACAAATATTTGACATTTTGCCAATTCTTGTATGCAATTATTGAACCGTATAAATGGGCTATAACAGTAGGGAACATAACTCTGGGTAGCCGAGTAAATGTAAAAAGGCGGCAAAAACAAACACTGTTGTTTCAAAAAAATGCAAGTTCCAAAACGTCAAGGGTGGATTTTGAGTAATAACTCACTAGGGATCTTGGGGGATTTAATTAACGATTATAACTCGAAACTTGGGGTTGTAATGCTTTCCTTGGGGGGTGATTTATGGGAGGGAGAGCATTTAAAAAAAAAACAGGCTTGCAACTAATCCTTGAAAATGGTAGACATAATACCTACTCTTAGATCCTGGAAAATGTCTATTTGCCTTCCGATCCTCAGGTAGTGGGTTCGAAACCGGTCATGTACTAATAGATTTTCTATTAAAAATATGTGCGTTGCAATTTCCCTCAAAGTTCTCAAACGGTGACGAAAAACATCATGAGAAAACCGGCATGTTCAAGAACTAATAATTTAAATCAACTAGTATCGGATCCGGTGGAAGATTATGAAACCATTCCCGCTCGAGAGTAGGCCAGTGTCCAAATTAACCATAACAAGCAAAACCGGGACAGAAGTTGCTATTCAATACAATTTTACTCCGTGCTTCGGACAGCACGTTAAGCAATCGGTCACATTTTCAGTGGGTAGGCCATGACGAAGGCCTTCGGGCGGCCTATTGACTCCGTCACCAGAGTAATGCTGGACAATCCACACAGCATCATCCAGCCCCAAACTAAGCAGAGCTTGTGTGGGTACTAGATAACTGATATACTTAATACAATACAATACATAGATAGATAGATAGATTCTTATTATACATAGAAAATAACCAGAACACCCGGAACAAATATTTTTCAGATCATACAAACATTTGAGAGCACTGGCATTGCGCACATAAATTTTTAGAAACAGAAAAATCCATAGGTGCACGACCAGGTTTGAACCCACGACCTTTGATGATTGGCAGGCGGGGTCACTACCACTAGACCACCAGTGCTCTCATACGGTGAAGGAAAACATCGTGAGGAAACCGGCATGTCCAAGAACTAAAAATTCGAAAGACATGTGCCATCCACCAATCCGCATTGGGTCCGCGTGGTGGATTAAGACCTAATCACTCTCGCTGAGAGTAGGCCAGTGTCCCAACAGTGGGAACATTAGAAGGCTGTCATGATGATGATGATGACAAACATTTGTCTGAAGGCGGGAATCGAACCTGCGTCGCAGGCGGACCTTCGCCCTCCGCGCCACGTCGGTCGTCGATCGTCGATCGTCGTAAACTTATTTTATTCCAAATTTAGGTAGAACTTAGAAAGAATAATATATAATAATAATGCTCGCATTGCTGTGTTCCGGTGTGAAGGGTATGGTTTCCGGTGAAATTACTGGCACATGAGGCTTTCGATCTTAGCCTCAAGGTGGCAACCCGCGAGTGATACCTCTGGTATTGCAAGCGTCCATAGGCTGCGGTAACCGCTGACGATCTTGTGGGCCGTACGCTTGGTTGCCACTTCAGTTGTATAAAAAAAAAAAAACGAACAATAAATAATGCAGTCAATAAGTAGCCGGCCTTTCCACCCCTATACATAAAATAATAATAATCTATTATAAAAAACCACCCTTAGCTTATCGAATTGAGTCGTTTACGTATACAAATGCATGTAAGTATTTTTGTTTGTTACGAATATCCTCAAAACTACTGGTTTGATTTCAAAAATTATTTAACCATTAGAATGCTACATTATCTCTGAGTAACATAGGCTATACTTATTACTAGCGACCCGCCCCGGCTTTGCACGGGTGCGGTTTTATTGCACCCGTGCGAAACGGGGTATTCAAATAAGGTATGAAGTAAAATCTAGCTTAATTCAGTTTGTGTCTATTTCACAAGTAAAAGAGCAATAAACTACTCGTATGACAGTTTAACTTAAAGCGACAGACATTGGATACTAAACGTCCGGTTACACCGACCGACGCTAAAGAAACATTCCTTAAAAACGGCCACCGCTACATAGCAGCGATCTTAGAGCGTGTAGAAGAAGTGAGAGAAACTACAATGTAACTGAGGTCCAAATTTTTTGCATGTTCTCCAATTTTTTTTTACTAGTGAGGTCATGGCATTGTCAAAATATTAGGAACATTAGTTTAGACAATCACCTCCAGATTATGACAGATTTTACATCAATTTGACAGCCAGTATACGGAAAAATCAATCCGCTTTGTGTCCGCGTGGTGGATTAAGACGCAATCACTCTCGCTCGAGAGTAGGCCAGGGTCCCAGCTGGGGGAACCGTAGAAGGATGTCATGATAGATCATGACGAACGTACATGTACGGAAAAATCCTCATCATCCTCTTATTAGCCTAAAAGTGCCATGGCGACCGATCATGAGCCTTCACTATCAACAGGTTTCCTGCGACAGCGTTATGTTATCGGTCTATCGAGTGGGGTACGCCGATGTACATTTATGTCTGCAGCTTCATCAGTACGGACATAATGTAGCGGTCTCCGGTCCTAGAGAAACAGAGTTTTTGTCGTTTAAACCTTTATTTGTGCTGTCATTCTAAAATAACTTGGATAGTCATATTCTCAATATTAATTCATAGAAATCCTGTTGAAACTTACAGGAAACCATTGCAATAGAAAGGGCTTTAGGCAATAGCCATGATGATAGGTACCAAGAATCAATACAATTATGTGTTCATTTTATTATACTTTTACATATATTATATTCATGGAATATAAAAAACATTGGTTTTTCTAATTATTTTTGAATGACACAAAAACTGCAGGTTCTTCCTTAACGCTGGTGACGGAATAATTAGGCCGCACGAAGGCCTCCGTTTGGCCTACCTTTTTTCTATTGAATCAAACTACAGTGACATACAAAGTAGGCAGAGGTATCACACTAATATATCACCGTAATGTCATTCTGGTGAGGCCCAGTCTGAAAAACAGCGCTCCTTCCTCACTGCTAGGGAGTGGCATTAAGCTGAGACTGGACTTGTTTGACCGCACACGCAAGGAAAGTCTAATAATTAATTTAGTGGGTACTAGGTACCTACGAAACATATATATATGTCACCGGAAAATAACAAGATCCGAAAGTTTATAAATTTCCTAGGAAATTTATAAATTTTCGTATGATTTAAACGAGAGATAAATTGTATTATTTTACGCCCACAATTTCGCAAATTTATCAATTTGCGACGGTCTTTGGTAAATTTATAAACTAACGGATATCCATTCGTAAGATTCTAAACGGTTCGACCAATTACAGAAGAGCTTTCAATTTTACGCTTCTTTAAAATACGGCAAATAACACACTGCTCTCTGATTGGTCGAGGTTCGATGACCTACCTAACATTAGATCGAAAAACAAATACAAAATTTCTGGCGCTTCGGCGGCCGCTGCCGCGGCACGCTCGCTACGCTCGCTCGCCTCGCGCGTAGTTTTTCACTAACCTAACATAACCTAACCTACTCATTTCGATCTAAGCGGATGTCACTTATTCATTAGATTGAAATCAGTAGTTTAGGTTATGTTAGAACACGTGACTTATTCAACCAATCAGAGCGCACATGGCGTTTGGTTATTGCTTACTTATTATTTTACGCGTGACATCGGTAAGTTTATCAATTTGCGAAATTGTGGGCGTAAAATAATACAATTTATCTCTCGTTTAGAATCCTACGAAAGTTTATAAGTTTCCTAGGAAATTTATAAACTTTCGGATTTTGTTATCTTCCGGTGACATATATATATATTTTTATACAACTGAAGTGGCAACCAAGCGTACGGCCCACAAGATATATATAATACCAGAGGTATCACTCGCGGGTTGCCACCTTGAGGCTAAGATCGAAAGCCTCATGTGCCAGTAATTTCACCGGAAACCATACCCTTCACACCGGAACACAGCAATGCGAGCATTACTGCTTGGCGGCAGAAATAGGTATGCTGGTAGTCCTTCCCCGGACGAGCTCTATCACAGAGAACTCTACTACTCTTATAAAACCTGGTTTTACCTGGTAGTAGGAATCTTCAGCAAGAGTTCGTCTTGGTGGGTACCACCGCAGTGTCAGATATTCTACCTCCAAGCAGTAGTGTGCAAGCTGCACTGTGTTTAGGTTTGAAGGGCACTGTAGCAAGTGAAATTACTGGGCGAAAGAGACTTAACAACAATGTCTCGGGGTGATAAGTGCAGTGACACGCAAACACTTGAAAACTACAAGCTTTGGGCACTGCATCTGTTATAGTCAGGCGTGGTGCTTAACATCAGGTGGGCCCCTTGATTGCCTTGTCACTTGCTGACAAGAAAAAAATATAAAGACTTTGTTATCCCGGAAAAAGTACGGTCAAGTTCCACGCAAACCAAGTCACGGGCAATAGCTAGTTTTCATATAAAATTTGGTTATAAACTTTGCATTCTCTCAGCGTCATCACAAAACAATTTAAAATGTTTTATTTTACAGCTTCTAAACCTGACGCCTTGAATAAATATCTGTCTTACTTAACTATGACAAACTAACGCAAGTTTCACGCATATCTACTTAGTACAGTCAGCCTCAGTGTGCTTTGCAAAGATAACAATATATAGATAACAATATAAAGATAACAATATAATAATATTAATATCGACAACAATATATATATATTTTTTTAATGCTGGACAATCCACACAGCATCATCTAGCCCAAGGTAAGCTGCTGTTAAACAGAGCTGTATTATGGGTACTAGATGACTGATATATATTTAATACAATACAATACATAGGATAGATATTTATATTATACATAGAAAACACCCAGAACACCCGGAACAAATATTTGCAGATCCTACAAACATTTGTCCCAAGGCGGGAATCAAACCCGCAACCTCCGCGTCGCACGCGGATCTTAGCCCACCGCGCCACATTGGTCGTCAGAGAATTGAATTTATTGTTAATATTATTGATAAATAGATCTTTATATTTATCTTTACTTATAAAATTGCTTCCCACCATCTGTGATTAGATCTTTTCATTGCCGTTTTCATCAATAGAAATATTAAAGAAGAAAATAGCACCCGTTCGAAGCCAGGGCGGGTCCGCTAGTCACACTAATATCGTATAAAAGAAAGTCGCTTCACGCCGTTATCTCTGTACGCTTAAAACAACGAATTTTGATGCGGTTTTCATAGATCAATAGATATTTAATGAAAAATACTTGTTTAATTATTTCTACTTCCCGCTGCGTCCTCTTAGAATTTTGGGAATCCCTCTCTTAGTGCAAAAAGTTTTTACCCCATAAACAGGGTGCACATGGGGGTAGCAAATTTTCAAAAATAAGGAGAAGCGAAGCCGCGCTTATAAAACTAGTTAATAATAAACGTTATTGCTGTTATTTTCCTTTGACATATTATTTTTGACGCTAACAGTACTTTTCAAAGTAATTCTCAAAATTTATTACAACAATTTAAGCTTGTTTTACACGGTGTTCAGTTTTGACGCCCTCTGTCGATCAATTTTCGTAAGTCGAGATCGACGATGTGCTGTCACCTGTCAGCTGTGAATGAACTGGGTTCAATGACCAGCGACAGCTGATTGGCTTAACCAAACTACTACTACATTTTATTCAAATTTCGAAATATCGTTGAGTCAGCAGTTGGGTTGACCTCTAAATTCGACACATTCGTGTAACGGCTTCAAGTGCGTTAACTACTTTATCTTGTTCTCGTAATTTTTCGTATCGTATTGTTTTCGTTTTCGTTTAATTTATCGTAATTTAGTATTGTGTGCAAGCAGTTTCGTTGAGTGCTAGGAAGCAGGAGATTTCGCGCCAGCCCCCACGGTATTTGAGCGTTCGGTATAGGTGTAAGTTGAACCGAAGCTAGTCCAGACAAGTCGGAGGTAATACGAAGCCATACCTTCCCATTCCGTGGGCGCTGTTCCAGGAAGAAGCAGCCAGGTTAGTGAAATCCTTTGCTCCTAACTGCACTCATAATTTGGTTAATTATAGTTTTTTATCGTGTTTAACTTCATAATTGTTTAACGTGTTTCGTATTTAGTTTGTTAGCAAAAAAGATTAATTTACAGTCCACTCAAAATCGTACATTTTGGTCCTACGAAGCCAGATAAATTGTGATAAGGCACCTTTGGAGTTTGGCCTTCAGCTATATTATCAACTTTCGACCGATATTTCGAATATTTGAATAACATTTTTTTGTTTTGTCGTACTTAACCTTGTAATTTCGCTGGTCATTGAATTTTTCGTTTGTTTATTGTGGGTAGGTTGGGTTGAACGTTTGATTGTCACCTGTCATTTTTCGTTGTCATTTTGTGAACATATTTCAAAGTGACTTTGACGTTTTTTCGTTTTGACAGGTTGACATCAAGCGTTCATTCTAAAACTGACCAGGTGTTTGTTTTTATCTGTGCCGGTCGTGAAAATAGCCCCTTAACTCCTTACGTGTTTCTATCTTTGGTTTGATTTGCATTTTGTAATTTGTTTGTTTTGTTGATTTGGCTGTGGAAAACTCTTCTTTCGTGTTGGTTCCAGCCAGATTAACTCAACTACATTATTATGCCAATGGATACACGTAAGGGAGCTCTGGAGAAAGACACCATGGCAGACAGCGATCGGGTCTCGCGTGATTATGCCAATATGAGGTTAGAGCTGTTAGATACTTCAGATTTGTTAGGTGTTTCGGAACAGGAAGTAACAGCTCTGGCCTCAGAGTTTCACGCCGCGCAGAAGAACCTGCTCATGCGCTTGCCAACGGCTGATAGGAACAGTGAGTTCGCTTACACTGTGGCATTTGACAAAAGGCTACATAGTGTTATGGCCAGACTTAGGCTGGCTGAAGTTAAGCCGATTAGAGAAAGTCACAGTAGTTTAGCGAAACTACCTAAAATTATTATAAGGCCATTTGATGGTAAGTTAGAAAATTGGGTATCGTTTAAGGAGTTGTATGACTCACTCATACACAAGCGGGACATGCCAGATGTTGAAAAGTTGCACTATTTGTTGTCGAGTGTCAACGGGTCAGCGTATGACATGATTAAAAACTATCCGTTGTCCGAAACTAGTTATCTTCTAGCATATCGGGCACTTAGCAAGTACTACGATAGGAAGAGAATTATTGCCACAAATTACTATGACCGTTTGCTTAACTGTGAAGTAGTGAAAAATAAGAGTAGCTCTGAGTTAGAACGACTTCATCAAACCTTCGCAGAAAACTTAGCCATCCTGTCTAAGTATAATTTGCCTGACCAGAACTTTATGCTTTTTCAACTAGTCTGGTCAAAGTTAGATCCTTCCACTAGGGAAGCTTTCGAACTTCAGCTGGGGTCAGAAGTCGACATACCCCAACATGAAGACATCATGTCGTTTATTGAAAAACGTTCTCGTGCGTTACAAAATTGTCAACAGCCGGTTCTTACAAAACCGTCTGCCAGTGAGAACAAGGCCTCGTTGATGGTAGCTTCAGAAGGATGTGTGGTGTGTGCAGAGGTAGGCCACAAGATTGATAGCTGCTCGAGCTTCATTAATCAGTCGCCTACTGAAAGGTTCCTAACAGTGAAGGATAAGAAGTTGTGCATACTGTGCTTGAAACCTTCGCATTCGGTAAAAACTTGTTTATCGAATGTGAAGTGTGGCCAGTGCAACAACAGCCATCATTCACTGCTACATTTTGAGCAAGAACCTGAACCAGTAGTCCAGCCTTTAAATCCACAGGTGGCATTGTCTGCATACACCCCACACACAGAGGCATTGTTCTCAACGGCTATTGTTTTGATTAAAAATAAATTTAATAATTTGGTCCGAGCCCGTATCCTGCTTGACAGTGCCAGTGCCTGTAATTTCATAACTAGGTCCTGTGCAAACCGTCTAGGGCTGAAAATAAATTATCGTCGACAGTCTGTGAGCGGTATAGGTCAAGCATCAACTGATACACTCGGATCAGTCTTGTGTGAGTTAGTTCCCACTAATGGGGACTTCTCAAATAAACTTTCGTTGGAGGCCTCCGTACTTCCTACAATTTGTTCAGAAATGCCATCTGAGGAAATTGATACTTTTTCGTGGCATCATATTGATAGGTTAAACCTCGCCGATCCTGAGTTTTACAAACCAGGACCGGTTGACATGCTAGTCAGTGTTAACGTTCTCGCTTCTGCGTTAAGGCCTGGGCTAGTTAAGGGTAGTCCCGGTCAACCCATCGCTATCCCCACTACTTTCGGGTGGATACTGATGGGTGACTGCGCAGTTAACACTGGCCTGCCTCGTTTTCGTAGCAACTCTGGAGTACATCGAAGGAGTTGCTTCTTCGTTTCGAGCCCACCGAGGGGTAACTCTACCGAACGGTCTCAGGACTTAGATCATATAGACCCGCTCAACCCCGTGGTTTCAAAAATAGAGATGCCTGGTGACAATCAAAAGGAGACTCATTGTCGTCGAACTTCTGGTTGTAGGTTGGAAGTACCTCTAGCCGTCGCTAAACCTCATCTCGTAGACTTCCCAAAAGTCGATCTTGATCGGTTTCACATTTTTGAACCGCGTCCTGCAGCGTTGTTGGGTTTTTCAACTGACGTTTTGGAGAGTTGTCGTCTACGGGATATGCGACCTGACTCTGGTTCCACTCCGTCGATTCCGCCTGTGCCTGTGGATAGTGCGGTTGATGACGTAGGTGGGTACTTGAATGTGTCGCTGCCTGGAATCTCGCGGCATAAGGGCTTATCGTTCTTGGTGCCGCTCATCGCCTTTTTCGATAAAAATAATATGTCGTCGTTGTCACTATCATTGTTTTTGTCGTTGTTGTTATCGTTTTCGTTGTCGTTGTCGTTTTCGTTACTGTCGTTGTCGTTGTCAATGTCGTTTTTATTGTCGTTGTCGTTCAACGTGCCCTATCGTACCCCCACGATGCCGCTTCCGGTTTTGTCGGCGGCGCATGAGTGGAGGAACTCTGGTCCGATACGGTGGTTGGGTTCTAAATACTGGTTGGGTCGCACATGGTGGTCGGCTCCGGCATGTTGGTCGGGTTCGATATGGTGGGCGGCTCCGACATGGTGGTCGGGTTCGACATGGTTGTCGCGCCCTCTGGGAGATTACTTGTGCCCGTTTTTAGACACCTGTGGTTTCTTCAGGGTGGCCGGTCGTCTCTCCCACATTAAACTTGGTCGCAACCTTGCTCAAAAAGTTACACGTCCATTGCTAAAAGAACTGCCTGCTGTTTGTCGCAAAAGTCCACTAAAGTCATTCTCGTCGTCTTTTGGTGACTACGCTGGCCCCTTCGACATGACCATCGGACGTGATCAAGAAGTTCGTACTTCTATAGGGTGCTACGTCTGTGTTTTCGGTTGCACTGACACAACGACCGAACATCTGAATCTGGACTCAGAGCTCATGTTCCTTCTTACCCATTAATTATCGTATCGTCAAATGGTTTTATAATAAGTTAGGTTAAATTTCTCGTTATTTTGTATCTTTCGTTAGTTTAGTTATAGTCTCGTTAAAAAACTGTGTATTTTGGTGGTCGGAATGTTCAGTTTTGACGCCCTCTGTCGATCAATTTTCGTAAGTCGAGATCGACGATGTGCTGTCACCTGTCAGCTGTGAATGAACTGGGTTCAATGACCAGCGACAGCTGATTGGCTTAACCAAACTACTACTACATTTTATTCAAATTTCGAAATATCGTTGAGTCAGCAGTTGGGTTGACCTCTAAATTCGACACATTCGTGTAACGGCTTCAAGTGCGTTAACTACTTTATCTTGTTCTCGTAATTTTTCGTATCGTATTGTTTTCGTTTTCGTTTAATTTATCGTAATTTAGTATTGTGTGCAAGCAGTTTCGTTGAGTGCTAGGAAGCAGGAGATTTCGCGCCAGCCCCCACGGTATTTGAGCGTTCGGTATAGGTGTAAGTTGAACCGAAGCTAGTCCAGACAAGTCGGAGGTAATACGAAGCCATACCTTCCCATTCCGTGGGCGCTGTTCCAGGAAGAAGCAGCCAGGTTAGTGAAATCCTTTGCTCCTAACTGCACTCATAATTTGGTTAATTATAGTTTTTTATCGTGTTTAACTTCATAATTGTTTAACGTGTTTCGTATTTAGTTTGTTAGCAAAAAAGATTAATTTACAGTCCACTCAAAATCGTACACACGGGAATTTCTTTTTACGAGCGTTGAAGTGTGGGGTCGAGTCTCGAGTCGCGACAACTTTTTAATATACTTAATTATGAAAGGGCGGGCGGCGCATCGATTTTTATAGACCTTAGGGCAGGTGTCCATTGAAGCGAAACAGAACGCGAGCGAGGCGTAAATTATTTAAGCTAAGCTGTATCTACACCATCTTCAACAGAAAAAAACTATGTATACTGTTGTAATACAAAAAAATATTAATACGGGATCATCCGAGGATAAACTCCAGAATACAAAGTTTTGACATGACAGCCCTGAAATGTCTTTAGTTTGAGGCTAGATGGCGTTGTATAAAATAACCGCCATCATATTTATTCAGGTTTCTCAGAGGTATGATAACCGCTCTATTTAGCAACAAAATCTCAAGGAGTTGCGCTAAAATAGCTCTAAAATGTCGGTAATTTAAGAATATTTTTAGTGATACTGTCGGCGAGCCTTTGTTTCAACCTTTCTGCACGCAAATGTACTAATTAGTATAATTTGCAGGAGACGGGCTCGTTAGAGCCTGGGCGGGTGGGCTATGTTAAGGCCGGTAGCGACTACAGCAGGATCATCATCATCATCATCAGCAGCCCACATTAGTCCATTGCTGGACATAGGCCTCGTAGGTCATCACTCCACCTAGCCGGAGGACGCCCCTTTACGTTTGCCAAGACGCGGTCTCCACTCAAGAACTCGTTTACTCCAACGGTTGTCGGTTCTTCGGCATATATGACCAGCCCATTGCCACTTCAGATTGCTAATCCTTTGGGCCATGTCGATGACCTGTCTAATTAAATGTTTTCGTAAACAAACGATGGTCTCAGAATAGCTAGATAAGATAAGATAAAGCCACCGACCGCTCTAAATGAAAATCGATAAAGCTAGCCCCAAGGTAAGCTGCTGTTAAACAGAGCTGTATTATGGGTACTAGATGACTGATACATACTGATACATACTTAAAACAATACTATACATAGATAGATATTTTTTATTATACATATATAGAAAATACGGTGGATGTTCAAGGCTCAAAATCGGTCGTCATGGCGCTCTTTGGGGGAGGCCTATGTCCAGCAGTGGACGTCTATCGGCTGACATGATGATGATGATGATAGAAAATACCCAGAACACCCGAAACAAATATTTGTAGATCGTACAAACATTTGACCCGAGGCGGGAATAGAACCCGAAACCTCCGCGTCGCAGGCGGACCTGCGCCCGCTGCGCCACATCGGTCGTCATCAATCAATGAGGTACCGACTTAACGTTTATTGTCTCCTCAGAAGGAAACAATTAATAAATACCGAAAAGCCCAGTTCCCACAACTTGTACCCCCACAGAAGGGGTATGAGGAGGAACACCTGCTAAGGCATTGCAATAATTGCTGCAGCTCCCCACAGATGTTTGGAGTTCCGCAATATTTATTGTTCTTTAGATTTCATCCTCTTTTTATATTCTTTTTGATAAAACAACTTAAACGAGAATCACTGGGTAGAGGAAAAAGTAGCGCTATATTGTACTATGAGGCGGCTGTCCACTGAAGCTAAGTAAACGGAGATAATGGGACGAATGTGCTCCAACTTTGCCCGGCCGATTGCCCGGTTGATAAGCGAAAGTAAAAAAGTATTGCTTTCCTTGTCTTAATTATGTCAATAAACAAAGACGATAATAGATTTGAAAGACACTAACTAACGAGGAGCGCTTGTGACGTAGCTGGCGAAGTTGTTCTTAACAGATCAACGAAGTTAAGCACTGTTTCGCGGGGTCATCATTTGGATGGGTGACCGCCAGTGGCAAATTCAACTGAGCGCTCCCAGTGCTTTGGAGGGCACGTTAAGCAGCCGGTACCGGCTTTTTCAAAGTTGTTAGGCCATGACAGAAGCCTTCGGGCGGCTTAGAAACTCTGTCACCAGAGTTGGCCACTGACTCATACGAACGGACGAACGAACGACTAACGAGTTTAAAGTACGTTCATGAAAATCGCATAATAGGACAGTTTTTGTTCCAATAGTTCTATCATAGAACTACAAAGATAAAAACATGTTTAACGGGTTTATTGACAAGGTATTATTAGTTCCTATAGAACAAATAGTTTTCGTATCAACAGTTCTACCATCGAACTACTGGTACAAAAAAGTTTTAACAGTTCTACGACGTCATAGTCCTATAGAACTAATGGGTAAATCCCGATTTAAGTGAATAAATAATAAATAAATAATACTGGAAAATCCACACAGCATCATCTAGCCCCAAGGTAAGCTGCTGTTAAACAGAGCTGTATTATGGGTACTAAGATGACTGATATATACTTAGACAATACAATACATAGATATAATTTTTTTATTATAAATAGAAAATACCCAGAACACCCGGGACAAATATTTGTAGATCGTACAAACATTTGACCTGAGGCGGGAATCGAACCCGCAACCTCCGCGTCGCAGGCGGACCTGCGCCCGCTGCGCCACATTGGTCGTCAATCTACCAGCTACCAATCCAAATAACTTCGGCGAGTATACATTTTTATTTACCTTGGTGTCGGCGAATCTGCAATTATTCCGAGCCCGTCCGTCCAAACACACGAAGGCTTTTAGCGAGTGTTGCCATCGCTAAAAAAGATTGCCAACCCGAAATAGCTATCGGTATTTTTATCGGTATTTTTGGAAGCTTGGTAAAAAGGTAAATAGTTGAGGAACCACAATGAATCATTGGTAATTGTTTACCAACTTTGTAGAAGCGCTTGTGGATAAACCCTCTTATTCATAATCAATTATCATTTTCAAACATTACTGAAATACAGGCTGTCCTTGCTATTCTTAAGTCAATGAAATTATGTGAACAGATTTAAACGTTATAAGCTATACTAACTGCCTTTGAGAAAGACTGGTCTTTGCAGTGAGACATCACAGGCTGAAATAATAAATAGGTACTAAGGTTGATATAAAAAAGTTATGAATAAGGGTGTAAACTTTTCGCGCCATTTATTATTGAAAACATGATGTTCCATCGTGGCGTCCAGTTGATCGGTTGGATTATATTCGCGTTAATTAACATACCCACTGTTTAATTTTGATTCCGGACGATATCACATGCAAATAGTGTTGGGAAAGTCCGGAAAAACATCATAGGTATAATTTATTTTTCTCTAAATACCGGTACTTATATAAAAAAAAACAATATATTTCTTATTATAAAATGTATAATTTTTAACAGACCCTCTAGCTAACTAACGTATTTTCGTTATTCACTGTTCTTGTAAGTAATTTTGCACATACCTTTTAGAATAAGTAAGTTGTAGTTAGTGGCAGTGAGCAGGCACAATAGGTCGCAGAATTGAAAACTGCTAGGAATTAAGGTTCTCCAATGGCGACCTCGAACTGAAAAATGAAATATTGGACGGCCCCACTAGATGGACCATCCAGTAGTGGACGTCTGTTTGCTGATATAATGATGAATGAAAAAGTGTGAAACCAACATTGCAGGATGATCGCGACGTTACGTACGACCTAAATTATTTCAGATAACTATTCACTATTCACTATTCACGGAGTCTTCAGGCCGCTTGAAGGCGTCCGTGCGCCACGTGCGTTATACCTAGAACCAACAATTGAATGTTCTTTTCAAAACACGGAAGCGCTCAGAGGAAATGACCACTGGCGGTCCACGGTACACCTATCCAAATACCTCGCAAATCATTGATTAAATTCGTTGATCTGTTGAATATTGCTTATAAAGCCGGAGAAGTCCCGGAATGTCCGGAAGTCCCGCACTGGATCGTTCCAACCCTACGCAGTGATTCACACGTAATTACCCCGCGTATTTAACGTGTCGATAGCAGATTGGTTTATCCGCTTATTCTGATTTTTCAACTGAGATTTATCGGAAAAAAACACAATTATTAAAAGTTTACTCGAGTCCCATTAGCAACGATGTCCAATGCCATCCAATGTTAAGTAAGTTCGTATAGGCCAACTCTGGTTACGGAGTTAACAGGCCGACCAAAGGCCTCTGTCATGGCACAGCAGGTCATGGCCTATAAATTAAATATGGCCATCTGAGGTTGTAAATACTCACAATCACTAACTTGGATCGTGAATTCACTCACGATAAAAAAATCTAGTTTTTATAAGCTAGTTCGTCTTAAAACACTTTCTCATAACAGTTGTGAGAAACAGTTTTTTACGGAGTGTTACATTCCACGACTTTTCGCTTTCATATCATCGGTCCATCGAGTGGAGAGCCGTCATACCCTCGGTTTTCCACTTCACTAATACATACGTACATCAGAATTACCCCAATATCTGATACCATACATACTACGAGAGTAGTTGTAACCGTTTAGCAAATGATGAGTAAACAAAGATGGCGGTAAAACTTCAGTCACCTCCGCGTTAGGCGCAGCTTATGAACTGTATAAATTATCGGCACGATGTAGTGTAATGGCGGGAATTATTTATCGCAGGCGCGTGGGCATGATGGCGGCGCGGATGTGGTGGTAAGCGGAAGCGATTTATAAGATTAAATTGTGAATTTTGATTAAAATTGTTATTAATAATCTCGGTGGCGTGGTGGACGAGTGCAAGGTGGAGAAGCGAGGGGTTGCGGGTTCTATTCCTGGTCCGGGCAAAATTTTTTATGATCTGCAAATATTTCTTCCGGGTTTTGGTGTTTCTACTAATGTATTTTCAAAAGAAAATAAGCGTGTCTGCCACCAAGCAGCATGCATTGGTGTAATTCGCTTCAATGGGTATAATTTCCTGGAAATCGCTCAAGGTATTTTTGGTGTACGTCTCAAGATGACAACGCGTACCTCTGGTATTACGGTAACCACTTGTTATCGTGGGCAACCGACTAATTTAATATAATGATTGAAATAGATTTAGATGATTTTTTTTTTGTTTTATAGGTAAAGGGTGTAGATTTTTTTTTTAAATATTCTAAACTAAACTAACTAAATTACTTACTTACTAAAATTGTTGCAGTCTTTTTCTAATGAATTAAAACACAAAGTACCTCGATAATTTTAGTTAACTAAGTTTAGAAAATGCTACAACAGAATCGATACCAATACTTATGAATAGGCATATGAATTTTATCGTAATCGGTTTAGTACTTTATGAATTTAAAAAAACGTGTCAATATCTACATCGCCTCGTGTCACCACATTGTGCCGAAACATTTTTTTAGTTTGAATTCTGTTTTTGTTTCTAAAAGTATTAGTAGAAGAAAACAAAACAGAAAATCCAAATCGCTTCCGCTTATGACTATGCTCACCCCCGACGCAGCTTTCCACGTTAAGCTAAAGAGCACTCGCGTTATGTATTGATGTGCATTAATTATGTAAGTCGGGTGACGTCGGGCGTCACTACATGTATAATATACTCTGGGTAAATGATATCTTAGAATAAGCAAGCTGAAGTGGATGTGGGCAGGCCATAGCTTTCAGACCCGATAACCGCTGAGGAATAAAGGTTTTCGAATGGCAAGGCAAGGAGCGCTCCTGACGTAGCTGGCTAAGTAGTTCTTAACAGATCAACGAAGTTAAGAACTGTTCCGCGTAGTCACCATTTGGATGGATGAACGCCAGTGGCAATTTCAACTGAGCGCTCCCGTGCTTCGGAGGGAACCTTAAGCAGTTGGTCCTTTCAAAGTGGTTAGGCCATGACAGAGGGCTTCGGGCGCCCTAGAAATTCTGACACCAGAGTTAGCTACTGACAGAAAAAAGATAAAAAAGTTTTAACAGTTCCATTGAGTAAGTAAGTAATCTCGTATGAATCAGTGGCTAACTCTGGTGACAGAGTTTTTAGGCCGCCATGTTAATATTAGTTCTATACTACATAACAAATAGAACAGTTTTTGTTGCAATCGTTCCATGGAACAACAGGGACGAAAAAGCTTTCACCATTTATGACGTCACAGTCCTATAAAACAAAACAATCCATCGATATTTTTTTTTTGTCGGTTTTTGTTTATTTTCTATAAAATTAATATTGTAAAAGGCCTAGTAATTTACACCGTAGGTAGGTAGAGCTGTTTTCAAATATTATGACATGGCAGAACCGACAGCCATTACGCAAATTACCTACGTAGCCGACTGTCCGACCCGATAAAACTTCTAAAGGATATTATAATGTAGATACTTTAATTTTGCAACGCGGGGTTCCGTAAGGTTTTTGTTTGACAAATGATTATTTTTATCGTCATTTTTAATGTGCTTAAGGGCACCTTTCAAAGTGGTCCTTGTGATTTTATTGAATATAACTTTATTATAGTTCTCTCGGCGGATCTAAGCTTCCGTGAAGTTAGCCGTTTCGATGCGCAATTTAGCTTTTTCTAACTAAATTGTCTTTGCGCATCGCAAAGGCTTACTTCACGGAAGCCTAGATCCGCCGAGAGAACTATACTTTGATTTTGACTATATCCTTGTTCGTGCGTTTTAAGCAACGCACATCGTATCGGAACCGTTTCCGAAAAAATAAGACAATGAGAATCTTGACATTTTAAAGTAATTATTGTTAAGCGCCACGCCTGACCATAACAGTAAGTATCAGTATCGTAAAGTTCTGCGTGTCACTGCATTGCGCTCGTCACCCTAGGCACACCCCGGACTCAATAAAATGTATGAAGCAAACGCGTCGCAATTATCACATGCATGGTTTGTGTACGTAAACGGTGCCGTTGTACGTCGTATGTGTGAGTGTCATGGTTGGCCCCACCCAATTATAGCAAGAGCGAGATAGCACATTTTCGCTCGCGCTGGCATGCGCGCGCTTGGACAAAAAATCAAAATAAACGCGTAGCCCTTAGCTTCAATGCCGGCGAAATGTCCCGTGTGATACCGGCAAACTCGCGACCGGGGTCGGGTAAGTAAAACCGGTGGGAGGTAGGGAGTGGCTATTCTGTCCGTAGTACTCACTAAAACATATCTACAGATACCCCAACATTCGGATTTATACATTATTAGGATATTATACATTACTAGAATATTATACTCAGGTATCTGGGGAATTAATTACGTTGGGATTACATGATAAGCGGTGGAATTACAGCATATTCGTTGCTACATTTTGTTATTATTCGAACCAACTTTTCCTGGTTTTGTAAACAACTAAGAGTTACTACTCTCTCAGAGCTCGTCCGAGGAAGAATTCTAAAATGATGTGTAGGATGACTCTCCACTCAATGGACCGATGACATTAAAGCGGTTGCAGAAAATCGGTGGTAAAAGATCGGTCGTCATGGCGTTCTTTAGGGGAGGCCTATGTCCAGCAGTGGACGTCTATGAGCTGATATGATGATGATAATAATGCTATATTAGAAGTGCGTAAGTTTGGATGGATGTATGTTAATCAATCACGCCAGAATGTCTGAACTGAGGCCTAACGCGATCGGTATTGGACAAGTATTGGAATATGACATTTCGTACTATTGACAGCAAACCTCAAATTCAACCTTGTTTTCAAGAGTACAAAAATTTGACAGCAGTAAATAGAAATTGGGATTGGATTGGAATCGTCATTAGAGTCAAGAGTAAGGCACCTGATCTGGATGTAATTTGGCACAGAGATAGATTATTGTCTGGAAATGCTCATAGGTTTTCCGGAAAAATTTACGCTACCCGTGTTCCACGCCAACGAAGTCGCGAGCAAAAGCTAGCATATTTATATTTTCAATACAATCCAACATTCCTCAATCTTCTCATCAAACAAATCAATGTCTACATCTTATTTATGTGTACATTCAGTAATGGCTCTACAGCCCTGTCGTGATCTAGTAGGCTGCGCGGGCGCCGGTGTCACTGACTTACCTAAAGGTGGGGTTGTACATGCATAAGCGGCAGCGATTCAAGAGCTAACGCGTTAAATCGCCCATGCTAATATTATAAAGAGAAAAGATTTGTATTTTTGTTTGTTACTAATAAACTCAAAAAACTACTGGTCCGATTTCAAATAATAAATAATAAATAATGCTGGACAATCCACACAGCATCATCTAGCCCCAAGGTAAGCTGTTAAACAGAGCTGTATTATGGGTACTAGGTGACTAATATATATTTAATAAATACAACACATAGATAGTTATTTTTTATTATACATAGAAAACACCCAGAACACCCGGAACAAATATTTGCAGATTCTACAAACATTTGTCCCAAGGCGGGAATCGAACCCGCAACCTCTGCGTCGCAGGCGGACCTTCGCCCACCGCGATTTCAAAAATTCTTTAACTACTTCATAAGCCATATTTTATGTCCATCCGCGCGAAGCCGGGTAGACCCGCTAGTTGTTAATTGCTAGTTCTTCAAACAGAAGACCTCGCGAGCGCAAATATTTAAAAATATGCTATTTACTGCATTTTGAGGAGCATCTCTACTCATCACGAAGATACTCATCTTATCTTTACCAAATTTTATATATATATATTTTTTTTATACAACTGAAGTAGCAACGACGCTTGCAATACCAGAGGTATCATTAGCGGATTGCTACCTTGAAGCTACGATCGAAAGCCTCATGTGCCAGTAATTTCACCGGAAACCATACCCTTCACACCGGAACACAGCAATGCGAGCATTACTGCTTGGCGGCAGAAATAGGTATGGTGGTAGTCCTTCCCTGGACGAGCTCTATCACAGAGAACTCTACTACTCTTAAAATAATACCTTTCATATAAAAAATACAACCATTGATATAGGATTTCATAATTCGGAGATAGATATTCAGTAGCTGTTTTTTGGCCCCTTTTTGGCCTCTTTTTTGAGGAAGTAAGAGTAGTAGAGTTTTTTGTGATAGAGCTCGTCCGGGGAAGGACTACCACCATACCTATTTCTGCCGCCAAGCAGTAATGCTCGCATTGCTGTGTTCCGGTGTGAAGGGTATGGTTTCCGGTGAAATTACTGGCACATGAGGCTTTCGATCTTAGCCTCAAGGTGGCAACCTGCGAGTGATACCTCTGGTATTGCAAGCGTCCATAGGCTGCGGTAACCGCTTACCATCTTGTGGGCCGTACGCTTGTTTGCCATTTCAGTTGTATAAAAAAAAAAAGTACCCCGCGAATCGAAATCTCTAACGGCAAACAAATACCAAGTATCGTCATCAGTTTGTATAAAAGAAGACTGGAATGGAGCACCAACAAATTGACAGCAATTTTTTTTATGCCACTAAAGTGGCAACCAAGCGTACGGCCCACTTGTTGGTCAGCGGTTACCGTAGCCTATGTACGCATGCATCATCATAGATATCACTTGCATGCTACCACCCTGAGACGTTAGATGGAAAGTCTCATGTAATTTAACCGGAAACCATACTCTTGTAACCGGAACACGAGCGAGCATTACTACTTGGCGGCAGAAATAGGTGTAGTGGTAGTCCTTCCCCAGACGAGCTCTATCACAAAGAACTCTACTACTCTTTTTACTGTCTAATTTCGTCAGAAGCAGAGACGCTCGCTTCAGCTTCCGCGCCCGCTTCCGCTACGACCGAACCCTTACCCCCATAAGGCATCCCGCAGGCACCACAACCGGTCCCACACTATTGTAATTACATGTG
The DNA here is from genome assembly GCA_951394395.1 of Colostygia pectinataria. Taxonomy (NCBI): domain Eukaryota; kingdom Metazoa; phylum Arthropoda; class Insecta; order Lepidoptera; family Geometridae; genus Colostygia; species Colostygia pectinataria. The sequence goes on along the minus strand of OX596372.1, from coordinate 6,548,261 downwards.
TGTGCGTGTTATGATTTATGTAAATGTAGAATTGTTGATTTTTTCATCATTTTGTGGGCGTGTTTTATATGTGGCTTCCTGTCTGGAAGTGAGTATTGTCTGATGATATAAGCTTTATGACCTGGGCTTAATGCTACTAATCTATACTAATATTATAAAGAGGAAAGATTTGTATGTTTGTAACAAATAAACTCACAAACTTCTGGTCGAACCTAAAAAAAATGTTTCACCATTAAAACGCTACACTATCCCTGAGTAACATAGGCTATATTTTATTAACTAACATAACTGATAGAATACTCAGTAATATTTATTTATTTTAGAATACACAGTCATAAACACCTAGACCAGAAATAAATATTTGCAAATCATGCATACATTTGTCCCTCAGCGGGGATCGAACCCGGCACCTCACGTTTCTCAACCACTCCACCCACCGCGCCACCAAGGTGATGGAATTTTGACACTTTTAGTACAGGCGAAAATGTGCAACTGTAATATAATATGTTGTCATCGTAATATTAGCATTGTCCCCTTTTGTATCTCTATTATTATGATAAGTGACATTAAAATAAAAGTTTCAATTTGTTGTATGTCATCATCATCATGACAGCCATTGCCGTTCCCACTGCTGGGGAACTGGCCTACTCTCAATCAAGAGTGATTGGGTCTTGATCCACCACGCGAACCTAATGCGAATTAGTGGATGGCACATGTTTTTCGAATTTTTAGTTATTGTACATGCTGGTTTCCTCACGATGTTTTCCTTCACCGTATGAGAGCACTGACATTGCGCACATACATTTTTCGTAGCGAAAAATCCATTGGTGCACGACTGGATTCGAACCCACGACCTTAGAATCGGAAGGCGTGGTCACTACCACTAGACCACCAGTACTGTACATCAATTTGATGTATGTAAACTTGGTAAAATATGAGTAATATTGTTTAATGTAATATTTTGACAATCACTTATGTACTAAAAATGTAAATACATAAAACAGACCTCAGGTGTTTATGTCGTAAACAAATTTGCAAGTACAGTCAACTGCAGAAGTTAATGACTTTCGGTATATTGACGACTTTTGGATGACTGATTTTTTTACAGGAGACTACAATAGATGTGGTCTTGTCAAGAGTCTATGTTACATTGACAATAATACGCAGCATATGATTTGTACGATCATTAACATGCGCTATGTTAGTCGAAAAGCAATTCTCACGACAGAAAAAAATAGATAAATAGGTAAAATAGCTAATTATAATTTTTGGACGCGCTGAATATTCCCCCTAGATAGGTTCAAGGGCATTAACTATCTACTTTTTATGTGTACCTGCCTACTATGGTTTTTTATAGTATGGTGTGGTGTACCTTGATTTTAAAGGACTCCAGCCCCCCCTACCATGAACTCTTAGAGCGATTCAAATTAGGATCTAAAATGAATTGTCAAAAAATTTTGTAATAATTAATAATTAAATAAATAATAAATAAATAATGCTGGACAATCCACACAGCATCATCTAGCCCCAGGTAAGCTGCTGTTAAACAGAGCTGTGTTATGGGTAACTAGATGACTGATATATATTTAATACAATTACAATACATAGATAGATATTTTTTTTTATTATATATAGAAATACCCAGAACACCCGGAACAAATATTTGTAGATCGTACAAACATTTGTCCCGAGGCGGGAATCGAACCCGCAAACTCTGCGTCGCAGGCGGACCTGCGCCCGCTGCGCCACATCGGTCGTCATCAATTATGACTTCAATAATTATTAATTTCATGGTACATTTTTTTTTTGACAACTCAGTTTAGGTCCTAAATTGAATCGCTCTAAGAGTTCATGGTATGGGGGCTGTTAGACATAAGTAGATACGTATTTGTTAGACATAAGTAGATACATACTGTTAGACATAAGTAGATACGTATTTGTTAGACATAAGTAGATACATACTGTTAGACATAAGTAGATACGTATTTGTTAGACATAAGTAGATACATACTGTTAGACATAAGTAGATACGTATTTGTTAGACATAAGTAGATACATACTGTTAGACATAAGTAGATACGTATTTGTTAGACATAAGTAGATACATACTGTTAGACATAAGTAGATACGTATTTGTTAGACATAAGTAGATACATACTGTTAGACATAAGTAGATACGTATTTGTTAGACATAAGTAGATACATACTGTTAGACATAAGTAGATACGTATTTGTTAGACATAAGTAGATACATACTGTTAGACATAAGTAGATACGTATTTGTTAGACATAAGTAGATACATACTGTTAGACATAAGTAGATACATATTTGTTAGACATAAGTAGATACATACTGTTAGACATAAGTAGATACATACTGTTAGACATAAGTAGATACATACTGTTAGACATAAGTAGATACATACTGTTAGACATAAGTAGATACATACTGTTAGACATAAGTAGATACATACTGTTAGACATAAGTAGATACATACTGTTAGACATAAGTAGATACGTATTTGTTAGACATAAGTAGATACGTATTTGTATTTCCCTGCGAAATACAGTCGTGAAAATCTTATAATATAAAAATGAATTGCCGTGCGTTAGGCTCGCTAAAACTCGAGATCGGCTGGACTGGGTCCTTACTCTTGAACGCGATCGGTATTGGACAAGTATTGAAATATTACATTTCGTACTTTTGACAGCAAACCAAGCCAAATTCAACCTTGTTTTCAAGAGTAATAAAATTTGACAGCAGTATATTGAAATTGGAATTAGAACATTGAATTCAAGAGTAAGGCAGCAGGTTTGGCTAATTTTGGTCTTGAAATGTTTGTAAGATTCCAGGGAAGGTTTAAGCGGAGAGAAATTATGGAAAAATTGGAAAAAAAATAACGCGAGTAAAACCGCGCCGGGTCAGCTAGTCTTTAATATAAAAATTGGTATATATCGTCGGCGTCGGTTACTTCTGCTGATGACTGTACCACCCCATAAACAGGGGTGAAGGGAAAAAGCCAATTATGAAATGGGAAGTTCAATTAAATTAAGATGTTTGTCACAATAGGTCACCGTTTGAGGGGTGCGATCCCTTATAAGTTTGATTTAGGGGAAAAGTTACCGAGAACAAGAGTCCGTGGGTGGGTTGCCACCGCAGTGCCAGGTATTCTGCCTCGAAGCAGTATCTAGCGTGCAAGTTGCACTGTGTTTAAGTTAAAAGGGCACTGTAGCAAATGAAATTACTGATATGAAATGAAATGAAATATTTATTGTTTGTGGAACTAGGTGTAAAAGTAGTAGGTAAAATTTGACATTTCTGTCAATAGTTTCACTAGATCCTACCAAATGGCGTACAAACATTATGTCTAATGGTAGCTTTTATCACAAATATATACTAAAAAAATTATACAAAAAAAAACCAAAAAAAATTACATTGCAAAAATATAATTAGAATGTCACTTATCTATGTCTTGTAAAAATTCGTCAGTGGAATAATATGCTTTTTCACTACTGCTGCTACTGTGTGAAAGAGACTCAATTTTTTAATGCAGGCAGGTTTTTAATCGCTAAGATTGCTTGGAAACTTTGGATCGCATTAAAATCTGATTAATAGACCGCCTAAAGGCTATGTCATGGTCTAAAAACTCTGAAAAACCCGGGACTGACAGCCTAACATGCCCTCCGAAGCACGGAAGCGATCAGTTGCAATAGCCACTATCACCGGTCAGTTTTACATTCAGTCACCCATGATGACCCTGCCGAACAGTGCTTAACTTCATTGATCTGTTATACTTAGCCAGTTAAGTCACGAGAGAGTAGGATTGTCATTGATATCTTGTGAGTTAGTTAGCAATAGTTAGTTCAGTCATTGATATATTTGTGAGGTATACCTAGTTAACTTTAGTTAGATAACAAGTGGTCAAAGTTCGTGAGAAGCCTCGTGTCAGCTAGCTGCTTAGTCACTGGTGTTGGATAAGTTGCTAAGTTGCTAACTTATCGGCAAAAAGTTGCTCGGATAGTTTTTGGGGATAGTCTTATGTGAGAGGTAGCAATTTGTGTTATGCTGACCATATTATAAGACTTCTATCAGTCTATAACGCTATTCATTTGAAATATTTTTTTATGTCACGTTCGTTTGTTAATGAAATACCTATTTTATGGAACATTTTATCAATCTTCTGAGAAAACTGTCAAACAGACGCATGGGGAACTCGGCGAGCTGTACTTCTGGCTATAGTTTAGTCGCAAAAATACCTTTAATGTTTAAAAAAACCTGTTTATTATAATTACAAAATCTTATGTACTGTGTTCGTGTACTTCATGTGTTTTAATGTAAATGTTTGTTGCCACTCAACTCATTAACAGCTGAACGGATTTCAATCAAACTTTAAATATACATGATAGCACGTGACCTGGACTGGGATAATATTTGGTCATTTTACTCAAAAAATTTATGGTTTCTTTGGTTAATGGTACCTGTAAGATTGTTGCAAAAACTCTACAACAGCGGAGTGCTGCTAGTTGTTTATATACTCTGTGATAGAGTTTACCATAAAACATTTAAAAACTGTATTTTGCGAGCATAATCTCTAACACTGAAGTAGCCGCGTCCACCCGTTGACGTGTCGTATTTCATAGCGCACTGCGGTATGAAACCATCCATCAGTTACACCGGTTCAACTATGACAGCGCAGTGCGATTTTTTGCGTTAATATTTTGTTTTAAAGTTTTTATTTAGCCTTGAGACGAGCTTTTATAGGCTGATGAGGATAAATATTTTTAATTTACCAAACATCTATGCTATTTGGTATAAAAACTTCACCATATTATGTTTTTTTAGTTTAGGTAGCAATATAAAAAAATGGTTTAGCAAATGAAGGGTCGATTAGTCGTTCGCGTAATGACTTTAATTACAGTGGAGTTGCAGTATCTAGTAATTTTACTTGCCGTGCACTCAGTACTGCTTGAAGGCAAAATTAGGCACTGTGGGTGGTGTTCAAGACAAATTGTCTTGAACACCACCCGCATTTGTATAATTTAGACAAATTATTATTTAAAATTTTAAATAGGTGTATGCAAAGTAGTGGTACGAAAAAATATTTTTTATTAAAAAAACGACTTCAAACATGTAGTTAATGTAATTATGTTTCTTACCGAGGGGAGGTCATTTCATGCCGTGCGTTTTCGTCAGCGCGATTCAGGATTGTTCTATTTTACTAGCGACATCTAGTTACAAACTGCTTAAGCTAGTGACATGATGCTCAAACAGGAACTAAAAAATGTTTCGGTAGATTGTGGCGATACGCGACGATGTAGGATGTAGGAGGATGCCTTATTGACACGTTTTTTTATGATTTATTCATCATAAAGTACTGAACCGATTTCGATAAAATTTATATGGGAACTATTCTAACCTATCAAACAAAAGAATAATCATCAAAATCAATTCACAATTATCGAAAAAAACGCGTATCAAACATTAAAAAAAAAATGTCGAATTGATAAACTTTTTTATTTAAGTCGGTTAAAAACAATTCACTTTTATTCACACTTTCGTCTAAATGACAAGTTCACTGTTGAGTTGTCGTTCTCGTGTGCCACCATCCATCATTATTAACCCTGGCTCACCGGTCTCTACAATATAGGATTATTGGTTCCATCGTGGGTCAGGCAGACCAAGACATTTGACCTTGCTAGACCTAAAACACATTGGGTCAACTGCCGACCGTGTTTTATGTCTGGTACATTGCCGGCAACACACCTTGGATCAACATATTGTGCCGACCTGTAGAGAGAAACTACGCTGGCGACTAAAAAAGAGAAAGAAAGAAGGAAAGAAAATAAGTTTATCCATAAAAACATGACACCATAGTTGGTAGTTGGCGGCCAATGTTGGCCGACAAACCAAATGGTGTCGGTTTTTCGTGCACACATCAAAAGTTCTTGGCGCGCTCTTTATATATAGATGAAGAGGTACCGACACTTTTCTCGTCTCAATTACGAGAGTCTTCATCAGGGTAGGGTACGAATACGATGCACTGTTATCAACGACTGCTAAAACAAGATAGGCTATAGAAAATAAAATGTATTAAAAATTCAAAAGTATTTATGCGTTTACATTTTGCAGTACGATCACAGCCGTGTGTCGTGAAGGACACCGTAATGCTTACATAGTAGTAGATAAAGTATGAATGAATGAATGAATGAATGAATGATTTATTCGCAGAACTTATTCACACCTTAACCAGAATTAAAATAAAGCATCAGTCCAACAAATTCAACTATTAGTATTATGCGAAATATTTTTTTTACACAGCAAATATTGAAACTACCTAAATAAAATAAAATGAAGATATTAAAAATTGTGATTCTACGCATAATTATGATTCATTGAAAATGTCAAATTAAGTAATTATTAAATGTCAATGTCAAATAATGTCAAGAGAATTAAAAGAAGAAGAAGAAATAACGCTTATTTTTCTAAAAACTCATTTACCGAATAAAAAGAAATTGACTAAAGTTGATTGTTTGTTATTGTAGGTGTAAAGTATGGGTTAGAGTGAAGGAAAAACCGTCTGCTATATTCTTCACTTATATTTTTGATTAAATCATTTTTACACTGGCTATGATTATGATTACGTAACTTTAGACAAAGACAAATTATAATGTTCTTAGGACCTGTGAACAGGTAAACAGGTGAAACCGGGGCGAGGATCGAGGTGCGACTGTCGATTCGATGCGAAACGCGCTTTGCTTGCATAGGTACTAATACTTAAACTGTGTCACCACAAGATGATACAATAAATGATACGAATATTGAAGTTGTAAGTAAGTAGCCTACTGTCTGTCTGGCTCTCTGTAGTCTGGTGAGGGAGTTATTAGGCCGCCCAAAGGCCTCCATGCGATGTGTCGTAAGCACACGGTTGTCGTGTCTCAAAATGTAAAAGCTTACCTTAAACATCAGAAGTGTTTCTGAATGGCGCGCTCTTGCATGAAGCCATCCATCAATATTAACCCGGGATTACCGGCCCTCTACAATACGGGATTATTGCTTCCGGGTCGATGAGACCCATTGCCGAATTTATGTTTCGGCATTATGATCCTGTGTGTGACTGATTAGTTCCGTGATGTCGAAGGTATTTCAATGCTATATAATATATAATATACTAATATGAGAAGATTTGTATTTTTTTTTTTTTTTTTTTTTATACAACTGAAGTGGCAACCAAGCGTACGGCCCACAAGATGGTAAGCGGTTACCGCAGCCTATGGACGCTTGCAATACCAGAGGTATCACTCGCGGGTTGTCACCTTGAGGCTAAAATCGAAAGCCTCATGTGCCAGTAATTTCACCGGAAACCACACCCTTCACACCGGAACACAGCATTGCGAGCATTACTGCTTGGCGGCAGAAATAAGTATGTTACGAATAAATTCAAAAACTACTGGTCCGATTTCAAAAATTCTTTCACCATTAGAATACTACATTATCACTGAGCAACATAGGCATTAATTATTACTAGCGACGCGCCCCGGCTTCGCACGGGTGCTTAAGTTTTCATTGATAAATTTATCTCTCTGTTCTTACATTTACTAGCTCGATCCCATAGATTGATAGGAGTCAAAGGTGAAAGGATTTATGGTTTATTGCAGGGGGAAAGAGATGGCGTTAGAATTGTAAGAGTAGTAAAGGTTTATAAGGCGATTGTGAATAACACAGTTGTAAATAAAAGACCTCAATATTTTCGTCAATCATATGCAGAATCGAAAATGGAGAAAAATCTAGGAACCCAGCCGAGTTTGTTGCCAGATTCTTCTAGGCTGAGGCGCGTGGAACAGGCATAAATTCACCTAGCAATAACGCGTTTGAAAATGATCCTTGTGATTCAATTAAATTTATTTTGACTTTGACTTTGACGTTATCAAGAAAGGCCAAGAGTATCCTAAACCGACGAGCGTGTATGTAGAGTGATGAGAGTGTACGAAGCAGAAGTGGGACACTGGTCTACTCTCAAGCGAGAGTGATTGGGCTTAATCCACCACGCGGACCCAATGCGAATTGGTGGATGGCGCATGTCTTTCGAATTATTAGTTCTAGGACATGCCGGTTTTCCTCACGATGTTTTCCTTCACCGTCTGAGAGCACTGGCATTGCGCACATAAATTTTTCGAATAGAAAAACCCATCGGTGCACGACCGGATTCGAACCCACGACTTTAAGATCCGAAGGCGGAGTCATTACCTAGTGGTACCGGACCACCAGTGCACCAATGCACCAGTCATGTCGCTTGCTTACAACAAAATAAAAGCAAGTGAAGTCGAGGGCTAAAGCTAACGTAATTTAAAGCTCGCAGCATCGTTTGCATTATTCATCAGATTCCCTTAAGAGTCTTAGAACTATTTTACTCTCAAACGAATACAAATGAAAATGCATCGATACAAAATTAAAACAAAACTCTTGGAACGATTCTGATAACGTTCTAGCGCCCCCTCGTTAAAATCTACTACTTCTTTGCTTTTACATCGTACGATACGATTTTGATGAGTTTGATGACGACTCTGAAACCTGAGAAAAATATATAGAGTGTGCATGGCATTGTGCTCGTCACCAGAGCTGAGACGTAAAATTGTTTGTTTTTTTCACCCAGTAATTTTACTAGATCATTATTGCAAGACACGGCTGTCGTGAAGTTAGCCGTTTCGATGCGCAGATTGCACAATAGAGTTTTTTCTTACTAATTGTCTTTGCGCATCACAAACGGTTAACTTCACGATAGGTATGATCCGTTGGATATACAGCTTAGTCATAGTCAGAGTTAAAAATCTGATTATTAAAACGTTATTAAAAGATTATTAAACAAGCAACATTTTGAAACGTAGCATCGGGCTATGGAAAAAATCCCTGTTACTGATCGGTATCGTATCGTAACAGTCTAAAGTGCCTCGAGTATTTCACCGTCTAGAAATGAATGAATTTCTCCAGAATGCGAAAGCTTGTATTTTCGCTGTCTTAACGTTCTATAGTTACCTACTAAGTCGTGTCTGCGCTGTTTGCATAACTTTTATGAGAACCGTGGCAATGAGGGGTGCGGGTAAGGCGGGGTAGTCCGGCTTTTTCATTCGGTCTGGTTTTTGTTGTGTAATGAAAAAAAACCGAAATCACATCTTTAATGAAAGCATCGATGAGAAATTCTGTTTTGGGATGTCCGGTTTTTTTTAATTTGTCTGGGTGGTAGTGGTGTTTTTTAAAAATTGTTTTGACTGTCGTAGTCGAAAGTCGTAACTTAATTTTTGGATTATCTTTGCTAATACGAGTATTTTATGGAGAAAATATATTTTTGTATATTTCTATTTTTGTTTGTTACGAATCAAAAACTACTGGATAAAAAACAGACGAAAAATCTCTAGTACTATTCGTCTGTTTTTTTATCTTGTAATGGATTTCCGCAAAGTAACGCCTGTATCTATCAATTATCAAAAAATACTGGTCCAATTTCAAAAATTATTTCACCATTAGAATGCTACATTATCCCTGAGTAACATAGGCTATATTTATTATTAGCGACCCGCCCCGGCTTTGCACGGGCGCGGTTTCATTGCACCCGCGCGAAGCTGGGACGAACTGCTAGTAATTCATAATATCGTTGATCATTTTTACACCCATATGTGTATTTCTCCAAATAATTTATATCAAATGTCACTTTTCAAGAAAAACGTGTCCAAAAAGTTTCTTAATTATTTTCTCCGGCTTTCCTGTTTAGACTTAGGCAGCTCTAGATGTTCTTAGCACTACTACTTTATATCAGACAATTTGAAATTTAAATCCTCATTTTGTTGACTTGTGTGATCTTTTGAATATAAACGCTGAATAAAGAACATTATTAAGTTTTATTACCGAATGATAAGATGAAAAAATAAAAATCCAAGGGAGCCAATAGAGCCACTTTGTTAGATAAATAAATAAATATTGGCGGACATTTCACACAACGCCATCTAGCCCCATAACCTCTCGTTACTGACAGGGTAACAGGTCGCACTTTACAAAAAAAAAATGCGATCCGTCACCCTATTGCAAAAAGGTTTTTTTTTTATACAACTGAAGTGGCAACCAAGCGTACACACAGAAATGTATTCGTGGTAGTGTGGGCGCACATTGTTAATTTTAAGTTAAATACTTGCAACATTTTATAAGTTACGCATATTATTGTGTTATGGCAATAATTTTGCCCTTCCTGTTAAGAATTTTGATTCAAGCGGTGTGTCAACCTGTGACTTGAATTACAATAAAAACCTAAAATAATAATTTCTCAAACATTTTATTTTGTACAGCCTGTGGTACAATTAAGCGATGGACCGATGACAACAAAGCGGTATTATTTCACTATTAGAATGCTACATTATTCCTAAGTAACATAGGCTATATTTTATGTCCACCCGTGCGAAGCCGGGACGGTCCGCTAGCTAGTGCAAAAAGGCTTGCAATTTGCGCCAAATTGGAACAACTGGCAACATTGTTTCGGCCTCCCCAATGATGCGAAACCTTCTCTAACATTATTAGGGTTCTTCCGGCTAGCTGATTGAACGCTACCTTTGATGGCTACGTTGTTCACGTTTACGTTATTTACGTTATTTTACGTCCGGGAAGCGCTTGTAGCAGTTCAATTAGGTTATGCAAAGTTTAGCGCGGTCACCGGTTGAGTGAATTTAGTTTGTATTATTCTCTGGCCAATTGTAGGCCGCCCAAAGGCATCCGTCGCTAAAAGTACGTATGAATCAGTGGCCAATTCTGGTGACAGAGATATTAGGCCGCCCGAAGGCCTCACAACTTTGAAAAAAGCCGAGACTGCTCAACCTGCCCTCCGAAGCACGTAAGCGCTCAGTTTAATTGCGGCTAGCGGTCACACATCTAAATAGAAAGCGGAACAATGCTTAACTTCGTTGATCTGTTATGAACAAGTTAGCCTTATTGTATTGTATTGTATTTAAACTCCATCACTTTCAAAGTTGTTAGGTCATGATGGAGGTCTTCGGGCGGCCTATTTACTCCGTCACCAGAGTCAAAATCAAAATCCAAAATTGTTTATTTCAATAGAATCACAATGATCACTTCGAAACGTCTTACAAGACAGGAAAATTTACACCAGTTCCAACGCGCCCATGCCGTAAAAGAACTGGCAACAACACCGGCTGGGTTCCTATAGCTTTTTTGGCATGACCCTTGCTATTGTTATGGATGCCGTGTAGAGTTGGCACCTGACTTACACGAACTTATCATCGTGAATGTATCTGATTTTCAATTTTTAATATCCTACCTATCTGATTCATAGTACCAATAATTTGCTTAGTTTGCTAAATTGCGCTGTTTAAAAGCTGTGGTAAAAGTGCCCGCGAATATTATTTCTTTATTTATTTAGCCGAAGGCTGGTAGCTGGTCGCTGTTACCAATTAAAAAGAGCTTTCGATCGTAAATACCGTCGTCAACATGAAAAGAGCGCGAAAGAAAATAATTAAAACCCCATTGGAGGTCGAAAAGGACAAAAAATAATTAGAATCTTAGCGATGTAGCGACCAAAATTTGCATACCTACATTGAAAGTGAATACATAAAAAGCACCGGTGGTCTAGTGGTAGTGACCCTGCCTTCCGATCCTAAGGTCGTGGATTAATAATAATAATAATAAGAATTTTTTTACAAACGGACCTTCATAATGTGGGATCATTTGGACATAATTAAGTAGACAACGATATGCACTTGGCTTAGGCCCGTGCACTTCAGTTAATCCGGTTTCTAGTAAACCGAGTAGATTAAAATCTAAAAAAATAATAATAATAAAAAACGTTTATTTTGTTACCAACTAAAAACATTACATCAGCTATTACTAAAAATATAGAGTAACAAAAATGGCCACCACTCAGCATGTGCTATGGCAGAACAACTCATGCCATAGCGCTGGTCTGTAGTTGCCGTAAAATTATGTGAGAGTGCAGCGGCTAATGCGATACACACTGAAACAGAATCTAATACTAAACATAATGCTTATGTGCTGAATACAATAATTATTTTAACAGAAGACAATAAAAGAAAATAAATCTTAAACTAAGCAGCTGTAAACTCCAACCCATAAATAAACTATATAAATACCAATTTACTAAAAATGAAAAATATAATTTAAGAGTAGTAGAGTTCTTTGTGATAGAGCTCGTCCGGGGAAGGACTACCACCATACCTATTTCTGCCGCCAAGCAGTAATGCTCGCATTGCTGTGTTCCGGTTCGAAGGGTATGGTTTCCGGTGAAATTACAGGCACATGAGACTTACCATCTAACGTCTCAGGGTGGTAACTCGCAAGTGATATATATGATGTTGCATGCGTACATAGGCTACGGTAACCGCTGACCATCAAGTGGGCCGTACGCTTGGTTACCACTTTAGTAGTATAAAAAAAAAAAATTCTTTACAAATAAAAATTTAAATATACCTACCTTACTCAAAATAATACAATATGAATTAAACACAAACTAACTTTTTAACTAAATACCAAACAAATTAGGCCTAGAACGGCTGCCTACCTTATCCACAAGTTTTTTTAGCGATTCTAACAATGTTTTTTTAAAGAAGGATTCAAACCTGGTCGTGCACCAATGAATTTTTCGTACGTTTTTGGTATGGTGGTAGTCCTTCCCCGGACGACTTATATCACAAAGAACTCATACTACTCTTAAAAGTGCCTGCGTTTCTTCTGAGTGTTGCTATGTTAATAATAAGTACCTATGCATTTACAAATCGGTTTTCTAGTTCTCATAGTACAAGCTTCACTAAGTCTTGGGCTAGATGACGCTATGTAAAATATCCGCACAAATTATTTATTACGAGCTGACCAGCGCGGCTTTACCCGTGTTCTTTGTCTAGAGCACTAGCTCTTCACTTTTAGACTACTAAACAGTGGTTCCACTTTCACAATTCCTGTCCACTGTCTGATGTTACGAAGCCAGGAAGTTCTTCTCCTTCCGACACCTCTTTAACCTATCAGCTTACCCATCATAATAAGCTGGAGCAGGTGATAACGCTCATGCAAGCCTAGAAAAAAAAAAAAGGTAGCCTACCATAAATTTGCATTGCCTGAAAAGGGCAAATAAGTTCTAAGTGCCATATTGCTTTTAAGACCTCTTGTAACACTTATTTATGCAAATAAATATCTTGAATCTTTATTGCAGTTTTTACGCTAACCCACAGGAACAGTACATTTTTTCGGAATGTGTTTTTCCAAGACAGGCCATCTAGTGGTCACCTGGTGGTTGGACTGTTCAGCAAGTCTCTTTGTCCGTCTTGGTGGGTACCAAAAAAATATATAAAAAAAAATATCAGGACAATTAGTACATTTTTTGGGATGTACAGTACACAGTAGCATGTGTTTTTCCAAGACAGGCCATCTAAATTCCAAATGTCATGACAATCGGTTAAGTCGCCACGGATACGTCTACGTGGTAACAAACATACACACACAGACTTTCGCATTTTTATTTTTATTTTTTATACAACTTAAGTGGCAAACAAGCGTACGGCCCACAAGATGGTAAGCGGTTACCGCAGCCTATGGACGCTTGCAATAAAGAGGTATCACTCGCGGGTTGCCACCTTGAGGGTAAGATCGAAAGCCTCATGTGCCAGTAATTTCACCAGAAACCATACCCTTCACACCGAAACACAGCAATGCAAGCATTACTGCTTGGCGGCAGAAATAGGTATGGTGGTAGTCCTTCCCCGGACGAGCTCTATCACAGAGAACTCTACTACTCTTAAAATATTTATAATATTAGTAGGACATAAGAAGAAGAAAGAAAGAAAGATTAACCATTTATTCGACCACCACAAAGTAACAGAAAATAAGAATAAATATATGGATATCAAGTGCCTACCTATAGCTACTATCCTATCGTACAAATATTAAACCTTTATTAAACAAAATAAAATATGTACATGATCAGCCCTCCAAAACTCAGATCGCAGATGTTGCTGTAAAAGCGGCCAAGCTCAAGTGGGATTGGGCTGGCCATGTCTCTCGCATGCCGGAGGAGCTGTGGGCAAAGATTACCACAGATTGGAGCCCTGACACAGCGAACCGGCGTCGTGGCAGACCACGTAGAAGGTGGCGCGATGAGGTCGACACATATGACAAAGCCTGGCGAACAACTGCCCAGGATCGCAAATCCTGGAGGAGTGGGAAGGGAGGCCTTTGCCCAACACTGGGATCCAGTAGGCTAACAGTAACATGATTACATTACATTACAAAATATACAAAATACATATGAAACAGTTGAGCCATCTAAAGACCGTTACAAACGACCTATAGATAGCTCAACTGATCCAAATCACTAGCAGACGGAAGCGTTCCCAACATGCTGGCTGCATTGCCACGTTGAATGGCAATGCTGATACGTTGAGCCAGATATGAACCAGCCTTTGGATCACGCGTCGCTGCGACCAGACGCCAAATAAAAATAATAATACAGCTAATATACAATTAAGATTAAAATTAAATTATTCAAACTAAAAGTTAGAAATAGTTAGGCGTTGAGTGGTGTAGAAGGAGACCTTAGCTCAGCATTTACTACTGCATGTTGTCATGCTGCAGCGATGATTTTCAGCTAAGACCAGAAAAATTCAAATTAGGACCTAATCTGAATTGTAAAAAAATTTTGTATCATAAATTTAATAATTATTAATTTCACGGTACAAATTTTTTGACAATTCAATTTAAGTCCTAATTTGAATCGCTCTAAGAGTTCATGGTGGGGGCAGTGTTGACCTCACGGACATCTTGACTCTAGTCGCATAACGACCCGCACAGTATATAAATTCATAGCAGCTTTTAAAATAATCTAGAAATAGACTGTAGTTAAATCAAAAACTCTTCGTAATATCTGAAAACCACTCACCACAAAAGCTATATTAAAACTCGTTATAATATTGACTCTTCAACTGCAAATACTCATTTAAATATGAAATCTGAATTCTGCGTTTTTATTAGATTTTTCATAGCTTTCCTTATGCTTGGCCAGATACTAGAAAATCTACTTTTGCGAGATATATCGATAGGTATATCGCAACAAATATAAATATATAATGCTGGACAATCCACACAGCATTATCTAGCCCCAAGCTAAGCAGAGCTTTGTGTTATGGGTACCTACTAGATAACTGATACAATACAATTCATTATTATTATTATTGTGATTTTCGATTTTTATCTACTAGGCTTATTTTATTATGAGCCTGTAGTGTCCCACTGCAGGGCAAAGGCCTTCCTTCTCTCCAATCATCACAGTTTTGGGCTACTGTGTGTCCTTTAGGTAAGAGTCAATTTCGTCCCTCCATCTTCGCCGTAATACAATTCATAGATATTTTATTATAAATAGAAAATACCCAGAACATCTGGAACAAATATTTGCAGATCGTACTAATGTTTGTCCCAAGGCGGGAATCGATCCCGCATCCTCCTGCGTCGCGCCACATCGGTCGTCATCGGTGTTTGCTAGGAACTAAAATTATCACCGACAACTTCTATAAAATCTAATAATTGATCGTTTGTCCCCAAAAGACTTAAAATTCCTAATTAAACTTTTTGGGATTATAAAATAAAATCGAAGTAAGTATTATTTAAAAATGTTGTAAACTAATATAAAAAATAAAACCATTTTTTTTTTATACCACCAAGGTGGCAAACAAGCATACGGCCCACCTGATGTTAAGTAGTTACCGTAGCCTATGGACGCTTGCAATACTAGAGGTATCATGCTTTATTCATTTAATTTAATAAGGATAAAAAAAGTTTTGACGTAATTTTGTATTGAATAAACATTTCATACTACACTAATTCAATAATTTTACAAACGTTGAAATCACAATTAAAAATTAAACTAAAAGAAGATAGGTGTGCCAACCTTTTTATTTTCTTTGAAATAACATTGTTATTTTTTCATCAATTTTATCATAAGTTGAGTTTTGTTTATCCTCGGATGATCCCCGTACGTACTTCAGATCATTTTCTTAAAAGATAATTTACGCTTCTCAAAAACAGTTCAGTCAATCAACAAGTAATCGCAAAATATCATCATCTTTCTGGAAACTTCGATATTTCTGGTAGATAATAACTTCAAAAACTCGATCACGTACAGCCGTCAATTACAGACCTTATAATTATGAGTATCGACTCACCCGGGACTAATTTCGGAGATCCAATCAGTTTTTCAACGAGAATTTGAGGGTATATCTTAGTTTTATCGGATTTCTCAAATGACGGAGACTGACATACGTCCACAGTTCAATAACTAGCAGTTCTCCGAACAGTAGACCTCGCAAGCACAAACTTGTAAAGTGAGCTTTGAAAGTGAGCAACATACTGCATTTTGAGGATCTATTTTGCTTATCACGCTGCAAATCTTCACCAAATATCAGACTTAAAGTTAATACTTACCTTTCATTTAAAATAAAAATCAACGAAATCAAATCACAATAAGCGGAGATATTCAGCAGCCCCCTTTTGTCCCTTTTTGGAGAAAGTATGCCCCTTATCAAAAATCCCCGATGATAATCAAATTCTAAAAAGTCATAGAACCTGTATACCAAGTTTCAACCAGATTTGATGAACAATGCGACCTGTAGGCGAGAACACAAAAAGTCCGGACAAACTGACATCCAAAAGCATTTTTGACCAATCTCGAAACTGAGACGCTTCGCTCGCTCGCTTCGCTCGCTCGGTCAGTTAATATTTTATTAAACTTGTATTTTTTTTACTGCAAAAATGCGTTGAATAGCCCAATCACAGAAAACAAAGTTCTGTCACAGAGTAATAAAGTATTACTCTGTGGTTCTGTGCACCAAATTCTTATTTTTAAGATGAACGACCTACTTTTTTTTAACTATTAAATTCTGTTTTAAGACATGTATTTTAGTCATTTTTAGAATAAAATATTTAATGTTTAAACCATTGAAACCATTTATTAGCTCAGGCCCGCAGTATCACCTGCAGTTTTGAAGTTTTTATGTTATCCACTGCCTAACAGACAGAACAAACTACAGTAGAAAAATAAATTACACCGTCATTTACTGATACATTATAAGCAGAGCTTGAATCGATTCTCGATTCGATCACTGAATCGAGATTTAAATCGAGTATCGAGTTACACGGGCGCGGCTGCTTTGAGAAGGTATTTTTTATGGAATTTGATTCAGAAATTACCAGAAGAATTTTACCTGATTTTGCGGAAGATTAAGATAATACTTAGCAACCATGTATGTATTGTCGCATAGAAATGACCAGTGGCATGATAAACTAAACTAACTACCAAAGCACTATCATGAAAATAAAATTGCTGTAACTTTTTAAATATTACGAAAAAATCGTTATAGAATTTTTAACGGCTTCATTTTAACAAATACGATAATAGGTTCGAAAGACACAATAGCTCCCAGAGGTTTACAACTCTTTTATGAATAGGGCCCTGAGTTTAGTATATGTGAACAAAACAGAAATATAATTGATAGATTCAGGTCGAGCGCTGGAGCCAAAGTCAGAATCTCACTTTGCAACACGTCTGCCGGAGAACAAGTCGATGGTCCTGAGGATGTCCCGTGGAGGGATGAAACACGTGTCGATAATTTTTTTTTGAGGTTAACTGTGGTAACTGTGTGACCTCATCAGTTAAAAGGTTAAGCGGAATAGTACTAGAGATTTTTCGTCTGTTTTTTATTTTTTAAAACAGAAATATGTTAGTATTCCATGTTCCCCGATTCTTAGCTTTACTTAGTTTGTAACTAGATGGCGCGGTGTGAAATATCATCAATATATTTTTATTTATTGCAAGCGATAATATCTCACGGTTGTTTCACGAAGTATTTTGCATATCAGGTTAATTCTCCTCACTTTGATGGTAGATATGGGAACGGCTTGATGGATCGCCAGGACGGAGCCTTAAATGGAAATTCTTATTTAAGGATAGGGGTCATAAATTTTAAAATAAGTGAAAGAAAACATTTTGACGACCTCGGAGGCGCGGTGGGCGTGTCGGGTTGATTCCCGCGGCAGGGCATTGTTTGCAGGAGTTGCAAATATTTTTGTGTCGGGTCGGGGAACATTGTACTTGTAGTACCAGTCGTGAAATACTTTAATTAGGTACCGGAAGCTGGGTTTTTATTTTTCTTTTTAACTTGTTTTTGGACTTACCTGTCTGCTTTTTTTTAATATCTTTGTACAAGTATTTATTAATAGTAAGTGGTGACCGATACCGCTTGGCTAAAGTAAGTTCAGCGGCCAACTCTGACAGAGTTTTTAGGCCGCCCGAAGGCCTATGTCATGGCCTAACAACTTTGAAAAAGCCGGGACCGACTGCTTAACGTGCCCTATGAAGCACGGGAACGCTCAGTTGAAATTGCCACTGGCGGTCACCCATCCAAATCGTGACTACGCTTAGTGCTTAACTTCGTTGATCAGTTGAGTAAGATCAACTTAGTCAGCTACGTCACGAGCGCTCCGCTTGGCTGTAGAAATAGGTATGGCAGAGAAGTACTACCCTGGATGAGATCTATCACAAAGGACTTTACTCTTAAAAGTTTTCTATAAATATTTTCATCAGGCAACTTTTCCAAAACAAACCAAAGAATAACTTGAAACACCAAAGTAGTGCGGAACTTTATTATATCTGCAGTTTAAGAGCCCAGCGAAAGTTGCTTTCAAACGCTTTATAATGGAAACATACGGATGTAAATTTCAACGGAAGGAACGGAAGACGAAAGTTTAGGAAACCGGCAGAACTAAAAGTCGAAAAGGGTGTGTCGTCCACCAATCCGCTATGGGTCCGTGTAGTGGATTAAGATTAAGACCCAATCACTCTCGATGTAGAGTAGGCCAGTGTGTAGCAGTAGGAAGGAACGGCTTTCATCACACTAATACTTTATATGCGAAAGTTTGGATGTTTGGATGGATGTTTGTTCCTCTATAACTCGACAACCACTGAACCGATTTGGCTGAAATTTAAAACATAGATAGATAATGACCGGGAATAGTACATAGGCTACTCTACTTTTTATCCCGAAAAAAAGTAAGGTTCCCTAATTCCACGCGAACGAAGTCGCGGGCGACAGCTAATTAAATAAATATTTTATGGTTTTTTCTTAGATATTTAGCGAAATAAAGAACGCCTTGTGAAATACAAGCCCGTATGTTTCCAAACAACTCGAAATGGAATACTAATTACGTGAATTCAAAACTAGGAACCGAGAGTAAATATTGAACAACAAAATCGCTTGCAATTTGCAACTATATAATTTGGAGATTTATTGTTAAGTACAGTGGGTACTTATTTCATTGAACGTGTTTATTATTCTACACTTTTTTAAGTGTGCTTTTGCACAGGTGGAGGTGGCAACTAAAACCCCTTAATCTGCGACTTCAATGGCGCAGTTAAGCACTGTGAAGATCCTCATCAGATCTTCACCAAATATCAGACAACCTTTCAAATAAAATAAAAATCATCGAAATCAAATCACATTCGGCGAAGATATCAAGCCCCCTTTATGTCCCTTCTTGGAGAAAGTACCCCTATCAAAAATCCCCGACGACAATCAAATTCTATAAAGTCATAGAACCTGTATACCATGCTTCAACCAGATTGGTTGATAAATGCGGCCTGTAGGCGAGAACAGCCGGACAAACTGACTGACAGCCAAAATCATTTTTGGCCAATCTTGAAACTAAAACGCTTCGCTCGCTCTGTCAATAATTAATTAGAAAAGAACAGCAACAATTTTAGTAACCTAGTTTAGTTTTGATACTATGGTAAGTTATAGATAGGTACCTTATTATTTAAGCCCTTCGCGTCATTTTCAACGTAAACTTACAACTTAACTAAAACTTAGTATAAAACTCGAGTTCATTGTACTAAACTAAACTAAACTAAAAATAACAAAAAGATAAGAAACAATGTTAACAAGAATATCTGCGCAATAAGCTAAGATAATACAGGCGGGACGTGTATGATACCGGGTGCTTTGGCTGCGGTTACAGTGCTAGCGGTTAGCGGAGCGGAAGCGATTAAATGGAAGCTGTTTATTAAAGAAATACACGCACCCTTTTTTACATTTTGTAATAAAAACCTCGAGTAATTCAATAAAGTTTATCTGGTTAATTATTGGTTATCCTAGTTGAAAATGGAAAGGGCTGCGCGCGGCGCGTGTTGACCGCACGTCAATGAACCAATGTATAGTTCCAATAAGCTAAAATAATACAGGCGGGACGTGTATGATACCGGGTGCTTAGGCTGCGGTTATAGTGGCAGCGGGTGACGACGCGGAAGCGATCAAAATATTAAGATTTTAAGCTCGAATCTTAACCTGTACCGTGTCGTGTACAGGTCAATGACGAATCGTCCTGTCATTGAACAGGTCAATGACGAATCGTTCTGTCGGCGAACAGGTGCCTTACCAATGACTTTTCCGATCCAATCACAATTTCTATTTTCTGCTGTCAAATTTTTGTACTCCTGAAAACAAGGTTGAATTTGGCGCTTGGTTTGCTGTCAAAAGTATGAAATGTCATATTCCAATAATTGTCCAATACCGATCGCGTTGAAGAGTAAGGCCCCAGGTCAATGACGAACAGTCCTGTTGGCGAACAGGTCAATGACGAATTGTCCTGTCGGCGAACAGTCCATCGACGAATCGGTATTATTATTATTGTCGCTACCCGCTCGCACTGTCGCCACAGCCTCATAACTCCCGCGCTTGATCCGCCTAAGCCTCGCCTCACAGTAGAATATGTAAGGAACTTATTCTAAACTCTTTGATACGTTATTCTTTGAGCTTTACACCCGGGATGGTGGTATACATCATCATCATTACACTGGCCTACTCTCGAGCGAGAGGTTTTAATGCGGATTAATGGATAGCTCCATGTCTTTAAAAACATTTTGTGAATAGAAAAAATATACAGCAAAACAGAATATAAGAACTACATACATAATGGTCCTCCCTCCCACCCTGTTCGACTAACCTAATCCTAATCGCGAGTTAGTAGGCAATTTCGTAGGCGCTGCAGCTAAGGGCGTTTTTTTTATACAACTGAAGTGGCAACCAAGCGTACGGCCCACAAGATGGTAAGCGGTTACCGCAGCCTATGGACGCTTGCAATAGGTATCACTCGCGGGTTGCCACCTTGAGGCATAGATCGAAAGCCTCATGTGCCAGTAATTTCACCGGAAACCATACCCTTCACACCGGAACACAGCAATGCGAACATACTGCTTTGCGGCAGAAATAGGTATGGTAGTAGTACTTCCCCGGACGAGCTCTATCACAAAGAACTGTACTACTCTTGAAGACTCTAGAAGATAGGCGAGGCACTGACGTGTATACGCATATCTTAATTTTGTTCATAAAATTGCGCAGCGTAATCAAAAGCATAGAAAGAGCTAGAAACTTTACCGCGTGGGTGCGCTAAATAAGTACACAAGTTTTGCTTAGTTTAAAGCTAGATGGCGCTGTGCGGAATGCGGAATAAATAGATAAATAATGCTGGACAACCCACACAGCATCGTCTAGGAATGTCAGTCAACCATTTTGCTTCTTCTTCGTCTATGGCTTATTTGCCACAGTTCTGCTGCCAGTGTCAATTCGTTGCATTGTCGCTTAGCAATGAAACAATCGAAATTTGAAAAAAAAAAAATTGCAGCGGTTCTTTCAAAATTACCTGGAAAGCAATGAATTTTACCCTTTGAAAAATTCATTGTAGCAAAGTCTTTGATTAGATTACAAACCAACATTTACCCTTCCATTTTAATTACTTACACATGTGCTAAGTAAACAAGTTATGGATTTTCACGGTTGCTATAAGCCTTCCTCTTGAATCACTATATCTATTAAAAAAAACCGCATCAAAATCCGTTACGTAGTTTTAAAGATCTAAGCATAAATAAGGACAGACAGCGGGAATCGTCTTTGTTTTATACGATGTAGTGATAAATTGCCTCTAAATTACGCAATAAAACTTAAAATAACACGAGTAAAACAATTAAAATAGGAAGACCCAAGTCGTTTTGGCAAGATTTGAAATAGCTGTTGCCTGCGACGTTGTTCGCGTGGTACTCGAAAACGGTTTTTTTTTCGGGATAAAAATTAGCCTAGTCTTATTAGGTCATAGATATATCTATCTTTTCATTATTTTTAGCCAAATCGGTTTAGTGGTTGTCATTTATTTTATAACAACATTATGTTTTGAAATATAAATAAAATAAAAACAAACATTTATAAATTATGATATCAAAACAAAACTTTTCGTGGAATTCTGATTGTAATAGAAAAATATCGAATAAAAAATGTGTTGTTTGCGTTCAGTGTATTAATATACGAGTATCTTTGAATAAAATATGATAATTTTGTTTGTTGATAGCGTTTCAAATATAGTATAAACAGTAGAAAAACTTTCGTGTCTAAAATCTAGTATTACACCGGTTAATTTAACCTAAAAAAATATAAAAGACAAACTGGACAGTCAAAAAGAAAACCAAAACACAACTTTCTAAAAGGTATTTAAAAGTATTCGTGACTGCACTCTTTTTAATTTACAAAACCCAAATTACTCGTTTCTCCCTTATTTAGTTTAATCAAGTGGAAATACGCTCGTTCGAGTCGAACCTAATAAATTACGTCTTACGTACGATCGGACCTTAAATTCATTATAAATAAAATAAAAGTAAATTATTTATTTCGGCTTGTAACCTAACACCGCGGGTGAAACAAGGCGCACGAGTAATAAAATGTGGTTAGTATTGATTGAGTTTGGGTGATTGGGTTCTGTAGGTATTTTTTAGGATATTCACGGGCAAAATAATTTAACATGGTTTGGGAATTGCTGAGAACTGTTAAAAATAGGTATTTATTAAGTAAGGCTAACTTGATTAATTAAGTTTGTATTAGCCAGTGGTTAACTCAAGCGACGGAGTTTATTATCCGCCCAAGTCTGATTATTTCTCTCTCTAACCTCAATGGTTTGCTGGAAGAAAACTTTGTACTTCGCCTTTGTCAATGTACTTCTTATATTCTATGTTTTATAATAACTGTGTATTATATTTTATTCTGTGTATAATAAAGAATTAAAGCATTACTAAATCATCATTATCACAAGAATATAAGAAAGGGCGGGACAATCTTTTTGTATTCGAGAATGATTAGTGAGACACGTGCAATTTGTAATTACTCTTAATTTTCCTTCGTGCAACTCACATCAATTGATTGACAACAGATTTGGCCACTGACTCATACATACTTCTTTATTAATTAGGACAATAAGTATATACTTATTGTAATAGTCCTTAGCAATACTTTAACCCTGTGAAGTTATTTTTCTAGTATGTTTGTTTATGAAATAATAATAAAGTTTCTCGAATTAGTTCTACTAATGAGCAGTGTATTTATTGAGCAGTAATTTTTCTAGTTAACGTTATAATATAGTTATCTTTAATATATTCGTAATCACTGAAGTACCCTAAAGCTTCGAGCAATAAATAAATAAATGTGTGCATTCCGTGCGCGACTATACACAATTTTATTGCACTTCTTTACTAACTGTTTGCTAATCTACGGATTTATTTCTGTACATAATTGATTCAGGTTTTTAATGATGGCGCATTGATTAGTGGGCTGTTTTACGTGTTGCCAACATATAGAAAGAATATTGCTGTCGTTAAGTTGGCAGCGGTTTGTGGTATTTATGAAGTAAAATCAAAAATATTACAAAAAAACTTAAGACTGGCTATTTGGTTGCAAACTAAGCTACAACACTGGCGGGATCCAACCATGTTTTAAAAATGTGGGTTCACAATTCGCAATTCAATCAGGGGTTTGCAACCAAATTTAATGATTTTAACATGGTTTAATTCCGTCAATTTTAGTTTGCATTGCAACCATGTAGCCAGCCAATTATGCTAGCTTTCTAGAGTTGTCAACGTCTTATTCAAAAAAGTAATAAAAGGCCCTACTACCAGCCATACTTAATTGCGGAACTTTTCAAGCTTTTTTTTGGGTGACATTGCTGCTATTATCGTCATGCGTTACGCTTAACATCAGGCGAACGACTTAACAGTCTCGTCATTGCTGACATAAAAAAATACTCCTTTATCAGGCTGTTATGCAATTTTCAACCTTGTGTAAGACATGTAATTAAACCAAAAAGTGTTAAATGTCTTATTAGCAAAATTATTAGGATTTACGAGTCAGTTGGCCTTTGGGTTGCCTCCGAGCTCTTTAAGCCTCTTCCATTCCACCAGCATTATACAGAGTGTCCCAAAAGACAGCGTTATCATAAGAACCAAAAAAGTTTTTCTTTCTAAGAAAGCTTGTCCAAGAACGAAAAATTCGAAAGCCATTAGCCAATCTACATTAGGTCCGCGTGGTGAATCATGACATAATGTCTCTCGAAAGTAAATAAATAAATAATAAATAATGCTGGACAATCCACACAGCATCATCTAGCCCCAAGGTAAGCTGCTGTTAAACAGAGCTGTATTATGGGTACTAGATGACTGATATATATTTAATACAATACGATACATAGATAGATATTTTTCATTATGTATAGAAAATACCCAGAACACCCGGGACAAATATTTGTAGATCGTACAAACATTTGTTCCAAGGCGTGAATCGAACCCTCAACCTCTGCGTCGCAGGCGGACCTGCGCCCGCTGCGCCACATCAGTCGTCATAGAGTAGGCCAGTGTGTGGGAACATTAGAAGGCCGTGATGATGATGATAGAGCTGGAACCGGCGGGGCGTGATCTAGTTTTGATACTTTCAGTTTTTTACTATGATCATTGTAGATTTCTAGATTCTGGGCAAATAACATCGTGGAAGCATCGACATGAAGAAGAAGAAGAAGATGATCATCATCATTCGGTATCGGCCATAAGATGATGTTCGCCTACTTTTAACTGACTGCGATCGTTAGAATGTCATCGGTCCATCGAGTCCATTCAATACTAGTGTCGTAATATTTTAATCAGCTATAAAACGTTCAATTCTAAGACACCCTGTACACAGAGGATATAAAATCTTACCCTACATGTTGTGACAACCTGTATAGCCAGGGTTGTCACACTTCACTTGCAAATCGCAAGTAATACGCTCGCGGTTAGGAGAGCGCGTGCTTCGCTTAGAAATGTGCATCACTAAGGCGGGGATATGGAGGCTCTATGGTCATGAGCGGAGCGACAAGCGATCGCGGTATGAAACGCGGTATGATTCACCCTTTAAAAATTTAAAATACTTTTCCTGTTAAATATAAAATAATTCAAATATTATGTATGTTTTTTAACATAATTTAATTTGAATATGAGTAAAACACTCTGATATGGTGTGTTCTGCTAAATAAGTATTTTGTTTTCATAACTTTTTTAATTTTTTTTCTATGTCCAACATTTTGTTCACTTATTTAATGTTTGTGCTCTACTATACCCACCCACAGTTTTAATCTTACCATGATGGCATTATCATTCCCATATACCATCCTTCCAAAACATACAATACTAGTTGAAGTAGTTACGCACCATCTTGTCTTACGTACGGGACAATGTTGTGGGCACGTCTCATTGTCCTATAGTACAAGCTTTGCTTAGTTTGGGGCTAGATCGCTGTTTTAAAATGTCCACAAATATTTATTTATTTATTTATCCTAGATCGCGGTACATTGCTTGTTTTTCCCGCTATTTTTGTGTCACTGTAGTAATGGCGCGTCATATCGCACGCATTGGGCGTATGTCATCATTCCAGCACAAACCGGCAGACTGGCTTACAGGATTTGCTCGGAGGTAACTAGTTGTATTTGGAGATAAATATACATACATACAATGCTTTTTACTATAAGTTCGATGTTGTAGGTACTCGTTATTTTGCATTTGGTTCAAGATTGAACTTGTGGTAGGACTCTTAGGCGAGAGTCTGTCTTGGTGGGTACCACCACAGGGCCTGATATTCTGCCTCCAAGCAGCAGTGTGCAAGTCAAACCTAAACACAGTAATGCGAGCATTACTGCTAGGCGGCAGAAATAGGTATGGTGGTAGTTCTTCCCTGG
The DNA here is from genome assembly GCA_951394395.1 of Colostygia pectinataria. Lineage (NCBI taxonomy): Eukaryota > Metazoa > Arthropoda > Insecta > Lepidoptera > Geometridae > Colostygia > Colostygia pectinataria. The sequence goes on along the minus strand of OX596372.1, from coordinate 6,522,139 downwards.
ACGAGCTCTATCACAAATGACGATGATGAAGAAGTTTAAAAGCTAGATACACACTTAATTATTTTTTTAAACGGTTTATTTGTCTGTTTTTTCTTTTCCCTAACCTAACCAGGAGCCTTATTCGCTATGCTATGACCAAACGCGGGCTCGTTACGATATCTGCGTGGAATCTTTGTCGACGAGCCACGTTTTAGAACTCGTCTGACTGTTTTTCAAAGAAAGTCAACCTATCAATAGCAAAACTATATGAAACAACACAGATACGGAAAACCATTTTACAATTTCACACCATGGCACGTATAGAACACGTTACTAAGTTCACGTTGTTGGTAAGGAATCTCCTATGTCATAGCGAATAAGCCCCCAGTTATCACTTAGTTATTAGTTATTACAAAATGTTCACAACTTCACGAAAAGGTCGTTTTTTATAAACGTTGCAATTATTTTATTGATGGTGAAATGTCCAGTGTGTTGAAGGGATGTTTATGCCATGATGCGCTATTTAGTGAAGTGAGCTTTTTCGGAGATAGTATATTTTTATTGGTATAGCTGAGGAACCCTTGTAAATGAGATTAGATTGGATTATGGTTCGGGAAATGTTTTTTCCTCGATGCAATAAAAAACCTTACTAACCTTTTTAAGTTAACCTTAATTAAGGTTTATTCAGAGATAAGCGATAAACCGCTGATCTATGCGGTATATTTATTTTGTGTTTCGAAAACAGAAAAGAAAGAAAGAATTTATTTGACAGCACAAAGACAAAGACAACAGAACTGAAATAATACAATAAATATAAAAAAAAAAAAAAACAATAAAAAACATACAGCTTACAGTACCTACTTAAAAACATGAATTTGGAAAATAATAATAATAATAATAATACTAAAAAAAAAATTACAAAATAAGAAGAAGAAGAAATTATTATTATTATTATTATTTACCATTAAGTACATGCACAAGGCAGGTACCAACTATGCTCGCTCTGTGTCACAAACAAAGAAGAAAAGCAAGAAATTATTGATTATTTTTATTATCAGTTCGCACATTCGCTTGCGCGGTACCTACAACATAAAAGCATTATTGGCCAGTCTCGGAACTGCTCGCTTCGCTCGCTCGGTCAATTATAGAGTACATAGATTATTAGTTTAGTCGATCTATTGTAGTAAAATGTTATTGCCCTGTCAATCATCTTAAAACAAACATTGATGCTTTGAAACCGCATATGCCTCCTAAAGAAAAATTATAAAATAATACACCAATAACCAATAGAGAAACCCTCAAAAACTTCCCCAAATTGATCCATAACCCATTGAAAAACAGACCGTACACCATACCAGATAGAATACACATCCGCTTAGCATGACAGAACAAAAAAAAAACTACCAAATTTATAAATATTTATTTGGAAATTCCACCGAATCGAAAAGGAATAAAGTTGAAATTTGTATGATAAACTTACCCCGAAAGTAAACAATGATTAATCATCCCTAAACTACGGGGTTGTCATAAAAATATGATATTGAATAGGGTGTACTTACTGTTTGGTTTGCATTGAAATGTGAATTTCAATCTATTGTTATCCATGGCTCTCTTCATCAATAATGTGTTCCCTTTTTAATATTTAAGGGTTTTTTGTAGGTAGAGCACTGGTGGTCTAGTGGTAGTGACCCCACCTTCCGATCCTAAGGTCGTGGGTTCAAACCCGGTCGTGCACCAATCGATTTTTCTGTTCGAAAATTTATGTGCGCAATGCCAGTGCTCTCATACGGTGAAGGAAAACATCGTGAGGAAACCGGCATGTCCGAGAACTAAAAATTCGAAAGACATGTGCCATTCACCAATCCGCATTGGGTCCGCGTGGTGGATTAAGACCCAATCACTCTCGCCTGAGAGTAGGCCAGTGTCCCAGCAGTGGGAACATTAGAAGGCTGTCATGATGATGATGATGTAGGTAAAAATGTGGTAATTTCTACTTCCATACTAATTTATAAAGAGGAAAGATTTGTATTTTTGCTTGTTACGATTAAACTCAAAAACTACTAGTCCGATTTTGAAAATTCTTTCACCATTAGAATGCTACATTATCCTTAATTTTATCATCAAATCAAATCAAGTGCTTTATTCAGTAAAATCACAAGGATAACTTTGAAACTTCTTACAAGAAAATTTACGATTGTCCCAACGCGCCCATACCGTAAAAAAACTGGCAACAACACCGGCTGGGATGGGATGATGGATCCTCTTCAATGTCAACGATCATTAGAATGCTACATTATCGCTGAGTAACATAGGCGATATTCTATGTCCGCCCGTGCGAAGCCGAGGCGAGCCGCTAGTGTTCTAATAAATTTCATCATCAAATCGAATCAAAAGTGCTTTATTCCGAAAGTCTGTGAATAGTGACAGCTCAACATCATCATAGCCATTTTTGGAAATTTATTTACAGTTTTATTTATTTACGTTTTGATATGATAATTGACCGAGCGAGCGAAGCGAACGAAGCGTCTCAGTTTCGAGATTAGCCAAAAATGCTTTTGGCTAACAGTCAGTTTCTCCGGCTGTTCTCGCCTACAGGTCGCATTTGTCATCCAATCTGGTTGAAACTTGGTATACAGGTTCTATGACTTTATAGAATTTAATTTTCGTCGGGGATTTTTGATAGGGGGCGTACTTTCTCCAAAAAGGGGCAAAAAGGGGGCTGCTTGATATCTCCGCCTAATGTGATTTGATTTCGATGTATTTTATTATATTTGAAAGGTAATTATTAACTTTAGGTTTGTCTGATATATGGTGAAGATCTGATGAGGATCTAGGACAGTTTGAGCTAAATAGTTCCTCAAAATGCAGTATGTTGCTCACTTTCAAAGCTCACTTTACAAGTTTATGCTTGCGAGGTCTACTGTTCGAAGAACTGCTAGTATAATAATGATTAGCATAATGATATCAATAATGTCACCATTCTCCTTTATCCTAAAGCCTAAAAGCTAGTAATTCCCCTGATTCCTGCGCCATTCATCTGCAAGCCAGAGCCAGTACAGCGTGTTGGGATAAGCTTCGTACATGAATATTAAAGTGAAACGTTGGTGGGCGCAGTCACACACCGGGGAATTACCACTTTGGTTATTACACTACAACTGGTTTAGATTGCATAAGCACTGCTGGCCTAGTGGTAGCTTGTCTTCCGATCGTTGGAACTGGCGTAAATTTTCCTAGCTTGTAAGACGTTTTAAAGTGATCCTTGTGATTTACTGAATAAAGAACTTTTGATTTGATTTGATCCTCTAGTAGTGGGTTTGAATCCTGTCGTGTACGTATATAAAACAATTTAGAAAACTGCGATGTAATACGGTGGATATACTTTGAGATCTCTAACGGTGAATACAAACACCGTAAGGAATCCAATCTAACTATCTAAGAACTAAAAATTTAGGGGATTCGAACTATAAATGCTAATGTGTTAACTTTGTTCATCGACACAATAAAAAACACAAAGCTTAGCGAGCCGCTACACGTCAGTCTTTTATGAATAAGGGCAACTTAGCAAGCTGCGACGTAGGTCACCCATCACAGACCCGCTGGTAAGTAGGTCTATTATTTTATGACAAAAGAGAAGTATTCAAAGACACAAACGAAGTTTCCCTTTGTGTGTAAGACAACAGCACACCGGGGTATTGAGAGAGCTCTATTATCCGCGATATAATTAGATCTAATATCTATTGACAAAAGAAAATATGATAAATAATATTGTAAACTAGCTGACCCAGCGCGGTTTCACTCGCGTTATTGTTTTCGCAATTCTTCCATAATTTCTCACCGTTTATGGACCTTCCCTGGACAAATATTTCATGACCAAAATTTCGGTCCCGGCTTTTTCAAAGTTGTTAGGCCATGACAGAGGCCTTCGGGCGGCCTAGAAACTCTGTCACCAGAGTTGGCCACTGACTCATACGAACGAACGAACGATGACCAAAATTAGCCAAATCTGTCCAGTCGTTCTCGAATTTTAGCGAGCCTAACACACAGCAATTCATTTTTAATTATAAGATTTAAGCAGGGTCTGTTTGTAAAAGATGACTGGAAAGGAGAAAGTAATCAAAATTGTTTTCCTGAGCAATGATTAAAAAAATTAAAAGTCTAAAAGCCTTCTAGAGAATAATAAATAAAATATCATAAGTCTAAAGTCTTTCTAATTTTCTAAACTAGCTGTTGCCTGCGACTTCGTTCGCGTGGAACTCAGGAACCGTACTTTTTTCCGGGATAAAAAGTAGCGTATGATCTATTCCCGGTCATTATCTATTAAAGTTTTAAATTTCAGTTAAATCGGTACTGTGGTTGTCGAGTTATTTAAGAATCCATCCAAACATCCTTTCGCATTTATAATACTAGTGTGATAATGTGATGTGATAGTGTGCTTAGTTTGATAGTGTGATAGCAGTTCAATGTTACATTACACTGTTACAGAACAGTGTGACCGTGAGGGAACCATCACGAGAGTTGATCAAATGCAGACTCTTTGCATACTCACGCCTAAGTGTTTGACTAACGCGCTTTTCCGAAATGCACCAAAAGCTAGATTAAATTCTAAGCTGGCTGAAGCTGATGTGTTGTAGATTTACTGTAGACTAGCGGCCCGGCCAGGCTTTGCTCGGTTGAACATAGAATATATTTTTATAGACTATGTTACTCTAACGAAACACTTATAACTACAGAACTAACTAACTTACAGACTTTTAGCGACCAAAAGTAACTAAAGCCAATAAAGGACGGTTCCAATGATTCACGCGCACTCAAATCTCCAAAAACTGTTAAGAAAGCCACAATAAACTTGCGCGGAATTTAAAATAGTATAATTTGTGAGTCATTTCAGCAACTGTTATGCCTGATGTGTCATTGTGGTGGTATTGTTGATGGGCGAACTTTTTAACCATCAAGTAAGCTCGTATGAGTCAGTGGCCAACTCTGGTGACAGAGTCTCTGGTTCTAGGCCGTCCAAAGGCCTCTGTCATGGCCTTACAACTTTGAAAAAGCCGGGACCGACTGCATATCGTGCCGTGTGAAGCGCTCAGTTGAAATTGCCACTGGCGGTCACCCATCCAAATGATGACAACGCGGAACAGTGCTTAACTTCGTTATTTCTGTTAGGAACAACTTAGCTACGTCACGAGCGCTCCTTCAATGGCCAACTCTAGTTCCGGACCCAAGGCATAACTCGCTCAACTGATTGTACCTTGGATACGTTTGATAAAAGTGTGATTAGTATAAGTGTGATATTAGTGTGATAAGTGTGATGATACTCAGGGATAATGTAGCATTCTAACGATGAAATAATTTTTGAAATTGGACCGGTGGTTTTTTTTGTATTTATTCGTAAAACAAAAATACAAATTTTCTCTCATTATAATTTTATAAAGTATAGATATATTATTTAAAAAAATAACTAATTCAACGTTAAATAAAATAGTAACATTAATATAAAGTAAAGTGCCTAATACTCGAAACAATTACTAATTAAACAAGTTTAAATTGATACGAGCGAAGCGAGGCGTAAAATGGTCCAACTCTAAATAATTATAGAAACATTCCTTTTAAGGTACTTCTAATGTTTAAAGGCTTTTCGCAGAGTTACAAACAGTGTCTACGCTGGCTTTATTCATAAAATAAACACCGTTGACGACCGATGTGGCGCAGCGGGCGCAGGTCCGCTTGCGACGCGGAGGTTGCGGGTTCGATTCCCGCCTCGGGTCAAATGTTTGTACGATCTACAAATATTTGTTTCGGGTGTTCTGGGTATTTTCTATATATAATAAAAAAATATCTATCTATGTATTGTATTGTATTAAATATATATCAGTCATCTAGTACCCATAATACAGCTCTGTTTAACAGCAGCTTACCTTGGGGCTAGATGATGCTGTGTGGATTGTCCAGCATTATTTATTTATTTATTTATTTCTGCTAAGAATCGCAAGTAAATATCTAGAATCGCCTTTCTTGGTCATTCTTATGTCAATGAACAAAGAGGATTATTAATTTGTTGGAAACATTAACAATTTATAATTTAATTCCAATGAATTTGGTTTGTATTTAATTTTATTATATTCGTTCTCTTTCCAATGAACCGAAGACAAGGCACGGTGCTGTTTTACATTTTTATTCATTACTAACTGACCCGGCGCGGTTTCACTCGTGTTATTTTTTTCTCAATTTTTCCATAATTCTCACCTTTTAAACCTTCCCTCGACTTGTACAAACATTTCAAGACCAAAATTAGCTAAATCGATCCAGCCGTGGTCGATTTTTAGCGAGCCTAACGAACAGCAATTAATTTTTATATATAGGTAAGAGAAGATAATCGAAATACTCCAAATCGTAGGCCCAGGACCTAGTTCCTTCTCCATCAGATTTAAATAAAAACATTAGCTAACAGAGGTTTAATTTAATATACGTTTATGAATATATCTGACGACCGATGTGGCTGCGACACGGAGGTTGCGGGTTCGATTCCCGCCTCGGGTCAAATGTTTGTACGATCTACAAACATTTGATCCGGGTGTTTTGGGTATTTTCTATATATAATAAAAAACATCTATCCATGTATTGTATTAAGTATATATCAGTCATCTAGTACCCATAACACAGCTCTGTTTAACAGCAGCTAACCTTAGTGCCTTGGGGCTAGATGATGCTGTGTGGATTGTCCAGCATTATTATTATTATTATTATTATTATGAATAAGGCCCATTAGTCTCTTTCGCTCAGTAATTTCACTTCCTATAATCCACTCGCTAATTTTTTTTTCTATTAAATTCTGTCCTCTCTACCTGTACTAAACTCTATGTAAATTTAATTACAAGAGATATTCAAACACCGCGGTAGTGATTTATTTGTTAGTAGACTTTGGGATCCTAGTCCTTTCCTTGGCATTTCCTTGATCTAACAAGTCATTGAACTCTGCTTTTGTTAAGGTGATTCGCCTATCTTAGCTGCACTAAACTCAAACTCAATTCATGACAGCCTTCTAATGTTCTAACTGCTGGGACACTGGCCTACTCTTGGGCGAGAGTGATTGGGTCTTAATCCACTACGCTGACCCAATGCGGTTTGGTGGATGGCAGCCTTTCGAATTTTTAGTTTTTGGACATGCCGGTTTCTTCACGATGTTTTCCTTCACCGTATGAGAGCACTGGCATTGCGTATATAAATTTTTCGAACAGAAAAATCCGTTGGTGCACGACCGGGTTTGACCCACGACCTTAGGATCGGAAGGCGGGATCACTACCACTAGGCCACCGGTGCTTTCTAAGTCTCATCATCAATGTAGTTGAACCTAATTCATAAAATAAACTCATTTTAGCGGCTTGCTAACTTTTCTGTTTCCTGTCCTTGTCTTATTCGACGACCGACCGATCGAGGTTGCGGGTTCGATTCCCGCCTTAGTAGGTTAGTTCCAACAATAAGAACATTAATAGGTAGCTATGATAAAGTTAACAGATTTAAAAGACACTCGGCTAACAGAGGAAATCACTCTCGCGCGAGAGTAGTTTAGTCCCAGCAGTGAGAATAGGTAACTATAATGAAGTAGTCCATTTCATTCGCTCGTTTTAGGCTAATGTACAAAATGATTAAATTTTCACTGAATACGAGTGAAATATTAATAGCCGAGACTAATCATTGGTGGTGGTGGTGCTACTGCGAAAGTAAATCATTAAATTAGTTAACGACACTAAACAGATATGTATCGTAATATTTTTTTTGTAGGTTTTAACATGAATATTTAGTTGACGACACTGCGACACAGAACATATGTTACGTAATTTTTCATTACTCTTAATCTGAAAGTAGGTTTGAAGTTTCCTGAGGAGCGGGATAAAAGTAATACTTTTGATCCCTAGGGAGAATCGCTTTCAACTGACAGCTATCAAATTATATTTAAAAAAAATAGTTTTGTTTTCACATTTCCATTGAACCATGTTCCAACTTTCAATGCAGCCACGATGTAAAATTGAAATAACATAAAGTTAAGTATTGATTAAAGAATATACATTTTTTAAATAACTTTATTATAATTTAGTTTCAACAATTTCTTTAAAATAACATAGATTTGGGCAAACAAGACTTATTTAGTCCCTCGAACTATTGGCGCCCTCAGTTCGTTCGGGCGGCAAACCCCGTTTTCGGGTCTAAATAAGTAACTTTCACCCCTAGGGTAACAATGTACTATTGTTTTTGTGTAGGTACAGGGTATAGCCAAAAATGTATTTTAACAATCGTGAAGGTAACACACGGTAACACACGTGATTTTTGCAAAGCCTAGGTCTATCTATTATAAGTCATAAGTCATCATATAATGGAATTTTCTTTGTTGTGTATGGAATAATTCTGAAGTATTCCCATATAAACATGTTTTCTTTCTTTCTTTCTTTCTTTCCATATAAATTGTATATCAGAGGGATTATTTCTATTAAAATAAACACGTCAAAATTGCATCATTGCAAACAGAGCTTCTCTGTGGTAGGTACCTCAAGACTGGAGCGCGTAGCTGGCTAAGTTGTTGTTTTCAGATCAACGAAGCACTGTTCCGCGTAGTCATCATTTGGATGGGTGACCGCCAGTGGAAAATTCAACTGAGCGCTCCCGTGCTTCGGAGGGGTTAAGCAGACGGTCCCAGATTTTTCAAAGTTGTTAGGCCATGACAGAGGCCTTCGGGCGGCCTAGAAACTCTGTCACCAGAGTTGGCCACTGACTCATACGAACTTACAACAACTTTGTTGTGCTCTACTTGTCTATAGCGATTGTTGGCGGCCATTTGCACCACGTCATAAAACTTGGTTTTAGTTTTGGCGTATGGCCCACTTGATGGTCAACGGTTACCGTAGCCTATGTACGCATGCAACATCATAGATATCACATGCGTGTTACCCACCCTGAGACGTTAGATGGAAAGTCTCATGTGCCTGTAATTTCACCGGAAACCATACCCTTCGAACCGGAACACAGCAATGCGAGCATTACTGCTTGGCGGCAGAAATTGGTATGGTGTTAGTCCTTTCCCGAACGAGCTCTATCACAAAGAACTCTACTACTCTTAACTCTTACTAATACCGCTGGCCCAGATAGTTTTTCGTTTCAGTGTAGCCCGCTTGGTCAGCACTTAAATTAATCCTGCTCTCAAATACTAATTGAACTCAGAATGATTTTATTTGATCACCAAATTGAAGGCCGGTTCTAATTTATAGTTCATTATACATTAATTGCAATTAGTATTAGTGTCTGGTTTATTACTAGTACTAGTAGATGTCCAGACCAATTTTTTTTTTTATACAACTGAAGTGGCAACCAAGCGTACGGCCCACAAGATGGTAAGCGGTTACCGCAGCCTATGGACGCTTGCAATACCAGAGGTATATATATATTTTTTATTTTTTTTGTGGGGACTCCATTTTCCGCGTTTGGACTCGATGGTTGGTCCATTATGCGTGGGTACTGGCTACGAGTGTAACCAGCCTAACTCCTCCCAGAAACACAGAAGCTTCCTGGGATCTTTACAAGCTTCGAGGAGTGACCTCGGTGTGCCGAGGATTTGTGTTCGTTGGGTGGCTACTCCCGCGCATTCCAGGACTACGTGGGCAGCTGTTTCTTCTTCGGCTCAGCCTCTGCAGAGTGGACTGTCTGTGGCTCCGATTCTAAAGAGGTATTTGTTCAGGGGACAGTGTCCTGTTAGGGTCCCCACGATGGTTTTGAGTTCTATACCAGAGGTATCACTCGCGGGTTGCCACCTTGAGGCTAAGATCGAAAGCCTCATGTGCCAGTAATTTCACCGGATACCATACACTTCACACCGGAACACAGCAATGCGAGCATCACTGCTTGGGGGCAGAAATAGGTATGGTGGCAATGCGAGCATCGCATTGCGGTGTTCCGTCTCGAAGGGTATGGTTTCCGGTGAAATTACAGGCACATGAGTCTCTTCATCTAACGTCTCAGGGTGGTAACACGCAAGTGATATCTATGATGTTGCAAGCGTATATAGGCTACGGTAAACGCTTACCATCAAGTAAGTAAGTTCGTATGAGTCAGTGGCCAGCTCTGGTGACAGAGTTTCTAGGCCGCCCGAAGGCCATGGCCTAACAACTGTGAAAAAACCGGGACTGACTGCTTAACGTGCCCTCGGAAGCACGGGAGCGCTCAGTTGAAATTGCCACTGGCGGTCACCCATCCAATGATGACTACGCGTGCTTACAACTACAACAGTGCTTAACTTCGTTGATCTGTTAAGAACAACTAAGCCAGCTACGTCACGAGCGCTCCCATATCCCATAATCCCATACCATCAAGTGGGCCGTACGCTTGGTTGCCACTTTAGTGGTATAAAAATAAACTGCGAGTTTTACAGAACTAGTTACGAAATAAAATTCTAGCTAACATTGCTGCTTAACTGTAGAAATCAAAACACAAACTTCATAAGCATAAAAAAAAATCTGCAGTCCAGTCCAGCATGAAAAGTCAGATGAGGACCTTAACTATTACTCTGTGCCTTAACAGATCACTGAAATCTAAGAGATCTCAAGTTATAGCAAAATAAATACTGAAAAGTGTCTGTAATACATTTCAAATGCATTTACCATGAGTTTTAAAGCGTTATATCTTTTAAAAACAGCTGTTTGAATAAACCCGTAAGAAGAGTCCAGCTTCCAAACAGAGCAAAAAGATCAACCGCCTGTTGCGACGGGGTTCTTATTTTGTGCTGCTTTGACTAGGGATGGGACTAGCTATGGGATTTATATCGATAAAACTAACAAAAAACACTAACTAACATTTTTATTAAATTATCGAAGTTAGGTTGTAAGTAAGTAAGTATGTAACTAACAATACCTTTGCAAGAAAACAGTTCTACCATAGAACTGCTGGGACAAAAAAGTTTTGTTAGTTCTATGACGTCACAGTCCTTTAGAACAAATGGGTGTTACCCATCATTTGGACGACCTTGGTGGCGGTGTGGGCGAGTGCCCGGTTGAGAAGCGAAAGGTTGCGTGTTCGATTCTAGATGCTTGATGTTTGTTTGGTCTGCAAACATTTATTCCATCAGCATTCCTACGTTTAACTTCATCCTTAAATATTCAGTTAGAATTTCGGATGCTATTTATAGGTTACCTACTAGAAATAGCTATATTTATTATTTATAGGTAGGTAACCTGGGAGCACCGGTGGTCTAGTGGTAGTGACTCCACCTTCCTAAGCGCCTAAGGTCGCGGATTCAAACCAGGTCGATTTTTCTATTCCAAAACTTTATGTGCGCAATGCCAGTGTTCTCATACGTCGAAGGAAAACATCGTGAGGAAACCGACATGTCCAAGAACTAAAATTTGGAAAGACATGTGCCATCACCAATCCGCATTGGCTCCGCGTGGTGGACCCAATCACTCTTGCCCGAGAGTAGGCCAGTGTTCTAACAGTGGGAACATTAGAAGGCTGTCATACTTCGATGCTCAAAAGCTTTCAGTTTACAAAATGGTCTTTAGCCGCTAGGAAGTATATTTTGAAAAATAGTTATCGATAGAAGGACATCCCTAAAAAATACATTTACCCGTGTATTGTGCATGACACGACACCGTCTCAGACCACACCCTTTGTCTACCTTCACATGATCGATAATTTAAATGCACATCACTACAAAATGCGTCGCTCAAGCGCGTTCATGACGCCTTGCCACAGGTATTGGAGGATAGCGTTATCACTACATAACCAAGCCATGACAGAGGCCTTTGGGTGGCCTATACAGTACCATAACTATTATCATTGACCATCTACTGTAAACTGATAGTAATACCACCATACCTATTTCTGCCGCCAAGCAGTAATGCTCGCATTGCTGTGTTCCGGTGAAATTACTGGCACATGAGGCTTTCAATCTTAGCCTCAAGGTGGCAACCCGCGAGTGATACCTCTGGTATTGCAAGCGTCCATAGGCTGCGGTAACCGCTTACCATCTTGTGGGCCGTACGTTTGGTTGCCACTTCAGTTGTATAAAAAAAAAATAACAAAAATAAGAGACTGTTGTACCAAATTACTCTAGGAACTAAGTAAATTAATCTATAAATCTTTAAAATTCTTCACAAGAAATAAAATATTATATCATTTCATTGATTTGAAAATAACTTATCAAGATATTTTTTACGAAATGTGTTTTCTGTTAAATATTTAGCTGATATTCATGATGAATATTATCATCATGGATTTTCGCAAAATTACATAATATGAATCAGATTTTATAACTATACTTGCGGACCCGCCCCGGCTTCGCACGGGTGTTAAACCTTCCTCATGAATTATTCTATCTATAACCGCATTAAAATCCGTAGTTTCAAAGATCTAAGCGTACATACACACATACAAAGAGACAAACAAGGGGAGAGTGACTTTATTTATGCTTTGTATTTTCTCGTAAATATAGAAATGTATTGCTGCGTGTTAGGCTAAAACTCGAGAACGGCTGGACCGATTTGGCTAATTTTGGTCTTGAAATGTCTGTAGGGTTCCAGGGAACCGCGCCGGGTCAACTAACTTAATAAAGATTGGCTGCTACCATATTAAGCTGTGTGCTAAGCTAACCCCATCACAAGGGTTCTTGATCGAGTTTGCTATAGTTATCGATTTGGTATTAGCATGATACATTATAATACACAGGTGAGACAGCTATATTTAAAGAGAACTAAGTTTATATTCAGAAGCTTTACAGTCGTTTCAGTGCTTTTAAAAGGTCTAGGCGTAGGTAATACTTTTTACTATAAATAAATTAGCTTTTTATTATAATAGGTATTATATTAGATGAACACATGTGCGATCGCTACAGTTTGTAAGGGTTTTTTTTTTTGCCTTCTAATTGGCCTTTTTTTTTAAACTATGCAATTTAATGGTTTGTTACGAAGTGGTCAGTCCAGGCTTAAAAGTATAATTTAAATATGGAATTACTGTAATTATGTAATTTTTTGCATTTTATTTCAATTGATCTAGCCAAAACATTACGTTTCAAAGTAAGTAATTGTTTTATTTATTCTGAATTATAACACAGCTCTGTATAACAGCAGCTTACCTTGGGGCTAGATGATGCTGTGTGGATTGTCCAGCGTTATTTATTTGTTTTATATAAAAGTTATTGGCTTGGTTATATTACTATTATAAAGCTTACACAAAGTAGAATAACATTAAATAACAATAACATGGGGTTTGTAGGACGTTTTATTTAGAAATTTGTTATTTCTTATAAAAATGATCAACAAATTGTAAGTTTTTCTTCCAATATCATTTATTTCTTAATTTATGGTGTGTATTTTTTGAAACATTTTTGGTTTATAAGCACGGCCTATCATTAGAGATCATAATTAATTTTAATTCATAGAGATACGACTCTTAGTTCAAAAGTAATAACAGTTTGTTTACATTGGGTAGACAGTGGTTATAAAAAATATTAAAAAGGCCATAAAAAAATTAATATATTTTTTTGAATTTTTTTAACTTTTTTTCTGTCGATAAAATTGAGTATATTTTCACCCATTTCAGTATGTGCACTTTATAACTCACACTGTATAATTAATTATTATATTCAAGGTGATTTAGGCGTATTGATTTACAGTTTTATCAATAACCGATGAAATAAAGCGTCCTAATCATCGTTTTCCAGTTAGCGGTCGTGAGATGTATGGATCACAGAGAAACTATCGTCTCAGTGTCTTGGTCTTAGTCGCAGGAGGTATCGGGTTCGGTTCCCGCCTAGGAACAAGTTTCTACGATCTGCAAATATTTGTTCCGGGTGTTTCGAGTATTTTCTATGTAAGTATAATAAAAAATATCTATCTATGTATTGTATTGAGTATATCAGTCATCTAGTACCCATAACAATAGCTCTGCTTAGCTTGTGGCTAGATGATGCTGTGTGGATTGTAAACCATTATAAAAAAAAGTGGAGTATAGCACTGCCTGCGGATTTTAACTGTCGTGAAGTTAGCCGTTTCGATGCGCAATGGAGATTTTTCTAACTATCTTTTCTTTGCGCATCAAAACTTAATGATGTCCCAGATCCGCTTTTAATACTATACTAGATTATTACTGTAGATGACACTGCGAATGATTTAAGTACAAATTAGGTCTCCATTCGAGAAGTTTTTTTTTATTTATTGGAGAAAAAAGGGCTTTGACGCTGAGCGACCACACCGCCCAACCGGTAATATTTACAAAGTTGTTAATAAAACTATACTTAAAATTCGAGTAGTGTTTATCGATTTTCGGTTTATCGATAAAGCCGTAATGTCCATCCCTAGTGATGGCGTGTTCGCGACACTTGCTAGGCGCCTCATTGTACCGGAGTAATTACGTCGTGCGTGCGCCTAGGGCATAAATCCAGTGCTTGTTAGGAGCTTTGTTTACTCGATAGATAGAGGCCATGACCTTTTAGGCCTTCGGGCGGCCTAAAAAACTCTGTCACCAGAGTTGGCCACTGACTCGAACTTACTTAACCAATAGATGATCTCTTCAGCAAGAGTCCGTCTTGGTGGGTACCACCGCAGTGGCATATATTCTACCTCCAAGCAGTAGTGTGCAAGCTGCACTGTGTTTAGGTTTGAAGGGCACTGTAGCAAGTGAAATACTGGGCGAAAGAGACTTAACAACAATGTCTCAGGGTGATGAGCGTAGTGCAGTGCCACGCTGAACTTAAAAACTTCAAGCTTTGGGTGGCACTGCATCTTTTAGGGTCAGGCGTGGTGCTTAACATCAGGCTGGTGATTGACCGTCTTGTCACTTGCTGACATAAAAAAAAAACTGCTTGTATTTAACTACAAAATAGATAATGTTAACCATAAAATAAATTAACTACCTACCTATTTGCTAATCAAATCCCAGTAAAACTGCGGTATAACCACAAAAACAAGTCAGTCAAACAAACAGATTAACCCAATTTACAGTAAATATTTGTGCGCCCGTTAAAAACGCAAGTAAAACCGGGAAATGAGTTGGTATTTTTGGAATGTGGGCCGATCGTTGCGCAGTCGATAGATGTGGTGTCTTGTTTGTTTTGTGGAATCTAAATGTTGTACAACATTTCGTAAGCTTAAGATTTTTTGGTCAAATCATCGCAAACTGGGACAAATTATGTTACCAAGAAAGTACTAAATTTTTATTAGATTAGTTAGATTAATAGTGCTCGTGCTCTTGCCGTGCTCTTGGTCGTCATTATTATATCGTCATATTATTTTATAATAATAGTTATGGTTGCAGTACATTTTTTTTTTATTCTACTAAAGTGGTAACCAAGCGTACGGCCCACTTGATGGTCAGCGGTTACCGTAGCCTATGTACGCATGCAACATCATAGATATCACTTGCGTGTTACCACCCTGAGACGTTAGATGGAAAGTCTCATGTGCCTGTAATTTCACCGTTAACCATACCCTTCGAACCGGGACACAGTAATGCGAGCATTACTGCTTTGCGGCAGAAATAGGTATGGTGGTAGTCCTTCCCCGGACGAGCTCTATCACAAAGAACTCTACTACTCTTACACATCACCAGACGAGCTCATACCAAAAAGTTTTACTGCTACTAGCCTTACTACTTTTATATCTTGTGCTGTGTGGATAACTGCCCTAACTATAGAGTACTGGGCATAAAGTTATGAGGCGTTCTATTGAAAAACGGTTGAAGAAATTTTAATAAGGATTTGTGTAAACAAATCACGCAGTATAAAGTGGCGCTGTGAAAAATGGTTGCAAGTAGTTTATTTTTAATTTATAGTTTTCTTTTATTTGGTAAGTTTTACATAATCAGCCGTTAGACTCATCTGAAGATAGGCCCATACTCCAGGCTACTACATCTCGACCACATCTCAATATGAACAATATTTGCGTCGTTATTATGTTTAGTAAAAATACTTTCAGGTAAATTAGATGTTTCCGCATCAAAAAAAGCCACCCAAGTCACACTGCCAATAGAAGACAGAGTTGCCTTATTAAAAAGCAAAATTGCAGATCAAATAAAAAAACACGGTGTCCATGCTAACTTCCAGGAGGATGTCACTGCAGTGAATGAAGACGTGGAATACGAAAATCTAGAAAACCAACCTATAACACCCATAAGCGAAAATGACCCGCGGAAGAAAAGAGATAGATTCAAGTTGCAACCGATCAAAACTACCCGAGGACTTCGAGACTTGACAATAAAATCCGTCAGTAAAACCAAAAATACTCGCGAACTTCGAAACTTGACCTTCAAATCCGTCAGTAAAACCAAAACTACCAGCGATTTTCGAAACTTGACATTGAAATCCGTCAGTAAAACTCCTCTGCGAAACGTAGAGCCTAAATTGAAATTGCGTTCTAAGAAAAAAATGCCAAAAAAGTCTCAAATCACTGACGTATTCTACAGAAGGTTCTCTGAAAACTTCTCATATCAATGGACGCACTGTCAAGCTCTTATCACGCCGTTCTTAACGGGACATAAGACAAACATGACTGTTAAAAAGAGAATCACCTATGACGATCATAAAGTTGTCAGGTAAGGCCCTATTCACAATCTTGAAGAAAGTGGTAACAAGACGTTAGCAAACTCGCCCAGCTACAGCTTCCTCTGTCACCCTTAACTGTTCTAACACGACACCTACTTCTCTATCTGGTTGGACCAGCATTCCTTCCAAAAGACCTTCAAAATACAAAAAAGAAGGTTGCTGGATATATTCACCTTATGAGGTCCGATTATTTAGAGCACCGGTGGTCTAGTGGTAGTGACCCCGCCTTCCGATCCTAAGGTCGTGCACCAATGGATTTTTTTGTTCGAAAAATTTATGTGCACAATGCCAGTGCTTTCATACGGTGAAGGAAAACATCGTGAGGAAACCGGCATGTCCAAGAACTAAAAATTCGAAAGACATGGTGCCATCCGCCAATCCGCATTGGGTCCGCGTGGTGGATTAAGACCCAATCACTCTCGCTTTAGAGTAGGCCAGTGTCCCAACAGTGGGAACATTAGAAGGCTGTCATGATGATGAGGTCCGATTTAGAAATTTACTAGTACAAATAATGACAATATGAGTGTCATGGAATGCCATATTACTATGTCATTTTGGTGTTCTGGTCTCGCTAGATCAGAATAATCTAGCTGATTGCCGGTTAGTAATATAAATATCTCTCATCGTTTGATACAACAGTTATATCGTTACTGGCCACTGCTGGCAACACTTCATTCCAGTCTTCAAGATCCTTACCAAAAATCTAAAATATAACTAGTTCGTCATATTTATTTCTGTCTGCGTTCCTGTCTGTTTAGACCACTTAGTAGTCTAAATTAATTGGTTTTGTTTATTTAGATTGATTCAGCTGCTAACAGAAGACACGACAGACCATACCAAAGAGGAGATCCACTCTATTCTGTACCACATCAGCAACCTGCAGATACGGCTCTTCCAATGGGACGTCGCTGCTATCAAGCTGCTTCTAAGTGTTATCAGTAGAGGTGATAGAATACTAGTGGTGTTAAAACACAAGTGGTGTTGTGACACCTCTTGCTTTTTGACCCTAAGCTCGTAGTTTCGAACCTGGTCGTACAGAATCAGTTTTTTTTATACAACTGAAGAGGCAACCAAGCGTACGGCTAACCGGTTACCGCAGCCTATGGACGCTTGCAATACCAGAGGTATCATTCGCGGGAGCCACCTTGATGCATAGATCGAAAGTCTCATGTGCCAGTAATTTCACCGGAAACCGGGTATGGTTTACACCGGGACACAGCAATGCAAGCATTACTGCTTTGCGGCAGAAATAGGTATGGTATATTAATATACTACTCTTAGATTTTTTAAATGGTTTCACGTGTGATATCAAGTTATATTTAACAAACCTTAATCACAGGATTTAAATGACTATTCTCTTACCAAAGTTTAGTAACTAATTTTTTTTTTTTTTTTTTTTAACCTGTTTCGTCCCACTGCTGGACAAAGGTCTCCCCCAAATCTCTCCAATCATCTCTCTCCTTCGCAATGTCCCACCATCCTCTTTTGAAGGAGTCGAGATCGTCCCGCCAACGTCTTCTTGGCCGACCACGACGGCGCCTTCCATCAAGCTGCCATGATGTTGATATGTGTGCCCATTTGTCTGAAGGCATCCGGCTTACATGACCTGCCCAGTCCCACTTTAGCTTGGCCGTTTTTGTACCCACATCAGTAATACCAGTAGTTGAACGCAGTATGCTGTTCCGGACTCGGTCAGTGCGTTTGAACCCGAGAATACTGCGTTCCATGGCCCTTTGGCAAATCTTGAGTTTGGACTTCTGTAACTCCGTTAATGACCATAGTATATAACATAATGACATAGTAACTCATACAAACTTAAAATTTCAGAAAATACCAATCGTCAAGCTATCACACTTAGAGGCCTGAAAACCGGCCTAAAGCAAATCTTTGCGAATTGGAACTTGCAATACAAATCAAATTTAGGTGTTCTCATGAAACAGACCAGGCTTTTCAGACCTCCTTGCA
Organism: Colostygia pectinataria; assembly: GCA_951394395.1. Lineage (NCBI taxonomy): Eukaryota > Metazoa > Arthropoda > Insecta > Lepidoptera > Geometridae > Colostygia > Colostygia pectinataria. The sequence continues at coordinate 6,503,619 of OX596372.1, read as the reverse complement.
TCAAGCTGATGGAGTACGAAGGTTCGTTTCTGTTACTATTGCGAAAGCGATAATCGTTTTTTGTGGATCAGCTTATGACAGTGAATGCGTCAATCTACGTTGTCACCGACATAAGTTGAGATACGATATTTGTCACATCAAGAGTTATCGGTATAAATAAAATAATAAATAAATAATGCTGGACAATCCACACAGCATCATCTAGCCCCAAGGTAAGCTGCTGTTAAACAGAGCTGTATTATGGGTACTAGATGATTGATATATATTTATTACAATACAATACATAGATAGATATTTTTTATTATACATAGAAAACACCCAGAACACCGGAACAAATATTTGTAGATCGTACAAACATTTGTTCCGAGGCGGGAATCGAACCCGCAACCTCTGCGTCGCAGGCGAACCTGCGCCCGCTGCGCCACATCGGTCGTCAAAATCGGCGGTTATCGCAGCCTATGGACGCTTGCAATACCAGAGGTATCGCTCGCGGGTTGCCACCTTGAAGCTAAGATCGAAAGCCTCATGTGCCAGTAATTTCACCGGAAACCGTACCCTTCACACCGGAACACAGCAATGCGAGCATTACTGTTTGGCGTCAGAAATAGGTAAGGTGGTAGTACTTCCCCGGACGAGTTATGTCACAAAGAACTCTACTACTCTTCGTTAATTTATGGTTAGGGCACTAACTCTTTGCAACTTACAGGATCGACGAAAACATCCAAGTCTATTCGCTACACGAAATCCGTGAAACCTAAGAAAAAGTGCTCAAATGATGATGAATACGACTACACCTGTAGATCCTAAAAGAAGTACATTTAAAAAAAAAAAACATTTAAAACAGTATTTATTTTAAAACCTATTGCAACGCTGAATTTGAAATGTTTATATACAAAACTTTGAAAACCAGCGCTGCACCAAGAGCTCATATAACAGAGCCCTTTATAATATACCCTATATCTACAACCACAAGTGACAAGTAATAACTTTTACGACCAATTTTTGATGACGACCAATGTGGCGCAGCGGGCGCAGGTCCGCATGCGACGCGGAGGTTGCGGGTTCGATTCCCGCCTCGGGTCAAATGTTTGTACGATCTATAATATTTGTCCCGGGTTTTCTGGGTATTTTCTATATATAATAAAAAATATCTATCTATGTATTGTATTAAGTATATATCAGTCATCTACTACCCATAAGCACAGCTCTGTTTAACAGCAGCTTACCTTGGGGCTAGATGATGCTGTGTGGATTGTCTAGCATTATTATTATTGTTATTAAATAACTTGGTTTTTTTATATAAACAAAAGCATTTAGCCGCTTCAATCAGTCAAACAGTAAGTAACACTAGGAAATTCGATAGAATAAAATAAATAAGTAAATAATGCTGGACAATCCACACAGCATCATCTAGCCCCAAAGTAAGCTGCTGTTAAACAGAGCTGTATTATGGGTACTAGATGACTGATATATATTTAATACAATACAATACATAGATATTTTTTATTATATATAGAAAATACCCAGAACACCCGGAACAAATATTTGTAGATCGTACAAACATTTGTTCCGAGGCGGGAATCGAACCCGCAACCTCTGCGTCGCAGGCGGACCTGCGCCCGCTGCGCCACATCGGTCGTCAAATAGTGAACATAGCAGCAAAACATGCGTTCAATTTGTCGCCTAAAGTTTGGATGTCGGATGCCTAGGCGAGCCAGACAAATAGAGTAGCTTTAGACCCTGACCTTAGCATACTGGATCTGGCTTATGTTTGTACACTACTGGGCACACCCTGGACACTTAATGAAAAGTATAAATAATCTAACTAACCCGGCGCAGATTCATTCGCGTATTTTTCGCAATTTATCCATAATTTCTCACCGTTTTAACCTTCCCTGGACTTCTAAAAACATTTCAAACCCATAATTTGCCAAATTGGTTCAGCCGTTCTCGAGTTTTAGCGAGAATAACGCAAAATTCTTTTTTATATAAGTATAACTAGTAGACCCGGCGCGGTTTCACTCGCGTTATTTTTTTGGCAATTTTTCCTTAATGTCTCACCGTTTAAACCTTCACTGGACTCTAACAAATGTTTCAAAACTAGAATCAGCCAAATCGGTCCAGCCGTTGTCAAGTTTTTGCGAGCCTAACGTACAGCAATTCAATTTTATATTTATGAAGATAAGATAATGCTGGACAATCCACACAGCATCATCTAGGCTCAAGCTAAACAGAGCTTGTGTTATGGGTACTAATTAACTAGTTAACTGATACCGTGTATAGTTCTCTTTGCGGATCTAGGCTTACGTGAAGTTAGCCGTTTCAACGCGCAGTGGAGCTTTTTCTAACTAAATTGTCTTTGCGCATTACAAACGGCTAACTTCACGGAAGCCTAGATCCGCTGAGAGACCTATACTTACACACAATATTATAATGATAGATATATATTTTTTTATACCAACAAGGTTATGGAAGGTATTATACATAGGTAATACCCAGAACACACGGAACAAATATTTGCAGATCGTATAAACATTTGTTCCAAGGCGGGAATACAACCCGCAACCTCGTAAACGTGTCATTATCATCACATGCATTATTCATTTTCATTTTCATGTTCCACTTATGACCATTTGGAGCGCTCGTGACGTAGCTGGCTAAGTTGTTCTTAACAGATCAACGAAGTTAAGCACTGTTCCGCGGGGTCATCATTTGGATGGGTGACCGCCAGTGGCAATTTCAACTGAGCGCTCCCGTGCTTCGGAGGGCACGTTAAGCCGTCGGTCCCGGCTTTTTCAAAGTTGTTAGGCCATGACAGAGGCCTTCGGGCGGCCTAGAAACTCTGTCACCAGAGTTGGCCACTTACTCATACGAACGAACCATTTGGATGGGCGACCGCCAGTTGTAATTTCAACTGAGCGCTTCCTATGTCTGCATTGCTGTAGTGTTACGTGGTGTGTTTGCTGTATGTGTTTAAAGTAAATAAAATCAGTATCTAATCACTCTCGCTTAAGATAAGGCCAGGGTCCCAGCAGTGGGAACGCTAAGTCCTTTGTGAGACAGATTTATCTCGAAGTTTATCTGAAACTAGTCATTTCCATATTCCGTACCCCCGTCGCCAAACTCGGACTGCACTAATGAAACTACCTTAACTGAATAACGAATCCGTTCGTTGTGTCCACAGAACTATATTTAAGTAGAATGAGTGAGTGTATGTACTTCGCGTACTGTAAAAGACGGGCTGAGTAACCTCTTTACTCGCCGCGAAACTAAGTCAGCTCCCAACCGGGGGCGGTGTGGTGGTGTGCCAGTGCCTAGAATCGGTTCGCCGCGTGCTTATCGATGCTTTTAAATCATTCATTCACGCGCGGCTTATGTTTTCAAATTAATAAAATGCATTTGTGTGTAAAATACAAAAACGCAAATTGTTACACGCTCGGTTTCCGTACAAATCGACGAACTCTTTTATTCTACTTAAATATAGTTCTGTGGTTGTGTAACTCTGGCAATGCCATTTGAGCGTACTGTTATCAGAGTCCTGGAGAAATACTTTAAAAAAACTAATCTATTGATTAGAAAATAAAATGTATTTTATTTTAAAACTGTTTATAGGTGGGCCCTCAATCCTGGCGCACATTTAAAAAAAAACCTTCATTCATTCATTCATTCCTTGACATTGTATTAGCACTACAGGAAATGAATAAAGATATTTTGTTTAATTTTTTTTTTATATTTCCTTGTGTGTTGAACAATAAAGAGTTTTCTATTCTATTCTATTCGATTCTATTTCATGTATTCTATAAGTCTACCTAGGCTCGTCTGAGATAGCAAAAGAAATACTAAGGAACAAAGACAAGATTACTAACAAAGCTGTAAAAGTTTTCTCGGATCAGACTCCAGCTCAACAATCATACATGAAGGAGTTAAAGAGAGAGCTTACTAGAAGACTTGAGAATGGGGAAAAGGACCTGATAATAAAATATATAAAGGGATGTCCTAAAATAGTTTCTTCGTCAAAAAACTAATAGCACCTACCCAAGATCAGCAAACTACCTCGAACACCGAGAAAGAACATAGCCAAGAAATAACATACCAAGTCATGAAAACGTTCGACAACCTCAAAACACTGCACAAATCAATGAATTTCTTCTATACCAATATTAGGAGCATTTTCCGACCTGGGAAACTTGATGAACTAAAATGTATAATTAAATCAATTGATGCGCACATACATCTAATTTTAGTAACTGAAACATGGATCAAAACAGAAGAAGAAGCCACCAGAATACAAATACCCGATTATACCCATTATTATAATCACAGAACAGACAAGAGAGGTGGAGGGGCATCCATTTTCGTACATAACGATCTGAAACACAGCCTTAGCGAAGAAATTTACACTAACGGTAACAACTATTTGTGGGTTACTCTAGACAAATTGAAACTAGACATTGGACTCATATACAAGCCTGGAGATACAAACTTAAAAAAATTTCTTCAAGACTTTGAGTCGCAAGTACAACAGAGAAATAGGACATTAATATTTGGTGACTTTAACTTAAATTTGCTACAAAACGAAAAAGATACTAACATATTTAAGAATACAATACGAGAAGCTGGCTATACTATTTTAAATAAAATAGATGAAGACTATGCAACACGTACAACAGCTACCACGAAATCGATCCTGGACCACGTCATTTCTAATTTAAAAGACAGAAGTTTCCAGTTTGGTGTACACGACTCGGCTCTAGCGGACCATAAGCAGATACTTCTAGGAATGAAAAAGTTTAAACCTGAACCACCACAGAAAGTAAAATATGAAGCTATAGATTATAACCTTTTGTTGAGAAAGAGTGAAATAGAGTTTTCTAAAAACCTCAATTACGACTTTTCTGGGCTAGACACATCTATCAAAACTATTTTGAAACAAAGTAAGATTACTAAAACAAAAATACAAAATCCCCCACAAAAAGACTGGATCAATAAAGATATAATCAACAGCATTAATAATAGAAATATACTTTGGTATAACTTAAAAAAAGAGCCGGATAATGAAGAACTTAAAAAACAATTCATTAAAACAAGAAACGATGTAATTGAACTAATAGCTAAAACCAAAAGTAATTACTATTACGACTCCTTTAATAAATGCAAAAATAATCCCAAACAAATGTGGAAACTGATTGATATTGTATCAAAAAATAAAATAAAAACGGACCCAGTTCCACCAAAACTTGAAACAGATATAGGAGATATTACAGATGGCAATGACATATGTCACAAATTCAACACATTCTTCGCAACAGTTGGATCACACCTGGCAAACAAAATCCCACTTAACTTCCATATCAACACTACGTACATACTCACTGATAGGAATGATACAGATAAAGAGTTATCAACGCTGAATATGTGCAGTGAAGATGAGGTTTCATGTATAATTGACCGCCTCGACGGTAATACTAGTACCGGGATAGACGGTATTGCCACCAAGGCGGTTAAATGTATAAAAACTAATTTGATCACTAAACTTACACACTGTATAAATTTTTGTTTTGAGCAAGGGACATTTCCAGACAAACTAAAAATAGCAAAAGTTACACCCGTATACAAATCTGGAAAGAAAACTGAACCCAGCAATTACCGTCCGATTTCTGTCTTGCCAGTGATATCCAAAGTTTACGAAAAATTAATATATAATCGCTTATACTGTTACCTAACACAAATTAACTTTTTAACGAATCGTCAATACGGCTTTAGGCCCAAATCGAACACCTTATCTGCTACAATAGACTTAATAACCAAAATAAAATCAAATATTGATGCAAAGAAACTGGGATTAGGAATTTTCATAGACCTAAAGAAAGCATTCGACACTGTCAGTCACCCACTACTATTAAAAAAACTCTCGAGCATAGGAATCACTGGTAAAGCATTGAACATTTTTAAAAGTTACCTAGAAAACCGAAAACAAATAGTTAAGATTGGTCAATATGAAAGCCTTCCTCAACCCATCACGTATGGCGTCCCCCAGGGTTCTATATTGGGACCACTTCTTTTCTTGATTTACATCAATAACATCTGTGAGCTGAGATTGTGTGGTGAAATATCACTTTACGCGGACGATACTTGTATATTCTACTTCGGGCACTCAATAGATGAAATCATGCCACGGGCTCAAACAGATTTGAACACTATAAATAACTGGTTCCAGAGTAACTTGCTGACTATTAACACATCTAAAACTTCCTATATGATTTTCAAAGCTAAAAATAAAAAAATAGGTAGCGTCATTCCCCTAACCATAGACAATAATAATATAAAAGAAGTAACCGAGGAAAAATACTTAGGACTAATATTGGATGGAGCTCTCACATGGAAGGCTCACATAGCTAAAATAAGATCTAAGCTATCGTCATTATTAGGATCATTATACGGGTGTGTGCGATGCCTTCCACGACCAGTACGATACACTATTTACTTTACATTAGTGAAACCCCATCTCGATTACCTTATCGAAATATGGGGCAGTGCCAATAAAACAACGCTAAACAATCTTCAAATAAGCCAAAATAAAATTGTTAAACTGCTATTCAACTATGATTTTTTAACACCTACAAAACAGCTATATATTGAAACAAAACTTTTAAACATTCACCAAACATACTGTTTTAATACCTGTATTTTAATAAAGAAAATACTAGACAACAAAACTCACATACAAACCACATTCAAAACAAATAGACAAAAGGGAAAACGTGCACTCCGTAATGCAGATAATATTCATATATCTAAAGTACGCACAAACTATGGTAAAAAGAGCATCATTTTTGAAGGTGCGAAAATATTTAATAGTCTGCCAAAACAAATCAAAAACTCTCAAAGTGCTCGTACTTTTAAAACAAAATTAAAAAACCACATTATATCAAGGTTGTAGCCAAACTTAACGTTACATTCCAGGCTGCCTACATTACTTTAATATTAACGTGAGATTGTTCCAAATTGCCCTACCAACTATTATGTTTTTTACTACACACTTATTATGTTTTTTACCTGTATGTTAAAATTGTTTATATTTTACAATAGTGTTGTAATCTCATGAAGTGAAATGTAAATTTCTTTTGAGAATAAATATCTTTAACCTGGTATTCTTTAATAAAAGCGCAGAGTAAAAGAATTCGCCAATAATTATTTATTTATTACTTTTTTATATATTGATTTATTACTTTTTTATTTATTTATTTATTGTACACTTTTCGAATGTGTATTTGCAAAGTTTTGTTCATAGCGGTAATCAAACCCGCACCTCCTACTCAATCCCAAACTATTGTTGCTTCTCCATTTCAATAATCTTCGCTAATCCTTCCAAATTCTAAATGAAATCTCAATATTAATTCGAACCCTGAGCATTAGTTTCTGACACACTAGACTACCTTGTGAAGTTGCGAGTTGCTGTTAGTATTACAACTAGCTGTTGTCGCGACTTGGTTCGCGTGGAACTCAAGAATCGTACATTTTTTCGGGATAAAAAAGCGTACGGCCTCCTTGATGGTAAGCTGTTACCGTAGCCTATACGCTCGCAATATCAGATATATCCTCGTGCTTTGCTACCCTGTGACGTTGATCTAGTCTCAGTCCCTGTAATTTCACCGGAAACCATACCCTTTGAACCGGAACACAGCATGCAGAAAAACTGCTTGGCTGCAGAAATAGGTTGTAGTTCTTCCCCGGACGAGTTAAATCACAAAGAACTCTACTAATCTTGTATATCTTGAGACTATAGTGCTAGGGGGTCCCACAGACCTCCATAATCCATTAAACTAGCATTAGTTAGCATAAACATTGGTATTCAATTACTACGGGTTGTTGCGTGTTGATTATATTCTTGAATACTTAATATTGTTTAAAGATACTAAATTAAGTTGGTTATATTGCTTTGTATATACACCTGTTTATCGAGATATTTGTAACTAGTTGTTGCTCGCGACTTCGCGTGTTTCACAGCAACCGTACATTTTTTCTTGATGTAAAGTAGCCTATCTGCTATTCCAGACTATAATCTATCTCCGCGCCGTATTTCATCTAGATCCGTTCAGCCGTTCTGGCGTTATTCAATAAAATATCTATCCATCAACACTTATTACGTATTTCTAATAGTAATGGATGGATATTTGTTACTCATTAACGTCAAAACGGCTGTATGGATCTAGATGAATTTAAGCACATAGATAGATTATAGTCTGGAATAGCACATACGCTACTTTTATCCGGGAAGACGACGCGAACGTATCAGCATTGCCATTCAACGTGGCAATGCAGCCAGCATGTTGAGAACGCTTCCGTCTGGTAGTAATTTGGATCAGTTGAGCTATCTATAGGTCGGTTGTAACGGTCTTTAGATGGCTCAACTGTTTCATATGTATTTTGTTTATTTTTTAATGTCATGTAATTATGTACATATTTTATTTTGTTTAATAAAATAAATAAATAAATAATGCTGGACAATCCACACAGTATCATCTAGCCCCAAGGTAAGCTGCTAAACAGAGCTATATTATGGGTACTAGATGACTGATATATACTTAATACAATACATAGATAGATATTTTTTATTATGTATAGAAAATACCCAGAACACCCGGAACAAATATTTGAAGATCGTACAAACATTTGACCCGAGTAGTAACATTCGACCGATAGTCAAATTACATTTTAATACTTGTAGAAACAAAATAAAGCTGTAAGTATATCCAGCTGTTAGATGGTGTTAGTATAAAATAATATTAATTTACGATTCCAGAGTATTTTTCTGAGCGGATCATATAGGAAATGTGACATTAGAATTGCCAGCTGCGTCCGTCCGTTTGTCCGTCGATAAATATTCAGCAGATCTTTCCCCGGAATTCTGATTTGCCGGCCGGTTTGGTGTTATGCGAATAAATGATCATATTTTAGAAAGATTACAAGACTGAATTATGCAGTGTAGGGTTTGTATACTTCCTTTTATTATTTTAATGTAGAAGCTTTAAGGATCGTTCAAACTAACAACCAACCCAATGCGGATTGGTGGATGGCACATGTCTTTCGATTTTTTAGTTCTTGGACACGTCGGTTTCCTCACGATGTTTTCCTTCACCGTATGAGAGCACTGGCATTGCGCACATAAATTTTTCGAACAAAAAAATCCATTGGTGCACGACCGGGTTTGAACCCACAATCTTACCACCGGTACTCTCACGCTGCAACGGCTTAGTAATGGCGCCTTGCACACCAAACGCGGCAACGCAGCGTTCGCAAATTCCGCTTTCGCGTCGCCGCGTTGGTTTGAACGATCCTTTACTTGTAATACTTACCCAGTTGGTAGGTTGCTGGGCCTTTGCCTCCCCTCATTGGAATCAATTATCAATTTGGATTGGATTGGATTTATTTTTAGATTTGTCGGTCTAAGGCGAATAAATTTAACTAAACAAAAATGGCGGCATGAACTGGACAAATTCCAAGAGATAAATAATATTATAAAAACTAGTAGTTCTGTGTTCTCACACAGACTTTCGCATTTATAATATTAGTAGGATTATTAGTTAGATAACGGTAGGTTGTGCTAAGTTCCCTAAACTCGTCAGGTTAACGAAAGTCTACAAGTTAACTGCAGCTATGCATAGTTCCAAGTTAGGGACTAAGTTTAAACTTAACTAAACTTAACCTTTACCCGCCTTGTAACAACATCAAAGTTCAGTATACAGCGAAGAACGTATTAAATTATTTTAATAATCAAGACAAGACAATATTGTTGTCCGTGAGAAAAGAGCTTGACGGACAGACAGACAAACATGGTTGTTGTTTGACCGTTGTTTCTGATATTTAAAAAATTACTTGGCCCTGGAAAAATTACAAAAATTACCTCTAAACTACAGATCCCTAAATAAAAAAACTAAATATTATATAATTAAAAAAAGGTAAAAATTTAATTTGAATAATTATATTATTTATTTGGCACTGTCCCAATTTTATTGAGGTAAATACGCTACAGAAGACGAAGAAGAGTAGGTACCAATATATGTACTCTTCTTCGTCTTTCTAGCTATAGTCTGTCCTTGTTATTCTAATGTCATTGAACAGAGATAGCAATATAATTTGAACGCCATTTTTAACTATCTATTTTTTTATTTTTTTTATACAACTGAAGTGGCAACCAAGCGTACGGCCCACAAGATGGTAAGCGGTTACCGCAGCCTATGGACGCTTGCAATACCAGAAGTATCACTCACGGGTTGCCACCCTGAGACGTAGATGGTAAGTCTCATGTGCCTGTAATTTCACCGGAAACCATACCCTTCGGACCGGAACACAGCAATGCAAACATTACTGCTTTGCGGCAGAAATAGGTATGGTGGTATCTAATTTAAAAGAGTGTTAAAATTAGTGCTATATCAATATTCGTATCAAAACACTAAATCAATTTGAATAGAAAGATAGTATTTTTGAAGATAAAAGGTATTAAACGCCATAAAACGTACGTGGGTATAAAATAAATATTTAATGTAGTTAACAAAACTGATTGGATTGCACTTACCACCGACCATATCGTCGTTCAAACGCAAAAAGCATAAACTCTATTATCTTAAAAATAAAGGTTATTACAGTCTGATTAAAGTCTTACCGTGCCGCTGAAACAAAACAAGCGTAACTCTTATTAAATAAAGAATAAGGTTCATTTTGAATAGTTCCGGTTTTGGTAGATGTTAGAATAAGATTGTGGTTTGGCTGAGGTCTTGGGGTGATCCATCAAAGTCCACAGAGGTCTGGTATACTCTCGATCAAATAAGTCAAAAGAGTTATTATTAATAGTATTTACGTTTACCGAATAGGGCTTGGGTTACAACTTGGGTTTTCTTGGCTATAAAAAAAAGTAAGTAAGTACGTATGAGTTAGGCCAACTTTGGTGACAGAGTTTTTAGGACGCCCGGAGCCTCGGTCATGGCCTAACAACTTGAAAAAGCCGGGATCGACTGCTTAGCGTGCCCTCCGAAGCACGGGAGCGCTTTGTTTAAATTGCCACTGGTGGTCCCATCCAAATGGTGACTACGCATGTGATATTTTTACTTTTAACTACCTACCATGATTAATATATTGTATTATAATCTTTAGTATTCCCCTAGTGTGATGGTTAACACTATAAAAACAAAAATAGCCATATTGTATTGTAGTTACAAAATCATTACTGAACTGAAAAGATAAATCTGCTTCAGAATTTTAATGAAAATATCTGACAGTGAATTAATTTAAAGTTTTTCTATAAAAATAATTGGCCTTTTGAATAACTGGCCGAATTCATTCATATTCGTCCGCTGCGCGGAAAAACTGGCTTACTCACATAAGCAAAATTTTTAATTCCCCAGTTATTAGGTTTGTTCGTCGGACCGCAATATTATACTATGTAGCACCGCTAGCTCACTCGACTAAAGTAACATTTGGTACCTTTTTCAAAATCATTCAACCTCTGCTAGTATAAGCTAGTAATAAAATAAAACTACATAATACAGCAATACGCCATAAAAGGTTGAACACCAATCAGATCATCTTGGTTCTCTGATTGGTGGTATTAAACAAAATTGCTGAATTTTTAACCTTCTCGCTAAAATTTTACATTTAAAACTTATCTATGACGTCACTACTGCCACGCCGTGACTTTTTGCGCTTTTGACGCTTTTTGCCGGGAATTTTAATATACAAATTTAAATTGCTTTTTTTACTACTAAGCCATTACATTCTGGAATGTTATGTTATTTTTTTCATAAATTCGATACTTCTGAACACAATATTAAGAGTAGTAGAGTTCTTTGTGATAGAACACGTCCGGGAAAGTACTACCACCTTACCTATTTAGGCCGCAAAGCAGTAATGCTCGCATTGCTGTGTTCCGATGTGAAGGTTATGGTTTCCGGTGAAATTACTGGCACATGAGGCTTTCGATCTATACCTCAAGGTGGCAACCCGCGAGTGATACCTATGGTATTGCAAGCGTCCATAGGCTGCGGTAACCGCTTACCATCTTGTGGGCCGTACGCTTGGTTGCCACTTCAGTCATCAGAAAAACATTTTAGCAAATAGATGGTTTGGCAAGTCTCCGTAATTGTTTTTATTGTAGGTTTTTATATTTTTTTTTACATTTTTCTTGTATTCCTTTTTATATTCAGCAAGCAAGCTTAATTTAGTTGCAATACGCGAAAACTTTTAAATGTTCTATAACTTTATCTTTAGATTACCTACTAATATTTTGTTATTAACTACTGTTTGTTTTCCTGTGAACTAAAAATAATTAAATCAATAAATAAATATCTATTGCAGTGAGCTAGCTAGAAGCAAGTTTGTCTGAAAGTCTAAATCGCGTCCGCCGGCCGAATTGGCGCTTCCCCAAGTGCATTTGGCACGGAGCGTACGCAAATTACTGTTTACATTATGTCGTATGCACGTATAGCCGGTATTATACGAAGGAGTCGAAATTGCTTCAATTCACCGATAAAAAGGCTTATTAGAAAAACTTTGAAATCAATCAAACAAAATTTATCAATTGGCAAATTTAAAAACTTAATTAAACAAATACTGTCTTTAAAAAGCTTACTATAAAACAACCGATTACCTAGATGATAAAAAAGCTTGGGACGAATGTGCTCCAACTCTACTCGGCATCCATAATAATAGCAAGGGTCATGCCGAAAAGCGATTGAAACCCAGCCGGTGTTGTTGCCAGTTCTTTTACGGCATGGGCGCGTTGGCGCGTCCTAGCTTGTAATACGTTTCAAAGTGATCCTTGATAACAATGTACTGTCCCTGTGGGATAGTATAAAAACAGCAAAAACGCGAGTGAATACGCGCGGGTCAGCTCATGCTTAATAAAAAAAAGGTGAAAACACAAATGATGCGCATTATCAAAATGGGGTTAAATAATGACCACGAAGTCTGGGAAAAAAAAAACTTTACTATTACAAATCATAATTAACTTACTTACCTACTTTTTATGCTCTTTTCTTAAAATACTGTTTTTTCAGCAACTATTCATTTTTACTTCTTCGTCATTAGATAACAAAACCGATGATAGATTTGAAAGGCACATTAGATAATGCGTTTATATGAATGAGGCCATTAAGTATTAATTCCATCATCGTAGAAATGCATGCAAATTTAATTTAAAAAACTCTTGGATTTAATTATTTCACGGCTAAGGATGGATTCGAATAAGAAATGTAAAATACAAGGAACGACCAGTTTACTCGCGAATAACTTCGATTTACTCTACGAATAGTGCCTATTCGAGTTTCCAACATTTGTTAAAATTTTTATGAATAAATATTTAATTAAATAATATTAATAATTTTCTATGGTTGAATAAATAGTTTTCTTTCTTTCTTTCTTTCAACATAAAAAGGTGGATTTGACCAACATCTCGAATAACTTTTCTGCGGAGTAAGAAATGTCAAATAATAAATAAATAGTATAATAAATAATGCTGGACAATCCACACAGCATCATCTAGCCCCAAGGTAAGCTACTGTTTAAACAGAGCTGTGTTATGGTACTAGATAACTGATATATACTTAATACAATACAATACATAGATAGATATTTTTTATTATATATAGAAAATACCCAGAACACCCGGAACAAATATTTGTAGATCGTACAAACATTTGACCCGAGGCGGGAATCGAACCCGCAACCTCCGCGTCGCAGGCGGACCTGCGCCCGCTGCGCCACATCGGTCGTCAAATACAAGTAAACTGTCAGTTTAGTCGTGAGTAACTACGATTTATTCGCAGTGTAGCGGCTATTCGAATAGTTTCGTCGAATCCAACCTATACCGCTTGACCAATTTGATTTGGCGTAGACAGTTAAGTCATCTAAAAGACATTTAAAAGACTTTTATAGGCGCTACTGCCACTTAAATCTTGAGTTTTAATGTGCTAGAACGTGTTTAGTTATGTTATAATATATAATAATATATAATAATAAAGCAGCTATTTTGAATACGTGCAGAATTGTGATAAAATTTCTGCAAACTGAACTTTCTCAAGAAGTTCAACCTATTACTGATGTGCACTTGGCTTAGGCCCGTGTACTTCAGATAACCCCAGTTTAAATAAAACTGAGTAGAGTAAAATCTAGAAACAAAAAAAAAATATAATAATAAAAATCTAATATTAATAATAAAATTCAGACACAAGTTCCATATCGCAAACACACTTAAAAACTAACACACATATAAAATAAAAAATAAAATTACAAGGAATTAAGTACAGGTACTTAATTAGGTGGCAATCTCCAGCCAACGTTTGTATAGTTCGCACAGCGGATCTAGGCTTCCGTGAAGTTAGCCGTTTGTGATGCGCAAAGACAATTTAGTTTTAAAAAGCCCCATTGCGCATCGAAACGGCTAATTTCACGACGGCCGAGGTCCCCTGTGAGAACTATACACTGTTATGTACCTACTGTGTTTATGTTAAATAAATAACTTTTAAAACAAACAGACAGTTAAGTCTGAAGAATGATTCAAGCTACTTTTTAGGCACGCGAACGCAGCCACGAACGTTATAAAGTTGCTCTTATAAAATTTAATTTTTGGGTTATACCTACCTACCTTTCTCTGTAACACAAAAACTTCTAGGATTACATGATGTTAACTCATTGAAAACAGTCGATAGAATCGGAACCAACTGGTCTAAAAGCCGTATAATTCTGTTGCCAATCTCTCCCCAAGCAGTCTTGTTTAATATTCTAACGGTGTGCCCCAAAAGATGGCGCCAGGTGTAAATTGCGGCTAAATAATGTGATGGAGCTTGATAGAGGATGATATTTAGGTCCGGTGCCTTTATTACGTAAGTCTGTTGCTGTCAAATTGCTGTCGATCGCTAGTCGATCCCTTACTCGCTTATGGTACGCACTGTAGGTGTGAAAAAGACGGCCAGACGCAACAACAAGCGATCAACAACGATAGACTTACATAATCAGGGTGCCGTGATACTGGCGTGATGTCCCGTATATTATGTAACAAAAAGCAGAGTTCTTTGTCAGCTCGTCCGGGGAAGGACTACCACCATACCTATTTCTGACAAGCAGTTGCTCGCATTGCTGTGCTCCAGTTTGAAGGGTATGATTTCCGGTGAAATTACAGGCACATGGGACTTTCCATCTCACGTCTCAGGCTTACCACAAGCACGGAGCGTACGCAAATTACTGTTTATATTATGTCGTATGCACGTATAGCCGGAATTATATGAAGGAGTCGAAATTGCTTTCTATTCACCTATAAAAGGCTTGTGTGGTAACACGCAAGTGATATCTAAGATGTTGCATGCGTGCATAGGCTACGGTAACCTTCTAAAACTGATTTAATTATTTAGTTATTTTTAATTTCTTCCCACTGATGGTTGGGACACTGGCCTACTCTCGGGCGAGCTAGTCTATACTAATATACTAATACTAATTATTATTAATAATATTATAAAGAGAGAAAATTTGTATGTTTGTATTTTTGTTTGTTTCGAGTAAACTCAAAAACATTACAAAAATTCTTTTACCATTATAATGCTACATTATACTGAGTAACATAGGCTATATTTTATTTTAATAGGGATCCTACTAAAACTTCAATGTAACCCAAGGGGTAAAAAAAATTGCCATAAAATGTCTTTCATTGCATGCGCTGAGCTGAAGTTTTCATTGCATCCGTACGAAACCGGGACAAGCCGCTAGTATGTAATAAATTCATTTACATGTGATCCAAAGGCTGGTTCATATCTGGCTCAACGTATCAACATTGCCATTCAACGTGGCAATGCAGCCAGCATGTTGGGAACGCATCCGTCTGTAGTGATTTTGATCAGTTGAGCTACCTATAAATCGTTTGTAACGATCTTTAGATGGCTCAACTGTTTCATATGTATTTTGTAAATTTTGTAATGTAATGTAATTATGTACATATATTGTTAATAAAGATAAATTAATGTTATATACATGTCATTAGGTCTGTAGTATGATTTTGAGTGGTAGGTAGGTAGAAGCATACTCAAGTAAGTAGATAATTACTCAATCTCTGGAAAATTACATAATTGATTAAATTTCGCGCACTTTGCTTAAGTAAATATCATTACTCTTAAATAATTGCCAAAATATGGCATACACCGTAATTCCGCTCATTAATGATTCTAGTATTAATATAATAATAATAATATAAATTTTATTTCAGGCACCATTAGAAAAGAATTTTAAAGAATTTAAGAGTAGTAGAGTTTTTTGTGATAGAGCTCGTCCGGGGAAGGACTACCACCATACCTATTTCTGCCGCCAAGCAGTAATGCTCGCATTGCTGTGTTCCGGTGTGAAGGGTATGGTTTCCGGTGAAATTACTGGCACATGAGGCTTTCGATCTTAGCCTCAAGGTGGCAACCCGCGAGTTATACCTCTGGTATTGCAAGCGTCCATAGGCTGCGGTAACCGCTTACCATCTTGTGGGCCGCACGCTTGGTTGCCACTTCAGTTGTATAAAAAAAAAAAAAAAAAGTTACAGAGATGTAAAAAAACTTATTCTGCGGCCCATATAAATGAATACCTTCAAATTAATTATATTTTTAAGTACTCCCCTAAAGGGTTTTTTAAATGTTTATAATTATATATTATGTTTTTTGTAAGTTAAATTAAAAAAAGTTTAGAAACTTTGCACTGTTTTCGTGGTTAGAGATCGCCCCGCCAATTAAGGGTCACGCCGCACGCTAAATCTAAAATGTTAACTAACTGAAATGTCGCCGACAGTTTGTAAACGAAGCCTATTTATTATTCTGGACATACTTTGCTTGTGTAGTACTTCTTGTTTACTGAAACACTGTTCAACTAATCAAGTTTACGTTTTTGACGTTTTTCTATCATCATCATCATGACAGCCTTCTAATGTTCCCACTGTTGGGACACTGGCCTACTCTCGGGAGAGAGTGATTAGGTCTTAATCCACCACGCGGACCCAATGCGGATTGGTGGATGGCACATGTCTTTCGAATTTTTAGTTCTTGGACATGCCGGTTTCCTCACGATGTTTTCCGTCACCGTATGAGAGCACTGGCATTGCGCACATAAATTTTCGAACAGAAAAATCCATTGGTGCACGACCGGGTTTGAACCCACGACCTTAGGATCGGAAGGCGGGGTCACTACCACTAGACCACCGGTGCTCTCACGTTTTTCTATACTATTTTGTAAATATATAAATAAATAATGCTGGACAATCCACACAGCATCATCTAGCCCCAAGCTAAGCAGAGCTTGTTATGGGTACAAGTGACATGACTACATATATTATTGTTTATAAATAGAAAATACCCAGAACACCCGGAACAAATATTGTAGATCGTACAAACTATTTTCCCAAGGCGGGAATCGAATCCGCAGTATTTAATAGTACGAAACTTAGACTCTAACGACGCTGGAGATATTTTGAGTTCTTTACAGTAAGTCTCACAAGTGGTCTAATCTAGAGGCACAGTGGTACCTTGCCCGCTAATCTTGTCAATTACCTATACTAAAAACACATCTAGTTGATGTGTTTTTAGTATAGGTAATTGACAAGGCCTCTCTACAGCCGCTAATCCTTTTTATTTAATTTGTAGTTATTGTTATTGTATCAATTGATTATTATTCTGTTTATTCTATGAACCAATTGTAATTTTATTTAAAGGTGTGATTTTTATATTTTAAGTACCAACTTACTTAATCTTGACATTGACAAAGCCCCTATACAGCTGCAAAAACATTATTATGTACTACTTTCTTACGAAACTAAGTGTTCTATTATAAAGTCCCTATGGTTGAAATAAAAATTGAATTGAATTGAAAGATATAAACAGTGATCAATGCTTTTTAACTGAGACAAACAAACCTGACGACCGATGTGGCGCAGCGGGCGAAGGTCCGCCTGCGACGCAGAGGTTGCGGGTTCGATTCCCGCCTCGGAACAAATGTTTGTACGATCTACAAATATTTGTTCCGGGTGTTCTGGGTATTTTCTATATATAATAAAAAATATCTATCTATGTATTGTATTGTATTAAATATATATCAGTCATGTAGTACCCATAATACAGCTCTGTTTAACAGCAGCTTACTTTGGGGCTAGATGATGCTGTGTGGATTGTCCAGCATTATTTATAATTTTATTTATTTAAACCTTTTAGACATTTTGACACGTGGACCACAATCCTGGAATCGTAATTTTGTTGATATAATAAAGGATAAGTTATGATTAATCTCACCATCACCATCACTATTGACCTACTTGACACGCGTGGACCAATCACCATCGACCTACTTCAAAGGTACAATACAAAACAGAACCAGTGACAAAACAGAGAACTGCCAAATGAATTCAAATCGCCGAAAATAATTTGCATAGGATCCGATGGTCGCAAAATCTGAATTTTATGACTTGCGCACTTTCCCGGGTTGGGTACGAGATGTACGAATATTTTTACGCGCTCATAAAATTTCTCATAAAACTGTGTGTGGATTGAGATGATTAGATGAGTGCTTTTATGAAATGAAATGGATATTTAGTAGATATTTTTTAACTAGAGTGGCAACCAAGCGTGCGGCCCACCTGGGGCCCAATTCTACTAACTCAAATACTTCAAATTATAGTGTAGTTTTCATTTCCACCAAACTAAATGTGTCGTTATCGACAATGCAACTGTTCTGTAATTTTGATGTCATTGTATTAGTAGAATTGAGCCTCGTTCTTAAGTTAAGGTATTGGGTCTCAAGTCTAGCTAATAATAATAAATACTAGAATAATTTAACCTAAACCAGGCCCATTATGTACTTCTGTTGCAATCTTGGTTTCAATCAAAAACTGACGTATTTTGTATAAATATGACAGTTTATTGACAGTACTGATAGAAATCGGATGGCAACCGAGTCGCGTAATCACCCTCCCGGTTTACTCCGCTTCGCTTTAGTGGACAGCCAGCCTAATCTCCACTCAATCTGCTGATGAGACTTACCAATTTAAGCATCATCCCATCGATCTGCCTTCTAGAGATTACCACTTAAAGGTCTATTCATAATAAGCGATTACTACCGCGGATTGACTGCCAACACTGGAGTTTATAGGCCGCCTGAAGGCATTTATGATGACCTAACAACTGTCACCAACAGCCTGCGTGCTCTTCGAAGCACGGAAGAGATGAAAACGCAATTGGCGCTGACCCATATATCTATTGCAATAACTGGGCGAAATAATATTACTAACCACGTCTCGGGAAGACGAGCGCAGTGCAGTGCCAGAAAATTCAAAGGTTTGTGTGACACTGCAATGTTATGGTATAGTCAGGCGTGGCGCTTAACATCAGGTAAACGACTTGATATCCATTTAAGTGACCTCGCGGAACGTTACTTAGTCTGCTAAGTCGCGCTTTCGTTGATAAAAAATCTATTAACAGTCAGAACAAAAGCGGATCGCTACCGAGTACGTGGGCGTAGCGTATATTAGAATAGGCCTTAATTCCCGAACCGTCAAGATAAAATCTGGACCTGTATCGTGTCTGGATGTGGGCCAAATGTGGCCTAGCCTGCATCAATGCTGATGGATTGTTATTGCAAAATGTACCTTATGGGTACGGTTTAAAGTCTATAACGTAAGCTAATTCTGAATGAAATTTAATGTTGATGGATTTTTATTGAAAAATGAACTTTATGGCTACGGTTTAAGGTCTATAAGCTAATTCTTCTTATGAAGCGTCGTAAAACAAAACTAAGAAAATTTTCAAAATTTCTTGGTTTTAACACAGGGTAAGTTTTAGTTTGTTTTATTTTTAGCACCATATTTTTTTTTTTTTTTTTTATACAACTGAAGTGGCAACCAACCGTACGGCCCACAAGATGGTAAGCGGTTACCGCAGCCTATGGACGCTTGCAATACCAGAGGTATCACTCGCGGGTTGCCACCTTGAGGCTAAGATCGAAAGCCTCATGTGCCAGTAGTTTGTCAAAAGGAAGTTTATGGACCAACTCCAAAATACACTCAATTACAATCTGGACCTCTTCAAGGCTAGAGTGAATAGGTGTCTTATAGACCTTCGTGCTCCACCGTCGGCCACATCTTCGCTTACCACCAGGCGAGATTGTGGTCAAACGTCTATTCTTGTTTAAAAAAAAAAACCCTTGTCTGGGTCAGGGTAGTGAACAATACTAAGAGTAGTAAAGTTCTCTGTGATAGAGCTCGTCCGGGGAAGGACTACCACCATACCTATTTCTGCCGCCAAGCAGTAATGCTCGCATTGCTGTGTTCCGGTGTGAAGGGTATGGTTTCCGGTGAAATTACTGACACATGAGGCTTTCGATCTTAGCCTCAAGGTGGCAACCCGCAAGTGGTACCTCTGGTATTGCAAGCGTCTATAGGCTGCGGTAACCGCTTACGATCTTGTGGGCCGTACGCTTGGTTGCCACTTAAGTTGTATAAAAAAAAAAAACAACAAAAAATCAAAAATCAAAATCAAAAATTATTTATTTCAGTAGAATCACAAGGATCACATTGAAACGTCTTACAAGCTAGGAAAACTTACACCAGTTCCAACGCGCCCATGCCGTAAAAGAACTGGCAACAACACCGGCTGGGTTCCTATCGCTTTTTTGGTATGACCCTTGCTATTGTTATGGCCAAAATCAGCATTTGTCTATGACGTAACTAGCTGTTGCACGAGACTTCACTTGCGTGAAACTCGTGAACGGTACCTTTTCGGGGTCATTATCTGTCTAAGTACGTTTTAAATTTCAGTGAGTTCAAAAATCGCCAACGACAATCAAACTCATTAAAGTCATAGAACCTGTATACCAAATTTCAACCAGATTGGTTGATAATACAGCCAAAAGTATTTTTGGCCAATCTCGAAACTGAGACGCTTCTCGCTTCGCTCGCTCGGTCAATTAAATTAAACATTCAGTCAGACACTTACAGAAAGTAAATACACAATCTCTTAAATAAAAAACCATTAGCCGCATACCATTCGTTTCTATTAAAAACATCATTCAAATAAGAAAACAATACGCAATTAAATCAATCTTTTCCTGCGAAACTTACAGCCGTCACCGGCGCCTGCGCATCTGACAAAGGTCCTGTCAATTACACTGACAGTAAAATAATTTCGCTGGCGAATTCAATGGCCGACAGCGCTATGCAAATTCGAATCCTTTTTTGTATCATTTGAGTTCTTTTTTGAATTATCTGACCTGTTGGCTCGTTTTTGCATGTTTAATTGGACTTTTTGTTCGTTCGGAATGAGTTATGAGTTGTTTGTTTTTGCGGAATGGCGGGTGACGGCACCTTAACATTATATTTATTTTTTGCGTAATGAATATGTTAATATGTGACAGAAGCAACGACTGCTCTTAGAAACTTTTGCATTAAAAAAATTATAATAAAAATGGTTTTGATTTTTAGTGAAATATCATTATCAATTGATGTCTTTTCACCAATTCGCATTGGGTCTGCCTGGATTAAAACCCAATCAATCTCGCTCGAGAATAAACCACAGCCACACAGCACACCGGCTCCGTGCAAGTAGTAGACGTAGTAGAACTGGTTTGATGTGACGTTCAATAATGTCATTGAATATAACGTCATCAATCACGCTGTAATGCGACGTTGCCGTTCCGCGCAGGGTCTACGCGTTTACGTCTACGTGTACGTGCATGTGCGCCATATTTTATACAGTACCATACATTACGACGCAGTTACGTGCACGACTAAGCATACGTCTACGCGTACGTTTACGTGTGCATCTACGCGTACGTTAACGTGTACGTCTACGCGTAAGTCTACGCAAACGTCTACGCGTACGTAGCCGGTGTGCTTTGGCCTATATCGTCCTAAATAGTCCTAATGCTGGGTTACGCCAAAATACTGAAACGTTATACTAGTGATGACTTTATTTGATAACGTTTCTATGATATTAAAAAACTAACGAACTCTCAATCATTTAACACGATCTTAAATATTTAAGTATTCGGGCGTAAAATTCTCAAAACCTAATTAATACGTATTATATCTGTAAATAAACCTGTATCAACAATATTCAGCTAGTTCAGCCACAGATAATACGAGTACTTAAAAGTTATTTTCCAATATTAATATCTGAACCAAGCCTTGTAATACGATATCTTTGCTAACGACACGCCAATTTGTGTACGAAGGCAAATAAAATACCCAACAGGTGTTACGCTGCGCGAGACTGGACCTTAATCCCCGGGCATTAAAATTAAATTCAGCGAAATATAGTAAACTAGCTGTTGCCAGCGACTTCGTTCGCGCGCATAATTTAGTTATTAGGTACTCTATGCATATTGTACGTCCGAAAGGGCAAACTGTTGGACTATTTTTGTATTTTTAATTTTACCATCTTACATTTATAACATTTTTTCAATTAAAATACTCTTATTCTTATTCTTATTCATAAATATTTCGAATGGAAAAATTTATTGGTGTGCTACGCGGATCCAATGTGGTTTGGTGGATGGCACATGTCTTTTGATTATTTAGTTTTTTGACCTGCCATTTTCCTTCACCGTATGACTTATGAGCAACGTTAGATTCTCCTACAGCTTATCATTATGTAGTTATATATTTTTGTATGTAGGTATTTATTATGATATTAATATATATATATTTTTAATAGTAGGTACATAAAAATTGTATTTATTTTTATATTATTTAAATTACATTTAAGTTTACTATTATTTAGTTAAATGTGCACCACCGTCTATTTAATATCTTAACTTATCCAGTCCATCCAAAGGTTGTCTGGAAGAGATCGCTTATTAGCGATAAGACCGCCCATTGTACCACTTATAAGTTTTATTTTTACTCTGTATCTACTCTTTTTCTTAGGTGTTTGTACAATAAAGATATATTCTATTCTATTCTATTCTATGAGCGCACTGGCATTGCGCACATTATGTATATGTGCGTAATGCCAGTGCGTTATATGCGTTATTATAAGGAGGAAAGTTTTTTGTTTGATAAGAATAATCTCAAAAACTACTGGTTAGATTTCAAAAACCTCTTTTATAGAACGCTACATTATCCCTGAGTAACATAGGCTATATTATGTATGTATTTCCACCCGTGCCAAGCCGTGACAAGCCACTAGCTTAATACAAAATAAATATCTAATTACTAAATAAAACTTATTCTCAATTGAAACCATTTTCATAATTTCGAAGTTTTGATATTGAATTCTAAAACTGTTTAAGGTGTGGTCTTGCGTTCTGTAACAAAACCGCTATCGCAATTCTTTACTGAATTTATAGACAGATGTTTGCTAGTTCGAATTTTGTACCTCATCCTACTATCATTCATTTTAAAAACGGGTGTTTTCACGTACCGGTATATCGGTGAAGAGGTACTGACATTGTTTCGACTCAATTTCGAGAGCCTTCATCAGGGTTGAGTGATTGTGACTTTTGGAGTGATTTTGGAGCGCTCGTGACGTAGCTGGCTAAGTTGTTCTTAACAGATCAACGAAGTTAAGCACTGTTCCGCGGGGTCATTATTTGGATGGGTGATCGCCAGTGGCAATTTCAACTGAGCGCTCCCGTGCTTCGGAGGGCACGTTAAGCAGTCGGTCCCGGCTTTTTTAAAGTTGTTAGGCCATGACAGAGGCCTTCGGGTGGCCTAGAAACTCTGTCACCAGAGTTGGCCACTGACTTATACGAACGAACGAAAAGGGTTGAGTGACACGGCGAGCGTCCTCCTCCGCGTCGCGATATGCGAAATTGAGTCGAAACAGTGTCGGTACCTCTTCGACGATATACCGGTACGTGAAAATACCCGTTATTAAAATTAATGATATAGTTCACGATAGTTTTGATAGTAAAACTCATCTTACTAATATAAAGGGAAAGTTTTGATGTTTGTAAGAATATCACCCCAGTACGATATCCTAAGGCAAGGTTAGGGTAGTATCCTAAGGTCGTGGGTTCAAACCCGGTCGTGCACCAATGGATTTTTCTGTTCGAAAAAATTATGTGCGCAATGCCAGTGCTCTCATACGGTGAAGGAAAACATCGTAAGAAAACTGGCATGTCCAAGAACTAAAAATTCGGAAGACATGTGCCATCCACCAATCTGCATTGGGTCCGCGTGGTTGATTAAGACCCAATCACTCTCGCCTGAGAGTAGGCCAGTGTCCTAGCAGTGGGAACACTAGAAGGCTGTCATGATGATGATGAATGTTGTTAGAATAGATATTATCCTATGAAAATAAATGGTCGGCATCTAGGTCGAGACTCGCTTGGCAAATATGGGATGTTTGCTCTGTTAGTTATTAGCTGAGCTAACAAGACAGTGATGTGCCGAGATCCGGAGATATCTACAGTAAGCTTTATCCTTACTCGAATCAACACAGAGTAAGTAAAGCAGGGATTACATTATTATGTCGTGTCGTGTCGTGACGCGCCATCATTACGTCACGGTACGGACGGTCATTCATTATCAACCAGACAAACTTAAGGGATAGGTTCCACACATAAAAAAAAAAATATGTACCTATATTTATTTTTTTAATGTATATTTTGTCTTAAAAATCCCAAGTAAACATAAAAAAATCGATTACATTTTTCTGCTCAATTATTATTTATCATTGTTGGGAATCGATTAACGAGTATATCCATACATTTACAGAATGCGTCACAACACACTACGCTATATATATACTATCATCATTTGGATGGGTGACCGCCAGTGGCAATTTAAACTTAGCGCTCCCGTGCTTCGGAGTTCGTTAAGTCGGTCCAGGCTTTTTTAAAAGTTGTTAGGCCATGACAGAGGGCTTCTGGCGTCCTAGAAACTCTGTCACCAGAGTTGGCCACTGACTCATACGAACTTACTTACTTTTTTACCATACAAAATTTATGGACACGATATGCTTATGACGCGTCACGACATTCTTAAATAATCACATTGCATCACACTAAGTAAGTAAGTTCGTATGAGTCAGTGGCTAACTCTGGTGACAGAGTTTTTTTGGCCGCCCGAAGGCCTCTGTTATGGCCTGACAACTGTTCCGCGTAGTCATCATTTAGATGGGTGGTGCTTCGGAGGGCACGATAAGCAGTCGGTCCAGGCATTTTTAAAAGTTGTGCCGCTGACTCATACGAACTTACTCTGCCGGGATAATCCGTAAACTATTACCCGGATTAGATAAACACCCCCACCACTAAACCACCCCCTAATTGACATTGGAGGGTTGCTAATCTTAGTGCGTAACAAGAGGTGAGGAAATGAATTTGCCTTTGTTGAATAAATCAACGTGTCCGCGTAATGAACGTTTACGTTCTAGTGTTTACGTTCACGTGTTTACGTTCGATACGTTCACGTGCTGGGGTTTTACATTCTTGAACAATCTTCTTTGTATATTTCATTAATAGCGCATAATTTTCAAGGAATAGGTTCCATTCCACACACAATAATAAATATCTATACATACATTAGTATTGACGACCGATGTGGCGCAGCGGGCGCAGGTCCGCCTGCGACGCGGAGGTTGCGGGTACGATTCCCGCCCCGAGTCAAATGTTTGTACGGTCTACAAATATTTGTTCCGGGTGTTCTGGGTATTTTCTATAATAATCAAAAAATATCTATTTATGTATTGTATTAAGTATATATATCAGTCATCTAGTACCCAAAATACAGCTCTGTTTAACAGCAGTTTACCTTGGGGCTAGTTGATGCTGTGTGGATTGTCCAGCATTATTTATTTATATATTTTTAAATATTTATTAAACAAAATAAAATATGTACATAATTACATTACATTACAAAATATACAAAATACATATGAAACAGTTGAGCCATCTAAAGACCGTTACAAACGACCTATAGATAGCTCAACTGATCCAAATCTAGCCCCAAGGTAAGCTGCTGTTAAACATATATTTGTTTCTGGTCTGTGTGTTTCTATGTATATTATTATAAGTATGTATTTACAAAATAGAAGTATTATTTTATCAGTTTGGGCTTTGGAGGAGACCTTTGCTCAGCAGTGGGACAAGATAAGTAGAATAAAAAAAAATATCAGTTAGTTATATACTTACCTAATTACTTCAGTAAATAAAGGCTTAATAATAAATTAATCTACAGGCGTCATCCCATACACCTTACACACTAGTCAAACCTTACACACTAGTCAAACCTTACACTCTAGTCAAACCTTACACACTAGTGAAACCTTACACACTAGTCAAACCTTACACACTAGTGAAACCTTACACACTAGTGAAACCTTACACACTAGTCAAACCTTACACACTAGTCAAACCTTAGGTATTCACAAACTAACTTTTATTAAACTTTAAAAAGCTGTCATCCTAAACACTTGACGCTTTTTTTGTTCGTAAGTTCTTATCCTTAAACCAATAAAATCGTAACGATTTTTCGTTTGGCCAAAACACACATAACCGCACAATTTTTGATAACTAAGTAGGTACGTACTTATTTAATAGTTTTATTATAGTAGCAGTAGTGGTAATAATTAAAATTATATAAATGGTGGATGTGAATAGGTCAAATACCTCGCCCTGTGTGAGATATAAATAAATAAATAAATAAATAATGCCGGACAATCCACACAGCATCATCTAGCCCCAAGGTAAGCTGCTGTTAAACAGAGCTGTATTATGGGTACTAGATGACTGATATATACTTAATACAATACATAGATAGATATTTTTTATTATATATAGAAAACACCCAGAACAACCGGAACAAATATTAAAACACTTAAAATTTATATTTAAGTGTTTTAATATTTGTTCCGTTAGTTATAGTATGGTTCCCATTGTACTTTGCTTAGTTTGGGGTTTGGGGCTAGATAGCGGTAAAAAGATCTATAAAAACAATGTACACTTAGTTATTGTTATATATGCCGAGTGAACACTACTACGATCTCCCAACAAAACAATGTTCTGCTGAACGTTACCTAAGGCCCGGCGCCCATTATCGGCATCGGCAAGGAAAAGGATTTTTCGGCATCCTACATGCAAGCGCACACTGTCGGAAACTATGCTTTGGCATGCTGCAACGTTCTTAGGGATGACGAGGCGTCCTTAAGCATGCCGCACCGTCCTGTAGCTTGCCGAAGCGTCTCAATATCGTATTTCTCGTCATAACAGTCTCAGAGTTGTTACAAATGGCGGATGCCTCCCCTCGCCCCGCAGGGCCAGCTATCCCCCCGAGTGTTGCCTCGGCGCCGGCGGCGTACCGAAGGATGCCGAAGCATCCCGAAGCATTCTCAAGGCTGCCGATACAGCAGCCTCAAGCATACCGAAGCGGTATTTTTTGTTATTACGACCATATACACGGCAATTTTTACTTTATTGCCATTATGTTAATGTATATTGCTATTTGCCACCTAAAATCCTCGGTCGTGCCGATGCCGATGATGGGCGCCGGGCCTAACTTGGCAAGTTACATAAAGTCACTAAAGTTTTTGGCTAAATTAAAATTAAAACTGATTCGTACTGATTTTAAAAATGAGGGTTATTCTAAAGTCGATATAAAATAAACGACGATATGAAATGAAGCGTAAATTATCATCGTTTCGAGTTAGTATCGTAAAGAGGGCGACCACACGCAGGAGGTATGGTGGTCACCGCAGGCCAGTAGGGTGACCACATATCATTCGATACAATACATAACATACATAGATTAAAGATCCAAGATTTAAGATAATTTTTGGGTCGAACGGAGCAAAATACCTATGATCCAAGATTTAAGATAATTTTTGGGTCGAACGGAGCAAAATACCTATGGTGTAGAAATTTCTTGGGTCGAACGGGTAAGCTTTACTACTCCTTATTTGCATAAATAAGTTTAACAAGAGGTCTTAAAAGTAATATACATGTCTTTGCGCAGCAGTGGACGTCTATTGGCTGATAATGATGATAATTAGTTTAAAACGAATAAACAAAAGTTAGTTTTGCTTCAAAATATGGGTAATCAATGAAACTTACAAATCATGGTGAATATCCCATTTTAATGAAAATTATGACCATGACAGTTTTAACATCGACATCTGTCTAAATAATTTATTTTTATTATTAAGTAACACATACGAGAGCACCGGTGGTCGAGTCGTAGTGACCTCGCCTCCCGATCCAAAGGTCGTGGGTTCAAAACCCGATCGTGAACCAATGGATTTTTCTGTTCATAAAATGTATGTGCGCAATGCAGAATCAAGTGCTCTCAAGTCTTAAGAAACCGGCAAGTTCAAGAACTAAAAGTTCGAAAGACATGTGCCATCCACCAATCCGCATTGGGTCCGCGTGGTGGATACTCAATACTCAAAACTTTTATTTATCATCACATTGGTAGGTACATGGGGTGAAAATACAAATCGTGGATCACAATGTGCGCCCATTAGGGCATAACAATAGGTGAAGGCAGATCGAGGTTTATTATTAGGTAGGTACATAGAAGGATTAAGACCTAATCTCTCTCGCCTTAGAGTAGGCCAGTATCAAAACAGTGGGAACATTAGAAGGCTATCATGATGACATGAGCTATTTTTATCATAGAAAAATGTACGGTTCCCATTTACATCATAATTTCCACACAAACGAAGTTGTGGCAACATCTATTATCATAAGAAAATATGGCCATTGTCCTACGATTTCAACATTTACAGTCACCCTACTGACGGCTTTTTATTACTAAAATTATACCCACATCCGACCATCAGAGTATGATTTCAATATTTTTATGTGTTTACATTAAAATAAAAACAATTTAAAAACCCTTTTTGTGCAGTGAACTGTCGTAAACTTATAACTGGCAAGTTATGGGCAGCCTTAAGGCACTGCGCTGGTACTGCGCTGGTACTGCGCTGGCACTGCACTGGTACCAAAACGGACTCTTGCTGAAGACGGGCGTCTTACGGGGTATTTTTAAATAATGTATTTTATCATGACAGCTTTCTAATGTTCCCACTGCTAGGACACTGCATGGCCTACTCTCGAACGAGTCATTGCATCGTAATATTCTTCCACCACGCGGACCCAATGTGGATTGATAAATGGCACATAAGAGTAGTTCTCTGTGATAGAGCTCGTCCGGGAAAGGACTACCACCATACCTATTTCTGCCGCCAAGCAGCAATGCTCGCATTGCTGTGTTCCGGTTCGAAGGGTATGGTTACCGGTGAAATTACAGGCACATGAGATTTTCCATCTAACGTTTTAGGGTAACACGCAAGTGATATATATGATGTTGCATGCGTACATAGGCTACGGTAACCGCTGACCATTAAGTGTACGCTTGGTTGCCCCTTGAGTGGTGGTTCTTGAATATGCCGGTTTCTTCACGATGTTTTCCTTCACCGTATAAGAGCACTGGCATTGCGCACATAATTTTATCTAATAGAAATATCCATGCACGACCTGGTTCGATCCCACGACCTTAGGATCGGAAGGCGAGAGCACTACCACTAGACCATTAGTGCTGTTTTAGATCACCATAAAATAGGGTATTTATTTTACTATAAGTCTAAAATAATAATCATAATATAATAATAATGGAATAGGTTATTTTGTATTAATTTTTTTATTTATTTTTTACTTAGTTGTTTTTGAATAAGAGGAGCAAATCTAAAAAATTGAGTTATTTTAATTTTTATATTTTATGAAAATAACGCCCAATTAAAACACGTCTCTATTTGGAAGGCGATAAGTCTCACATTATCATAAATCTGTCACCACGCTCTAATAAGGGCTGCGTGTTTACAAAGTGTCTTGTTGCTTTTTAACGACCTATCGAAGTAAGCCACATCATCATCATAATAACCCTTCCATAGCACTAGGCCTAGTACACAGAACTGATATTAGTACTACAGAATGGCCACTCCCTACCTCCCAATTTTACTTACCCTACCCCGGTCGCGAGTTTGCCGGCATCTTTCGCCGGCACTGAAGCTAAGGGCTTATGCACGCGTTTCTTTTGACTTTGTGTAGGTCTAAGCGCTTGCATGATATCTCGCTCTTGCTCACCGTTAACGTAAACAAACCATGCATGTAGTGATTGCGACGCGTTTGCTTCATACATTTTATTGAAAGTGTCCGGAGTGTGCCTAGTACAGACCTTACAGACTGACCGTACAAAAATGTTATAAAAAATATATTAAATTTGAGCAACGCCAGTTCCAGTTAGATAAGATAAGATAAGATAATTTATTTGAACTCAATTTGATAGCAAAAGCTTAACAAAAATAGGTAGGTACATAAGTACCCCAATTCTACAATTAATAAAAAAATTGTGAAGGAAAACATCATGAGAATCGATAAGACATGCATGTGGCATCCATCAATCCGCATCGGGTCCGTAATAAATCTTGCTCGATCAACCCTGATGAGACATGTCATTTGATTTGTCATGTGAATCTTAATGCGGATTGGTGGATTTTTTATTTTTATTTTTTATTATTATGAATACATTTTAAAATAATGTACTCAATAATATTACAGTCTAGCCTTACGTTTAGGCTAATGAGTAATTTTAAGTTACTACTCTTATAAAATAAATTAGTTGCTAAGAATTGTGTCCATTGGCACTTTTCTTACTGTCTCTATTTATTAAGGGGAAGCACTTTGTTCATGTGTTCACTATAATATGTTTTACACTTTGTATTAGAGGATTGGTGGATGACATAAATTTGTTTTAGTAAGTAATTATATTATATTTTATTTTGAAAAGGTTTTGCAAGTGCTACTCAAAGTTTAATGTACCTTTACTCAGCTGAAACGTTAGGGTTTCACTGCCTTATTTATTTACCTCTCTTAAAATTAACATAAACCAATACACAACATAGCCATTAAATCATCCTTCTCTTTCCCTCTTTCCTTGATCCCCTAAGGGGTAACTTGTGGTAGGACTCTTCAGCAAGAGCCCGTCTTGGTGGGTACCACCGCAGTGTCAGATATTCTACCTCCAAGCAGTAGTGTGCAAGCTGCACTGTTTTTAGGTTTGAAGGGACCTGTAGCAAGTGAAATAACTGTGCGATAATTTAATAACTACGTTGGGGTGACGGGTGCAGTGCAGTGCCATGAACTTTTTAACTAAAATTTTTGGTTGACACTGCAACCATGCCTGACCATATCAGGCGTGGTTAACATCAGGCGAACCACTTAATTGATAAGAATTCGGTTTTTTTTTATACAACTGAAGTGGCAACCAAGCGTACTGCCCACAAGATGGTGAGCGGTTACCGCAACCTATGGACGCTTGCAATACCAGAGGTATCACTCGCGGGTTGCCACCTTGAGGCTAAGATCGAATGCTTCATGTGCCACTAATTTCACCGGAAACCATACCCTTCACACCGGAACACAGCAATGCGAGCATTACTGCTTGGCGGCAGAAATAGGTATGGTGGTATTACAATTCCATTACGTTCAATAAAGCGTTTAAGTTAAAGTTTGCTGGCTAAGTTCTTAAAATAGACTATGTGTTTTAGGCTACGACCATAGTATTTGCATTATGCACTGTATTTATAATGCACTGACTTTGGAACCGTATTCATAAACAACAACTTATTGTAGGTTACCGCAGTAGCTGGCTTTGTTCTTAACAGATCAACGAAGTTATGCACTGTTCCGCGGTCACCATTTTGATGGGTGACCGCCAGTGGCAATATCAACTGAGCGCTCCCGTGCTTCGGAGGGCACGTTAAGCAGTCGGTCCCGGGTTTTTCAAAGTTGTTAGGCCATGACAGAGGCTTTCGGGCGGCCTCAAAACTCTGTCACTAGAGTTGGCCACTGACTCATTTGTTCATTTGGTATTGTATCAAGCGAAATTACTGAGCGAAAGAGACTTAAACAATGTCGCGCAGTGCAGTGCCACGCAGAACTTAGAAATTTAAAGCTTTAGGTACTGGAACTGTTATAGTCAGGTTAATATCAGGCGATCGTCTTTTCTATCTCGTCTATAAGGCTGAATATGTGTGGCACTGCACTGCGCTCACCACTTATATTAATTGTTAAGTATCATTTTCTTAGTAAAAAGTACTTATTTTTATATAAATACTAGATGTTGCCCGCGACTTTGTTCGCGTGGAACTCGGGAACTGTACCTTCTTCCGGGATAAAGAGTAACTTATGTCCTATTCCCGGTCATTATCTATCTATGTTTTAAATTTCAGTCAAATCGGTTTTGTGGTTGTCGAGTAATAGAGGAACAAACATTCGAACATCTAAACATCTAAAAGGAGTTGTTTCTCGATGTATGGAGCCGGGCCTAGGTCCTTTGTAGGGGTCTAGATATTTAGATATTCAATAAAGAAACCATTTTAAGCTGTTTATTTAATTTATTTTAGCTTCTTTCACAATCTTATGTAAGTTTATCTATGTGAAGGAGTGCAACACAATGCAAAACAACATGGCGGGTTTAACGAACAACTGGGTTATTAGGTACTGTCAAAGTCAAGATGCGTCACGATCATTGGCTAATAGCTGTCATGGCGGACCTCCAGTGTTCTCGTTTTAGGAAACCTAGCACAACAAACATTTTTCATATAGAACTTTGTTTGTCTACATAAAAATAAAATTGTATTATAATGTTAGTTTTATATTTTTTTCCAATTTCTCTATGGTGTTACTAAGACCTAGGCCACTATGAAATTGGTTCTTTCGCATTAATAATAATAGTGTGATAGTGTGATGATTATGATGAGTTACTGAAAATAAATAAACTGAACAGGTCAAATTGATATCAGTTAATTAAAAAAAAAAAAAGGGTCTAGTATAATATTCTAGTATAGTACTTAGTAGTATAATTTCAGTAATATTTGTGAATACGGTGCGGCTGTTCTCTTGTCGAGTGTGTTCTCTGTGCGTGTTGTTATGCAAATCTAGACCTTTTGTTATACAGAATACAATTAAAACTTCAGTAATAGTTCTTATGCTCTAGAACTGGCTAACTTAGATATTCGAAAGTTTGATAAATTCTACTTATTCTAAAACCAACGTTGTGGTAAAGTATTTAAGGTTTAAAATCAAAACAAAATTAGCACGAAAAATGGTACAGAGCTTGTAAATGTAAGGACTAAGGAGTAATGAAGCAATGAGCTTTTGTTTAAAAAAGAGTGAGAAGGAGAAAGGTTTTTTTTGTCCGATCTGTCACCCTATGTGGGTGGACAGAGTTGGGTAACAGATCGGAAACATTAAAAAAATATTACATCAAGAACACAATGATGGTTTATAGACCTCAATGAATTCGAAATTTCAAACCGTGACGTCATAGTCAGTCGCGCTCAATTTTCCAAAATGGCGATTTGATAAAACTGAATAGGTTAGGTTAACCTTTGCTTGATATTTTAATTTTTGTTTGTTAAGTTTTACAATATTGAGGTCAGAATTAGTAAAAGGTCGCTGTATTTTTTAAATACACAAACAACAAACAAACACAAACATTTAATAAACAAATTCATAATAACAAACGTGTGTTTCAAAACTGTTGGGAACAACAAAAAAACAATCATTTTCTAAAATGAAATTCGAAAACAAAACTTTCCATTAAACTAGAGTCGGCTTTTCATTCTACTTCCGGTAACTCAGTTTCGATAACAAACTGAAAACAGGTTATGGGCCCAGTTAGGACGGAACGGGACGGGACAGACACGGACCGGATGAACTCAGCTCAAAAAATGTCAGAAACTACATTGGATTTACTACAATTTGTCTGGTAGCAGGAATATAACACACACCACTAACGTCGCGCGCGTCTTAGTGTCCAATCACGATATAATTTACGTATTGATTCGTATCGTATCCTGCCCGATCGCCAGTTATACTACATAAAAAAAATACTATAAAGTTTTGTGAATGAAGCCTTTGTTATGCTTAAAGCGATTAACTCAGACTTTACTCGAATTATCGTATCGCATGACCGCACGCGCAGTCAGAAGAGTGAACAAAATAAGAGCGCTTACAAAAATGCCCACGAACTCGCATCCGGGGTAAGTTAAGCTGAGGGGAGAGGGTGAGTGGCCATTCTGTACTCGATGGCCTGATGACATTATACGGTAACATGAAATCTGTAGATAGTGAATAATCAAAATCGGTCGTCGTAGCGCTCTTTGGGGATGCCTATGTCCAGCAGTAGACGTCTCGCGGCTGATAATGATGACTTATATACCGTATATTTTTAATAAACAATAATTCATGTACCCTATGTACCTACTTGCCTTGTCGTGGTGTGAGGTAAAACTTTTGTTATTCTAGCGTAGTCTGAAAACCAGCGTTGCCCTGTCTTGTACAAGGCAGCATCAAGCTGAGACTAGGCCATTTTAACCACACATCAAAGAACGTTTTTTGTTTCTTAGGTGCTTATTATATTTAATAATATAGGTATGCAATGAACTAACATTTAAGCTAATTTTATCTATGTCTATGTACCTAAGATTAAGTTTATGTATTAGCATTGTGTTTCGATCGTTCTGTGTTTGTGTGTGTCAAATAAATGTATGTCATTTCATTTCATTTTATATCCTGTGCTCTTTTTAAAGCTTGTCGTAGCCGTTCCGTTCCCGTCCCGGCGTCACTAAAAGCGACTTAACACTAAAACTCGGTGCACGTACAAAATTGCAATATCGTATAGTTCCCGTTAGATTAGTTGATTGTCTATTAAACTTAGCCGGTCGGTGTGACCTGTGCGGCTACATTGTTGGGAATTTACACTTAACACTGTATCGCAAGCGTACCTACATGCTACAGTGTCGTACCTAGATAGGTACGACTTTATAAATAAGAAATTACGTAATTTTTTTTTAAACATTAAAAAAAATGTTTAGAAAAAAAAGTACAAGTATTTTTGGATGTATGGAACCTATCCCTTAAGTTTGTCAGGTTGATAATGAATGACCTTATATAGGTTTACCTAGTACAGCTGCTAAAATACTCTGTTTTATTATTTAATTAAAATGTATATGTGTGTTTCTTGTTGGATGTTTGATTAAATTTACTCTTTACTATAAATATATAATAAGCCAGGTTATAGTTAGTTCGCAAGAGTCAGTGGCCAATTCACGTGATGTTAATAGGACACCTGAAAGCCTGTCGTGGTAGGCCATGAGGAACATAGGCATGAGCCTCGCCTAGTCCGATTGGCACCACACTGAAGCTATAGGATGAAGAGGGATCATCAACAAAAAGCTAGGAACCCAGCCGAGTTGGTTGCCAGATTCTTTTAGGCTGGGGCGCGTGGAACTGGCGTAAATTGATCATAATGATCATTGTCTTAAAAACTAAGCTTTAGGTGACACTGCGTCTGTAATAGTCAGGCGTGGTGCTTAACATCAGGTGGGCGCCTTGACTAACTTGTCACTTGCTGACATAAAAAAAAAAAGCAATGAATAAAAAGATTTTGATTTTGACTATTTTGAAATAGCCGGGACCGACAGCTTAACGTGCTCTACTAAGCACAAAAGCTCAGTAAAATTGCCTTTGGCGGTCTTTTATCCAAATGGTGACTACGCGGAACAATGCTTAACTTCGTTGATCTGTTATGAACAACTTAGCCAGCTACGTCACAAGCGCTTTTAATGAAAAAGTTAGAAATGTACCAACATAATGACGTCAAGCATTTCATAATGAATCACATCCTTGTAAGTTTAATTTTGTTAACGTTTGACCTATTTTCTTAAAATATACTTACCTTCGTTTCAGGATTGTAGCAAATTTATGGAATAATGGACAATATACTCGTACTACACCAGAGCACTGGTGGTCTATTGGCAATCTAAAAATAAGTGGTAAAATAAGTCTAAAGTAGTGGGTTCAAATCCGGTCGTACACCAATGGATTTTTCTATTCGAAAAACTTATGTGCGCAATGCCAGTGCTCCCATACGGTGAAGGAAAACATCGTGAGGAAACCGGCATGGCCTAGAACTGAAAATTTCAAAGACATGTGCAATCCACCAATCCGAATTGGGTCCGCGTGGTGGATTAAGACCCAATCACTCTCGCTTGAGAGTAGACCAGTGTCCCAGCTGTGGGATTAGAAGGCTGTTAATAAATATGGCTTGGCTGTTTTGTTATTACAAGAACTATTGGATGAACAATGACTTTGACTAAGATGAAGAGTTGAAGGACTTGTAGAGTTAATAAATAAATAAATAATAATGCTGGACAATCCACACAGCATCATCTAGCTCCAAGGTAAGCTGCTGTTAAACAGAGCTGATTATGGGTACTAGATGACTTATATATATTTAATACAATACAATACAATACATAAATAGATAGTTTTTATTATAATATATAGAAAATACCCAGAACACCCGGGACAAATATTTGTAGATCGTACAAACATTTGTCCCGAGGCGGAAATCGAACCCGCTACCTCTGCGTCGCAGGCGGATCTGCGCCCGCTGCGCCACATCGGTCGTCAAAGTTTATATACAAAGTATCTATATACCGATTACCAACGCCCTCCGTAGGACAGTATATGGCTAAGTTATAAGAAATACAAAGTGTAGAGTTTTAATAATTTAATTTTTTTTTTTATTAATGGTTCTCTAAAGTGGACGTTACACCATAAACTTACATCATAGGTTTTTGACATAATGTTAATATTACAAGTTTACGGCCTTCTTGAAGAGAACACGGCATGCGTAAAATAATGTTACTAACTCTACAAAATTTGAAAGTTACTTATATACTTATATAATAAAAATAAATTAATAAATACTGCATCAACTTTGTTACCTATACCTAACTAATAAGCAATTTCTTAAGAGTTAGAAGCTATTTATTTTAGTGGGTACTAGGTATAGTTCTCACAACGAATCTCGGCGGTCGTGAAATTATCCGTTTCGATGCGCAATGGAGCTTTTTCAAACTAAATTGTCTTTGCGCATCACAAACGGCTAACTTCACGGAAGCCTAGATCCGCTGTGCGAACTATACCTTCGAAACGTATCTAGCTGATTTAATCTTTTGTTTTTATTTACTTATGTATTACGTGTTTTTTGGTTTTGTCTAAAAAATAGGTACCTACTTATTGATACTCATTTACTGTCACCTTGTCTTGTCTTACTTTCCTTTTTTGTGTGTGTTTCAAATAAAC
Source organism: Colostygia pectinataria (assembly GCA_951394395.1). Taxonomy (NCBI): domain Eukaryota; kingdom Metazoa; phylum Arthropoda; class Insecta; order Lepidoptera; family Geometridae; genus Colostygia; species Colostygia pectinataria. Next base: position 6,466,461 of record OX596372.1, on the reverse strand, counting down.
AAATTCTTATTCTTATTATTTAAGCTTGGCTTTACAAAAGATCTGATCAAATTTTTAAATTTTTGACAGTGCGAATTGGTATCTCAACATTTTACATGAAATGTTTTGGCGGGATATTTTTAACATAGTTTCAAAAGCGATCTATGATTTTCAGATATGCAATATCAAAATCAAAAATTATTTATTTCAAACACAAGGATCACTTTAAAACGTCTTACAAGCTAGGAAAATTTACATCAGTTCCAACGCGCCCATGCCGTAAAAGAACTGGCAACAACACCGGCTGGGTTCCGCTTTTTTTACATGACCCCTGCTATTGTTATGGATGCCGCATTGCAGAATTAGAACCCGCGTCACTTGCCTAGGGCTCGCAAACGCCATAACCGCTAAGCCACCACCCAAATACAAGCTCGGTCGAAAACCTTGATGCTAAGTAGAGTAGAGGTGGCGAAAAACATAATATTCTGCTAGTACCTAGTAGTAAAAATTGTTGGCATCCATTTTTCATACTATTGACGAATTTTTAAACTGCATTCGTAGAGGGCATTTGCAATCAATGACCACAAACTATTTGCCAATACCGGATAAAATCCCATGCGGAAAACAATCTTAATCCTCTTGTAATACGATCTAAAGTAATATAAAGTAATGTGGAAGGGTCTTCCCACACATGTCCATAGAAAAAATGGACAGGGCTCAGGTAGAAAATGAATACAAAGATAAGTGAAGTGCTTTCCGTTCAAACTCAAAATCTTTTGAGATCACAAAAGATTTAGTATCTTCACGTTTGGAAATAAGGTTCTTAATCGCTTGGGTTGTGCCGTGTAGTTTCTGGAGCCAAGTTCCTTTGAATGTATCGTCAAATTTTTATGTCGAACGTTTAGTGATTTTTAGGTTAGTTTCGTTTCGTTTCGCGTTCGGGAAGTTGCGTTTCTGTGTTTATTTAGTTTTTTAATTTGTTAACGAGTTTACCTAGTTTATAATGAGCTTTTATAGAGTTTTTTAATAAATATTTGCGTTCGGAACGTGTTGAAAGTGTTTGAAAAGTTGGTAGTTGGAAAGTGAAGTGTCAAATAGTTGTGTTCTATTTTCAAAACGAAACATTGTGATTGGATTGCGCATTTTGGATTGAATTTCTGTGCATTTACAAAGGTAACTTTGCCAACTCTACATCTCTTTGGTCTACTACAATATTTGTTTATCAGCAAGTGGCTTGTCTAGTAGTTTGTCTGATGTTAAGCGCCACGTCTGACTAAAACATTTTCAGTGTCACCCAAAGCTTTAAAATTAAAGTTTTACGATACTGCGCTTGTCACCCCGATACAGTTATAGATAACGCTTTATTAGTATAGTATAGTTATGTCTCCTGTCATTAATAATCTAAACACAATAATGTTAAGGATTGAAAAGAATGATACCTTTATAACCGTTTCGGACACTCTCAATAAAATGTATGAAACAAACGCGTCTTAATCACCTTATGCTCGGGGTGACGAGGTGCAGTAAGCTTTAAAGCTTTGTGTGATATAGTATCACAGTATCACTATTACTGGAACTGTTTTACGCCTGAAGTTAGCGACTAGACTAGATACGTCATTTGCTATGTTTATTTCCTCTGAGTCACTTGCTAACAAAAAAAATACTTTCCAACCTATTTTGCGGAAAGTTTATTTTTAACTACCTACTTTAGTCTTTGACTGTACTAAAACACCTACTTGTACAAATGGTACCAGTTGCAGAACGGAAATAATATTCATGTGTTTCGCACTCACACCATTCGGTACCAGTGGTTTCGGTACCAGTTGTAGAACGGCTCATATTTACTTCTACGTCACTGAACTGCCTTAAGTTGATAGCTTACATAGTATCAGGTAGCCAATAATCATTCCGGACATCCGAAGCCAATCGATGAATGTATATTATGGTATTAAGTTAAGTTTGATATGTTATCGATATCCTGTTGGTATTTAGAGACCTTATAAGTTAAAGTGGCTATGGGCAGGCCATATAGCTCACTGATAACTAACTGCCTAGGAACGCACCATAGGGTATTATTTACAAAAAGCGATCTATAATTTATAGAACTCAGTACTATTCCAGGTACGAGTCTAATGTTTGGGAAATATTAAATTTTCACATATTTTCTTGGGTTCATAAAAAGTTAAAATACTGTGAATTAGTGTGATATCTCAAAATTATTATCACTTTGATAGGTAATAACTATTTGATCTTACTAGAAGTTTTTTGATTAATGGTCTAATTTTTGTAAACAAGAACAAAGAAATAAAAAAAAATAGCAGACATATTTTACACAAACTGATAAATTAATTGAAAACAATAAATAAATAATTTGTTTAATATTTATACTCATATTTTTTTATATACATAGCTTTACAAAATCGTTTGTTTGAGCTATATGGCCTGCAATCTGCCACTTCTAAGAGCCGCAGCCTATGAACGCTTGCAATACCAGAGGTACTCACGTGTTGCCACCCTGAGACGTAGTTCGAAAATATCATGTGTCTGTTATTCCACTGGAAACCTTACCCTTTGAACCGGAACACAGCAATGCAAAACATTACTGCTTGACGGCAGAAATAAGTATGGTGGTAGTTCTTCACCGGACGAGCTCTATCACAAAGAACTCTACCACTCTTACTGTATACTTTTTTATGCTTTAAGCTTTATGATGAAGAGGGATCATCGAAAAGCTAGGAACCCAGCCGAGTTTGTCGCCAGATTCTTCTAGGCTGGGGCGCGTGGAACTGGCGTAAATTCATCTAGCTTTAAGACGTTTCAAAATGATCCTTGTGATATGATTGAATAAAGAGTTCTTTGACTTTGCTAATAAAATTGTTTCAAGATTTCTTACATAATATTCCCAGTCCATACTTTACTAATCAATCACTCATAGCAATAATGCCAGCCTTTAAAATATGTTATCTCAAAGTTATTTGATCCACAATTAAGCAACAATTAAGAAATATCGAGACGATTCAGTGTTCGTTTCCCTGTTTGCTAAAGAGGCCCGTTTCAATTAATCTCGCCCGGCCCAGTAATTAGGAAAAATAGACATTTATGACCATTCTTTATGGGCTTCTTTAAGTAGCTGTTTGTTTTGAGGAGTTGGGCTTCCGGTATTTTATCCGACCTTTTCTGGTTCCGGGGCGTGGCAGTAAATAAATATTGGTGGACATTTCACACAGCGAAATCTAGTCCTATTATAATGAAAAAATAAGAATCCTTAACCCAAGGAAATATATTGACTTCTATGCTTTAACCTAATTATATAACATTCATTACAATTTACAAAATTCTTTATTTCATTTTTTTTTTACAAAAAGTGGCAAAATCTACGCCCCTACCTTACTATGAACCAGATAATTAATGGAATACGTCTTAACATACATTAATTTTAATACTTATCCTGAGGTAACGTTGTACCACCTATTTATGCAAATATCTTAAATCTTGAAGTCTCTCGGAGTCCCTCCTGATCAGAAGGTCTTAGTAGCTTAATGTCCAACAGCGCGTAACGTCTAATGAGCAAAATGTCCATTAGCACAGCTGTATTTCACGATAGAAACATTTGTGGTGTACAATGGCTGTTGATATTTCCCCGTCCTTTTCGAATCTTCCGGCTTTTTATCATAATCATCTAACATCTCTTAGAGATCCCTCAGGCATTTATCGACTCAGATATTAATGGACCCACGATTGTTAATATTTTAAAGCATTCCTAGATAAATAAACATTAAAACGAGAATAACTGTTACTGTCCATATTTATGCTGTCGTTATTCGTATATTGGGAAACCTATTATAATAAAGATGTGACCTCTGCCCGTAATGTGGGATTCTGGGACCCAAAAACACTGGGCTGTATGATTTATTAAAGATTTGGATTAGATAGGGAATTGTATAGTCCTGTGATTTTTGTGGAAAACGTTTTAATGTAACACATGACCAGCTGTTGAATCATCCAATAGCTATGGGGGTAGGCCAAGAAGTAAGCCTTGCATGACCTAGGAATTTCATTACCAGATATTGTATTTGTATCGCCATGAGCTCATACAAATTTATGATTAAAAGAGTCGTTTTGTCAGCATTAAGTGGAAATGGGCAGGGCACACATTAAGAGGAATTGACAAATGGAGCAAAAGAGTTACAGTCTGGTACCCAAGGACAGGGAAAAGAAACAGAGGTAGACAATACAAACGCTGGAAGGACGATATTGAGAGAACAGGAGGAAAGTTATGGACAAGGACCGCAAAAGACAGAGTCAAATGGAAGGGATTGGAGGAGGCCTATGCTGAAAAGCACACAGACCCAAATCAAGAAGAAGAAGAATACGATTAACAATATATTGTAAATCTTAATAGCTTTTAAGAAAATTAAATTAGTTTATACATAGATAATAATATTTACTGAGTACCTAACTTAAGTGAGAAAAAAAAAACTTAGTAGCTATATATTAACTTAGTAGAAAAAAAGCTTAGTAGTTATATAGATTCGTTTTATGTTTTAATAGTACTTTTATACTTTATAATACTGGTCTGAAATAAATGGCTATTACTTACTTACTTTGTCAGCATTTACGACTGGCTGTCGTGTTTAAGATATTCATGTTTTTCACCGGTTTTCACCGCTTTTGCTTACAATCGGTACTTATAAGTAGCAAAACCTCATGTAGCGCGAACCGCCTAATTAGCAATACGTCTAGATAAGAAGTTTAATTACGTACTGTTCAATTTTGTGTGCTATGGCTATGCAGTACTTATTCATAGCAAAAATACTGAAACGCTGGAAATACTTATAACCTGGGTGTCTTCAAGTCACGAGTGAATAGGTTGCTCATAGGCAAGCGTGCTCCACCGTAGACTGCATCATCGCTTAACATCAGGCGAGATAGTGGTCAAGCGCAGGCTTATTGTGAATAAAGAAATTGAGGCGATGCGGATACCTTAAGCTTGTTTGTAGTAGCAGCCATTATTAAAATCTGTTTCCACTTGTTCCAGATGTGTTGCTCATGATGTAACCAGTGCTATGGTGGTCCATCACACGATGGCGCGTGTGCTCAGTGTTGTGTGTGTGGTGTTGCTGGCGCGGTGTGCTGACGGGAAGCAGATGAGCGAGACCCTTCAGCGGGCCTTGTCTGCTGTTCGCGGTCCCAGTCCTGGTGCCAAGAAGCTACTCAATATCCCTGAGGATGGAGGTAATTACTTAATGCTGTACGATTTTTTTTTATACCACTAAAGTGGCAACCAAGCGTACGGCCCACTAGATGGTAAGCGATTACCGTATGTACGCATGCAACGTCATAGATATCACTTGCGTCTTACCACCCTGAGACGTTATTTATGACTTTAGCCAGCTTACTAATGTTCCCACTGCTGGGACTCTTACCTACTCTAAAGCAGTGATTGGGTCTTTATCACTACGCTGAATCAATGCAGATTGGTCGGTGTCACAAGTCAAGGCTGAAAAAGAAAGAAAAATTCGAAAACAATGTCAGTTTTTGTAAATTATTTTCCGTTAAAGAGTAGGTTAGGCATTACGCACTTGCGCACTTTCATTTTTCAATTAGGAAACCAATTGCACGCTGGTTTCGAACCCACAACTTAAAGATCGAAAGACCACTAGACCGCTAGAGTTCTTTCCAATATACATCTGTCTGAATCAAACAAAAACTTCCGTACAATCCCACAAGATGATCCGGAATCCAATAACCCGATGTAACGATACCTCAACTTCCAAAAGAACCGAGGGGCCTTAATAAGAACCGGGCCTTAATTGCACGAGTTCGTTAATTAATAAAGGGCGAAGTTCCGTCGTCTCGAGTGAATTCTGCGTGTAAAGGTTCAGGCAAACTTGCTTGGAGATATGGGGCTTTTGTCAGTCCCAATGGCAAAATAAAAAACTCACATTATATACCATTGTTTTTTTTCGTTTTTTTTTATACCACTATGGTGGCAACAGTCATCGGCCCACTTGATGGTAATCAGTTACCGTAGCTTATGTACGCATGCAACATCATAGATATCACTTGCGTGTTACCCTAAAACGTTAGATGGAAAATCTCATGTGCCAGTAATTTCACCGGAAACCATACCCTTCACACCGGAACACAGCAATGCGAGCATTACTGCTTTGCGGCAGAAATAGGTATGGTGGTAGTACTTCCCGGGATGCGTTCTATCACAAAGAACTCTACTACTCTTAAATTGCTTATTAAAAAGGAATACAAAATAAAACATAAATCGAAACAAATATGAAGAAAAACACAGTAAAATGGTGTATGTGTGCAACAGCAGCAAAATGGGCTCGACTCAGCATTAATGTCTACTGTTTTAGCAGCGGACACTGGTATTCTGCCGAAACCATCTCTATCACACAATCGTCTATCATACCTATGTACATATAGGGGTGCTCTTCCTGGTACTGGTCACTGATCTATCGACCATGGTTGGATACCCAAGAAAGAACCATCCGGACGAAAGTTTAAGCGGATTAAACCGTGCCTTAACCCGGTAATGACACAAGTCAAAAACTTTTGAGTAATTAAACGTGGTCCTTTCAGCATTGCTTCATCTAACGTCAACTTGCCCTGTAATTCCCCAGTTTTTCCTAAACTCTGGGTAATTACACCGCTCGTAATAAAACTTTACAACCATCGGCCTTAAGCTAGGGGGTTTTAGGAAAAGCTACGACCGTCACAAAGCATGTATTTTTTTATTGCCGCGTACAATAATCTTTGGTAGACCCGCATGAGTTACCGACATGTCCGGTATAAACGTCAGCCAATCAAATTCAGAGAATTTTGCCAAAGAATTGAACCATGCTTTATTCATGGTTAGTAAGATTTACCAAAGATCTAGCTTACTAGCATATTTTTTGGCTGAAACCAATATTTACAAATCATGCAAACATTAGAGCGGCGGCGATCGAACCTACAGCCTCTCGCTTCTCTAATGGTATACGTCCACCGCGCCAATAAGGTCGTAATCAAATACTACATTTGCTCGTTGTCGCAATAGTTAAAAATATTATGACGGTCACTGTTTTTTAGAAATAAGGACAGACGTAATACGTTTGTTAATACTTTTTTTGGGTAAGTAATTTGAAATAATGGAACCTTTTTCTTTTATAAAAAAAGGTTAAGAAATACCTAATGCTATTTTCAAGAAGACTTAGTCCGTCTGTCCGTCCAAGTCCATACCTGGTGGTCGGACTCTTCAGCAAGAGTCTGTCTTGGTGGGTACCACCGCAGTGTCAGACATTTTGCCTCCAAGCAGTAGTGTGCAAGCTGTACTGTGTTTGAAGGGCACTGTAGCAAGTTAAATTTCTGGGCGAAAGGGACTTAACAACAATGTCTCGGGGTGATAAGCGCAGTGCAGTGCCACGCAAACACTTAAAAACTTTAAGCTTTGGGTGGCACTGCATATGTAATAATCAGGCGTGGTGCCTAACATCAGGTGGGCCTTGATTGTCTTGTCACTTGCTGACATAAAAAAAAACTTTAAGTATGTTCGTATGAGTCAGTGGCCAACTCTGGCAACATAGTTTTTTTTTTCTACGTGAGTGAAGCCGCGTGCTGGAGCTACAGAATAAACCTAAAACCACGCAAAAAGGAACCAAATACGCTGTATGTTTGTTTGTAACTGTACTGTAATATTCATAATAATAACTAATGTATACTTTCATTCTTTTCTATTTTGTTCTCGAAATAGCTAAAGGAACTGTAAGAGCCTTTTTTTTTTTATACAACTGAATTGGCAACCAAGCGTACGGCCCACAAGATGGTAAGCGGTTACCGCAGCCTATGGACGCTTGCAATACCAGAGGTATCACTCGCGGGTTGCCAACTTGAGGCTAAGATCGAAAACCTCATGTGCCAGTAATTTCACCGGAAACCATACCCTTCACACCGGAACACAGCAATGCGAGCATTACTGCTTGGCGGCAGAAATAGGTATGGTGGTAGTCCTTCCCCGGACGAGCTCTATCACAGAGAACTCTACTACTCTTAAAGTAAAGTCTTAAAGCCTTATTTATAAACAGAGTTTACCTCTGTCAGCTAATGTGTCATCTGTCATCGTCATCGTCATCATACAGGTTTCTCAGTAAGTGATTCATGTAAATCTTTTGACCAATAAATATTCTTAAACCGTAACCGTAAACCGTATTCATTGACATAAGAATGACAAGGTAAGACAATACTTAGCAAGCCGCTAAATTGACAGTTTCTTTTATAAATAAGGACCTCAGATGACATCTTGTCTTATTAAAGGTATGGAGCGCTCTTGACGTAGCTGGCTAAGTTGTTCCTAACAGATCAACGAAGTTGAGCACTGTTCCGCGTAGTCACCATTTGGTGACCGTGAGTTGCAATATCAACTGAGCGCTCCCGTGCTTCGGAGGGCACGTTAAGCAGTCGGTCCCGGCTTTTTCAAAGTTGTTAGAGTTGACAAAGGTTTTCACGCGGCCTAGAAACTCTGTCACCAGAGTTGGCCACTGACTCATACGAACTTACTTACGGTAATGCTAGGAACCTGTATTACAGGTCACCAGGCCCCACACCGCGAGAACATCTTTATCATTATGGCTTATATATAAATTAGTGTATTCAGTATTCAGTATCATTTATTACATCATAATTATGAGGGCAATACATGTCACAGGTCTTATGTAATATTAAATAATATCAGAGCAGCCAACACATAGCTATGTACCCAGTAAGGGTGTTGCACTAATGAATTGAGTAGGAGCGGACCGATTTTAGTATTAATGGATAGGTACCTAGTTTGTGATAATAATAAAATAATAAAATCATTATTTGGGGTAGCAATAAAACCTATCATTCGTTATTTGAGTCACTGTGAACTGTGATAGACTGTAATAGAACAATTTCTATATTTTCTAGATTTATCTTTTTTAAATATGAGTACTGTGTCTGTACATTCAGCGGTACATCCCAAATATCGATGGTACCCGGACCCTGACCCAAAAGGGTCCAATGTGCCCAATGTGCCCAATAAACTAATTACGTCCAGTCACCGAGGTCGCTTGAAAGGCTTTTTATCTCGGAGACTGATTGCGGAGCATTACTCAGCTGGTTTCTTGTCTTCCGATTTACTGGAGTTCTGTGGAAAGCCACGGAACCGATGAAAAATCGGCACCGTAATATAGCGGAGTTATGTAGCGATCGTAGCTGGTGCAGGTTTTTGCAGTTTTTATGCTATCCCACAGGAACAGTTCATTTTCCCGGGATAAAAACGTAGCCTATAATATTCCAGGACTTAAGTCATTTAATTCCAAGTTTCATCATAATCGGTTAAGTCATCACCGAGATACGTGGTAACAAACATACACACGCAGAGAATTTAGCATTGACAATATTAGTAGGATTAATCCAACTCTACTCGACATCAGTAACAATAGTAAGGATCATGCCAAAAAAGCGATAGGAACCCAGCCGGTGTTGTTGCCAGTTCTTTTACGGCATGGGCGCGTTGGAACTGGCGTAAATTTTCCTAGCTTGTAAGACGTTTCAAAGTGGTCCTTGTGATTCTATTGAAATAAATATAATAATATTTAGATTTTGATTTTGATCCTGTGAGCAAATACCGATACTCAATTAATAATTAATAATTAATTAAGTAATTGAACTTTTTTACGTTTCTCCATACGATTTTCAAAACTGCCGACACTATCTTCCATATTAAGCGTTTGAGCGAGCGTAATTAAGTAGTTTAACAGATCAACGAAGTTAAGCAGTCTATGAGGTCTTTCGGCGATTCGCACCGCGAGCTACGAACCGCGGTGCGAATCGCCAACAGCTCTTTCTGAATGGGTCGGACAGCGCCAGCGATGCGAATCGACCAAGAACTTTTTATTATTGAATAATGATGATTCAGATAAATCTTTAGTATACCTTTTATATTATTAGATTAGTAGCGAGTAGAGTATTAGAAGAGTAGTAGAGTTCTCTGTGATAGAGCTCGTCCGGGAAAGGACTACCACCATGCCTATTTCTGCCGCCAAGCAGTAATGCTCGCATTGCTGTGTTCCGGTGTGAAAGGTATGGTTTCCGGTGAAATTACTGGCACATGAGGCTTTCGATCTTAGCCTCAAGGCTACCAAGTGATATCTCTGGTATTGAAGCGTCCATAGGCTGCGGTAACCGCTCAGTTGCCACTTCAGTTGTAGAAAAAAAGTAAATAGAATACAGTTCTATGATCATAGTACTCCAGATTTGTTTTTCGTGTAACATGTTATGATGTACAATGTTATATGACGTTCTCCGTTTATTAGGAATGCCGCTGATGTAGATAGAGGGAATTGATGACCACCGGGAGGCAAAATTTGTATGAAAAAATTCTTATGGAAATTGATGAAAATGAGATTTAAAAAGAGTTTAAAAACCTTTTGTTTCAAACTTTGTTTTATGGTTGATCGCTTGATGTTAAGCGCCACGCCTGACTATAACAGATGCAACAGATAGGTCACTCAAAGCTTCGAAGTCCTGCGTGACACTACACTGCGCTAATCGTCTGCGCTTTCTAGATTCAAAGGGGATTTTGACACTAAAATTCCCAAAATTTTATAAGAATATTTTGTTAGTCTCAATCATCCATTTTACATTCAGATATATTTTTACAGTATTTTTTGGTTCTCGTTGCCAAGATGTTTCTACGCAACGGATTTTAATGCGGTTTTCACAAATAGAGCACCGGTAGTATAGAGCATCGGTGGTCTAGTGGTAGTGACCCCGCCTTCCGATCCTAAGGTCGTAGGTTCAAACCCGCTCGTGCACCAATGGATTTTTCTGTTCGAAAAATTGATGTGCACAATGCCAGTGTTCTTAATACGGTGAAGGAAAACATCGTTAGGAAACCGGCATGTCTAAGAACTAAAAATTCGAAAGACATGTGCCATCCACCAATCCGCATTGGGTGGATTAAGACCCAATCACTCTCACCTGAGAGTAGACCAGTGTCGCAGCAGTGGGAACATTAGAAGGCGGTCATGATTTCACAAATAGATAGAGTGAGTCAAGAGAAAGGTTTATACGTATATTTAAACCCATGCAAAGCCAGAGCGCGTCGCTAGTATTAATTAAAGCAATTTAAAACACCACAAGAGTAGTTCTAGTTCTATGCAGTCCGAGTAACTGCTAATGCTGTAACTTAGAGTATTCCCATTTCCATGAGATTTCCTACGAATCTGCATAACTTTAGTCCTTGCTTAGACTGTGCTAGTAGGCTGGACAGTAATTTAGTGAACCTTTCTAAAACATTTTATGCCCTTCCTACTATAATAATATAAATGTGAAAGTCTGGGTGTGTGTGCGAATGTTTGTTACCTCGTTTTTTCGTGACGATTTAACGGAATCACTCTCGCTCGAGAGTAGGCCAGTGTCCCTGCAGTGGGAACATTAGAAAGGCTGTTCGTTCGTTCGTTCGTATGAGTCAGTGGCCAACTCTGGTGACAGACTTTCTAGGCCGCCCGAAGGCCTCTGTCATGTCAGCTTTGAAAAAGCCGAGACCGACTGCTTAACGTGCCGTCCGAAGCACGGGAGCGCTCAGTTGAAATTGCCACTGGCCACCCATCCAAAATGATGACCCCGCGGAACATTGCTTAACTTCGTCGATCTGATAAGAACAACATAGCCAGCTACGTCACGAGCGCTCCATGAGATCCATGAGGAGGCTGTCATGATGTTGATGATGATTATTGTACTTTTAGAACGATGGATTGCGAAACATAAAATTTAAGTCAGATAATAAATAATAAATAATGCTGGACAATCCACACAGCATCCCCTAAGCTAAGCTGCTGTTAAACAGAGCTGTATTATGGGTACTAGATGACGGATATATATTTATAACAATACAATACATATATATATAATTTTTTTATTATACATAGAAAACACCCAGAACACCCGGAACAAATATTTGCAGATCCTACAAACATTTGTCCCAAGGCGGGAATCGAACCCGCAACCTCCGCGTCGCAGGCGGACCTTCGCCCACCGCGCCACATTGGTCGTCAAAAATCACTACTTGCTGCTAGTTACAATACTAAAACACTGACCTAAACATTTCTAAGTCCTGGCTGGCTACCATTTCGCATGTAAATTCCATTGCACAGTTCGCTTTACATTACTGGTTTATACTGACGTCTCGTTATAGAAATAGCTAGAGACAGGCAATGTATATATTGCTATCTGCTGTTATCCTTTGCCACAGAACAGATATTAGTACTACCTACGTACAGAATGGCCACTCCCTACCTCCCACCGGTTTTACTTACCCCACCCCAGTCGCAAGTTTGCCGGTACCCCACGAACATATCGCCGGCACTGAAAGAGCGCGCAAAAGCGTGACCTCTTGCTCTTGCAAGGCCAACCTTGACACTCACACATAGAACGGCACCGTTTACGTACACAAACTATGCATGTGGTGATTACGAAACTTTTGTTTCATACATTTTAGTGAGAGTGTCCGGGGTGTGCCTTTGCTAAAAACACCTGAGTCTGGGTATCGTGGTTTTAGAAATCTGACATACAGATAAGAAAGAACGAATACTTAATTAAATTGTAAGTTAGCAAAGTACTTCATAGAGCTTCTAAATAGCTTCGAAACGTCAGCATAAATGACAAATTCAAGTGGTAAATAGCCGTTAATAATTTAATAGATTTCTAGCCACTATAGTTTTAACTCCTTACTTCATATAGCTCGCTGAACCGATAATTGACAACTAATAACCCGGTAACTGAAACCCAATAACTGGGTATTAAAGGTTTTAAAAGGCGATCCAGCCATGAACCATGAACTCTTTAGCGATTCAAATGAAGTCTTAAACTAAATTGTCAAAAAAATGTATACCATGAAATGATTGTCAAATTGATATCATACCTATTTCTGCCGCCAAGCAGTAATACATTGCTGTGTTCCGGTGTGAAGGGTATGGTTTCCGGTGAAATTACTGGCACATGAGGCTTTCGTACTTAGCCTCAAGGTGGCAACCCGCGAGTGATACCTCTGGTATTGCAAGCGTTCATAGGCTGCGGTAACCGCTTACCATCTTGTGGGCCGTACGCTTGGATGCCACTTCAGTGTATAAAAAAAAAATATATCATGGAAAAAAAAAATCGCTATAAGAGTTCATGGTAAGGGGGCTGAACTGGAAAATTAAATATTGTACGGTCCTCCACTCGATGAACCGATAACAGCTAGAATTTGGTGGATGGTGAAATCTCAAGATCGGTCGTCAAGGAGTTTTTTTTTATTCCACTAAAGTGGCAAGTGGAGAGCACCGGTGGTCTAGTGAGAGCACCGGTGGTCTAGTGGTAGTGACCCCGCCTTCCGATCCAAAGGTCGTGGGTTCAAACCCGATCGTGCACCTATGGATTTTTCTGTTCGAAAAATTTATGTGCGCAATGCCAGTGCTCTCATACGGTGAAGGAAAACATCGTGAGGAAACCGGCATGTCCAAGAACTAAAAATTCGAAAGACATGTGCCATCCGCCAATCCGCATTGGGTCCGCGTGGTGGATTAAGACCCAATCACTCTCGCCTGAGAGTAGGCCAGTGTCCCAGCAGTGGGAACATTAGAAGGCTGTCATGATACTAAAGTGGCAACCAAGCGTACGGCCCACTTGATGGTCAGCGGTTACCGTAGCCTATGTACGCATGCAACATCAAAGATATCACTTGCGTGTTACCGTCCAGAGACGTTAGATGGAAAGTCTCATGTGCCTGTAATTTCACCGGAAACCATCGAACCGGAACACAGCAATGAGAGCATTACTGCTTGGCGGCAGAAATAGGTATGGTGGTAGTCCTTCCCCGGACGAGCTCTATCACAAAGAACTCCTCTTCATGTGAAGTTTAGTGCAAAAAAAAACACTCGTGACGAAACTGACTTATTTTTTACAAGATGCGTCATATAAACTCCGCTACCTAAGTTGACTCACATGAACTTACATTATGCCGGCAGTACACGCTTGGCCAAAAGCCGGGGCGGGTTGCTAGCTATAATAAATAAACCCTTTATCCATCATCCTTCGTTGCAATGTGTCCCCAAAAATCACGGCCCTCTGAGTAGTTGCCGTATTTGAATAACTCGCAAATTATGCTGTCCCAAGCATTGTTTGAGCACCTCTGGCTTTTAAGTTAAGGGTCAAGCCACACACTGAGCCACGCTAACTTAGCTTAACTTAACTAAGGTAAGCGGTTAGGGTTACCGTAGACTAAGGATGCTTGCAAGATCAAAAGATCAAGACGTAGATCTAAAGTATTCATCATCATCATGACAGCCTTCTAATGTTCCCACTGGCCTACTCTCGGGCGAGAGTGATTGGGTCTTAATCCACCACGCGGACCCAATGCGGATTGGTAGATGGCACATGCTTTTAAATTTTTAGTTTATGGACATGCCGGTTTTCTCACGATGTTTTCACGAAGCAAACGCGTCGACGAAACTAACCTACGCAATCACCACATGCACGGTTTGTGTACGTAAACGGTGCCATTGTATGTTTGAGAGTCATGGATGGCCCCACCTAATTATAGCAGGAGCGTGATAGCACACTTTCGTTCTAGCTTCAGTGCCGGCGAAAGGTGCCGGCTAACTCGCTCTCGGGGTGGGGTAAGTAAAACCGGTGAGAGGTAGGGAGTGGCCATTCTGTACGTTGTACTAATATCTGTTTTGTGGACGTGTGGTAGTGTATGTAATAAAACAATGCAGTGGCTTTCACAACGTATCTGATTATATTAGCCAATTTAAATCGATCACTAGGAAGGTTATACGTCTGTCGCCTATCAGAGCGTGAACACAAAAAAAAAAATGGTGGGCTTCTGCATATTAAAAATAAATTATTATTAAATCAAATTAAGATTGATTTTTGTAAATAAAATTAAATAATTCAACATAGTGAGCACTATAAAAACTATAAAAACAACCTACATGAGCTAAGTTAGGTTAGCTCAAGGTGTGGACAGCGCCTTAAGCGTTATGAGCTAAGCGTCAAGTAGAGCCAATTTTGCGCTGCGGTGCGGACCCGTGCTGGAATCCTGGGGTTTTTCAACTTGTAATTACCCTGACATTGTTCGCTGTTAACTTGTTACGTTGGATAACTTTGGCCTGTCGAGCTTTTGCGCTGAACGCACACGAGCAACTGTCGCTAAGGCCTCTATCTCACTAGGACAATATGGTGGCGCCACCGGGTCACGCCACCAACTATGCTATGCAACTAACTTTTATGTTGTTTTACTGTCAACCTCAACTATAATATTTACATGCTTGTGGAGCAAAAACAGGTTGTGCTCTTTATTTATACATATTATAATAAAATCTATACATACATTATAACATATTATATAAGCCCTTTTTCAGATAAAACATAGTACCAATACAGACACTGCACTATCAGCCTACTATGCTTATGCATATTCTTGGCTTAGGTATGGAGTGATGTTGTGGGGAAATAGTGTTAATGTAACTGATTTATTCACAACACAAAAGAAATGTGTAAGAATCTTAGCCCACATTGATAACACGCAAAGCTGTAAACCTTTTTTCAAAAAATTTAATCTTTTAACTCTACCATCAATTTATATATTAGACATGTATATTTGTTTTTAAAAATAAAAATCACTTCATTAAAGTAAACGAAACACATAACAGAAACACTCGCCACAAAGACCGACTATACCTACCATACTCAAGAATTAAAATGTTAAATGAAAGCCCATATTACATGTCAGTAAAAATATTTAATAATTTGCCTAAAGAAATAAAAAACGAAACAAAAAATACATTATTCACAAGTAAACTAAAACTTTATCTAATTCAAAACTGCTTCTATTCAATTGAAGAATACTTCGAAAAACATAAATATTACCCATAGAAATCTTTGTATAACCCCAATACTAAGTAACTACCTATTTAATACCTTTTAGTTATTCTTTGAATTTAAGTAATGTTAACCCGTCCGAATGTTAGGTATTATAATAAGTTAGCTACTCTTATGTAAGCAGCTTAGCGCCCAGCATAGCCTACATATAATTTGCAATGCCTGAAAAGGGCAAATAAGTTCTTAGTGCCATATTACTTTTAAGACCTTTTGTAACACTTATTTGTGCAAATAAATATCTTGAAATCTTGAAATCTTGAAAACCTATAATGTATCCTACCGTGTTTTAGCAAATAAACTGATTTCATAAATTCATTTCATTCATATTAAATGTACAGCTGGGGGCTTATTCGCTATGACCTAGAAGATTCCTTACCAATAACGTGTAACTTAGTAACGTGTTCTATACGTGCCATGGTGTGAAATTGTAAAATTGTTATCCGTATCTGTGTTGTTTCAATAGCGATAGTTTCGCTATTGAAAGGATGACTTTAAAAAACAGTCAGACGAGCCTTAAAACGTGGCTTGTCAACAACGGTTCCACGCAGATATCGTAACCAGCCCGCGTTTGGTCATAACGAATAAGGCTCCTGTATAGAGGCTTCATCTATGTTGCCATTAATTGTGTTTACCATGACGCGATATTTTTAATTTTTCTATTTCATGATCATCATCATGATAGCCTTCGGAACAACTTTAAACTGCTGAACCGTTTGTGCTTTTGTTGACACCAAAATCATAAATTTATTTGATTTAGACATTTCTATTTGCTATTTATAAGTATTAATTTCTATTATGACTAAAATCTTTAAATTTTAATTGACCGAGCGAGCGAAGCGTCTCAGTTTCGAGATTGGCCAAAAATGCTTTTGGTTGTCAGTTTGTCCGGTGAGTTTGTGTTCTCGCCTACAGGTCGCATTTTTCAACCAATCTGGTTGAAACTTGGTATACAGGTGACTTTATAGAATTTGATTGTCGTCGGGGATTTTTGACAGGGGGCGTACTTTCTCCAAAAAGGGACAATAAGGGGGCTGCTGAATATCTTTGCCTAATGTGATTTGATTTCGATGATTTTTATTTTATTTGAAAGGTAAGTATTAACTTTAAGTTTGTCTGATATTTGGTAAAGATCTGATGAGGATCTTCAGCGTGATGAGCAAAATAGTTCCTTAAAATGCAATATGTTGCTCACATTCAAAGCTCACTTTACACCCGATTGTGCTTGCGAGGTCTACTGTTCGGAGAACTGCTAGTTTTATTTATTTTTGACTATTGTGTTTGTATTAAGTGTGCTAATTAGGTGTTTTCTCTTCTCATTTGTCTTATTTGTAATTCGCTATTTGATCATTATTATTAAAATTATCATTTTCTCTTTAATATGTGTACCAAATTTTCAAAATTTCCGCATGCAATGTAATTTTTTTTTTTAATGAATGAAATACTTACCCATTGCGGTTTGGATGGCAGACGATTAGATATTTTATTTCTTGGACATAATCAAATAAATTACATTTATCTAATACATAACAGATCCTGAAAACAACCCGAAACCATAATATTTAATTACTAAATTATTCGCGCTCATCAACACCATCAAAGATGATAATACTACCCTTTTAATTAAGGGATACAATTACCCCACAATTTTAATTATACTTTCCCCATAATTATTTCATCTGAAGTTTTCGACATACGAGCAACTAATTGCCTTTATTTATAATCTCTCTTTTTTTTTTCAACAAGTGACAAGACAATCAAGGCGCCCACCTGATGTTAAGCACCACTCCTGACTATTACAGATGCAGTGCCAACCAAAGCTTAAAGTTTTTAAGTGTTTGCGTGGCACTGCACTGCGCTTATCGCCCCGAGACATTGTTGTTAAGTCTCTTTCGCCCAGTATTTTCACTTGCTACAGTGCCCTTCAAACCTAAACACAGTGCAACTCGCACACTACTGCTTGGAGGTAGAATATCTGACACTGCGGTGGTACCCACCAAGACGGACTCTTGCTGAAAAGTCCTACCACCTTTTTTGTTTAAATCGCTGAATGTTCCACTTAAGTTGCTGGTCACAGTAAACCTTCAACTGATCTTCAAAACCTTTATTACTGTGCATTATTAAAAGGGCAAAAGGAATTCTCATATTACAAAGATAGCTCTTTCGAGGACTCTTTGAACAAATATTATTCAACTTTTGCTAAATTACAGAGTCGACTTTGAGTTTTTTCTTTAGTATGAACAAATAGCGGACAAAAGGTAGCAGACGTTTAAATTTATGATTCGTGTACATGTAGCAGCGTACATGACATCGTACAGTACACAATCAGCGGCAATTTTGTTGTGAAAACATATTTTTATTTATTTATTTTAATGATAGTGACTGAACATTGTCATCTTCGACAATTTAATTAATATTTGGTTATATTTAGTAACATTTGAATCAGGTTCTTGCTTTGTTTCGTTACCTAGCCCTGTCCCACTGTTGGGAAAAAGCCCCTGCATCCCTGTACTTATCTCGGTCCAGAGCCACACTTGCCAGCCTTTGTGAAAGACGTCTAGGTCGCCTAACCGCTCCTAAGCGGATATACCCTAGTATACCCGCTTAATATTCATAGGTAAATTACCTGAAAAGTATTCGTAATGTGCCTGAAACAGACCCGCGGTTACCTAGCCCTGGCTTATAATTTAGACCTTACCTTTACCTACTTAACTTTTTATTTCAACTTTACCTTTTAAGGCGTAAGTTGGATACTTTTTCATTTGCAGAAAATTTGGGTATAATTTGCGGATATTATTACAGGCTGTCATAATTTAAGGGAATTTCGTCTTCTATTATGGTAAGTATCTTTAGAATTTATTGTTTAAGACATCTTTTTGTTATACTTTGTTGGTTAGATCGGTTTGGTTGCAGAATTATCTAAACAGTAATTTATCTAAATTAATACCACTTGACTCGTATAAATAGTTAATTATATTGTTTTTTATACCACTAAAGTGGCAAAGAAGCGTACGGCCCACTGGTAAGCGGTTACCGTAGCCGAAGTACGCTTGCAACATCATAGATATCACTTGCGTGTTACCACCCTGAGACGTTACATGGAATCTCATGTGCCTGTATTTCACCGGAAACCATACCTTTCGGAACACAGCAATACGAGCATTACTGTTTGGCGGCAGAAATAGGTATGGTGGTAGTCCTTCCCCGGATGAGCTCTATCACAAATAACTCTGCTACTTTGTGTTTAAGTTTCGGTGTACAATGAGTACTTTTCATTCATTCATTCATCCACCATTCATTCATTCATTCAATACTTCCCGAATCCCTTCACTCGAGTAAAAAAGTAACATCCCCATTTTATTCATCATCCTTCTAATGTTCCCACTGCTGGGACTGGCCTACTCTCGATTGAGAGTGATTGGGTCTTAGTCCACCACGCGGACCCAATGCGGATTGGTGGATGGCACATGTCTTTCGAGCTTTTAGTTCTTGGACATGCCGGTTTCCTCACGATGTTTTCCTTCACCGTATGAGAGTACTGGCATTGCGCACTTAAATTTTTCGTAGCGAAAAATTCATTGGTGCACTGGATCCATGGGGTTCGAACCCACGGCTTAGGATCGGAAGGCGGGGTTACTACCACTAGACCACCAGAGCTCGTTTACCCCATTTTATTGCAGATTACTGATTCTTTTATTTTTATTTTATTCTAAATTATTCAAAATCAATGAAACCGTACCCATTGGGAATATACCATTGGGAATATACGGCGATCCGTAGATCAAAATGAATAGCTGGCTGTTACCATGTCAAAGGGTCACCATCGCTCTAGGGAGACAAGGGCTATGCCTATTCCGTATGGAGTTCTTATTGCTATCATCTCTTATATATACTAATACTAGCCCTGCCCCGGTTTTGCACGGGTGCTTCGATGTATAAACCTTCCTCTTGAATCACTCTATCTATAGATAGATAGATAGATAGAAAATACTTTTTGCACAACTTAAAATATGCTTACAAGAGCGAACTTAATGCTAGACAGCATTATCTACCAGCTAACCTGTGGGTAACGAAGATACATAATAAAAAAATAAAAATTAAATATGAATGTTGGACAATCCACACAGCATCATCTAGCCCCAAGGTAAGTTGCTGTTTAACAGAGCTATGTTATGGGTACTAGATGACTGATATACAATCGTCTAAGTAAAGTAAGGTCTATTAACTATTATGTTGAAAATTTGGCACTTTTTTTTGGTTATCAAATTTTATGTTTTATGACGACCGATGTGGCGCAGCGGGCGCAGGTCCGCCTGCGACGCAGAAGTTGCGGGTTCGATTCCCGCCTCGGAACAAATGTTTGTACGATCTACAAATATTTGTTCCAGGTGTTCTGGGTATTTTCTATATATAATAAAAAATATCTATCTATGTATTGTATTGTATTAAATATATATCAGTCATCTAGTACCCATAATACAGCTCTGTTTAACAGCAGCTTACTTTGGGGCTAGATGATGCTGTGTGGATTGTCCAGCATTATTTATTTATTTATTTGCAATACCACATTATGTGCTTCATGCTGAGACACGGCCTGTTTAACGCACGCTGCATGGAGGGATTGGTTTCTGGTAAGCAGTTGGTGGCTGCCTATGCCTACTTATAGTTTTTTTATATACTAATTATGTATTTAGTTACCTGCCTCTACCTACCTGTATTTTCATTGTTCCTTATATAATGTTCTTTCTTCGGTCTGTTCTTTGTACTTGTGTGTGTCAAATAAAAGCATTTCATTTCATTTCATTTTTTATTTATATGTGATGTTGACGTTGAAAGGGACAAAAAGGGAGCTGCTTGATATCCCCGCCTGATTTGATTACGATGATTTTTATTTTATTTGAAAGGTAAGTATTAACTTTAAGTTTGTCGGATATCGATGAAGATCTGGTGATATTCTGCAGCGTGATGAGCACAATAGTTTCTCAAAATGCAGTATGTTGCTCACTTTCAAAGCTCACTTTACAAGTTTGTGCTTGCGAGGTCTACTGTTCGGAGAACTGCTAGTTTTAGTATTAGATTGCAATACAATACCAATTAGTGTTCACAGTAACGAGTTCTGTGGTAAAACCTTCTACAAGCTAATCACAAACTGTTTTTGTTTTGAAAAGTTCGTTTCTCAGTATTTGTAATCAATATCAATTCTCAGAATTTCCAAGCTTTGTTCACAAAGGCAATAGACACCGCGCTATTTCTATAGAAACACGTATTAGTGCAAGAGACCCCAAATCTATTGTATTGCATTGAAAAGGAATGTTCGGTCCCACTCATATATCGGGCGATTGGTCGCTTGGACGGCTGTGTCATTCGAAATCGGACAATATGAGAAATGAGCTTTATTTCATTAACATGATCTTCTTATAATATAAAAACGAACTACTATATTTTTTTTTTATACCACCAAGGTGGCAAACAAGCATACGGCCCAACTGATGTTAAGCGGTTACCGTAGCCTACGGACGCTTGCAATACCAGAATAAATCATTCGCGCTTTGCCATCCCTTTAAAAATTTTAAAATGCCCTTTTTGAAGAACCTCATGCTGTAGTCTCTTGATGTGTTAGTCTCACTAAAACTCGACAACGGCTGGACCGATTTGGCTAATTTTGGTCTTAAAATATTTGTACGAGTTCAGGGAAGGTTGAAACGGTGAGAAAATATGGAAAAATAACGCGAGAGAAACCGCGCCGGGTGATCTAGTTATAAATAGTTTTAGGAAAACTAATAACAACTGATTTTAAGACCTACAGGTATATAAACAGAGTAGATGATGCTGTGTGGATTGTTCAGCGTTATTATGCGCTATATTGGAGCGCTCGTGACGTAGCTGGCTAAGTTGTTCTTAACAGATCAACGAAGTTAAGCACTGTTCCGCGGGGTCATCATTTGGATAGGTGACCGCCAGTGGCAATTTCAACTGAGCGCTCCCGTGCTTTGGAGGGCACGTTAAGCAGTCGGTCCCGGCTTTTTCAAAGTTGTTAGGCCATAACAGAGGCCTCCGGGCGGCCTAGAAACTTTGTCACCAGAGTTGGCCGCTGACTCATACGAACGAACGAACGAGCGTTATTATTTATTTTATTTATTAATTTATTTTAGTGAAGCTTTTGAGCTTGGCTACTGATATTTCCTCTGTGACAGGGATTTACGAGATACTTTCACAAAGACATGTTACGGTACGGTCGTGCGTGGTGGGTGATGCACACTTAACAATTAATACACGTTCGCAATGATTTATTGCTAAATGCAGCTGGATTTATTCAAAAACGTGTCATCACGATGCGATCATTGTAGTAGGCATGGTCGTGCAAATTAACAAGGGTATGTGTTAGCTTCGTCAACAGCCTTCTAATGTTCCCACAGCTGGGACACGAGTTTTAAGAGTAGTAGAGTTCTTTGTGATAGAGCTCGTCAGGGGAAGGACTACCACCATACCTATTTCTGCCGCCAAGCAGTAATGCTCGCATTGCTGTGTTCCGGTGTGAAGGGTATGGTTTCCGGTGAAATTGCTGGCACATGAGGCTTTCGTTCTTAGCCTCAAGGTGGCAACCCGCGAGTGATACCTCTGGTATTGCAAGCGTCCATAGGGTGCGGTAACCGCTTACTTCTTGTGGGTCGTACGCTTGGTTGCCACTGCAGTTGTATAAAAAAACTACTCTACCTACTCTCAAGCGAGAGTAGGGCAATACGGATTGGGTCTGGCTTACAAAAGATTAGGGTCTATACTATATAAGGCCGGTCGCTTTATCTGGGTTATGTAGAGTGAATACTAAAATGTATTAATAAAATAAATTATGAATTAGTTTTTTTTTATACAACTGAAGTGGCAACCAAGCGTACGGCCCACAAGATGGTAAGCGGTTACCGCAGCCTATGGACGCTTGCAATACCAGAGGTATTACTCGCGGGTCACCTTGAGGCTAAGATTGAAAGAATTATCTAAACAGTAATTTATCTAAATTAATACCACTTGACACGTATAAATAATTAAGTTATTTATATGTTTTTTTTTATACCACCAAAGTGGCAACTATCTATCATAGATATCACTTGCGTGTTACCACCCTGAGACGCTTCACACCGGAACACAGCAATGCGAGCATTAACTGCTTGGCGGCAGAAATAGGTATGGTGGTAGTCCTTCCCCGGACGAGCTCTATCCCAGAGAACTCTACTTCTCTTATAAGTAATTTATAAGTAACAAAAAACTGCAATAAATATCGTATCAACAGTTTGGATTCTTGTATAAATATGTTATGTGGTTCTATCACGCAGTAACGACTGAACCGTTTCGGATGAAACTTAAAATACAGGCTACTTTCTATACCATAACACAGCTCTGTTTAACAGTAGCTTATCTTGGGGCTAGATGATGCTGTGTGGATTGTCCAGCATTATTTATTTATTATTTATTTATTTTATATCTGTCCCAAATTTCATCAAGATCCGTTAAGCCGTTTTGGCGTGATTTAGTAACAAATATCCATCCATCCTAACATTCGCATTTAGAATTTGTAAGATTAGCCTTAATTTATAATGCTGAACATTTTTTCATAACGTTTTGCTCATTCATTACTACAAACGGGAGAGTGCTATCCATCCTCGAAATTGATGCTCGACTCTCGCTTGACGAATTTAACCGCTTTATCAAGAAAGTTAGTTAAAGATTTGGGTTCTTGAGAAGACGGTTCTCATTTTATGTTCGTTAAATAGCGTACTACTCGTAAGTCTACACTAAGACTTCAAAATAAATAAATAATGCTGGACAATCCACACAGCATCATATAGCCCCAAATTAAGCAGAAAATCAAAATCAAAATCAAAATCAAAAATTATTTATTCAGTAGAATCACAAGGATCACTTTGAATCG
The DNA here is from genome assembly GCA_951394395.1 of Colostygia pectinataria. Classification (NCBI taxonomy): domain Eukaryota; kingdom Metazoa; phylum Arthropoda; class Insecta; order Lepidoptera; family Geometridae; genus Colostygia; species Colostygia pectinataria. The sequence continues at coordinate 6,442,616 of OX596372.1, read as the reverse complement.
TCTTACAAGCTAGGAAAATTTACACCAGTTCCAACGCGCCCATGCCGTAAAAGAACTGGCAACAACACCGGCTGGGTTCCTATCGCTTTTTTGGCATGACCCTTGCTATTGTTATGGATTCCAAGTAGAGTTGGAGCACATTCGTCCCAAGCTTTTTTATCATCTAGGTAATCGGTTGTTTTATAGTAAGCTTTTTGAGACAGATTTTGTTTAATTAAGTTTTTAAATTTGACAATTGATAAATTTTGTATGTCGCTTGGGACTTTGTTAAAGAAGCGTACACATTGCCCTTTAAAAGATTTACTGACCTTAGTAAGCCTAACTGTGGGAACAGCGAGTTTATTTTTATTTCTAGTATTAACATTATGATTATCACAAATTTTTTTAAACAGATTAATATTTTTGCGAACATACATAAGATTTTCATAAATATATTGACAGGGCACTGTCATAATATTGATTTCTTTGAACTTATCTCTAAGTGATTCTCTGGGACCCATGTTATAAATTGCGCGAACAGCCCTCTTCTGCAACACGAATATGGTGTTAATATCTGCAGCACTCCCCCACAACAAAATACCGTAAGACATAATGCTGTGAAAGTAGCTGAAATAAACTAGTCTGGCTGTATCGACGTCGGTGAAATGACGGATCTTTTTGACTGCGTATGCTGCAGAACTAAGTCTCTTCGACAATTTATCTATGTGTGGGCCCCATTGCAGTTTATTATCTAAAGTTAAGCCTAGAAAAACTGTGGTGTCCACAAGGCCTAGCTTTTCATCTTTTATTTTTATATTAGTTTGGTTTTGTTTTACATTAGGTAGTATGAAACGAATGCATTTCGTTTTATTTTCGTTTAACAATAAGTTGTTTACATTAAACCACCCTACAATTTTAGAGATTGCATTGTTTACTTTGTCAAAGTTAGTCTCTTGTCGCTTTAATTTAAATAAAAGTGACGTGTCATCAGCAAACAGTACAATCTCATGATCGTTCCTAACAAGCCGGGGTAGATCATTTATATATATTAAAAACAAGAATGGCCCAAGTATTGATCCTTGTGGTACACCAATTGTTACCACTGATCCCGGAGAACGCTTTCCATTTACGTCAACTCTTTGTATTCTATCACTTAGATATGAAGTGAGAAGGTCTAGAGCAACACCCCTAACTCCATAGTGTTGTAATTTTCTAATTAGTGTCTCATGATGTACACAATCAAATGCCTTAGATAAATCACAAAAAATGCCTAAGGCATCTTGCGATTCCTCCCAGGCTTCAAAAATGTGTGATATCAACTCAACACCGGCATCAGTTGTTGAGCGACCTCTTGTGAACCCAAATTGTTTACTATCAAGTAAGTTATTCATACTAAAATGTCTTTGTAACTGAATAAGTATAAGTTTTTCAAAAATTTTACTAAATGTAGGCAATACTGATATAGGCCGAAAGTTACCAGGGTCAGAATGACTACTTGATTTGAAAAGAGGTGTTATCTTGCTATGTTTCATTAAATCAGGAAACACACCACAGTCAATACATTGGTTAAATATAAAAGCTAGGTCAGGTGCAATGATTTCAATGAATGATTTCACAACGCTAACAGAAATGCCCCAGAGATCAGTGGTTTTTTTTACATTTATCAGTTTAAATGCTTTGATAATATCATTATTATTTACATAATCGAAATGTAATTGTATGTTGCATTGTGGTACATTATTTTTTAACAATGACTCTGCAATTATGTGAGAAGAGTTTAAAGATTTTGTAGTAGAAACTGGAATATCAGTAAAGAATTTTTCGAATGCTTTGGCTACTTCATCATCATGCTTAATATTACTATTATTAATATTTTAATTGAAAACATTATTCTGAGTTTTGACTCTTCCAGTCTCATTATTTATAATTTTCCACGTAGCTTTAATTTTATCTTGACTGTTTTTAATTTTTGAACATAAATATAGTGATTTTGCAACTTGACAAACGCTTTTGTTATGGGTGCTAGATGAGATTTTACTTAATAATATAATACAATACATAGATAGATATATATTTTTTCCCCATAGCAAATACCCAGAACACCCGGAACAAATATTAGCAGATCGTACAAACCGTTATCCCAAGGCGGGAATCGAACGCGCAACCTCAGTCCGCCGCGCCACATCGGTCTTCATAATACTAGTATTCATTCCTTATAATTTAGAAAAAAAATCCACTGCGTTACAGTACTAATAGCGGATCTCGGCCGACGTGAAGTTAGCCGTTAGTGATGCACAGGACAACTTAGTTCGAACAAGCTCCATTGCGCATCGAAATTAACTCTACGGCAGCCGAAATTCGCAGGCAGTACTAACGCAATAGACTTTTATTTATTATACTAATGTTACAGAGAGGAAAGATTTGTATTTTGGTTTGTAACGAATAAACTCAAAAACTACTGGTCCGATTACAAAAATTCGAAGCCCCTAGTAAATAAGGAAATAATATTAGCATTATCGAACTGGAAGACGGCCGACTCGATGGACCGATGACATTAAAGCGGTCGCAGGAAATCGGTGGATGGTAAAGGCTCAAAATATGTCGTCATGGCGCTCTTTGGGGGAGGCCATGTCCAGCAGTGGACGTCTATCGTCTGATATGATGATTAGCATTATTTGTCACCAAAAAGTGATTATTTATCAGTTATCTGGTACTACACCTATCACGCTATCAAACGGCTACAGCATACCAGACAGGCAAAGCTTAAGGTCAACATTTCATGTAATAACTCAGAAGAATCGCAAGTCGCTAGGTGCCTTTGAAAAATGTCCCGAGATCTCGGCAGCATTAGGTGTCGCAAACTCGTATTTAAATGAGATGAATGACGGTGCTGGCGACGACGCTCGGCTTTTGCTAAGGGTGGTAACTCAGTGGAGGTTCAGCCGTTTTGGTTTTATTTAATAACAAACATTCATACATGGATCCATCCATCCTGACTTCGCATATTTTAATAGTAGCACAGACTAAGAAAGTAAGAAATATTGATAAGAAAAGATAAGAAGTAAGAAGATAAAATTGTAATTTCTAATTCTAATGAATACATTTTTAATTCTAATATAGGTGTATAAGAAAAATATCAAAACGTGTTTCCTCCCTCCGCGGGACATCATCAGGACCATCGATTTGTTTTACGTAGGTACCTACGTACATTGGTTCCAGCGCTCGACGGAGCAACACGTCTGCCGGAGAACAAGTCGATGGTCCTGATGATGTCCCGTGGAGGGATGAAACACAAGTCGATATTTTTCTTTTAACTCTGTGACCTCATTAGTTAAAAAGTTAAGTGAAATAGTACTAGAGATTTTTTCTCTGTAATTTTTTTTTATGTTTATGTTAAAAACGCATTACCCATGTATTTAAAAGTTATAACTCGCTTCGCTCATCAACAAGTCCGCTGCGTTACCGCCAGAAGCTTTGAAAACTTGTTTGTTCAACGGTCCGCTTGTATTTTTGGCGTTACTTGTACATACATGTTTGTTTGTTAGCAGCTTTGAATGCGTTGAAACTGAGCCAATGGAGCGTTACTGTGAGTTTTTGAGTAAACTTTGAGTTTCTTTACAAATATGGTGGAGTTATTCTAGCAACAGATATTTGTTGATAATAATAATATAATGATAGCAGATATATAACACAGTGTCATCTAGCGCCAAGCTAAGTGAAGCTTGTAATTATTATTCTGACATAATACACGAAGGTAAGTACTTATACAATTGTTTTGTGAAATCATTCTTAAAGTACACAGAACCACCAAGATAATATTTACAAATCTTGCGAACAACTGTCCTGGAGGCTTATTCGCTATGACCAAACGCGGGCTCGTTACGATATCTGCGTGGAATCGTTATCGACGAGCCACGTTTTAGGGCTCGTCTGACTGTTTTTCAAAGTCAATCTATCAATAGCAAAACTATCTCTATTGAAACAACACAGATACGGAAAACAATCTTACAATTTCACACCATGGCACGTATAGAACACGTTACTAAGTTACACGTTATTGGTAAGGAACCTCTATGTCATAGCGAATAAGCCCCCTGGAGAAGGCATCAAACCCACAACCTCTCGTTCTGAAACGGGGACTCGCCTCTGCGCCATCGAGGTCTTCATGTGGTATAATGGGGGCCATCTAGCCCAAAGCTAAACAAAGCTTGTACTAAGGGAAGCAGATAACTGGTAGAATACACGTGTAGGCCGCCTGAAGACCTCCTCCAGTTCCTTCATAGAGATCTAAAAGAATATTTCATATTATGTTATTTCTTGTAAGAGCACCGGTGATCTAGTGGTAGTGACCCCGCCTTCCGATCCTAAGGTCGTGGGTTCAAACCCAGTCGTGCACCAATGGATTTTTCTGTTCGAAAAATGTATGTGCGCAATGCCAGTGCTCTCATACGGTGAAGGAAAACATCGTGAGGAAACCGGCATGTCCAAGAACTAACAATTCGAAATACATGTGCCATCCACCAATCCGCATTGGGTCCGCGTGGTGGATTAAAACCCAATCACTCTCGCCTGAGAGTAGGCCAGTGTCCCAGCAGTGGGAACATTAGAAGGCTATCATGATGATGTTATTTCTTTACCTATTAAGTACTAAGTTTAAAAGTTTATTCAAGAGTACCTTAATTGGTTCTCTATTGCATAAGGATGTCTAACTTAAACTGTAAGCTTTTGGGCTTTTGGTTAAGAAAACACAATAAAGCTACTTTTGTTAAAGTTAATATACAAGGATCAGGATCGTAGCAAGTGGAAATCCGTGGTCTCTGCCTACCCCTGCGGGATACAGGCGTGATTTTATGTATGTATGTAATATACATGGATTGATAACATTTTTCAAACAACAATAGAAAAAAAAGTAAACGAAATCCACCTCTGATGTTTTTCTATAAAAAACATTTCCACATTCAAAAACAATGAATCCGCTCTCGATACCCGAAAATTCAATGGAAATTGTAAAATACCCCATTCCGTACGATCGCGCGAAAATACCAGAAATATGACACCGCAATAAAACTGTCAAACGGCTTGTCAGTCACACCCGTATCGTTGACCTAGTTTTATTTTAAACCTTTTCATAGTTTTTGCGTGCGTTTTTATATCGAGGCACTGCTTGTCGTATCACTGTTTTTTTCTTGATGGTTTTGCGTTACCTGAATCGCTGGGTTATTAGAAAGAAAGAAAATTAAGAGTAGTAGAGTTCTCTGTGATAGAGCTCGTCCGGGGAAGGACTACCACCATACCTATTTCTGCCGCCAAGCAGTAATGCTCGCATTGCTGTGTTTCGGTGTGAAGGGTTTCCGGTGAAATTACTGGCACATGAGGCTTTCGATCTTAGCCTCAAGGTGGCAACCCGCAAGTGATACTTCTGGTATTGCAAGCGTCCATAGGCTGCGGTAACCGCTTACCATCTTGTGGGCCGTATGCTTAGTTGCCACTTCAGTTGTATAAAAAAAAAAAAATTATATAGTTTTATTTGTAACGAGCATAGAAGTAAGTACACTTATACAGAGTAGGTATCTACATACAATTCTAATTAGTCTAACAATTAAAAAACAAAACCATGCCACTCACACATATAACGGCGCCGTTTACATACACAAACCATGCATGTGGTGATTGCGACGCGTTTGCTTCATACATTTTATTGTGAGTGTCCGGGGTGTGCCTATATCTTCGCGAAACGACCAAAACTATTTATGTTATTGTAAAGTTAGGGTGCTTGGACCTGTCTGTAAACCCTGCTTTGTTTTTTTTAATTAAATCTATATATCTATACTAATATTATAAAGAGATAAGATTTGTATTTTTGTATTTTTTGTCAAAAACTACTGGTCTGATTTCAAAAATTCTTTCACCATTAGAATGCTACATTATCCCTGAGTAACATAGGTTATATTTTATTTTGTAAAATAATAAGAATCCCTAATAAAACTTCAATAATGTAACCCAAGGTGTAAAAAAATTAGCCATAAAATGTCTTTCATGGCATGCGCTGCGGAAACTATTGGTGATAGAACAAAAAAATGTTCTACAATATTAAAGAACATATTGATATCTACAAAAAAGTCAGCGATACCATATGTCCAACTATTGTAGTTATGTAACTATAACTACTTTTTTACATTTTAAAAGTTGTTAGAAATGCCGACCAAATTCAGACCATATTTTCCATATTAACCCTTATCCAAATAAATCATTTCATATTCAAGATTGCTTTAATACCTGTAGATAACTGTTTGAATAATCAGACATTCCATTCAAAAGTTATGACGAATTTTAAAAATGTCACTCTAAACAAAATACTAAAAAGACCCGTGCGCGCGCCGCGCCCCGTGGCCTGACAGAGGCGTGCTTAACATTATATGAATTTTTTTTTCAAAGTATGAAATAGGTAGTCGCGCTGCAAAAACGCGCGGTCGGCTTCTACCTTATGGATGACTAGCGACCCGCCCGGCTTCGCACGGGTGCTTAAGTTTTCATTGCACCCGGGCGAAACCGGGACGAGCCGCTAGTATAAAATAAAATATAAATACGCTTGATATAATTCACTGCGTGAAGAACTTGTAAAACTTCTGAAAACATTCTCACCGCTAAATATTAACTTGAAAGTTAAACCACATGTTAAATTACTAACATCTGAGTTAACTTCTTCAAACCATTGAAAGCTTTTAAACCACACTTTACCACACACCCATTTCATAACTTTAGATCAGTAAAAGACGCTTAAGTCGCGGTTTCTAATAAAGACTGGCCGTAATTTAGTGGTGATGAAAAAGACGGCAGTATTTATTTGATGTAACATTCTTAGTTCTGTTTAATGAGTTCGTCTGAAGAAGTTTTAAGTAAATAAATAATAAATAAATAATAAATAATGCTGGACAATCCACAAAGCATCATCTAGCCCCAAGGTAAGCTGCTGTTAAACAAAGCTGTATTATGGGTACTAGATGACTGATATATACTTAATACAATACTACACGTAGATAGATATTTTTTATTATACATAGCTTTTTTTCATGATCCTTGCTATTATTATGGGTGGTGAGTAGAATCACATCCGTCCCAAGCTTTTTGATCATCTAAATAATCGGTTATTTTTATATACCCAGAATACCCGAAACAAATATTTGTAGATCGTCAAACATTTGTCCCGAGGCGGGAATCGAACCCGCAACCTCTGCGACGCAGGCGAACCTGCGCCCGCTGCGCCACATCGGTCGTCATTATATCGATGGACATTCACATAGGTAGCTCCATCTAGCCCAAAACCAAGCAAAGCTGCTTGTACAACTATGGGAACCAACCCAGATAACAATCTTCTTCTCTTATACGTAAAAATGAATTGCTGTTTTTTTTTGTTTTTTTATACAACTGAAGTGGCAACCAAGCGTACGGCCCACAAGATGGTAAGCGGTTACCGCAGCCTATGGAGGCTTGCAATACCAGAGGTATCACTCGCGGGTTGCCCCTTGAGGCTAAGATCGAAAGCTTCATGTGCCAGTAATTTCACCGGAAACCATACCCTTCACACCGGGCCACAGCAATGCGAGCATTACTGTTTGGCGGCAGAACTAGGTGTGGTGGTAGTCCTTCCCCGGACGAGCTCTATCACAGAGAACTCTACTACTCTTGCTGTGTGTTAGGCTCGCTAAAACTCGACAACGGCTGGACCGATTTGCCTAATTTTGGTCTTGAAATATTTGTAGGGAAGGTTTAAACGGAGAGAAATTATAGAAAAATTAGGCGAGTGAAACCGCGCCGGGTCTACTAGTATAAGATATTTTTCGACTCCGTAAGTAGCATCTATGTTCATTAAAACAGAAACTTGTATTATGTTATGTTAAAAAATTATCGATTATCAGAACTTATGCTATTTCATTATAAAAAGGTCAGTTTTCCGATTGCGTGCATTTTCATATCACCGCACCGGTGATCTAGTGGTAGTGACCCCTTCCGATCCTAAGGTCGTGGGTTCGAACCCGGTCGTGCACCATTGGATTTTTGTTCGAAAAATGTATGTGCTTAATGCCTGTGCTCTCATACGGTGAAGGAAAACATCGTATGGAAACCGGCATGTCCAAGAACTAAAAATTCGAAAGACATGTGCCATCCACCAATCCGCATTGGGTCCTCCGATTAAGACCTAATCACTCTCGCCTGAGAGTAGGCCAGTGTCCCAGCAGTGGGAACATGAGAAGGCTGTCATGATGATGATGACATTTTCATATAGAACAACACTGGTTTCGAACCCGCGATCGGAAGTGCCACCACACCAGTAGTGCCCGCGGGCATTAAATAAGAATTAGATTTTATCAAGACTAGTGCTCATGGCAAGTTCCAGACTCGCAGTAAGCTGACATTATTGCTATTAGTATGAAGAACTGCGGGGAATATTATGTGAGAAAATCTAGGAACAATTTTAATAAAGTACGTGTACTTCTTTAAACTTTCCTGGCTATTTTAAGACCATTTTAGATTTTCTTAGAGATCCGTTATGAGAAAATCCGTAGGAGAACATAACTAGAATAAGTAAGTTGAAGTGGCAGTGGGCCATATAGCTTGTGTTTTGTGAAAATATCCAAAAGCTTAAGATTTGGGTACGTAATACGTACGTAATAAGTACGTAAAAAATATGCTTTTATAATGAAAACCTTTTAAACAATCAATTTTCCGGAACTTTGTACTACGCAATTAAAATTCTCGGATTCCATTGAATAGATTCGAGTTGATTCAACTCAGAACTTGATTAATTAATGCTCAACTCCAAGCACCCTTTAGAATGATTCAAAAACCTTAAATTTGTTGCTCAGATGTGTTGGGACACATTGTTTCTAAGAATGACGAATTCCTGACGAATCACGCGGCAATTGTACGACACAACTATAACAACACAATGATATTTAGATGTTCACGCTCACCAAAACAATGATATCAGCGCGAATACCGCGAAACATGTATTGCATGCGACATCAATAACAACCTCCTGGTGGTAGGACTCTTCAGCAAGAGTCCATCTTGGTGGGTACAACCGCAGATATTCTACCTCCAAGCAGTAGTGTGTAAGCATCACTGTATATAGGTTTGAAGGGAGATTTCACAGTAGAAAGTGAAATTACTGGGCGAAAGAGACTTAACAACATCGTCTCGGGGTAATGAGCGCTGTGCAGTGCCACGCAGAACTTAAAAACTGTAAGCTTTGGGTGGCACTGCATTTGTTATGGTCAGGCGTGGTGCTTAACATCAGGCAGGCGACTTGATCGTTTTGTCACTTGCTGACCCAAAAAAAAACAGTAATGGCCATGCCAAAAAACTATATAAAGGAACCCAGCCAATTATTTAGATACATTTTGGACGGTCATTTTTAACACAGCTCTAAGGCCCCAAATGGTGCTAATATTTCCGCTAAGCGCCTAATAAAGGGCTCTGTTACTTTTATGACTGTATGTCGCAAAGTTAGCATAAGTTCGCAGTTCGCCCAATGCTGACAAACTTCGTTATCTGAGATAAATCTGTATGAATCACATAAACTTTCATCATCATTGTATTGTAGTCGTCTTCAATCAAATAATCAAATAATAATAATCCAAATCAGTCCAGCTGTTTTCGAGTTTTAGCGAAACTAACAAACAGCAATAAACTTTTACATATTATAGTATAAGAAAGTCGCTACCGCCCCGTCTGTCTGTCTCTTTGTATTTATGTATGAAAGCTTAGATCTTTAAAACTACGCAACGGATTTTAATGAGGTAGAGGTTTCCGGGGAAGGACTACCACCATACCTATTTCTGCCGCCAAGCAATAATGCTCGCATTGCTGTGTTCCGGTGTGAAGGGTATGGTTTCCGGTGAAATTACTGGCACATGAGGCTTTCGATCTTAGCCTCAAGGTGGCAACCCGCGATCGATACCTCTGGTATTGCAAGCGTCCATAGGCTGCGGTAACCGCTTACCATCTTGTGGGCCGTACGCTTGGTTGCCACTTCAGTTGTATAAAAAAAAAAAAAGGTTTCCAGCAATAGATAGAGTGATCCAAGAGGAAGGTTTATACGTCCACAAATATTTGTTCCGGGTGTTCTGGGTATTTTCTATATATTAAAAAATATCTATCTAAGTATTGTATTGTAATAGGTATAAATCTAGTACCCATAATACAGCTCTGTTAAACAGCAGCTTACCTTGGGGCTAGATGATGCTGTGTGGATTGTCCAGCATTATTATTACTATTGTACTCACACCTAAGAAAATGAGTAGAGACAGAGTAAGAGTCTCTACCAGACATAATACTTAAATTAGATGTCCCTTGCTAATTTACGGTGGTGCGTGGCGTGAAGGGAATGCGGTAGGGGGGGGGGGGGTTTACGTTGTTCAAAGAACTAGCGACTCTAGTGCAAAAGGCTTCTGGTAAGAAAGTTAGACGCAAGGAGTTGTCAGCTAATAGCCAATGTCCGATACAAGTTGCACGGAGCTCGACAGATGTGCAGTCGGGAGCTAGCACTAGTTCAATTGTGTTACGCTAGCGAGGTTGATCATGCCAATTGAGTCAGCGTATGAGTCATACGCTGACTCGATGCTGATTGGTGGATTGCACATGTCGCTCTGAATTTTTCACATGCCTTATCGGATGTTCCACATGTATTTTTAATTGTTTTACATTTATTTGTAGAGTAGTTTTATAATATTATATAGTAGCGGGCGAAGGTCCGCCTGCGACGCAGGAGGTTCGATGTTCTATATGTTTAAACAAATGTTTGCATGAACTGCAAATATTTGTTCCTGGTGTTCTGTGTATTTTCTATGTATAATAAAAAATACCTGTCTATATATTGTATTGTATATAACATCAGTCGTACCCATAAGCTTTGCTCAGCTTGAGGCTAGATGATGCTATTTGGAATAATGCTATAACGCTTGTGACGTAGCTGGCTAAGTGGTTCTTAACAGATCAATGAAGTTAAGCACTGTTCCGCGTACTCACTAGGATGGGTGACCGCCAGTGGCCACGCTCCCGTGGAGGGCACGTTATACAGTCGGTCCCGGCTTTTCCAAAGTTGTTAGGCCATGTCAGAAGCTTCAGGCGGCCTTAAAATTGTCACCAGAGTTGGCCACTGACTCACACGAACTTACTTTACCACCAGGTGGTTTTTCGCTGCTGGTATAACTGGTGCTAAGCATTAGTTCTCCAGTGCTACTGCTGTTTGCAAGTTGGAGGAGACATCAAAAAGTATTGTTGGAGTTGGCAACTACGGGTATTGTGTGAACATGTGTTGCCAGTTGCTACTCGTTTGACTCACGAGATGTGCGGGTTCGATTTATGCTGGTCAATTTGTGAAATGCAAGTGTTTTAACCCGGATGTCCAAGAAAAAATGAAATTTTCAATCCTGAAATTTCGAAAGACATTGTGTCATAGGTACACATTTCGTATTGGGTCTTCGTGGTGGATTAAAACATAATCACTCTTGCTGGAGAGTAGGCAAAAATCTCTGCCGTAGAGACACTAGAAGACTGATGATAATGATGAATGGTTTTATTCGATTTTCTTATTTTCTGTCTACAAAACTTTATGTTGGTGTTTGTTTGTAACTAAATAACGCCATAACGGCTGAACGGATTTGAATGAAACTTGGAATGGATATAGTTCTAACCCTGGAATATAATATAGGATACTTTTTGTTTGCGCGAACGGATCGCAAAATCTTGAAAAATATTTTTTACCTGTCGACACTTTTTCTGGCACCGTTCGAACCCAACAAGATTTAACCTTCCACACTTGACCACACCTAACTAAGCTATTGACTGAAAAAATCATATACCGGCTGGTGCGTTGACACAGCGCAAGACACATGCGCCAACTGACCAGTAGCTCAGTCTAAGCGTGGTCGTATTATCCCAATTTAGATTGTTTTATGTAATCACTTAGCCCAATCAAATCGTATACACAATAGAAAAAACCTTCGCTCTAACAATAATACATGTAAATGTTTACGCACTGTCCATTTTTTTAAATCATAAATAATATATTTACAGGGCTTTGAGTCGCTTAGCGAACTATTTCAGCCCCGTTACAGGCACTGCCTAGTTAAAATTACCTATGTACTATGCGCATGTTACATGCACCGTATAACGCACTGTCAAGTCGAAAATACTTTCGACACTTCGACCCCAAAGTGCGCCATTCACGGCGCCATTCACAATGGTCCTTGCCAAATAGAAATTATTCCCTCCAATAGAAATTTTCTCACATTGAAGGGTATAGAGTGGTTTTTGTAAAAGCAACTAAAGCTTCTATTCAGGGGAGACACGGTTCAACGCGTATCATCTATAGATTTATTGGTGACACACTGCTGTGGCGGATAGCGAACACGAAACAAATTTGAAATTATTTTTTTTAGTTCAAAATATTACAAACTATTTCTGCCGCCAAGCAGTAATGCTCGCATTGCTGTGTTCCAGTGTGAAGGGTATGGTTTATGGTGAAATTACTGGCACATGAGGCTTTCGACCTTAGCCTCAAGGTGGCAACCCGCGAGTGATACCTCTGGTATTGCAAGCGTCCATAGGCTGCGGTAACCACTTACCATCTTGTGGGCCGTACGCTTGGCTGCCACTTCAGTTGTATAAAAAAAAAAAACAATTCCTAGCCCTTTAAGTTTCTTCATTCTGAGTGACCTGTGTGTCACGCAAAAGGTTTTAGGATATCCCTTTTTTGCGAAAATTAGATTGCACCCTTCTCTATGAAGGATCCTTACGCTGCCCCACGGGTGGACACCCCTAAATAGTGAACTGGACACAACTTAATTATATTTACTTTGTCATGTCGATAAATAATGAACCCATTAGAGCAATTAAGTATTGTTTTAGTTGGACATGGATTTGATGGATTAACGTTTGTTTGTTTGTTTGTTTTGTTAGTTAGCACTTAATTAGGTACCTACCGGCTGAGCCGGTTTAGATGTAAGTAATTTCAAAAGGGTTTAGAGTGACCTGAAATGGTAAAGATATCATCATCGTGTTCAGCTATCTAATGTTCCTGCTGAGATACTAGCCTACTCTCGAGTGAGAATGATTGCGCGTTATGTATGATGTCACATGCCTTTGCCAAATCTTAAGTTATAAATATTTTTTAAATCATTGGTGCACAACCAGGTGCAAACCTACGACCTTAGAATCAGGTGCAAAGGGTGCTATTACTAAACGACCGCTTAAATATACTTAAATATTACTTTTAACTACCGAGTACACGACTAATATATACCAATATTAGTTGCAAACACCAAAAGTAATACTCAACAAAATGATATCGCAAGAACTCACACCTCGAATTGAATATTGAAGCAATTTTTATTGAAATTTCAAACGTTCGCATTCCCCATAGGCTTCCGGGGTTCATTCCCCCCACCCTTAGGGGTGGGGGTGGGGGGTGTAGAGTGTTTGGCATTTGAACCTGATAAGATACACTGAGAAATCGTAAAAGGCACCATTTTGATGGTGCATGTATAATTTTTTGTCGTTCAAGTTATCGGCAAAAATTCGACATTACAGGATTCGAAGATAGCGTAATATGTTTTTTATTAACCGTTGTTTTTAACGTTTTAACGTTTATACGACAGATGTGGCGCAGCTGGCGCAGGTCCGCCTGCGACGCAGAGGTTGCGGGTTCGATTCCCGCCTCGGAACAAATGTTTGTACGATCTACAAATATTTGTTCCGGGTGTTCTGGGTATTTTCTATATATAATAAAAAATATCTATCTATGTATTGTATTGTATTAAACATATATCAGTCATCAGTACCCATAATACAGCTCTGTTTAACAGCAGCTTAGCTTGGGGCTAGATGATGCTGTGTGGATTGTCCAGCATTTTTTATTTATTTATTTATTTATACCTACCGTTTTTTTGATGGTGGCAACTTCTTCGTAAATCATCATCATATCAGTTAAATACGTTCACTGCTGGACATAGGCCTACCCAAAGAGTGTCATGACGATAGATTGAGCCTTCACCTTTCTGCGACTGATTTAATTATTATCGGTCCATCGAGTGGGGTATCGTCCTATACTTCGTTTTCTAGTTCGCGGTCGTTATGCTCCCACTGCTGGGACACTGGCCTACTCTCGACAGAGTAGTGGGGTCTTAATCCAACACGCAGACCCAATACTGACTGGTGTACAGACGTACAGTGCGAATTGGTGGATTAGGAATAGGCATTTGTGCTACATGTAACATAACTTAAGTCAAATTAAAATTCTATAAGAGCATTCTATCGCTTCGCTTTTCGGTTCTTCAGCTTCTTTTCAAGATATGAATAAGTTCTCGTGTTCAAAAGGAACCGAATATATCCGTATTCGAATATATTAAACGAATACCCATGGACCGGGTATCAGTTCTGAAAAAGCGGGACTTCCCCACTCGGGAACTGGGGTTTCCCCGTCTAGGGACTTGGCCTCTTGCATTCATATTTAAATGCGGGAGGGAGTTAAATTGATATGTAATTTCTTCTTTCAAATCCAGTACGGATGATTTTTGAGATTAATATAATTCTGTTTAGAATCTATTTTCAATTGACATTATTCTTATTTATAATAGGTGTATGTAATACTAGCTGCCGCACGCGGCTACGCTTGCGTGGTACACACGTAAAAGTATCCTATTTCCTTCTCGGACTTAAAATGATGTGCCAAAATTCTATCAAATCGGTTCAGCGGTTAGTAAAAACGTATATAAAACAGACGGTTTCATTCACATTAAGTATACATATAATATTTGTATAGATTTTTAGAATATAGCCGATAGTGTAACATTATATTAATTTTAAATAACATGGGCCAAAATGCAGAAACTACTATACGAATAAAATTATTATATATTTGAATTTTTTTCATACGATTATGAAAGTTAACGACAACGTCTTTAACAGTTTAATACCATAACTAATAAGTACTACCTAGTACACTCTCAAATATTAAATGACGTTTGAGCATTCGGGCGAGTCAATTCGTTTTTAAACTATCGTTCTAAATTCGAATTGTAAAATTCAAATTCGTGAACTGCCAGCTCTAAAAGGTGAAACTCTTCAACAAAGCTATTCGAAATTTAACTCGAAAACTTTTTCGAACGCACCCTTTAGAAGCTAGCGATACCAAATAGTTCAGCAAATTGGAAACATTCCGCCGGAAAACTAGCACCCTGTACTTTCGCCGGTCGCATAGTTCCGCGACGACGCATAAAATGAAGCACGCTGTATGCGCCTTCATTAGAGAATGCAGGTGTTTTGTTATGAAACCTTTGACACTGCTTTTTAGGACAGCCTGTCTGCCTTTTACACGTTATGCAATCATTTTTGTACGAAAAATTGTGATGTAAACGAAAAACGAGAAAAAATATATTATTTAATTTATAAAAATAACTTGTGTAAGTTGTAAGTACTTAGTTATTATCGCTCGAATACGATATCGATTTTATACGATTTTATTTATCGATTTTGCAATTCAACTCGCTCAGTTTATGTGTATTTCCGCCCTTATTCAGTTTCAAGTATTCACTTGATTAACCAGTTGTATAAGTAATTAAAAATTCAAAATAATTAAACAATTCATAATAAATTATTAGAATATCCGTATGAATGAACAAAAGCTAATGTTGTATTGAGCGGAAGTTAAGAGCTTTTGAACAAAGAATTGAGTATTGTTCTAAGTTTTCGGTAATTAAATGGCGGGCTCTTCTTGTCGGGTCATTGTACTCTGAGTGATGTTCCAATTTTAAAAACTTTTCATAATGTTTTACAAGATATTGGCCAGTTTCAGTTATAAAGAATATTTCAAATTTTAAAATAGTTAAGTACCTGCTTCAAAGTTTCGAACACAATCTGTCAGTAAGTTGGTTTGTTTTATAGCAGCAAATGATGAGACGATCCAGTCCTGCTTGGCACTGCACTGCGCTCATCACCCCAAAACTTGGTTCTTAAGTCTCTTTCAACCAGTAAATTTACTTGCTACAGTCATTGCCCTTCAAACGTAAACTTGCACTGTGGAAAGCTTGACATAAATGCATGAAGGTAGAATATCTGGCACTGCGGTGGTACCCACCAAGACGAACTCTTCCTGAAGAGTTACCACCAGTTTTCATCACTTTTCATCACAAAATCTTGCCTAGCTTCTATGCATTCCTGCCATGATTAGGATAAATTGGTTAATATTTTAAAAGTTATGATTATGACGACGATCACAAATAATGGGGGGACATTATGTGACCATTTGAGCGGAAATGCGTCGTTTATCCGCTCGGTGTGATTACCAAATTAAATGGTGTGCAGTGTGCTAAATATTAACATCATTTAAACATTACCGTATTTATCGCTTTGTTTTGTCGTTACATTTATGGATTGGCTAGTTTTTTACTGTAATTTATATCAAGCCATGTAATCGGAACACGCACAACATAACATAAAAATGGAAAACGCGGTTGTGGAAGGGTCTCAATGACCCTATTTGCGTTTGCGCACATCTACCTTTTTGCGCATGGCGCCTCATTATGTGTATGTGCGTAGAGGGCAGGGTACTCAAAAACCTAATCAAAAATTATTTATTTCAATAAAATCCCAAGGATCACTTTGAAACGTCTTACAAGCTAGGAAAATTTACACCAGTTCCAAAGCACCCATGCCGTAAAAGAACTGGCAACAACACCGGCTGGGTTCCTATCGCTTTTTTGGCATGACCCTTGCTATTGTTATGGATGCCGAGTAGAGTTGGAGCACATTCGTCCCAAGCTTTTTATCATCTAAGTAATCGGTTATTTTATAGTAAGCTTTTTGAGAAAGTTTTTGTTTGATTAAGTTTTTAAAATTGCCAATTGATAATTTTTTTTTTTTGCCATTTTGTATGTCGCTTGGGATTTTGTTAAAGAAGCGTATACATACTTTAAATACTACAGCTACTGAGAAGCTCGACAGCGTGCGATTGCAGAAAAAAATACTGTAAATCAAACAAAACGAGCAGGGTCACATAGACCCTGCCACATCCTCGGCGCCGGGTTAAAGTAACTACAAAATAGAAAGACAAGTCCGTCCACCAACCCGCATTGAGTTTGCGTTATGAAGTACGACCAATCACTATAGCCTGAGAGAAAAACTAGCGTCACAGCAGTGGGATTTTTGTTATAATATTGTTGCGTATTTTATTTATTATAAAATACTTTTGGTGGTTCCCAAAAAAAAAACACGATAAAAATAGTTAATAAAACTTATTTTTGATTTTGTTGCGTTGCTTTCATTAAAAAATTGCAAGTACTCTAAAATTTTTTCGCCATAACAGTTCAAACGTCCAGTTAAATTGGAAAAAACTACAACCATTGCCTCGATACAAGAATATCACTTGCATTTGAAATTCATATTTTGACACACATCCATCAAACAAAACTCTCAAAATACTACAGTATCATTTGTATAGTTCGCTCGGCGGAATAACTAACTTCACGAATGCCTAGATTTGTAGAAGTTTCGATGCGCAATGGAACTTGACGTGCTACAAAGAAAATGCCCTAACTTAACCCTAAACCGAGCAATCCTTTAGCAAAAGATCGCGATAACCTATCAGGGCTCAATTAAGACTGTCAACGCGAACTTAGGAGGTTCTTAAAGTGGTTTAGGGGTTAAGTTTGGGAAGTTAGAGATATATTGAAGACTAGCTGCGCAATTTCACCGCTTTTTTAAGCGCGTTTTTACGTTCTCTTAAAGCAACCGTACATTTTCCGGGATAAAAAGTAGCTTATGTGTTATTTCAGATTATATATGTATTCTACCTCTGTGCCAAATTTTGTCCTTATCCGTTCAGCCGTTCTGGCGTGATTGTGTAACAAACAGTGACCGCCAGTGGTAGTTTCAACTGAGCGCTCCCGTGCTCCGGAGGGCACGTTAGGCAGTCGGTCCCGGCTTTTTCAAAGTTGTTAGGCCATGAAGCCTTCGGGCGGCCTGAAAACTCTGTCACCAGAGTTGGCCACTGGCTCATACGAACTTACATACTTACTTATGGTAAACCCCTCCACTGCGCTCTTTGTGGGAGGCCTATGTCCAGCAGTGGAAGTCTATCGGCTTATAATAATGATGATGACTAGAATTACTTTAGTTACGGGAATAAAGTTATGGTATTCGATTTAGGAGTTTAGTTTTATCCAATTTTATGATAAAATACAGAGTTTTTTGTGATAGCTCGTCCGGGGAAGAATTACCATCATACCTATATCTGCCGCCAAGCAGTAATGCTCGCAATGCTGTTCCGGTTCGAAGGGTATGGTTACCGGTGAAGTTACAGGATCTACGTCTCAGGGTGGCAAACGCGCAAGTGATATCTCTGATGTTGCAAGCGTACATAAGCTACGGTTTGGTGGCAACTGTGTACTGTTTTGCCGGTTCGAAACCAGCCGTAATAATATGCAATTTTTTTAATTCAAAATATTTATGTGCGCGATTGGTGGTCACGGGGATCAAACCAGCGACCTCTCGCTTTGGAATAGCCCACTGAACCACCGAGGTCGTCAAAAAATAAACTCTACACGACTTATATATGCGAATAAAAAAACTATCGCTACTTCGTTATTTCGAGCGCACACGGCGGCGACAGCTGATTGCGAAAGTTCTCAAACTAAATAAAAAATGAGACCGCGCGTTTGAATTATGGTTCCGTATCTTCTAAATATATAAAATCGTGGGCTACTGACTGGCTGACAATGAAGATTGTCATTGTTTGTCAGTCAGTCTGGGATTAACAATTTTTAACCGACGAAAAAGGGCGTCGCGTATATTTCTAGTCACATCACGCTAATATTATTTACCTTGCCTATTTGTCGCAAATGGATCAAAATTGTTTTGATGTTAACATCAAAAGCTGCTGCTAGCTCAGCTGTAGATTGAATTTCGTCAGCTTCCACAATCGCCTTTAATTCATAATTGTTGACCAAAGTCTCCGGACGACCACGAGCTTCATTTTTCAAGTTCTCTCCGTAAACGTTTTTGATATTACGTGCCGTTTGAGTTTCGTTGGTGCCACGCCGAAACTCATATTCCATAATTACACGATTTTTTAAAGTATCTACTTTGACGAAAAATGTTCAAATGTAATGAAAATACAACGCTAATCAATAAACAAAAGACAGAGTTTGTAAAAAGAATGTCATGTTTTTAAAACAAAATTAATTTGAATTTAGAATACAAAGCCATTTCAAACTTTTTTTTCTATTTGAAATGACCAGTACTGAAGAACGGCAATTTCATAGGTAAAGACCTGTTATTATAAATGCAAAAGTTTCGATGGATGTTTGTTCCTATATAACTACATACAGCCTAAATTTATACTGTATGTAGTTTTTTTTTCTAAACTTGCTGTTCCTAGAGTCCTAGAGACCTGAAATTTTCAGGATGTGTTCCTTTTAAGCCCTGTTTAGTCATCTGAGGCTTAATAACACTTATGTTACCTACTATGATTACATTTAAAACCAGTTTTTAAATAGTTTTAGTAATGCATACTACCTACCGTGTTTTGACTCGTGTATTTTTGCTTAAATAAATTACTCCTATTCTTATTCTTATTTTAATGTGTAGGGGTGCATTAAGGAAGGAATTTCCAAAATTCAACTAGGAGACTCAGCGGGAAGTTAGCGTGAAGTCTGCGTGTAAAAGTCGCAGGGCGTAGCATAACTTAATGCGTTTCTTTACGAGCGAAATTTTGACAAGACAATTAACAATGTGGCTTTGAGTAATTAAGGTTTTTACATCATATTTAAGGAATTATAATCCTGTGATAGTGTGTAGATTTTGCGAAAATTCTTATGGGTTAATTTCTTATTAATTTCTTTGCAGTGTATTTTTGGCTTTTGCTAGATTTTTATTCAACTTAGGTTGGATTCGACCTACTCGAATAAGCGCTATTTTCCGAATAAATCGTGGTTATTCGCGAGTAAACTGACATATTACTTGTGACACATTTCTTATTCCCCAGAATAGTTATTCCAAGTTTGGTCGAATCAAACTTTAAGTAGCAATCAGGTTACAATTCTACCAGTGTGCTGAGCTGTGCAGCTATTAAGACATTTTTTTTATTTTTTTTAATAAATTGGTGCGGCTAATATGACACTGCGGCCATGCAGGCCTATTGTGTTCGCCACTTATTTTGTCGCCCTAAGGGGGCGTTTACAGTTCACCGCCAAGCCCTATTAAGACATACTTCTAAAAATGTTCGCGCACAATTCGTAGAGCACACTATACTATTATAGTGTAAGAGTAGTAGAGTTCTTTGTGATAGAGCTCGTCCGGGGAAGGACTACCACCATACCTATTTCTGCCACCAAGCAGTAATGCTTGCAATGCTATGTTCCGGTGTGAAGGGTATGGTTTCCGGTGAAATTACTGGCACATGAGGCTTTCGATCTTAGCCTCAAGGTGGCAACTCGCGAGTGCTACCTCTAGTATTGCAAGTGTCCATAGGCTGCGGTAACCGCTTACCATCTTGTGGGCCGAACGCTTGGTTGCAACTTCAGTTGTACAAAAAAATCGTATAAGAATTTTGATCCAGGATGTCAACGCGCAAGTAATAAAATAATCTCTGGTAAATCAAGTGTCCATTACCATCAATTTAACCTATTTTTTTTACGTTAGTTCTTTGTTCGTTCGTATGAGTCAGTGGCCAACTCTGGTGACAGAGTTTCTAGGCCGCCCGAAGGCCTCTGTCATGGCCTAACAACTTTGAAAAAGCCGGTACCGACTGCTTAACGTGCCCTACGAAGCACAGGAGCGCTCAGTTGAAATTGCCACTGGCGGTCACCCATCCAAATGATGACCCCGCGGAACAGTGCTTAACTATGTCAGTGGTAGAAAGAAAGACGAAAAAGTAGAAGTAGAATAAAAAATACTTTATGAAAATTTAAAAACTCTGCGGTACCCTAAAAAACGGCAGCCACAATATTTTGTAGCCAAAAGCCTTTCGTGGTAACTTCACGGCTTTTTCACTTTGTTTATTATTTCGGGATATGAATGTTTTTTTTAACGTGTG
Organism: Colostygia pectinataria; assembly: GCA_951394395.1. NCBI lineage: Eukaryota > Metazoa > Arthropoda > Insecta > Lepidoptera > Geometridae > Colostygia > Colostygia pectinataria. The sequence goes on along the minus strand of OX596372.1, from coordinate 6,421,543 downwards.
AAATATTGGTATTTTATTTAATACCCTTTTGACTTTATGAAGAGTACCTACGTTTCTATTTGAATACTATCGTCATTATAAAGATATTAAGAGTAGTAGAGTTCTCTGTGATAGAGCTCGTCCGGGGAAGGACTACCACCATACCTATTTCTGCCGCCAAGCAGTAATGCTCGCATTGCTGTGTTCCGGTGTGTAGGGTATGGTTTCCGGTGAAATTACTGGCACATGAGGCTTTCGATCTTAGCCTCAAGGTGGCAACCCGCGAGTGATACCTCTGGTATTGCAAGCGTCCGTGGCGCGGCGCGCGTAGGTCGACCTGCGACGCAATAGTTTGCGGGTTCGATTCCCGCCTTAGATGTTTTATATATCTACGATCTGCAAATATTTGTTTCGGATGTCGCCTGGAGGCCTCTGTCATGGCCTAACAACTTTGAAAAAGCTGGGACAGACTGCTTAACGTGCCCTCCAGAGCACGAGAGCGCTCAGTTGAAATTGCCACTGGCGGACACCCATCCAAATGGTGACTACGTGGAACAGTGCTTAACTTCGTTGATCTGTTAAGAACGACTTAGCCAGCTACGTCCCGAGCGCTCTCAAAGTATCAAAAATTACATACTGGGACATAATTGGGACACTGTCCCAATAAATTTTGTCCGAATCAACAGCAAGTCCTCCTTGCTCACGTCAACTACGCATCTACGTTAGATGACAATGTTACGGGAATTCTCCCCTTCTCCACCCTGAGGGTGTCTGGTAACTGGATTGTTCTAGAACCCCAGTTCATTGTTTGAGCTCAGCAAGTCAGCGGCAGACGGAGGGTTGTCTGTCTGTCTGTTGTGAGCCTATACATATAGTGGTGTTCTGCGGCGGTGTAATGAAGTCTGTCAGATGTTTGTTTTGCGATACATAAATGATATAATTCCGTGTATATAGACGGTGTGTTAGTAAATCACACTAGCATAACATAAATATAAAATATTATCTTATATGCCTTTTCGATTTCTAACTAGGAAAACTAATTATTAAGCAGAATTAAATATTTTTTTATAAAAAAAAATGTTAAAAAAAATGTTAAAAAAAGTACTTTTTTTATGTGTGGAACCTATCCCTTAAGTTTGTCAGGTTGATAATGAATGACCCTGTATATAAAAATTAATCGCTGTGCGTTAGGCTCGCTAAAACTCGAGAACGGCTGGACCGATTTGGCTAATTTTGGTCTTGAAATGTTTGTAGAAGTCCAGGGAAGGTTTAAACGGTGAGAAAAAATAAACATTCTTATAGTTAAATAGAGCACCGGTGGTCTAGGGGTAGTGACCCCGCCTTCCAATCCTAAGGTCGTGGGTTCAAACCCGGTCGTGCACCTATGGATTTTTCTGTTTGAAAAATGTATGTGCGCAATGCCAGTGCTCTTATACGGTGAAGGAAAACATCGTGAGGAAACCGGCATGTCCACGAACTAAAAATTCGAAAGACATGTGCCATCCACCAATCCGCATTGGGTCCGCGTTGTGGATTAAGACCCAATCACTCCAGAGTAGGCCAGTGTCCCAGCTGTGGGAACATTAGAAGGCTGTCATGATGATTAGCATTGGAAATGTTTTGTTTTTCCTATCTAAAGCTATATCTATAGATAGCTATAGGGCAGTCGGCGTGTCTGTCTGGGCGTCACAATAGTCTCGAAGGACCGAGTCATTTCCAGGTGGGAGATTGTTGAATACTTAACCACCCTCGTGTTGAAGGGGTTGGCCCGAATTATGGGATGAAGCGATCTTTACTCCCATTTAGTCTACTACTCTATAGTTTCTGCCCACGGCTTCGCTCGTACCTTAAACTAGTCTTTGTGCTAGTCCAGATTATAATCTATCTCTGTGCCAAAGGAGTTGTTTCACGCAGTATGGAGCCCGGCCCTGGTCTTTAGAGGTTGCAGGCACTACCACTAGACCACCAGTGTTGGGTTGTTTACGTTCTCATCAACCTTCTAATGATCCCACTGCTGGGACACTGGCGTACTCTCAAGCGAGAGTGATGGGTCTTTTTACCACGCGAACCCAATGCCAATCGGTGGATGGTTACGGTTTATGAGTTACTAACTTGCGCGGTACCCTAAAAGGACCCCCGCACTTTCATAGTATAGAGTCGTCTAAAGATTAATCTTACACGGGATATTGTTATAGTATTTTTCATTATTCGTTAATGTCAGAGCCATACGATAGGACAAGGCCTAATCAGATGTAAGCGGTGTGTAGCGGTATGACCCAGCCTGTAAAAAAAAACTCAAAGGTGAGATACGAATATGTTTTTTTTATGTCAGCAAGTGACAAGACAATCAAGGCGCCCACCTGATGTTAAGCAGCACGCCTGACTATTACAGATGCAGTGCCACCCAAAGCTTAAAGTTTTTAAGTGTTTGCGTGGCACTGCACTGCGCTTATCACCCCGAGACATTGTTGTTAAGTCTCTTTCGCCCAGTAATTTCACTTGCTACAGTGCCCTTCAAACTTAAACACAGTGCAGCTTGCACACTACTGCTTGGAGGTAGAATATCTGACACTGCGGTGGTACCCACCAAGTCGGACTCTTGCTGTAGAGTCACCAGGTTATCTTACTAATAGTAGTAGGGGAATAGATGTTTGTTTGTTTGTAGGAGTTAGCCAGAACGGCTGAATGGATCTGTATGAAATTTAGCAAAGGCATAGCTATCATTTGGATGGGTGACCGCCAGTGGCAATTTCAACTGAGCACTCCCGTGCTTCGGAGGGCACTTTAAGCAGTCGGTCCCGGCTTTTTCAAAGTTGTTAAGCCATGACAGAGGCCTTCGGGCGGCCTAGGAAAACTGTCACCAGAGTTGGCCACTGACTACGGAATAGAACATAGACTACTTATTTATATATAATAAAAAAATATCTATCTATGTATTGTATTGTATTAAATATATATCAGTCATCTAGTACCCATAATACAGCTCTGTTTAACGGCAGCTTACCTTGGGGCTAGATGATGCTGTGTGGATTGTCCAGCAATATTTATTTATTTATTTATTATTCCGGAAAAATGTTTGGTTCCAGTGTGGTTTTTTTTTATTATACAACTTAAGTGGCAACCAAGCGTACGGCCCACAAGATGCGGTAAGCGGTTACCGTAGCCTATGAACGCTTGCAATACCAGAGGTATCACTCGCGGGTTGCCACCTTCAGGCTAAGATCGAAAGCCTCATGAGTCAGTAATTTCACCGGAAACCATACCCTTCACACCGGAACACAGCAATGCGAGCATTACTGCTTGGCGGCAGAAATAGGTATGGTGGTTAGTCCTTCCCCGGACGAGCTCTATCACAGAGAACTCTACTACTCTTATAAATTATTAATGATCGATGTGGCGCGGGCGAAGGTCCGCCTGCGACGCGGAGGTTGCGGGTTCGATTTCCGCCTTGGAACAAATGTTTGTACGATATGCAAATATTTGTTTTAGGGTATTTTCTATGTATAATAAAAAATATTTATCCATGCATTGTATTGTATTAAGTATATCAGTCATCTAGTACCCATAACTCAAGCTCTGCTTAGCTTAGGGCTAGATGATGCTATGTGGATTGTAATTACTTTTTTAACATATGTAGATAGAAAACCAGCATACAGCCACTGACTTCCTGCACCCGCTTTAATGTCATCGGGCCATCAAGAGGGGATGCAAGTAAAATAAAACCTTGTAATTCCTTTATCGAGTTCCCGTAATCGATTGAAAACTCAAATTGAGTTAGAAACTTTTCAGGCGCTTTATCAATATAATGTTGTTTTGTTAAATCTGTTTTATAACAACTTTATTAATTCTGTAAAACTTATTATGGACGCTTAGGACACGTCCAAAATACTTATTTAACCCGCGAAAATACTTTTTAGGGGTCCGTACGTAAAGAGGAAAAATCTGAAGCCTTTAAACCTTTTATTAAGATGAAGAGATTACTTTGTAGTTTGTCTATCTGTCTGACTGCAATTTAAATTTATTTTTCTTAGAAACGGCTAAAGATATCAACTTGAAATTCATAGTATACGTTATAATAATGTATTAAAGTACTTAGAATAATTATTCATATTTGTATAATTCTGTGTCGTAACCAAAATAAACGAACGAATAAACGAACTGGAAAACGAAGTGTAGGACGGCCCCCCACTCGATGGATGGTTCATATCTGGCTCAACGTATCAGCATTGCCATTCAACGTGGCAATGCAGCCAGCATGTTGGGAACGCTTCCGTCTGGTAGTGATTTGGATCAGTTGAGCTATCTATAGGTCGTTTGTAACGGTCTTTAGATGGCTCAACTGTTTCATATGTATTTTGTATATTTTGTAATGTAATATAATTATGTACATATAAAAAACTCGATGGACCGATGACATTAAATCGGTCTCAGGAAGTCGGTGGATGGTACGGCTCAAAATCGGTTGTCATGGCGCTCTTTGGAGGCCTATGTCCAGCAGTGGACATCTATCGGCTGATATGATGATGATGAACAAAATAAATCAAGTTTATAACTTAGTGCATTAAAAATCTAGGTTTGTCTAGGAATTTATAATTTTTATATGAAATTGGTTAAAATTTAAATTAACTCTTAGTTTTCCAGAAACATCACAATTTTTACATTAGGAGCGGATCCTACGTGACACAATTAAAGGAAAAAGTCTTAAATTGAGTTATCTTGACCTTTTTTACCCCTAAAATAGGTTAGTCGTTGACGTTGACGACGTTGACTGATAGTTGACGACCGATGTGGCGCAGCTGGCGCAGGTCCGCCTGCGACGCGGAGGTTGCGGGTTCGATTCCCGCCTCGGGTCAAATGTTTGTACGATCTACAAATATTTGTTCCGGGTGTTCTGGGTATTTTCTATATATAATAAAAAATATCTATCTATGTATTATATTGTATTAAGTATATATCAGTCATCTAGTACCATAACACAGCTCTGTTTAACAGTAGCTTATCTTGTGGCTAGATGATGCTGTGTGGATTGTCCAGCATTATTTATTTATTTATTAATTTTATTTGGTAAAGTGTGTAAGAATAAATGGCTGAAACTCCAAAAGTGTTATATTTCGAAATCATTACTAGATTTCAAGTTATTTTCAAAATCATGCTGAGCCTCTTCTACTAGTAATCCGCTCCGGCTTCGCTTGGGTTCTTAAACTATAAGTATAAACCTTACTCTTGTACACAGATTTTTTCCCTCTTGAACCAATCTATCTATTGATGAAAACCGCACTTAAATCCGTTGCGTAGTTTTAAAAATTTAAACGTACCTACAATATACATACTGAGGGACAGACAGAAAGCGACTTTGTTTTATACTATTAGATATTACGAAACTCTCAGAACGAATACGAAATCGTTCTCCAATGAAAGTTTTATAAAATTAGTAGTAGGTTCAGTTTCAGTAGGTGTAACTTTTTATACATTACAAATATACTTTTTATAATAGAGCTTGGGTCCAACTGGCTCAAAACCGAGATGACTGGAGAGATCAAGGGGAGGACTTTGCCCAGCAGTGGGACACAACAGGCTAATCGTAATCGTAAACATTACAAAAGGATACGTCACAAGCGTTCTCCAATAAAATCCTTAGGGTAGTAGGTTCAGTTTCAGTAGGTGTAACATTTTCTTTTTATCTCGACAGCCTCAAATTTTATTTTTCCCCAAAACCCCTAAAAGGGTCTCATTTTATTGTCAGAATAAAAATACAAAGTCATTGTTAACATTCAAAGAATGAAGGGTAAAATACACCCCATTGGTTTTTCAAGGGGCGTCTGACCATAGAATAAATAGTAGATAACATTCTGGTAAGAGCACTGGCGGTGTAGTGATTGATAGGCCTTCTGATTCTAAGGTCGTGGGTTCGAAACCGTGCATCTTCGAAAAAATATGATTATTTTATTCAAAATAAGATTTTTCTTCTACTTTATTATTCTATTAAGAATATTTTGTTCCATTAAAAAAAAATATATGCGCAATGCCAGTGCTCTCAAACGGCGAAGGAAAACATCGTGAGGAAACCGACATTTCCAAAAACGAATAATTGAAAGACATGTCATGTGCTATCTTATCCACCAATCCGCTATGGGTCCGCGAGACCCAATCACTCTCGCTTGAGAGTAGTTTAGCGTTACTCACCCTAGAACGGCTGAACGGATCTAAACGAAATTTGGCACGTAGATGGATAGTCTGGAATCTATAGTTTTCACACACTCATCAAATTTTCCACACGAAAGAAGTCAGGGACAACAGTTGGTTAATTATAAAATTAATTTGAAAAATCATAAATTCAGCTCTAACACGATGCAATAAGGCATATTTTACTTAACAAGCTATATTTCAGTGGAATTAAATATTTCTTTCTTGACACCATCAGAGGTCAGTATTTCCTTATTTACATACTTTGTTGTTTTGGGAAACTGTTGTTTTGAAATTAGGCTCTCAAAATACCAAACGGTGTTAGAAAACCTCACCATGTTTTGTAGCTTCGGAGTAAATTTTCCTGTAGCTAATGATGTTCAAAACCAATAATTATTTACTTACACCAGAAAAGCGATAAATATATTAATTTATGTTTAATTATAATTTTAACACACTTGTCATATTTTATGTAAATAAATGAAATGAATATAAGAAATCAGTAGGTATTTTACAGTAAATAAATGTGCACATTTATTTCTATTACATCTACTAATTCTATTTCTAAATGGAAATTCAAGCATGAGAATTAAATTAGTTTATTTCAGATTTGAACGATTTATCGCGTATCTGAGCGGTATCGTTTCGCTTTTGTACTGAAAACATCTTAACTACTATAATGTTATAAATGCGAAGGTCTAGGTGTGTGTATGTGTGTGAATTTTTGTTACCACGTATCTCCGTGACGACTTTACCGATTATGATGAAATTTGGAATGTAGATGTTTTAAGAGTAGTAGAGTTCTCTGTGATAGAGCTCGCCCGGAGAAGGACTACCACCATACCTATTTCTGCCGCCAAGCAGTAATGCTCGCATTGCTGTGTTCCGGTGTGAAGGGTGTGGTTTCCGGTGAAATTAATAATAATAATAATAAATAATAAAAAACGTTTATTTCGTTACCAACTAAAAACATTACATCAGCTATTACTAAAAATATAGAGTAACAAAAATGGCCACCACTCAGCATGTGCTTCTGTGGTTGCCGTAAACTTAATTACTAAAAACACGTAATTACTGGCACATGCATGAGGCTTTCGATCTTAGCCTCAAGGTGGCAACCCGCGGGTTGCCACCTTGAGGCTATAGAGTGATACCTCTGATATTGCAAGCGTCCATAGGCTGCGGTAACCGCTTACCATCTTGTGGGCCGTACGCTTGGTTGCCACTTCAGTTGTATAAAAAAAGAAAAAAGATGTCTTAAGTCCTGGAATAACACAGCGGAAAAATGAACTGTTCCTGTGGGATAGCATGAAAACTGCAAAAACGGTCTGCCCGTACAGAATAAATGCAACACGAATATCGCATGAGAACGCGGCACTGTATAGGTAATGTAATTTGAGGGTTCCGCAAAAAGTAAAATGCAATAAAACTCCAAAATTGGCCATTACTCCTAAATCACAGGATTCATCTCCTAAGCCGCGTTGGGTCCCGTATCGAAGTATATCAAATTTTCGTTTACACATAATAAAACGCATTTGGTTGGCCGTCTGTTACACCAAACTATAATCTATACTAATATTATAAAAGGAGAAGATTTGTATATTTGTTTGTTACGAATAAACTCAAAAACAACTGGTCCGATTTCAAAAATTCTTTCACCATTACAATGCTATATATATTATGCCTAAGTAACATAGGCTTTATTTGTTACTAGCGACCCGCCCCAGCTTCGCACTGGTGCGGTTTTATTGCACCCATGCGGACCTGAGACGGACTGCTAGTAGGTAATAAAGTAAGTACGTTGTCAGGGGCCAACTCTGGTGACAGAGTTGATAGGTTAAGAAAGAAAGAAAGAAAGAAAGAAAAGACGTTTATTTCAACTCACCACAAACAGAGTATAAACCTTAATCTACAAATTAAAACTATTATACATGAACTAATATCTAAGATGGTAGGTAAGGTACATGGCTTATATAAAATACTTTTGTGTGGTGGTGAAAAGGCCCACAACTCAGCACTATGCTACTGCATGTTACCATGCAATAACGCTGATCTTCCGCTGAGGCCAAGTTGACTTCACGAACGTCTTGAGAACGCAGATGACTACATACAATATATTTTTTTATAAAAATTAAGCGCACATTATCCATGGTAAAAAACCTATAGTATTGAGTATATGTACCTACTAAATTCATGAATTCAGGGTAACCAAAAAGTAAAATTATAATGAACATAGGCTGAAGAAAGCGCATCAAAAATAAAAACTTAACTCTATAGTGTTAAAGGCTCACAGGATACATTTAAAAGTATAAAAATATAAAACCGATTACCGACCGGTTACCGAAGGCCTTAGTCATACCGTAACAACGTTATAACTGTCAGAAAACCTCTTTGACTCACACACAGCAGAAAACTAATTGGCACAGTAGGGCACAGTCCACCAGTTAGGTAATCTTGCTTAAAAAAATGTTTATCCTATGTACCTACTTACCTACCTATTTTCTTTTCTTTTTATTACTTAAGTCTCTTGTTTTATATTTTAATTTGTTTTTTTTCTGAGTGCTTGTCAAATAAACCGAATTTAATTTCATTTCATTTCAGAAAGAAAGATTAAAAAAAAATTGGAGGAAATAATATTATAGCGCCATCTAGCCACACGCATTTACAATGTTGTTACACAACAGTGTAAATGCGTCCTTTTGCAAACACGCGTTCGAAGCAATCTCACTTCAATTTTACACGCGTTTGCGCGTAATGCGATCTTACCAGAGTGGGAGCTTCGACCTGCATAGCGCTTTTTACGCGGCGCTCTGAACATCGCGACACACAAAACCAGTAATGTATCTCTTGTGGCATTTTGTTAGTTCGGTATTCATTTTTAAATTCTGTTGGGTGACCGTGATGGCGTATAAATCTGAGTAATCTTAATTCACTTGCCGGTTTCGTCACGATGTTTTCCTTTACCGTATGAGAGCACTTAGTGACGGGGGACAGATATAGGTAATATTAATTAAATATTTATGTATTCTCGCCAGTAACAGGGGAACAAGAGAACTTAAAAAAAAATGCTGTCGCCAATGGCAAAAAGGGTGATCGCGCTTTTTTGTGCTATCTGTCACCCTAGGCTGACAAAACTGGGTGACAGGTGGGAAAATCCACAGAAACTCAGTATAAGTTTAGTAACAAGCAAAATGTTATTTACACCACCACATAAAATGGTAAATAATACATATCTCAACGGTTTTATAACACTAAAAATACCATACTCCTGCATTGAACCTACGACCCCAGCAATAGGTCGATCCCAGATTCCAAGAGAATAGATTAATAGCTCCTTGGAGACTTACAATATCATTGAAGCTTGAACACCTGCTAAGATTTAGGAGGAATACCGCGCGTACGCGGTTCCATTTCACTTTTGTACTAAAAAACAAACAAATGACGGTTTTCGCTGTGCTTTTGCCAATGACGAAATTGTAATGTATGATATTGTATTTATTTATTTACTTTAATTAATACGGATAAACCAATAACATTGAGCTAAATATATATAGCTATTGAGCTATCTATAGGTCGTTTGTAACGGTCTTTAGATGACTCAACTGTTTCATATGTATTTTGTATATTTTGAAATGTAATATAATTATGTACATATTTTATTTTGTTTAATAAAGACAGATAACATTGATTAAAGATAAGTACTCAGATCGAGAGCACCGGTGGTCTAGTGGTAGTGACCCCGCCTTCCGATCCGAAGGTCGTGGGTTCAAACCCGGTCGTGCACCAATGGATTTTTCTGTTCGAAAAATTTATGTGCGCAATGCCAGTGCTCTCATACGGTGAAGGAAAACATCGTGAGGAAACCGGCATGTCCAAGAACTAAAAATTCGAAAGACATGTGCCATCCGCCAATCCGCATTGGGTCCGCGTGGTGGATTAAGACCCAATCACTCTCGCCTGAGAGTAGGCCAGTGTCCCAGCAGTGGGAACATTAGAAGGCTGTCATGATAGACTCAGATCAAAGTGTTTTATGTTTGTATTTTGTATCTTTATATGTTACGAATAAATTTTAAAACTACTGGTTCGATTTCAAAAATTCTTTTACCATTAGAATGCTGTAATTATAATTACATATGACATAATAACTACATGACCATCCATACATTAAGTACACAGTTTTTTATGAATAAAGTCGAGTCATCATTTCAAAGTAAGTAGTTATGCCAAGTATCCCAAATATAGTGAACTCTTGACATGTCACATCGCGTGACAGGCGAGGATCCTTGTCATCCTGGTGGGTACTGAATTACACGAACTAGAAATACTACCTGACGCGACATTTAGTCTCTCACCAATTGATGTTTTCGTGGTATATACTCGTATTATTCAAGTTGTCGTTAGTCGTTGGAAAACTTTTAGGATGTAGATTTAAAAGTGATTCTGGAGGCACCAGTGCCCCAAGTCGAGCAAAAAGCAGCATGGCCGTACCATCCTTATCTCGAATCATCTCTTTATTCAATCATATCACATTTTGGAACGTCTTATAGCTAGGTGAATTTACGCCAGTTCCACGCGCCCCGGCCTAGAAGAATCTGGCAAGAAACTCGGGTTACTGGTTTTTTGATGATTCCTCTTCATCGTTTCATTAATTTTGGCGCAGTCACGTCAAAACATCAGACAATTAAATTCAGAAGCAAATACCGCAAAATGCAACTCCGTACAATGATTACTTAAAATGATGGAGTTCCACTTAATTAATCACATTCTAAAATGTATGAACCGTTATTTATATAATGATTCATGTGTACGTAAGTCAGATATAAAGTACACATTGCTTTGAAGGGCACGGTGAGCAGTCAGTGAGCAAAGTTGTCAGGCCATGATAGACCTTTTTTTTTTTTTTTTTTTATACAACTGAATTGGCAACCAAGCGTACGGCCCACAAGATGGTAAGCGGTTACCGCAGCCTATGGACGCTTGCAATACCAGAGGTATCACTCGCGGGTTGCCAACTTGAGGCTAAGATCGAAAGCCTCATGTGCCAGTAATTTCACCGGAAACCATACCCTTCACACCGGAACACAGCAATGCGAGCATTACTGCTTGGCGGCAGAAATAGGCAGAAATAGTACCTTCGGGCAGCCTAGAAACTGTCACCAGAGTTGGCCACTGACTTATACGAATTTACTTTTACTAAACCAGTTATGTATCTAGTGTAACTTCAATTTCCCCGTAGCTTTCGTACATTCGTATTTCGAGCCGAAGCGCCTTAAAATCGCGTCGTACGTTAACAAACTAGAAATAGCTTCGTCATTTTACTAGCGTAGCTTTTGAAGTGCCCAATCATTAATATAAGGTCATTCATTATCAACCAGACAAACTTAAGGGGTAGGTTCCACACATAAAAAAAATACTTGTACTTTTTTTTTTCTAAATCTTTTTTTTATATTTAAAAAAAAATTACGTAATTCTGCTTAATAATTAGTTATACTTGTTAGAAATCGAAAAGGCAGCGTTCGGCACGTGTCAGTGACCGTGAAAAAAATATATAGGTACATATATTTTTTTTATGTGTGGAACCTATAAGAAGAATAATTTATTTTGTCATTATGGTGTGCATCGGTACATAACAATACATGACAGGAAGGTAGCAAACATGAGTCAGGTGTAAAAAAAAAAAAAAAAATTGTACCACAGGTTAGGCTCTGTTCTCCTCACTAGGTCTAAAAAAAAAACCTGTTGTGAGGAGTCACAGGGATTCGCCGAACGGACACTTTCTTACAAATTATCAGTTTGATACAGCTGTATAAAATAGAAATATAAAATAAAATATGCCTTGATGATATCATAATTCAAAACAAAAGTAAAAACAAAAGAGAAACAGCAAATAAAAACAAAAAAATTAAATTAAAATAAGTAGTAAATGCCAGTAATACAATGTAATGTCTGTGTGTGTGTGTGTGTGTGTGTGTGTGTGTATTTGTGTGTAAGTGTTTGTTTAAGTGTTTTTTTTTTTTTTTTTTTTTATGTGAATTGTTTGTAATGTATAAAGGGAGTATTTATATTACTATCCCTTAAGTTTGTCAGGTTGATAATAAATGACCCTGTATAAATAACGGTTCATACATTTTATAATGTGATTAATTAAGTGGAACTCCATCATTAAATTATTTTTAATTTTAAGTAATCATTGTGCGGTGTTGCATTATGCGGTAGTTGCTTCTGAATTTAATTGTCTAATGTTTTGACGTGACTGCGCAATTATTATTTAATGTGACTGTAATTTTGGAAGTTGATTTGTTATTTGGCGGATAACTAGTGGTAGCGCGGTGACTTTGTCTGCATTGAGTTTTTACTTATTATATTTGAATAATTTGGATAACGCATTTTAGTTCGTTCGTTCGTTCGTATGAGTCAGTGACCAACTCTGAGAGTTTCTAGGCCGCCCGAAGGCCTCTGTCATAGCTTAACAACTTTGAAAAAGCCGAGATCGGCTGCATAAAGTGCCCTCCGAAGCACGGGAGCGCTCAGTTGAAATTGCCACTGGCGGTCACCCATCCAAATGATGACCCCGCGGAACAGTACTTAACTTCGTTGATCTGTTAAGAACAACTTAGCCAGCTACGTCACAAGCGCTTATTTGTATATTATTATTATTTGTAGTTAGATAGTAGTTCATCTCGAAGTTTCGAACCCGATGGGACACCAATTCATTTTTTCCGAAAAATAATGGCACAAATGGTATTAAAAATGTCCATAGTACCCGATTACAGTCAGCTGGATCGTTAGGTAACCACTTTAGTTAAAAAAATAAATTTAAAAGCAAATAAAATTGCACATAAAAATGTTAAGTATACACTTGAAACCTCCAATAAACCAACACACCTCAATACCCGAAAACTTGTTAATTAAAAAATATTTGTCCGTAAACAAAAATGCCAAGCGTTTTTAATCACTCCATGGTACGCAAGCTGAGTGTACTTACAGTGCGGTGTAAATGCGGCCAGTCGTAAAGTGCGATACTTTACGATCGTGTCAGTCACACCGTTGTCACGTTTGGAGTTGGTGAATAGGGACTTTTAGGCGTCAATTTAGAGTGATTTTAGTTTTATAGACTGGATTTTAGTATCGGTTCTTACGAAATGAAACAACCTCTCGTCTGACTAAACAACTAACTCGTCTGTTTTGCGGTTACTTTGGTAGCAGTGTTTGATTCGATGCTTGAAAAACGTAGTTTTATATGATTTGCAAACATTTAAAGCTCTTTGATATCTTAAACGAGTTGAGTTGGGATATGAGGTTTTTGCCTCATTTACATAAATAACAGAAACTGTGGTATATAGATACACTAGCATATTATTGAGCAGATTTTGATTACATTTGGTTACCTACGAACTTATGTTAATTAATAAGAATGCCGATATCTAGGTTCCCAAGGGTTGTATTTGTATTGTACCAAGACTAGAAATTACTGGTCGAATATATATATAATAAAAAAAAACATAAGTAGTCCCCAAGTATATAACTTCTGTTTATTTCAGTGGGTTAAAAATAATATGGTTCGATGTTACGATCCGGTGTAACTGCGATCGGCTTAATCGTTATTGCCGTGTTTCGAGCTTTATATTTTTTTAATTAGGTTTATTGGTTCAGTTCACTTGCGTTTGAAGCGTTGCATTTCTCAAAACGTGTTTGTAATAGCGTGTTTTATGTTACATTTCGGTGTAAAATATAAATAAACATTTATTGTGAGACTAGTAGAACGCCCCGAGTTTTGTTTAATAAAATCACAAGGATCACTAAAGTAGTCGGGAAAATGTACGGCTGAAAAAAGTAAATAAGCTCGTATGAGTCAGTGGCCAACTCTGGTGACAGAGTTTCTAGGCCTCTGTCATGGCCTAACAACTTTGAAAAAGCCGGGACCGACTGCTTAATGTGCCATCCGAAGCACGGGAGCGCTCAGTTGAAATTGCCACTAGCGGTCACTTATCCAAATGATGACCTGTTAAGAACAACTTAGCCAGCTACGTTACGAGATTTGGTTTAAAAAGGTTTTGCAGAGGCTTACCATTCCTAGTATCTTTACTTCTTACTAATATTAAAAAAGAGAACGTTTGGATGATTGTATGTTTGTGGGAGTATCACACAGAATGGCTGAACTATATGAAATTTGGCACAGGTATAGATTATAGTCTAGAATAGCACATCATGACAGCCTTCTAATGTTCCCACTGCTGGGACACTGGCCTACTCTCAGGCGAGAGTGATTGGGTATCAATCCACCACGCGGACCCAATGCGGATTGGCGGATGGCACATGTCTTTCGAATTTTTAGTTCTTGGACATGCCGGTTTCCTCACGATGTTTTCCTTCACCGAATAAGATAATAAACAGAATAGCACATTAGACTACTTTTTTATCCTGGAAAAATGTTTGTGTGGGATAATAACTGTTTAACCGCGGGTAAAACCGCGGGGCGCAGCTAGTAGACTGTTTCACTCTTACTATTGTGTTTTTTAACTTTTAACCTACTTCCAAAATATATCGAGCGTCCATAATATTTATTTCAAATTTCCGCCAAAAGCGTTGAATAGGTAGATACCATCGATGGCTGTCACCGACGCGCAGTTACGTTACTTTGCTAAGAATATGCCACCGTTATATAGCGGTGTAAATTATCACACTAATATAATAAAAAAACATTTAAAAAAAACGCGGAGGAGGACGCTTGCCGTGTCACTCAACCCTGATGAAGACTCTCGAAATTGAGTCGAAATAGTGTCGGTACCTCTTCACCGATATACCGGTACGTGAAAACACATGTTTTTAAAATAATGTGAATGTTCACGATAGTTTTATTAGTAAAATATTATAATTAAATACGAAAGTTTCAAAGTTTTTGTGTATGTTTGTTTTATTTCAATTCCATAACTGTTTTTTTTTTATACAACCTAAGTGGCAACCAATCGTACGGCCCACTTGATGGTAAGCGGTCACCGTACCCTGTACGCTTGCAACATTAGAGATATCACTCGCGCGCTGCCATCTGAGACGTAGATCTAAAGTCTCATGTGCCTGTAAAATCCCCGGAAACCATACCCTTCGGACCGGAACACAGCAACGCGAACATTACTGTTTGGTGGCTGAAACAGGTATGGTAGTCCTTCCCCGGACGAGCTCTATCACAAAGAACTCTGCTACTCTTATATATATGATAAATAGATTAGGCTGAAAATAGCGAATGAGAGTTTTTGTCCTTAACAACTGCAGCGTTACCCAAAAATTTTAATGTTATATTACGGTGACCGCTTTGGAAGGACTTTCCGCCAGCAGCGATGTCATCGAGGCAATAAACCGTTATTTATTGGCCAGATATTGAGTTACAAATTATTTGACATCTTTGCGAGTATTTTGGGATGTTGGCTGACTTTATAGGGTAGCTTTTGTTTTCGACCCATAAAGCAGGGATACCAAAGATTGATGGGATATTGGTTTGAAGATCTTGTGGCATAGTGGTGCAGCTGGCTAACTTTCAAAACGTCAAACCAAAATATTTAATAAATTCATAAGAATCACTTTGAAACGACAATCGATGTAGCGCGGCGGGCAAACGTCCGCCTACGACGCGGAGGTTGCGAGATCGATTCCCGTCTCGGGACATATGTACGATCTACAAATATTTGTTCGGGGTGTTCTGGGTACTTTCTATGTATAATAAAAAATATATATCTATGTATTGTATTAAGTATATCAATCATCTAGTACCCACAAGCTAGCTTGGGGCTAGGTGATGCTGTGTGGATTGTCCAGCATTATTTATTTATTTATTAAGCTTCCAAGCTAGGTGGCGCCCAAGTCCAAAAGAATCTGGCACAAAAGTTAGCTGTGTTCATAGCATTTTGTTTTGGTATTAACCTTGCAATTTTTATTGATGCCGAGCATAGTTGTATGCTTTGGCGAAGGTTAAGTACCTACTAGTAGAGATATCCTTAAGCAACTACATAAAGATTGAAAATATAATATAAACTCAATTTTCAAAAACCAATAATTAATTTATTTACATCATCTTTTTCTCCACCTAAGGTTGCCTGAAAGAAATCGTTCTTATTAATAAAACCGCCCTTGATAACCTTTGTACTTTGTTAATGAGCCTATTTTATTTGAGTTGTTTTATCATCTTTGTGTACAATAAAATGTTCATTCATTCAACATTAATAAAAAAACGAAAACTATCAATAAATCCCTATTCAGAAAATTCTAATATCACGCAGATTGCTCTAATAGAGTGGGTTCGAATCCCGGATGTTGACTTTGGACCCGGCGCGGTGATATTAAAACCGGTTATTGGAAAGCTAGAGTATCTACTATTTTTGGAATATTTTTGGTGAATAAAAAACGGTGAAATGAAAGCATTTCTGTTGACATTGCAAAAATATTCGAATATTGTTTGCAGAATTGACTAAAAGCATGTCTGACGAAGCTCTAAAAACTGGAATGAAATTACTAGTCGATGCAGATTTAGGACCTTATTCATAATCATTTTATAAACCTCTGTTAACTAATGTATCTATTAAATCTGTCATCGTCTCCGATCATTGACATCTGAATGGCATGGAAAGACAATACTTAACGAGCCACTTGAATGTCAGTTCATTTTATGAATAAGGGGATATATAAATAAATCATCGTTGCCATATTTATTTTTTTAATTAAATATTAATATGTTGTATTTTTTGATTACAGGTACGTTAACTACTTACGAAATGGTGCATCAAAATAAATTACTTGGTAAGTTATTTTATTATGATCAACTTTCTAATGTGCTCACTTGACTATTTCTCTTTCATGTGTATTAGACGAAACTAGACCTTAAGAGCCTTCGAACATATAAACAGATTATTCTAAATGTCTTTGTTAAGAGCCCTATCCTTGAAAATCCTTGAATTTTATGTAACCCGTGAAGAATCGAACACTACTGTGGCTCGTGTGTTAAAGATATTTCTACGAGAGTAGTAGAGTTCTTTGTGATAGAGCTCGTCCGGGGAAGGACTACCACCATACCTATTTCTGCCGCCAAGCAGTAATGCTCGCATGCTGTGTTCCGGTTCGAAGTGAATTACAGGCACATGAGATTTTCCATCTAACGTCTGAGGGTGGTAACACGCAAGTGATATCTATGATGTTGCATGCGTACATAGGCTACGGTAACCGCTGATCATCAAGTGGGCCGTACGCTTGGTTACCACTTTAATAGTATTAAAAAAAAAAAAACTAAAATAAAAACAAACAAAATCCATATCCCTTAAAATTTAAATAATAATTAACTCAAGACACAACTAAAAAAAAAAAAATTAGTAGCGCACGTTTCGTAAAATGAGTAATTCCAGTTAACTTTCGATCATGTTTTCTATGAAATAACAAAGTCTAACATATTTCCAAAAATGCAATTATGATAATCACAGTTTTAAAATTTAAGTGAACAGAGAAAAATACAGCACGTTAGTTCAATATTTTTCTTAGTAGTTTTAACAGTGTCGGTACCTCTTCACCGATATACAGGTACGTGAAAACACCCGTTTTTAAAATGAATGTAATAGTTTCACGATAGTTTTATTAGTAAAATATTTTTTTAATTTATTTTACATTAAATAAGTCTTTCATTGGTTACCCAATTCCAATAGGTCCGTTATCTCATCGACCAACGGTGTTTAGGTCTAAAAGACAGTTAATATTTTTAAAGCCGCAGCTTGGCTGCCATATTGCATGTCATCATTTGTCCCGGGATTTTGAATATCTACGCTGGGCCAAGTTTCAAGTGACAGCGATTGAACAAAAATATATCAAAACTCCGGAACGGTAAGAGCACCGGTGGTCTAGTATCTAGGGATCAAACCCGGTCGTGCACCAATGGATTTTCTATTCGAAATGTATGTGCGCAATGCCAGTGCCTTATACGGTAAAGGAAAACATCGTGAGGAAACCGACATGTCCAAGAACTAAAAATTCGAAAGACATGTGCCATCCACCAAGCCGCATTGGGTCCGCGTGGTGGATCTCAATCACTCTCGCCTGAGAGTAGGCCACTGTCCCAGCAGTGGGAACATTAGAAAGCTGTCCTCTAGGATTCTCTTGTTGTGGTTTTATAAAATTGCTGCGTTTGATATTTGCGGACGGTGCGCGGAAATAGAAAACGGGTAAATTACTTTACCTTGGCCGTCATGGGATCCTTGTGGGTCTTTGTCCAGTAGTGGTCGTAATGAATGACGGCCACCAAGATAATCGAACGGTGTGTCACTGTTCATTGGTGTTGTTGTACTAACATGCGTAGTTCACGGTACAAGGAATCTTATCAAGAATAACTTTAAAACTGTTGTTGTTTTTCACTCACGATAGAGACCGTAAGACCTCCATCGCTAGAGTTGACTTCTTGCTAATTTATTATTCTTTGATGTCCTCATTACTACTTTGACCTTCCACGTGTGACATTCTTTGACCTAAAACATCATTAATATCAATATTTCGGCCTAGTCCATTACCCTTAGGCCATACAACAAGTCCGGCTCGCGATGGAGATTAATGGCCGCCTCTCAGTAGCTCATATAATGCGATTATCTTGTAGCTAAACAATGTACGTTATACTTTACTCTTGTGGTAATTTCATAAGGTGATTATAGTACTTTAGGAAAATACGTGACGGTTCTTCAGAGATGTATTATAAATGCAAAGGTTTGCTTGTTAACTGTTTAATTCTACTGGGAATACGTAAATAAACGACAGTGAAAAGTATGAGTCATTTAATCGGAAAATAGTGATGCTTTCTATACGATCAACGACTCGGGGCTTTATTTTCTTACTTTTAGAAATTTCTGTGTAGTGTGTTCTAAATAAGATATAGGTATATAATAGGCGAATAGACTACAAAAAACCAGTATACTGTCAAATTAATTGTAAAGCGTTTATATTTTATTTAGGCGTTTGTAAAGGACCTTTATTTGGTCCCATAACTTTTATTAATGTCGGCTCCTTCGCTTTTAATGCTATAAGCATAATCTCTTTACGTAATATTCAAATTAGATACTTTTCCCATACCCAGTGACATAAAATTTACAGTTAATCCGAACGGGTCTGAGAGTTTGAGACAGTAGTCCGTATATTATCAAGCTCAAATCTGTGCTCCGCTCGTTAATCAGCCGTGTATCTGTCTGTCCGTTCTGCGGACGCGGCTATTACTCATGTAGTTTTTATAGGTACTTTGTGGTGTAATGTTAGAATGTGCTTGCAGGGAATCAGGTCATAGCAGTCATCAGTTGGATGAGCCATCACGGAGAAATCATGGACAAAATGTACACTACATTTTGTAATAACCAGAATCACTACCTCTCATTTTCTTCTAAAACCAGATAAAAAATCAATAAACAACATCAAATTTAATGCGATCCAGTATTTTTGACAGGGCTAATTTCTCTAAGACGTAAGACGGACTTCTCGGTAGACCGATGATATTCAAGCAGTCGCAGGAAAACTTTAAGCTTTGGGTAGCACTGCATCTGTTATGGCCAGGCTTGTGCTATGTGCTTAACATTAGGCGGGCGACTTGACCGTCTTGCTGACATAAAAAAAAAACGTCGGGATGTCGGTGGATGGTAAAGGTTAGTTTGTCGTCATGACACTCTTTGTGAAGGCTTGAATAACCAGCAGTAGACGTCTAATTAGCTGATAATGATGATAATAAAATTATAGTTAGTATGAAAACCCGTGTTTTCTCTCAAGATAATAACATTCTCATTGATCGCTACGCTAATGCATCCTCCCATTAGTGAAAACTCAACAGTTCAGCCAAGTTCAGCGTAGCTCGCTACTCTCACAGCAATGCAGGTATTTGGAACGTGGAGCTAGGTGAGACTCGGACAATCTGACAAACATCCCACGTGTAGTGTAGGAGCAAATGACTAGTTTCGGGTACCATTAAGAAGTATCATTGTATTGTACAGACAATAGTTTGTTTGTATTGTACAAACATCCCACGTGTAGTCTTGGAGCGAGTGGCTAGTATTTGATACCATTTATTATTGTCTCATCATCATCATTATCATCATTGTCAGCCTGTATCCACCCACTGCTGGGTATAAGCCTCCTACATTTTATTCCGCGTGAACCTGTTGTGGGCAGATCTCATCAAAGTCTTACCCCCTATTTTTTCTGTGTCACCAACCCATCTGGTTGGTGATCTGCCAGCGCTACGCTTCTTATTATTTACCACACTATATTATAAATGTGAAAGTTCGTATGTTTGGATGTTTATACTTCTATAACTCGACAAACAAACACCACTCAAGATAACTATACTTTTGACGACCGATGTGACGCTGTGCCTGTGGCCTGCGACGCGGAGGTTGCGGGTTCGATTTCCGCCTCGGGTCCCATGTTTGTACGATTTAAAAATATTTGTTCCGGGTGTTCTGGGTATTTTCTATATATATATAATAAGAAATATCTATTTATGTATTGTATTAAGTGTATATCAGTCATCTAGTACCCATAACATAGTTCTGTTTAACAACAGCTTACCTTGGGGCTAGATGATGCTGTGTGGATTGCCCAGCATTATTTATTTATTTATTTAACTATATTCTCATTGATCGCTACGCTCGCTAATGCATCCTCGCATTTGTGCAGTTAAGCTAAGTTTAGCGTAGCTTGCTGCGCTCACAGCAATACTGGTATTCGGAACGTAGTGAGTTCGCCAGGTGAGACTCCGGACTCCGGACTATCTGACAAACATCCCACATGTAGCGTAGGAGCCAGTGACTAGTATTTGATACCATTTTTTTTACCGGCTTGCGCTGATGTAAAATCTGACGAACATTACAGTGTATTGTCTAGTTTGGAAATGACTAGTTTTGGAATCCTACCATTTAGAAATATTATAGTATAGTTTGTTTGTATTGGACCCCACGTGTAGTCTAGGAGCAAATTGAAAAATTAAAAAAAAATGCTTATTATCCCAGAAAATAATACGGTAGTCTAGGGGTAAGTGACTAGCTTTTGATACCACTAATACTTATCACAACAGGATAACTTACGGTACGAATTCGGCATCAAATTTAAAATCTAGGTACTACCTACAGTACCTAGATTTTAAATTTGATGCCGAATTATATTTTACTGATGATGGAAATCGAAATATCTGGAATTACGTATGTTGTAGTTTTTTATACTATGGGCTCTTGCACTATCGTATGCAGGCTATGCAGCTCACACACTCGCTAGAAACGAGCGTGCACCGAAAACTTTCAAATACTATTTATACAGACAAATTCGTTTAGCATTTGGAAAGTGCAACGAACTTAAAATATACCTAAACGTAGGATAGCCTTAGGTAGGGATGAAATTTATTCACATCACATCACACTATCACGCAATGCCAGTGCTCTCATACGGTGAAGGAAAACATCGTGAGGAAACCGGCATGTCCAAGAACTAAAAATTTGAAAGACATGTTCCAATCCGCATTGGGTCCGCGTACTGGATTAAGACCCAATCACTCTCGCTCGAGTCGGCCAGTGTCCCCGCAGTGGGAACATTAGAAGGCTGTCATGATGATCAGTGCTACTTATCATGGTTACCATGTTAGGTAGCAATAAGCTGAGTCCAGCAGGACCTGTTTGACGCACACATTTTGGCATGGGGTGGGACTGGTTGGCATCAGATATGTGGGTAAGTGTATAGGTCTCACAACGGATCTCGGCCGTAGTGAAATTAGCCGTTTCGCGCAATGGAGCTTTTTCAAACTAAATTGTCTTTGCGCATCACAAACAGCTAACTTCACGGAAGCCTAGATCCGCTGTGCGAACGGATCTCGGCCGTAGTGAAATTAGCCGTTTCGATGCGCAATGGAGCTTTTTCATACTAAATTGTCTTTGCGCATCACAAACGGCTAACTTCACGGAAGCCTAGATCCGCTGTGCGAACTATACTAGCTTTGTTGTCTGAGAAGGTGGGTACCTACCCGCAAAAAAAAGTTATAGTTTTCTCTCCCTAATTATAGCGGTACATTTACATTTAAGTATTTTTTATTGTTTTAGATAGTTATGTTTATTATATTGTAATGTACCAGCCAGTCTGTTTCTGCTCTGTGTTTTTTGTTTGTGCTGTCGAATAAATACTTTTCTTTCTGTCTTTCTGAATCTGAGTGTAATGTCATCATCATAAGTTTTTTTTTTATACTACTGAAGTGGCAACCAAGCGTACGGCCCACAAGATGATAAGCGGTTACCGCAGCCTATAGACGCTTGCAATACCAGAGGTATCAGTCGCGGGTTGCCACCTTGAGGCTAAGATCAAAAGCCTGATGTGCTAGTAATATCACCGGAAACCATACCCTTCACACCGGAACACAGCAATGCGAGCATTACTGCTTTGCGGCAGAAATAGGTATGGTGGTAGTCCTTCCCCGGACGAGCTCTATCACAGAGAACTCTACTACTCTTAGATCTAGAATCTTATGATCTAGAAAGATGATGACATTACACTAATCACTAATCACACACAAATATTATGAAAGCAAATGTTTAGATGTTTGTTCCTCTATAACTCTACAACCACTGAACCGATTTGGCTGAAACTTTAAACATAGATAGTCAATGACCGGGAATAGGACATAGGCTACATTTTATCCCGAAAAAGAGAACGCTTCCCGAGTTCCACGCGAACGAAGTCGCGGGAACCCGATACTATAGCGTCCAGTATCGGTTCAGTGATTATCGAGTTATAGAGGAACAAACATCCAAACTTTCACATCTTCTTTATATATAAAAATGAATTGCTGTGCGTTAGACAAAGTCAAAGTCAAAAATGATTTATTTCAATAAAATCACAAGGATCATTTTGAAACGTCTTAATAAGCTAGGTGAATTTACGCCATTTTACAGGCTCGCTAAAACTCGACAATGACTGGACCGTTTTTTATTTTATTTTTTATTTTTATACAACTGAAGTGGCAACCAAGCGTACGGCCCACAAGATGGTAAGCGGTTACCGCAGCCTATGGACGCTTGCAATACCAGAGGTATCACTCGCGTGTTGCCACCTTGAGGCTAAGATCGAAAGCCTCATGTGCCAGTAATTTCACCGGAAACCAAGTAATGCTTACTGCTTGGCGGCAGAAATAGGTATGGTGGTAGTCCTTCCTTGGACGAGCTCTATCACAGAGAACTCTACTACAAATTAGATTTGGCTAATTTTGGTCTTGAAATGTTTGTAGGTCTAGGGAAGGTTTGATTTAAACGGTTAGAAATTTGGGACAAATTGCGAAAAAAAATAACGCGAGTGAAACCGCGCCGGGTCTACTAGTTTATAATATTAGTGTGATAACTGTGAAATTCGGTGGAAGTAAAGACAGAGTCTGGCCGTCCCTTTAAATTTTGTGATCGTCTGACGCCACCATTACTTCTCAGAACGTTCCAACCAACACCTCATAAGTACCACAATCATCTACCACTAAAAACCCTACAACATAAGCCTTATGGTTAAAAGAATAAGGTTCAAAGTCCATTGACATAAGGCTGAGTACACACGGTAGGACACGTTTGCGCGTTTTTTCCTTGCATATGAGATGCGACGATTAATTAAAGTTTGAGTGTACTGCGTGCCTTATCTTGTTTTGCAGTGTGTACTGCCCCTAACATGGGGTTAGGGTGAAGTATCTACCTATCTATACCTACCTTTTGGATGTACGCAGCGGGCGAAGGTCCGCCTGCGACGCAGGAGGTTGCGGGTTACCGGATTGGGACAAATGTTTGTACAATCTGCAAATATTTGTTCCAGGTGTTCTGGGTTATTTCTATGTATAATAAAAAATATCTATATAATTACTATTGTATTTAAATTAAGTATGTATCAGTCATTTAGTACCCATAACACAAGCTAAGAGTAGTAGAGTTCTTTGTGATAGAGCTCGTCCGGGGAAGGACTACCACCATACCTATTTCTGCCGCCAAGCAGTAATGCTCGCATTGCTATGTTCCGGTGTGAAGGGTATGGTTTCCGGTGAAATTACTGGCACATGAGGCTTTCGATCTATGCCTCAAGGTGGCAACCCGCGAGTGATACCTCTGGTATTGCAAGCTTCCATAGGCTGCGGTAACCGCTTACCATCTTGTGGGCCGTACGCTTGGTTGCCACTTCAGTTGTATATAAAAAAAAAAAAAAAACAAGCTCTGCTTAGCTTGGGGCTAGATGCTGTGTGGATTGTCCAGCATTATTTATTATTTTCTTTACCTTAGCTACTTGCTGGTGTATTTTACTCGTAACATCATCGTATCTACCCATAAAAGCCCACTGCTGGACATAGGCCTCCCCAAAGAGTGTCATGACGAATGATCTAGAATCACCATCCAGGAGCCTCCTAGGTTTGTCATCGGTCTATCGAGTGGGGGCCCGCAACGCTTTGTTTTCTAGGTCGTGGAGAAAGAAAAAAAGCTATTTATCTCAGAGGTAAAGCTTTTTAAATATTTTGTTAAAAATTATTAAAAAACCTCGTTTCGTTCCATTGAGCTATCCAATCTCGTCTCGTAACACAATATAATCTTCTAAACAGCTTACTTTTAAGTTGGGCTTTGAAAAACAATAAATAACTGTTTAATTTTTGAGATCGCGGAGCGTAAAATTGGAAAACGTAGCAGATTTTCTAGCGGGCGTCACATGGTCAGGATTTTATTGGGCTCCAGATTCTGAACGCACGTTGCCGGCTTCGCGGCTTTTAGCTAGAAGTAACCAGTTTCGGAACGCATCTTAAAAAATAATAAATAAATAATGCTGGGCAATCTTGTGTTAAGGGTACTAAATGACTGATCAAATAAATTAATACAATACATCGATTTTTATTATACATAGAAAATACCTAGAACATCTGGAACAAATAAATAAATAATGCTGGACAATCCACACAGCATCATCATCATGCGCTTTAAGCTTTGGATGGCACTGCATCTGTAATAGTCAGGCGTAGTGCTTAACATCAGGTGGGCGCCTTGATTGTCTTGTCACTTGCTGACATAAAAAAAAATCGCCCCCAAGTTAAGCTGCTGTTAAACAGAGCTGTATTATGGGTACTAGATGACTCATGTATATTTAACACAATACAATACATAGATAGATATAGTTTTATATTTGCGGGATTTTATCGCGTAATTACCTTTTTATTTCCCCGACGTTCAGTCTGTGTGTTCAGTCTGCCCGCGACCACGGTTGTTGCCACACAACCGAAACGTCGGGGAAATAAAAAGGTAATTACGCGATAAAATCCCGCAAATATTATAAAAAAACTATGAGTTCTGATCGCGAAAGTTTAAAAAAGACTATAGATAGATATATATTTTTTTATTATATATAGAAAATACCCAGACACCCGGAACAAATATTTGCAGTTCGTACAATTTGTACCGAGGCGGGAATCAAACCCGCAACCTACGAGTCGCAGGCGGACCTTCGGTTCCACCGACCAAAACAACACTGCAATGGCTCGAACCTATGTAACCATCGTTTGCGTTATCAGCTGGCAACCCTTTATTCAACCCACGTATAGATCCTCAAATCTGAGAGCCGGCGGCATTCGGAACGCATCACCGAGCGTTCTTTTTTCGAATTTGAACTTCGATTCTTGACTGTCATGATTTATTTCGCGCGCGTGGCTATGCCGGATGGGAAACTCTTTTTAAATGATGGCAAAGGCATGATACCGTATTCAACCAAAGATAGTAACAGATAATGGTTCGCTCAAACGTTTTTAAGTGCTTTTTATTTTGATCATGTCATTATTATATTATCGGAAATCTGTTGGGATAAATAATCACCAGTACTTATACTTTCTATCATGAGTGTACGAATTTAAAAAATTACGATTTGTGAAATAGATGTTCTGTTACACAGACCATCTGATAGTTGGACGGTTTGCTACATTGACATTTTGCTACTTAGCCCATCTTGATCAGGAGGGATATTTACTTATAGAGCTATCGCTGCTGCTCGCTATCGCCCCGCTACCCGCTGTCGTTAAGAACGCTGCCAAGCCAAGTAATATACTCAGTATGCTCACAACGCACGCAACATGTAAGATCATTATCAGGTGACGATATTTCACATGACACGGTTACAACAGGTCCAAAATATGCTTGACTCATAAATTCATAATGCTAATGTTAAATAACAATAGGACTGGGCGGGCAGCCTTGTAGTTTCACTTGTGCGCTTTAAAACAATCAATCTGCATTTCGGGGTTAACATGGTTGCGCAAATGAGAGGTTAAACTATGAACTTGAGACCACAAGTAATTTTTTAATAAAAAAAACATTTCAAATGTAAACTTAACTTTAAGCTTTTACTTTTTTGTTTTTAAGCCAGGTTTTCTTTTAAGAATTATTATTAACGTAGGCTGTTATTTTATTAAATAGTCCAGGGACCATGAACTCTTATAGCTATTTAAATAAACTAAGACCTAAACTAAATTGTCAAAATTTTATCATACCATGACGTCATGATTGTTACCTTATTCCGAAGTAATGGTCAAACAGTGACTCCATCGTAACCGATCCTAAATATTAAGACAAGCCTTTTCAAAGTCCTGACTAAAAAACTCACTTCGTTTAATATTAAAACCATTTATCACGATCGCAAGTCCACATTCATAGTAGTCCAAATCTGTTAATGCATCTGACCTTTTAATAATGATGTACTGGCCAGCATCGGACTCAGATCTGTGCAATGCTTGTCACTGGCGTATTGTTTTATTACTCTATCACCGTATTAGCAGCTTTTACTCACTAAATGAGTATAAGATAAGATGTTACGTTTATTGATATCTATAGTTCTCTCGGCGGATCTAGGCATCTGTGAAGTTAGCCGTTTCGATGCGCAATGGAGCTTTTTCTAACTAAAATGTCTTTGCGCATCACAAACGGCTAACTTCACGGATGCCTAGGTCCGCAGAGAGAATATACCTACCAAAGAGTTTGAACAGTTTTTTACCACTTGCAAGAGATCCCGTGGCCGTGGCGTGGTCAAAGGACCAGATGGGGAGATCTAAATCTCTTACCAAATCCACCATGACCGACTGCTCTCACAATGCCTTAATAGAACCGAATGGAGACGCATAGCAAGAGCCGTCATTCATCAGGACCCATCCACAACCACGACCACTCTGCAGAGAGTGCCCGACTAAGAAGAGAAAGATTTACCACTTAATTTTGTCATTTATACTGAAAGAAGAAGAAAGAAAAAACATTTATTCTGGACACAAACACAACAAACAGCGCTCAATGAATACACATTTATAATATACTTAACAATTATGTACCGAAAGACAGTAATAAGCAAGCCAAAAAAAAAATTACAGTGAATAGGGGCATAAGATGATAGATAGGCCTGTTGTTAGGGGTTTCCAAATTAGTCCGCGCTGAGTGTGATGTGAGCCAGAAATGGTTCCATTTCAGCTCTAATGCCGCTCCATGTAGATGTAGCGGCGCTGGTTTTCAAATGGAACCGTCTAACCTCACGATCGTGATGTGTACAAATAGTTACAAAGAGAAGATAAATTAAATGTAGTATGTACAAGCAGATAGATACGCACGATATGATAAAATACAATAAATAAATAGATAGTGCTATGTATGTAATGGGTATATATAATATAAGTAATACATTAAAGTGAATATAACAATAATAACAATAAATTAGGACATTATAAGATTAAATAGGTATGAATTTTAACAAAGCTATTTAGAAGCTTCTGTATTCGCGGAGCAACCGTCGAACGCGGTCGCGGGCGGTGCCGTTATTTCAAATGATTTCTAACCACTATAGTTTCAACTCTTTAGTTATAAACTGTTTGCATTTTCAGCTAAATATGAAACGCAGAGACGCAGCAGAATAAAGAAAAGCATTTATTTAAAAGACACATTAGCTAACAGAGGTTTATAGTATTTTATGAATAAGGCTCTAAGTCTATTAACACCAATCCGGCAATCCAGCATGTCACATACAGCAATACATTATCACTACATAGTATAAACAAAGTCGCTTTCCGCTGTCTGTCTGTACGCTTATATCTTTAAAACTACGCAATGGATTTTGATGCAGTTTTTTTAATAGATAGAGTGATTCAAGAGGAAGGTTATACGTTGTTTAAGCACCCGTGCGAAGCCGGGGCAAGCCGCTAGGTGATAATAAACGTACTACATCAATCAACTCGAGGTCTCTATCTACTATAAAAGCTTTGACAATGCTTGGCGGCAAAAGCCCAATATCACCAATCACGGCGAACCTATTGACATTGACACATAATCTAACCAATGACGATTGAGTAATTTAGGAGCTTGATGGTCCGGCGAGATAGCCCCGTCGGTTACTCGACATGTGACTGATAGATGGCGTTGTTGGATAGTTTAGATTTAGAACGAAATATTGTATTGTGACAAGTACTCTTCTTCTTCTTCTTCTATTATGAACTCTGTGGCTTATTTGCCACAATTTTGCCAGTGTCAAGTGTAATAGTTTGATTGTCGCTTAGCAACGTATTATAAATAAACGACATATAAAAAGAAATGATGACTTTTCAAGTGTAATAGTTTGATTGTCGCTTAGCAACGTAAATAAACGACATTTAGAAAGAAATGATGACTTTTCTTTTAAAATTCCCTTGGAAAGTCTTTGACTAAATTACACTGTAGATGTTACATTTTAGATTTTTAGATGTTGGACTCGTATTTATTAGGTATTTATTTTATATTCGTATTTCTCTAATTTTATTGTAACGAAACAATTGTGTTAGGTATTATTTCTAAATTGAATTGTATGTTTCTCAAATTGTATGGATCTAAGTTATCTGAAATAAATAATTTATTATTATTATTATTATTACCTGGTTTGTACATTACCCCTCCATTTCTATTACTTACACTTGAGCTAAGTAAACAAGTTACATTGGATAAACTGCCACCAAATTTACGCAATAAAACATAAAATAACACGAGAAAAATAATTAAAATGGGAGGACCCATGTCGTTTTGACAAGATAGCCAAAGACAAACGTGACAAGTACTATATAGGAAGAATCTATGCTAGAGTATCATCTTCAGCTTGAGTTTCGTATCTGACGGCTAAACCGCTAAACCGATTTGGATGAAATTTGCCACAGAGATAGTTTAAAGTCCAACAAGAACATTAGCTACTTTTTATGTTCATACAAAGCTGCGGGCGTCAGCTAGCCCACACCGAATCCTACGCATACACGTTTTCGCATTTGAAATTTTGAAGTGATGCTTGTCGACTCTTGACGACTTTTAAAGTTTAAACAATCTTTTGATCGTTCTACATTGTCGTACGTAGGCGTGACTTGAATTGAGTCTTCTAGGGAATAAGACCTGTTGGAAAGTTGCAGTTATTTAAATTTACTGATGTGATACATTTTTCTGGACAACTAGCGCGGCTTGTTTTAAGGAACTATTTTGCTCATCACGCTGAAGATCCTCATCAGATCTCCACCAAATATGAGACGAATTTAAAGTTAAAACTTAACTTTCAAATAAAATAACAACTATCGAAATCAAATCACATGAGGCGGAGATATCCAGCAGCCCCCTTTTTGTCCCTTTTTGGAGAAAGTACGCTCCCTATCAAAAATCCCCGACGACAATCGAATTCTATAAAGTCATAGAACCTGTATACTAAGTTTCAACCAGATTGGTTGAAAAATGCAACCTATACTAGCCTATATACGAGAACACAAAATGACCGGACAAACTGACAACCAAAAGCATTTTTGGCCAATCTCGAAACTGAGACGCTTCGCTTGCTTGGTCAATTAAGTTCTTACATATTATTTGGAGCAGTTATTATAAAATCGATAGTACGTAGTACTAATATCTGTTCTGTGTCGATAGCATGCCACCGGCAAACACCAAGCACCAATAAGCACCAACATGCACTAGCTTTGTATACGAATTTAATTACTAAGGATGAGGATAGCTCAGATTAGCGACAGCAATGCAAGCACTACAATACTATTATATGTATATATGAACATGAACTTGTGGGATTGGATAAGGTAGTTTATAGAATGTCTACGGCGTATGAATGAATGTATGTGTTCCGGTGTGGGTACGGTTTCCGGTGAAATTACTGGCGCATGACGCTTTCGATGCCTCAAGATGGCAACCCGCGATACCTGGTATTGCAAGCGTCCATAGGCTGCGGTAACCGCTTACTATCTTGTGGGCCGTACGCTTGGTTGCCACGTCAGTTGTATGTTTGTATGCATGTTTATGACACTATTTGGTGTTGTTAGGCCATGACAGAGGCCTTCGGGCGGCCTAGAAACTCTGTCACCAGAGTTGGCCACTGACTCATACGAATTTACTTACTTTTTACTTTATAATATATACTTTACTTACGTACTTTTATTAATTAAAATCAAAAACTGATGTCGATCCCTTGTTCTGTAAAAAAACCTATGTGCTATTCAAGCTATCTCTGTGTCAAATTTCATCCAGGTCCATTCAGCCGTTCTGGCGTTTGACTAACAAACATCTCATCTGATGCAAGTGATGATCACACGCAAGTGATATAGTATGATGTTGCATGCGTACATAGGCTACGGTAACCGCTGACCATCAAGTGGGCCGTACGCTTGGTTACAACTTTAGTAGTATAAAAAAAAAACTCAACTTTCGCATTCATAGTAGTTTAAATGTTATTTTCTTTCTATTCAATTTTGCCCACCTAACTGAGCAAGCTAAAGGAGATTTGACACTAAAGTTCCGAAAATCAGCTTTAAAAGGGGATTTTCAAAGGGGATTTTGACACTAAACCATAGTGCTTTAGTCGATCAGTTACCGCGTCGCCCACACACAACATCCTGGCTTATAATACCCGCTGCATCAGCTGTGTGGCTTTGTCATACGATATTAAATTTCCAGCGAACAATACTGTCAGTTTCGCTGTCTGAACTGTGCATTAGTACAAAACCTCTAACACTAGCTACTAAGTTATGGAGCGCTCGTGACGTAGCTGGCTAAGTTGTTCTTAACAGATCAAGCACTGCTCCACGTACTCATTATTTGGATGGGTGACCGCCAGTGGCAATTTCAACTGAGCGCTCCCGTGCTTCGTGCTCGTAAAGCGGTCCAGGCTTTTACAAATTGGTTAGGCCATGACAGAGGCCTTCAAGTGACCTTAAAAGTCTGTCACCTGAGTTGGCTACTACCTCATACGGACTTATATTTACATAAGAGTAATGGAGTTCTTTGTTTTTGTTTCTGCCACCAAGCAGTAATGCTTATATATTATTTTATTAGCAAATTGTGTATGCAAACTGGTGTTTAAGGTACCATTTAAATGTCACTGTGTCTTTTGAATCTGTATACTGCATTAGCTCTGATAATACCATTGTTTTTATATAATAACCCTTCTAGACTAAGTTCACTAAGTTCATAACACTTTTTCTTTTGTTCCAATTGACGTCAGACCTATTACTCAAAGACAAGAGTTTTCTATACTAATATTATAAAGAGGAATGATTTTTATATTTTTGTTCGTAACGAATAAACCCAAAAACTACTGGCCAGATTTCAAAATTTTTTTTACCATTAGAATGATACATTATCCCTGAGTAACATCTTTTCTTAGTCGTTCCCTCATTGTTGAGGATCGTGACTCCTTCCCATATCATGAATTATGGATTTCCATTTAGAGCGGTCGGTGGCTTGATGAAGTGCCCTGTTCACCGGCATTTCCAGCTGCTCCGAGACCTGGTCAGACCATCGCTTGGGGCTGCGTCCCCTCGGTCTTTTACCCTCTATCTCTCGATGTTATCGGTATTTCGGCGGGCAATGTGACCAAAGTATTTTAAAATTCTGTGAAGGCAAATAGAGGACAATCGCTTTTGATGTTCAAGCTTTAGTTGTTTGAGAATGGAAACATTTGTTCTATGGGCCGTCCATGGAATTCTCAACAAACGTCGCCAACACCACATCTCGAACGCGTCTATTCTTTTTCTGTCTGTAGCCTTGAGGGTCCATGTTTTAGCTCCATACAAAAATATGGAAAACACTAGTGTGTGACACACGTGTATTTTTGTTCTTCGACTGATGTTACTGTCCCTCCATACTTTTTGAAGCTGTGTCATGGCTGTTTTGGCTATACCGACGCGTCGACGGATTTCAGGTTCGCTATTCCCTTTGCTCGTAATGACTGAGCCAAGGTACATAAAATGATCTACGGTTTCGTAGTCATTCAACAAATCGGAGCGACCAATGGAAGCAAAACGGTCGACATACATAAGTTTGGTCTTGTTTTTGTTTACTGATAAACCCAGTTCTTCACTAGTAACTTCTAGACGGTTGAGTATACGTGCCATCTCTTCCTCCGTGGAGGCAAACAACGTTGTATCATCTGCGTACCGTAGGTTAGATATTTTTACCCCTCCAATCTTAACTCCACCATCCCAATCTTCTAGAGTTCTACGCATTATGTATTCCCCATAAATGTTAAAGAGTATGGGAGAGATGATACAGCCCTGAGTAACATAGGCTATATTTTATGTCTACCCGAGCGAAGCCGGGACGAGCCGCCAGTATTCAATCAAATTGCTCTGTATAGTGTTACAAGCTAGGTGAATTTGCGCCAGTTTCAACGCGCCTAGAATAATAGCCATATTTATAAAGTCTATTTTATTAAATTGGACTATTCTGTATTATATCAGGCATCTGGTACCCATAATACAGCTCTGCTTAACAGTATCGTATCTTGGGGCTAGATAATGTGGATTGTCCAGCATTAACTATTTAACTAATTTCAATAGTTTTTTTATCAGCATATGACGAGACGTGTAGGCATGACGGAGGCCTTTAGGAGGCCTAACTCAGTCCCCTGAATTCACCACCGACTCATACGAACTTACGATACTGTCAAGTCGATTGTCAAGCCTGATGTTAAGCGCCAAGCCTTACTTTACCATAACATTTGCATCGTCATCCAAAACTATTTTTACTATAATATAATATATACTTAATACATTACAATACATAGATAAGTAGATATTTATTATTATATACAGAAAATACCCAGAACACCCGGAACAAATATTTGTAGATTGACAAACATTTGACTCGAGGCGAGAATCGAACCTCCGCGTCGCAGGCGGACCTGCGCCCGCTGCGCCACATCGCTCGTCTGGTATTTAAATACCATATAGTACTGAATGCTTTAATGTCTTATCATGTCACGAACAAATTAAACAAACGCGATAAAATATTGCGATTAGCAATAGTAATAGACAATTATTCCAACTCATTTACAATGACCCTTATATATAAGGCCGGAAATTGACGGGCTGATTGAGCAGTGACGACACCAAACAGAAACTAATTTTGTTCTTTGTAATTGAAACTATGGTATTAATAGCAATACCAAGTATCATTGTTTAAAATTAAAATATACCTATACATAATTACATTAAGTACATTACATTACAAATATACAAAATACATATGTGCCAACTATACAATAACGCTTCTAACGAACTTGATATCTTTCACCAAAATCTTATTAACTTCAAAGCTAAGGTTATATCGAAGATGAACAATCCTATGTAATTTTTTTTTTAATATTCTTTTCTTGATGTTTTACTTATCAATGTTTTTCTTACGAATGTCGTGTACAATAGTAAGGTTAACGAATTTACACTACTTATTCTACTAACTGTATACCTATTCTTAATTAATGTTTTGGTTTGTTAGCTAATTTTGTACCTAACATAAATAAAATAAAAATAAATAAAATATGACAGTTGACCCATCTAAAAACCGTTACAAACGATCTATAGATAGTTCAACTGATTTAAATCACATTATTTTTGATAAAATTTCATGCATTTTTTTATGTCATAGTATAGAATAGAGTGTGTAATTATAGAGTTAAATCTATAGTGGTTAGAAATCATATGAAATTATTAACGGTTATTTACCACTTGAATTTGTCAATCGTCGAACGCGGTCGCGGGCGGTGTTCATGAAGAAGAGCTTCTAAATAGCTTTGAAACGTCAGCATAAATGACAAATTAAAGTGGTAAATAGCCGTTAATAATATAATAAGAGTGTGTAAGTGTTTTTTTTATTATCAAAAAAAGGGATGCTCCCTAATTTTTCACTATGCCTTCTGTTCGGTCATTACGATTTTTTTTTTTTATACTACTAAAGTGGTAACCAAGCGTACGGCCCACTTGATGGTTAGCGGTTACCGTAGCCTATGTACGCATGTAACATCATAGATATCAATTGCGTGTTACTACCCTAAGACCTTAGATGGTAAGTCTCATGTGCTTGTAATTTCACCGGAAACCATACCCTTCGAACCGGAACACAGCAATGCGAGCAATACTGCTTGGCGGCAGAAATAAGTATGGTGGTAGTACTTCCCCGGACGAGCTCTATCACAAAGAACTCTACTACTCTTAAAATACGATTGTTTTGAGGTCTTGTCAAATCATCACCACTCTTAACTTACTTACCAGCTTACCAACTCTCTTGGTACGATGCTGATTAGTGTGTAGCGATAACTGCCATCATTTTCAAGCGTTCGGTGGCGACTGCTCGAGCAGTCTGTGGACTCTCGGCCTAAGCACGAAAACGCAAGATTATCAGATGACCTTTTCCAATGCCACTAATGATTGGATGCATCAATCGAATCGACAATCAATTGCGTCGAGATAATTAAATGTCGAGGACATAAGAACGTATTAAACATAAAAATCACGAATTTAAAATTATAAATTTTTCGGTTGGGCAGGATTCTAACTCAGGATCACTTTTGATTGAGAGTTTTTTTTTTATGTCAGTAACTAGTGACAAGACAATCAAGACGCCCGCCTGATGTAACCACACCTGACTATAACTGATGCAGTGCCACACAAAGCTTAAAGTTTTGAAGTGTTTGCGTGGCACTGCACTGCGCTTATCACCCCGAGATATTATTGTTAAGTCTCTTTCGCCCAGTAATTTCACTTGCTACAGTGCCCTTCAAACCTAAACACAGTAATGCTTGCACACTACTGATTGGAGGTAGAATATCTGACACTGCGGTGGTACCCACCAAGACGGACTCTTGCTGAAGAGTCCTACCACCAGCTGAAGTAGGCCAGTGTCAGATCAGTGACAGCCATGTTCGCAGCAGTGGGAACATGGCTGTCATGATGATGAGGATTCTAACACTTGAGTCAGCAGACGCTTACCACCTTCGGTATACCATATAATATATGAAGTTTGCAATGACCACATTTCTCACGATATGATTGCGAAGTGCCGAGGCCAGAGGTCAGGGAGGGCGGCACTCGAGAGGATCAACTGATTTATCGGCTTAGGCTTTTGCTAGCAACAAGTTTTTAAAGTTCCGTACAAGTTTTAAAGAACGGAACACTAAAAGAAAGATATAAAGAAGAACATATTTTTGACTCTCTAAAAGCAAAAGAATTTACTTACAGAAAAATAAATAGTACTAAACTTTTAGTATGCATAGTTTAGTACATTCATGACAGCCCTCTAATGTTCCCACTGTTGGGACACTGGCCTACTCTCAGGCGAGTGTGATTGGGTCTTAATCCACCACGCGGACCCAATGCGGATTGGTGGATGGCACATGTCTTTCGAATTTTTAGTTCTTGGACATGCCGGTTTCCTCACGATGTTTTCTTTCACCGTATGAGAGCACTGGCAATGCGCACATAAATTTTTCGAACAGAAAAATCCATTGGTGCACGACCGGGTCTGAACCCACGACCTTAGGATCGGAAGGCGGGGTCACTACCACTAGACCACCGGTGCGGTGCTCCAATTTAGTACATTAATGTGGCGTTTTTTTTGGAAATTCCGCGCGCGGTAGTTGCGTCCCGTCCCGGTCCTACTTTAAAAAAAACAAGGTAAGTGATTGGCCAGACGTGGCGCTTAACATAATTTTATTTTATGTCAGCAAATGACGAAACGATTAAGTCGTTTTTGATATTAAGTGCCACGCCTGACCATAACAGTTGCAGTGTCACACAAACCTTACCAAGGCTAATAAGGCTATCTTAAAAGACTTGAAGATAAACAGGTTTATTTGGCTACTGTCAGACTACCGGTCTTCGTAGATCTAGGTTCAGTTCCCGAGTCGTGGCGTGATGGAATGTGGTTAGAAAATTTATCATCCTACTAATATTATAGAGGGAAAAGATTTTTGTTTGTTTGTACTGCTCTGAAACTACTGGACCGATTTTTTTTTTTTTTTTTTTTTATACTACTAAAGTGGTAACCAAGCGTACAGCCCACTTGATGGTCAGCGGTTACCGTGGCCTATGTACGCATGCAATATCATAGATATCACTTGCGTGTTACCACCCTGAGACGTTAGATGGTAAGTCTCATGTGCCTGTAATTTCACCGGAAACCATACCCTTCGAACCGGAACACAGCAATGTGAGCATTACTGCTTGGCGGCAGAAATAGGTATGGTGGTAGTTCTTCCCCGGACGAGCTCTATCACAAAGAACTCTACTGCTCTTATACGATTTGGCTGATAATTAAAACAGATAGAATAGGAGAAAATTCTCAATGTCTTTGTAGATAGATAATGATTGAGAATAAAACATAGGCTACTTTTTTCCGAAAAAAAGTACGGTTTCCGAGTTCAACGCGAACGAAGTCGGGCAACAGCTAGTAATGTATATTTATCAGATTATACATTGTCAGACGTTCCGCGTAATCATTTGCAGGGGTGACCGCCACGTTAAGCAGTCAGTCCCGCCTTTTTCAAAGTAGGCTAGGCTATGACAGAGGCCTTCGGGCGGCCTAGAAACTCTATCAATAGAGTTGGCCACTGACTCGTACGAACTTACTTACTTATGATGTAGAGGTGCACTAAATAAGGAATTCCGGAAACTAAACTCCTAAAGGACGAAGCGGGAAGAAGTTAGTTAAAAGTATAGTCATCATGACAGCCTTCTAATGTTCCCACTGCTGGGACACGCCTACTCTCAG
Source organism: Colostygia pectinataria (assembly GCA_951394395.1). Taxonomy (NCBI): domain Eukaryota; kingdom Metazoa; phylum Arthropoda; class Insecta; order Lepidoptera; family Geometridae; genus Colostygia; species Colostygia pectinataria. The sequence goes on along the minus strand of OX596372.1, from coordinate 6,384,320 downwards.
GCGAGAGTGATTGGGTCTTAATCCACCACGCGGACCCAATGCGGATTGGTGGATGGCACATGTCTTTTGAATTTTTAGTTCTTGAACATGCCGGTTTCCTCACGATGTTTTCCTTCACCGTATGAGAGCACTGGCATTGCGCACATAAATTTTTCGAACAGAAAAATCCATTGGTGCACGACTGGGTTTGAAACCACTACCTTAGGATCGGAAGGCGGCGTCACTACCACTAGACCACCGGTGCTCGGTGCGGTAAAAGTATAGTAAAGTAAAGTTAAAAAAATATATTTATTCATCGTATCACAAGGATAACTTTGAAACGTTTTAAAGCTAGGTGACTTTACGCCAGTTCCACACGCCCCAGCCTAGAAGAATCTGGCAACAAACTCGGCTGTCAAAAGCTGGAAAAGGGTCATGATACCCTTCAAGTCAAGCAAAACTATTTGTTCTGGGTGTTCTGGGTATTTTCTATTAAAAATATTTATCTCGTTTTAGATAAATAAATAATGCTGTATAATCCACACAGTAGTAGATCACCGGTGGTCTAGTGCTAGTGACCCCGCCTTCCGATCCTAAGGTCGTGGGTTCAAACCCGGTCGTGCACCAATGGATTTTTCTGTTCGAAAAATTTATGTGCGCAATGCCAGTGCTCTCATACGGTGAAGGAAAACATCGTGAGGAAACCGGCATGTCCAAGAACTAAAAATTCGAAAGACATGGTGCCATCCACCAATCCGCATTGGGTCCGCGTGGTGGATTAAGACCCAATCACTCTCGCCTGAGAGTAGGCCAGTGTCCCAGCAGTGGGAACATTAGAAGGCTGTCATGATGATGATGATGAATCCACACAGCATCATCTAGCTCCCAGCTAAGCCAAGCTTTTGTTATGGGTACTAGAAGACTGATATACTAACAATACAATACATAGATATATATATTTTATTATACATAGAAAATACTCAAAACACCCGGAACAAATATTTGCAGATCGTACAAACATTTATCCCGCCCGAGGCGGGAATCGAACCCGCAACCTCCGCGTCGCAGGCGGACCTTTATATATATAAGGTCATTCATTATCAACCTGACAAACTTAAGGGGTAGGTTCCACACATAAAAAAAAAATACTTGTACTTTTTTCTTTTCTAAACGTTTTTTTTTATAAAATTAAAAAAAAATAATTACGTAATTCTGCTTCATAATTAGTTATCCTTGTTAGAAATCGAAAAGGCAGCGCTCGGCACATGTTAGTGACCCGCGCGTCAATGACCTGCGGGTCACTAACCCGCGCGTCCTTGACCTGCGCGTGTCGAATACACACACACTCGAATATTTAATTATTACGTCGCTTAACTCGATTCCCAACAATGATAAATAATAATTGAGCGGAAAAACGTAATCGATTTTTTTTTGTTTACTTGTGATTTTTAAGACAAAACATACATAAAAAAAAAAAAAAATTATAGGAACATATATTTTTTTTTAGGTGTGGAACCTATCCCTTAAGTTTGTCAGGTTGATAATGAATGACCCTGTATATTAAGGGCCTTATCTATATCTATACTTGATATTCTAAAGAGGAAAGATTAGTATTTTTGTATGTTACGAATAAACCTAAAAACTACTGGTCCGATTTCAAAAATTCTTTCACCATTAGAATGCTACATTATCCCTGAGTAACATAAATAAAATAAAATAAATAAATAAATAAAGCCTTTTCATTTCCCATCACCTATGTTTTACATTTTGTCTTAATATTAAATGAAGTTTCACTTTTAATCTTGCAATTTTCACTTATTTTTTTAAGTATAGGTTCATTATATTTCATTATGTGTTTGTTTCTCTCTATTCTTCTATGTCTTCAGATATGTTTTCTTTGATAGGAACCCCTATTTGGGTATAGGCCTCCTCCAGTTTGATCCAGTTTTCCCTGTCTTTAGCTTGAGTAACATAGGCTATATTAATTACAACCCGCCCTGGCTTGGCACGGGTGCGGTTTCATTAAACCCGCGCGAAGCTGGGACGGACTACTAGTATAACTATAAATACCACAAGTACCACGCCTATAATTACAATTACATTACTTGTCCTTACGCAATAAGTGAAAGGAAGAGGTCATGACCTCAACTCATGCGCAGCGTTTGATTCCAACTGGTTATGCTATTGGTATTGTGGTGAAAAGCACTCGTGGTGTAGTGGAAGCCCTGCTTTTAGATCATTGTGCCTGGGTTCGAAGCTAGGTACCAAATCTATATCTTTTCATACTTACTATCCATTTTGGTTTTAGGTGATGCATGATGATAATTATGAATTTAAATAAAACTGACGTGTCATCAGAAAACAGTACAATCTCATGTCATCCCTAAAACATCTAGAAGATCATTTGGTTTATTAAAAACAGGAATGGCCCAAGTATTGATCCTTGTGGTACCTATACCAATTACTGACTATACCATTGTTTGTAGAGAAGAAAGGAATTCCCGATATTCAACTAGAGGACGCAACGGGAATGTAAAGTTTTTATAAAAAAAAGGTTTAACACGGACAAAGACGCAGATTATGAATAAGAGGTCAAAAACTTAAGAAACACAGTTTCTTAGAAATAACAAATTCTTATTTAAATGCGTAGTGCATCAGTATGTATACAGTTTTAGTAACGTTTTAGTAACGCACTCAGGCGCCTCGGTTGCTTGAAAACCGGCGGCCGTTATTATTATTATTTATTATTATTATTTATTTGATAATTAGAACGGCACAAAAACACCAATTACACTAATTATTAAAAACATCATACAATGTCAAATTATCAATACTACAATTAATAACAACAATAATAAAAAATTATAAAATGTCAATAAAATTAAAGTTTAACATAAAATAATAGATAATAAATTAGAAAATAGATTAAAACTAAAAAAAAAAAATATTATGATTATAACTATACAATTTTAACAAGATAAAGAACCGTCAACTATCTGCCTCACAATATTTAAGGCATACCAACATTAATTTTATCCATTCGTCTGTGAAAATATCGACGTCCGGGTTGGCTTTGATAAGGTGGTTGAGAGCAGTGAGGGTTCTAGGCAAGGGAGAGTTAGCGCGCGCTACAGTGCGTTACTAACGTAACAGTACAGTCCTTAATAGATTATCCTAACTGTTGCACTAATATTGTATATAGGCCTATGCCAAGAGGCACACTGAACAGAGGGACATTTTATAGTCGAACCTGAACCCATAACATTACCAAAACCATGTAAACCCTAAGTTTAGAATAAAAGGCTCATTTATTTATTTATTATTATTATTTATTTAATATTATATATGCGAACGTTCGTATGTTTGTTTAGATGTTTGTTCTTCTATAACTCTACAACCACTGAACCGATTTGGCTGTAAAACAAATTTAATTTAATTTTTATTTAATTTAATTAAGGACATCCAACGAAAAAATAACAATACATGTTTAAAATAACTTTTTCCAGACTTATATCTACATGTTTCTCCAATTTTAGGATGCCACAGCGTATACTTATTATGTTTTACGATGCCACAGATAATAATGACAGGGATAGGACTAGAAACAGTACGGTTCCAGAGTTCCTCGCGGACGAAGTCGCGGGCAACAGGCAGTCATAAAATTTGCAAAAAGTTAGGAGATATGAATGTTACCCATTAACGCCACAACCAACGGCTGAACCTGAATAAAATTTGGCATATAAATTATATTATAATCTCGAATAGACAATGTACCGTTCAAGTGGAACACGGAAACGAAGACGCGGACAACAGCTATATTCTATACTATCTAAAAGTATAGATATTTGTATGTTTGTTTATAAATCACGCTGTAGCGGCTGAACCGATTTGAGTTAAACTTGCGAATAGCTTTGGACATACATGGTGGTGCTTGTTATCCATTAAGTAAATAAATAAATAAATAAAATAAATAATGCTGGACAGTCCACAGCATCATCTAGCCCCAAGGTAAGCTGCTGTTAAACAGAGCTGTATTATGGATACTAGATGACTGATATATATTTAATACAATACAATACATAGATAGATATTTTTTTTTATTATATATAGAAATACCCAGAACACCCGGAACAAATATTTTTAGATCGTACAAACATTTGCTCCGAGGCGGGAATCGAACCCGCAACCTCTGGCGCAGCGGACCTGCGCCCGCTGCGCCACATCGGTCGTCATAGTAAGGAAATAAGTAAAGCTGCTTCTAAATTTAGAAAACATCACCGGTATATTGCGGCCGCCGTTTCCTAAGAGTCACGAGATGATGTCATCTGTAATTTGAAAGGAATCCTATTATGCTAAGGATTCGTGGTAATCGTGACTGCTGACTGTTTGTAAAGCTACCATTTATAGATTGCATCAGGCGTCCTAATTTGTGAGAACTTCAAGTTTATATTGACGACCGATGTGGCGCGGCGGGCGGTGCGGGTTCGATTCTCGCCTTGTGACAAATGTTTGTACGATCTGCAAATATTTGTCCCCGGTTGTTCTGGGTATTTTCTATGTACAATAAAAATATCTGTCTAATGTATTGTATTAAGTATATCAGTCATCTAGTACCCATAATACAAGCTCTGCTTAGCTTGGGGCTAGATGATGCTGTGTGGAGTGTCCATGAACTACCAAAATTCCATACAAATTGACAGCTGGACGATACGTTTACGTTTCATCATGACAGCCTTCTAATGTTCCCACTGCTGGGACACTGGCCTACTCTCAGGCGAGAGTGATTGGGTCTTAATCCACCACGCGGACCCAATGCGGATTGGCGGATGGCACATGTCTTTCGAGTTTTTAGTTCTTGGACATGCCGGTTTCCTCACGATGTTTTCCTTCACCGTATGAGAGCACTGGCATTGCGCACATAAATTTTTCGAACAGAAAAATCCATTGGTGCACGACCGGGTTTGAACCCACGACCTTAGGATCGGAAGGCGGGGTCACTACCACTAGACCACCGGTGCTCTCGTTTACGTTTACGTTTACGATTGTCAAACAAGTTTTTCGTGCTAAGCACTGTAGTAACCTTTTATTCAAAATGCACCTGCTCACTGCTTTTTAAATGTACCTATGCCCGTCCATGAATAAGCGTATTTTCTTTGTTTCTTCATAAGCACTCTGATCTACGCGGTCATCCGTTTTTTTTTTTTTTTTATTTATAACCACAAATTATTTTACATTAAACTGATTATTGTACTCTAAAAACCACCTAGGGTTTGCCTGAGTACTCAGATTCGTCTATATAATTTTAAAATTCCTAGTGTATATCTTACACGTAGGAGAAACACTGCTACATGCTAAAAATAGGTAAATATCACATCAATAGTCCGATACCCACACATTCCGAAGAATAACAAAAACGGAATTATAGCAGTAATGCTCGCATTGCTGTGTTCCGGTGTGAAGGGTATGGTTTCCCGTGAAATTACTGGCACATGAGGCTTTCGATCTTAGCCTCAAGGTGGCAACCTGCGAATGATACCTCTGGTATTGCAACCGTCCATAGGCTGCGGTAACCGCTTACCATCTTGTGGGCCGTACGCTTGGTTGCCACTTCAGTTGTATAAAAAGAAAAAAAATATTAGAAGCATTATAGTGTGCACGCTCAGCTGTGCGCTCATTCTTTACAAATAAGTAACCGCGTTAAACTTAGCTTGAGGGGTACTGCATTGCTACGAATTGTATTCTGTTCTAAATTCTATTTAAGACAGTTCTGGATAAGCATAAGTGGCGTCTGCTGCATACTTAATTGTTAATTCCCTAATTAGTTTGGCTGCTTATCCCAGTTAGCTTGAACAGAAAATATATTAGCACTAGCTAATGGCTACTCACCCCCAAAGTCAAAGGAGTTTTAATACGAGCTGACCAGCGTGCCTGCGTTTTTTGTGGGTTTTATACTATCTCACAGGAACAGTAGCTTTTTCCGGGATAAAAAGTAGCTTATGTTTATTCCAGGACTTAAGCCATCTACATTTCTTTCATTACAATTAAGGGCACGTTAAGCAGTCGGTCCCGGCTTTTTCAAAGTTGTTAGGCCATGACAGAGGCCTTCGGGCGGCCTAGAAACTCTGTCACCAGAGTTGGCCACTGACTCATACGAACTTACTTACTTACTTACTTCATTACAATCGGTAAAGTCGAGATACGTTGTAACAACATAGACCCATATAGACCTTCGCATTTATTATATGTGTAGGAAAATCGCAAGGATCACTTTGAATTACTTTTAAAACGTATTTAGTTTTAAAACTTTTATGGTTATTAACATAATTTTCACTAAAAATGAAATATTTACCATGATTTATGAGTTTTATTGATTCCAGATATCTTGTCTCTTCAATATAACTCACAAATTATAGTAAACATCACATTTTTAGTGTAAATTATGTCTTAAAGCAAGGTGAAAATACTCCAGTTCCACACGCCTCAGCCTAGAAGAATCTGGCAACAAACTCGGCTGGGTTCCTAGCTTTTCGATGATCCCATCATAAAGCTTCATGTAGTGCCAATCGAACAAGGTGAGGCTCATTCTAAGAAAATAAGTACCTTAGTCATCATGATAGCCTTCATGTACACTGACCTACTCTCGACCGAGAGGGTCCTTATCCAACAACAGGCCTCGAATTGGTCTTTTGAATATTTAGTTCTTGGTGTTTCCTCGTGATGTTTTCCTTCACCGTTTCAGTTTAGCTTTTAGTAGCTAGAGTAACATTCCTTGTTTACTTTCATTCCCTAGCAGACAAAATGATGTTTATTTATGTAACATCCCAGATGCCTCAATTCTCCCTAATTACTTCAGAATTTCCAAAGAAATTCTCGATTCGTTGATTTCCCAAGCGTCAGTTATAATAACTTTTCTGTTTGTTTGGAAAACTGTCACTAATTAGCTTTAGCAAAGGGAAATTACCTTTAAGTCTGTTGTTGTAAGGTTGGTTTTTGGTTGTTTTTGCTTAATCTTCATTGTATTTCTTGCTGGCATCTGTTTCGGAAAAATGGGAATAACAACTTGTCATTGAAAAGGGCTGGTGGTCTAGTTGTATTGTAAGGGTCTCTAATGTCGTTGGTTCAAAACCAGTCCTGCACCAAAAGATCTTTCAGAAAACAAAGAAAAACATCGCGGGAAATGCCGGCATGTCCAAAATCCAAAAGAGTATATATGCCATCCACCGATCTGCATTGGGTTCGTGTGGTGTTTACTAGGAAGTACATGACAGCCTTTTAATGTTCCCACTGCTGGGACACTGGCCTACTCTCAAGCGAGAGTGATTGGGTCTTAATCCACCAGTCCACCACGTGGACCCAATATTGCGTATTGGTGGATAGCACATGTCTTTCGAATTGTTAGTTCTTGGACATGCCGGTTTCCTCACGATGTTTTCCTTCATCGTATGATAGCACTGGCATTGCGCATAAATTTTTTCGGATGAAAAATCTATTGGTGCACGACCGGATTCGAACACACGACCCTAGGATCGGCAGGCGGAGTCACTACCACTAGACCACCAGTGCTATACATACTAGTAACTACTGTTACTAGAAACAAAGCAGAAAACGATTGTCGTTATAGGTTATTTAGAGCGAGTATCCACTAATACAGGATAATAAGTACCTATCCTAGTAATACTATGTATCCTAGGATACTTATAATATTTTTGCATTTTTTTATTATATTTTATGTCAGCAAGTGACAAGACAATCAAGACGCCCGCCTGATGTTAAGCACCACGCCTGACTATAACAGATGCAGTACCACCCAAAGCTTTAAGTTTTTAAGTGTTTGCGTGGCACTGCACTGCGCTTATCACCCCGAGACATTGTTGTGTCTTTTTCGCCCAGTAATTTCACTTGCTACAGTGCCCTTCAAACCTAAACACAGTGCAGCTTGCACACTACTGCTTGGAGGTAGAATATCTGACACTGCGGACTCACCAAGACGAACTCTTGCTGAAGAGTCCTACCACCAGGTAAAATTGCATACATAATGTAAGTATGAAATTAAAATTGAAATTGCAATTCTTTATTGTCGAAAAAAGAGCTACAATCATTCAGTAGGTAGGTACCTACTTAAAATGAGCGCTACAATTACAACAACTCGTCATAATTTGGTTGTTTACACGTAACTTGTAACATGTAACTTATGTGCCATCTCCGCTCCGCTTTGGTGGATACCCGCCTTACCGCCGGTTACCGTCTAGAAAGTGTAACTTAAGTCGTGGCGGTACAATAGTGCGTAATTTTTCGAGCCATTTGCTCCGGGGCCTTTGTTAGACGAACTGCAATTATGGGGCATAGTGTAGACCGAAAGACAGTATGCAAACTTCGTAACCGAGAGAGGAGCGCTTGTGACGTAGCTGGCTAAGTTGTTCTTAACAGATCAACGAAGTTGAGCACTGTTCCGCGTAGTCACCATTTGGATGGGTGACCGCCAGTGGCAAATTCAACTCAGCGCCGCCGTGCTTCGGAGGGCACGTTAAGCAGTCGGTCCCGACTTTTTCAAAGTTGTTAGGCCACTGACTCATACGAACTTACTTGTAAACCGAGTAACACATTCAAATTAATAACAAGGACTTCCATTGTAATGATTATTTCGAGCATGCGTGATATGTTTGTATTTAGAACTCGAGGTAGGGCGTTGTTACCTGCGAAAACGAAGTGTAGGACGGCCCCCCCACTCGATAGACCGATGACATTAAAGCGGTCACAGGAAGTCGGTGGATGGTGAAGGCTCAAAATTGGTCGTCATGGCGCTCTTTGGGGGAGGCCTATGTCCAGCAGTGGACGTCTATCGACTGATATGATGATGATGATGATCTTAAAACCAAAAAGGTTTTGTTTTTTTTTAATAAAAAGAGTTTTGAAGCTTCATAGTATGTCGGCAAACCACCTAATTTTTTATTATTATATTAGACGATAAGAGTAAGTGTGGAGTGTCCATGAACTACCAAAATTCCATACAAATTGACAGCTGGACGATACGTTTACGTTTCATCATGACAGCCTTCTAATGTTCCCACTGCTGGGACACTGGCCTACTCTCAGGCGAGAGTGATTGGGTCTTAATCCACCACGCGGACCCAATGCGGATTGGCGGATGGCACATGTCTTTCGAGTTTTTAGTTCTTGGACATGCCGGTTTCCTCACGATGTTTTCCTTCACCGTATGAGAGCACTGGCATTGCGCACATAAATTTTTCGAACAGAAAAATCCATTGGTGCACGACCGGGTTTGAACCCACGACCTTAGGATCGGAAGGCGGGGTCACTACCACTAGACCACCGGTGCTCTCGTTTACGTTTACGTTTACGATTGTCAAACAAGTTTTTCGTGCTAAGCACTGTAGTAACCTTTTATTCAAAATGCACCTGCTCACTGCTTTTTAAATGTACCTATGCCCGTCCATGAATAAGCGTATTTTCTTTGTTTCTTCATAAGCACTCTGATCTACGCGGTCATCCGTTTTTTTTTTTTTTTTATTTATAACCACAAATTATTTTACATTAAACTGATTATTGTACTCTAAAAACCACCTAGGGTTTGCCTGAGTACTCAGATTCGTCTATATAATTTTAAAATTCCTAGTGTATATCTTACACGTAGGAGAAACACTGCTACATGCTAAAAATAGGTAAATATCACATCAATAGTCCGATACCCACACATTCCGAAGAATAACAAAAACGGAATTATAGCAGTAATGCTCGCATTGCTGTGTTCCGGTGTGAAGGGTATGGTTTCCCGTGAAATTACTGGCACATGAGGCTTTCGATCTTAGCCTCAAGGTGGCAACCTGCGAATGATACCTCTGGTATTGCAACCGTCCATAGGCTGCGGTAACCGCTTACCATCTTGTGGGCCGTACGCTTGGTTGCCACTTCAGTTGTATAAAAAGAAAAAAAAAATTAGAAGCATTATAGTGTGCACGCTCAGCTGTGCGCTCATTCTTTACAAATAAGTAACCGCGTTAAACTTAGCTTGAGGGGTACTGCATTGCTACGAATTGTATTCTGTTCTAAATTCTATTTAAGACAGTTCTGGATAAGCATAAGTGGCGTCTGCTGCATACTTAATTGTTAATTCCCTAATTAGTTTGGCTGCTTATCCCAGTTAGCTTGAACAGAAAATATATTAGCACTAGCTAATGGCTACTCACCCCCAAAGTCAAAGGAGTTTTAATACGAGCTGACCAGCGTGCCTGCGTTTTTTGTGGGTTTTATACTATCTCACAGGAACAGTAGCTTTTTCCGGGATAAAAAGTAGCTTATGTTTATTCCAGGACTTAAGCCATCTACATTTCTTTCATTACAATTAAGGGCACGTTAAGCAGTCGGTCCCGGCTTTTTCAAAGTTGTTAGGCCATGACAGAGGCCTTCGGGCGGCCTAGAAACTCTGTCACCAGAGTTGGCCACTGACTCATACGAACTTACTTACTTACTTACTTCATTACAATCGGTAAAGTCGAGATACGTTGTAACAACATAGACCCATATAGACCTTCGCATTTATTATATGTGTAGGAAAATCGCAAGGATCACTTTGAATTACTTTTAAAACGTATTTAGTTTTAAAACTTTTATGGTTATTAACATAATTTTCACTAAAAATGAAATATTTACCATGATTTATGAGTTTTATTGATTCCAGATATCTTGTCTCTTCAATATAACTCACAAATTATAGTAAACATCACATTTTTAGTGTAAATTATGTCTTAAAGCAAGGTGAAAATACTCCAGTTCCACACGCCTCAGCCTAGAAGAATCTGGCAACAAACTCGGCTGGGTTCCTAGCTTTTCGATGATCCCATCATAAAGCTTCATGTAGTGCCAATCGAACAAGGTGAGGCTCATTCTAAGAAAATAAGTACCTTAGTCATCATGATAGCCTTCATGTACACTGACCTACTCTCGACCGAGAGGGTCCTTATCCAACAACAGGCCTCGAATTGGTCTTTTGAATATTTAGTTCTTGGTGTTTCCTCGTGATGTTTTCCTTCACCGTTTCAGTTTAGCTTTTAGTAGCTAGAGTAACATTCCTTGTTTACTTTCATTCCCTAGCAGACAAAATGATGTTTATTTATGTAACATCCCAGATGCCTCAATTCTCCCTAATTACTTCAGAATTTCCAAAGAAATTCTCGATTCGTTGATTTCCCAAGCGTCAGTTATAATAACTTTTCTGTTTGTTTGGAAAACTGTCACTAATTAGCTTTAGCAAAGGGAAATTACCTTTAAGTCTGTTGTTGTAAGGTTGGTTTTTGGTTGTTTTTGCTTAATCTTCATTGTATTTCTTGCTGGCATCTGTTTCGGAAAAATGGGAATAACAACTTGTCATTGAAAAGGGCTGGTGGTCTAGTTGTATTGTAAGGGTCTCTAATGTCGTTGGTTCAAAACCAGTCCTGCACCAAAAGATCTTTCAGAAAACAAAGAAAAACATCGCGGGAAATGCCGGCATGTCCAAAATCCAAAAGAGTATATATGCCATCCACCGATCTGCATTGGGTTCGTGTGGTGTTTACTAGGAAGTACATGACAGCCTTTTAATGTTCCCACTGCTGGGACACTGGCCTACTCTCAAGCGAGAGTGATTGGGTCTTAATCCACCAGTCCACCACGTGGACCCAATATTGCGTATTGGTGGATAGCACATGTCTTTCGAATTGTTAGTTCTTGGACATGCCGGTTTCCTCACGATGTTTTCCTTCATCGTATGATAGCACTGGCATTGCGCATAAATTTTTTCGGATGAAAAATCTATTGGTGCACGACCGGATTCGAACACACGACCCTAGGATCGGCAGGCGGAGTCACTACCACTAGACCACCAGTGCTATACATACTAGTAACTACTGTTACTAGAAACAAAGCAGAAAACGATTGTCGTTATAGGTTATTTAGAGCGAGTATCCACTAATACAGGATAATAAGTACCTATCCTAGTAATACTATGTATCCTAGGATACTTATAATATTTTTGCATTTTTTTATTATATTTTATGTCAGCAAGTGACAAGACAATCAAGACGCCCGCCTGATGTTAAGCACCACGCCTGACTATAACAGATGCAGTACCACCCAAAGCTTTAAGTTTTTAAGTGTTTGCGTGGCACTGCACTGCGCTTATCACCCCGAGACATTGTTGTGTCTTTTTCGCCCAGTAATTTCACTTGCTACAGTGCCCTTCAAACCTAAACACAGTGCAGCTTGCACACTACTGCTTGGAGGTAGAATATCTGACACTGCGGACTCACCAAGACGAACTCTTGCTGAAGAGTCCTACCACCAGGTAAAATTGCATACATAATGTAAGTATGAAATTAAAATTGAAATTGCAATTCTTTATTGTCGAAAAAAGAGCTACAATCATTCAGTAGGTAGGTACCTACTTAAAATGAGCGCTACAATTACAACAACTCGTCATAATTTGGTTGTTTACACGTAACTTGTAACATGTAACTTATGTGCCATCTCCGCTCCGCTTTGGTGGATACCCGCCTTACCGCCGGTTACCGTCTAGAAAGTGTAACTTAAGTCGTGGCGGTACAATAGTGCGTAATTTTTCGAGCCATTTGCTCCGGGGCCTTTGTTAGACGAACTGCAATTATGGGGCATAGTGTAGACCGAAAGACAGTATGCAAACTTCGTAACCGAGAGAGGAGCGCTTGTGACGTAGCTGGCTAAGTTGTTCTTAACAGATCAACGAAGTTGAGCACTGTTCCGCGTAGTCACCATTTGGATGGGTGACCGCCAGTGGCAAATTCAACTCAGCGCCGCCGTGCTTCGGAGGGCACGTTAAGCAGTCGGTCCCGACTTTTTCAAAGTTGTTAGGCCACTGACTCATACGAACTTACTTGTAAACCGAGTAACACATTCAAATTAATAACAAGGACTTCCATTGTAATGATTATTTCGAGCATGCGTGATATGTTTGTATTTAGAACTCGAGGTAGGGCGTTGTTACCTGCGAAAACGAAGTGTAGGACGGCCCCCCCACTCGATAGACCGATGACATTAAAGCGGTCACAGGAAGTCGGTGGATGGTGAAGGCTCAAAATTGGTCGTCATGGCGCTCTTTGGGGGAGGCCTATGTCCAGCAGTGGACGTCTATCGACTGATATGATGATGATGATGATCTTAAAACCAAAAAGGTTTTGTTTTTTTTTAATAAAAAGAGTTTTGAAGCTTCATAGTATGTCGGCAAACCACCTAATTTTTTATTATTATATTAGACGATAAGAGTAAATTTATTTGGGCAATAAATTTTCTTATTAAAGGATTTGATGAAGATGATGATGAATGATAAGAGATCAGTTGACTAACTGACTTTGTTATTGTACTATGTCTTTACGGTCCCGTGATTGGGTAATAATTATTATTACGTTCGGTTAGATGCGCAGGACTAAACTCGGAATAACGAATGACAGTGAAATGGTTTTGTAGAAATGCAGGCATTTTGTGCAAAATACTTATCAGTCGCATTGACATCTAAGCGCTTGAGTGCTTCGAAGGGCACGCTAAGCTGTCGGTTCTGGCTTTTAAAGGTGTTAGGCCAAGTCAGAGTAACTTAGTACTAAAATTTTATAAACGTACAATTTTTAAACTATAATACCTTATAATATAATGTTTGCGAATGGTGACCACGAACTGAAAAGCGAAGTTAGGAAGGCTGTACACTCGATGGATTGATGACATAGAAGTGGCAGGAAGTAGGTGATTATTTCGGTTCAAGATCGTCCTGTCCATATTCTTAAGAATAAAATTTTTGAAAATTATAAAAAAGAATTAAAAAACCAGTAGACAATCGGCAATCCAAAAAAACAATACAAAATTTATATCTGAGAGGTTTTGGGGCGTGAGTGGCAGATTCAAAAACGTACCCGCTCCCCACACTCTTGTAAAACCCTCAAGGAGAAGTGAGAGTTATTTGGTTTGCGTATAAACGGCATATTTTGAGAAATGGCCGATTCGAAAATACCGCGTCCGACATATGAATAAAGATTGACCCCATATCTCATTCCTATAAGACATTTTACTTATGGGCGGTAGTTGTAAATTTTCTGCTCTGCGACCTTTCACAATCCACTGGAGTTTCAGCTTTATTTGTAAAGTTATAGGGTTGAAAATATGTTGGTATTTAAAGCAATAAATTTGGATTAATACGTAAGCTTACGGGTAAAATATCTTAGATTTAGAGTGGAAATTGTTCTAATGATTTTAGTGATATAAAACTTAGTGAAGTCTTAATGTTTTGTCGAGTGAGATGAGTTATTGCTAATGCTTGTTATTTTATCATTATACTAGTGGAAGCCCCGCGATTTTGTTTGAGTTAAGTTTTATACAAACTTCATATTCCTATAGGAGCCGAATATCGGGATTCAATACTTTGAGACAAATGTTAGCAAGATCTTTAAATATTTGTTTCAGATCGGGTGTTGTAGTAAATAAATAAATAATGCTGAATAATTGGTTATTTTTGTTTTTATAGTGTTAACCATCACACTATAAAAACAAAAATAACCAATTGAATAAGCAATGCGATACCTCTCGTCAATGAACTAAATTAACTTTAGTTATTTTATCAACTTAATTAGTTGGATAACTGCAACGTTTCCCCTGTAGGTGGAGCTATCGGCGCTTCGAGCCGAAGACATCCCAATGATTATTTCGTCCAATTCGAGATATGTCTCGATAGCTCAATTGGTAGAGCGCCCGCGTATCAAGCGGTGGTTGCGGGTTCAAATCCCGCTTGAGGCAGAATAATTTTTGGGATATTATAATCTTTAATGCTGAATAATCCACACAGCATCATCTAGCCCGAGCTAAACATTACTTGTGTTATGGGCACTAGAACTACTAGATGACTGATATATAGATAGTTTTTTTTTAATTATACGACCGATGTGGCGCAGGGGGCGCAGGTCCGTCTGCGACGCGGAGGTTGCAGGTTCGATTCCCGCCTCGGGTCAAATGTTTGTACGATCTACAACTATTTGTTCCGGGTGTTCTGGGTATTTTCTATATATAATAAAAATATCTATCTATGTATTATATTCAGTATATATCAGTCATCTAGTACCCATAATACAGCTCTGTTTAACAGCAGCTTGGGGCTAGATGATGCTGTGTGGATTGTCCAGCATTATTTATTTAAAAATACCCAGAACACCCGGAACAAATATTTGCAGATCGTACACACATTTCTTCCAAGGTAGGAATCGAACTCGAAACGTCCTTCGCCCGCCGCACAACATCGGTCGTCAAAGTAGTTTTTGATAACCACAACGCAGAGATTCCTAAATGTGGAGGACTGCTTATATTTTTATTCAATAAAATCACAAGGATCACTTTGAAACGTCTTACAAGCTAGAAAAAATTACGCCAGTTCCAAGGCGCCCATGCCGTAAAAGAACTGGCAACAACACCGGCCGGGTTCCTATCGTTTTTTTGGCATGATTTGCTATTTTTATGGATGCCGAGTAGAGTTGGAGCACATTCGTCCCAAGCTTTTTTATCATCTAAATAATTATTTTCTATTAAGCTTTTTGAGACAGTTTTTAAATAAAGTTTTTAATTTTGCCAATTGATTATTTTTGTATGTCGTTAGGTGTGTTATATTTAGTTTCTAGACTGAATAAGTTAACCTCAAATGAAAGGGATTTGTAAGATGTCTGAAATCAAATTAATAAATTGAGGATGAAATTGAAGCAAACTTGGAGTTTTGCGTTTATTGTTTTGTCTAGGGTTTTAGGTTGTCCGACTTTATACCTGGTTAGGAGGACTCTTTAGCAAGAGTTCGTCTTGGTGGGTACCACCGCAGTGTCAGATATTCTGCCTGCAAATAGTAGCGTGCAAACTGTTTAGACTTGAGCAAGTGAAATAATCTGGCGATGTCTCGGGGTTCCGAGCCCAGTGCAGTGTCACGCAGAACTTTAAGGCTTAGTGTCACACTGTAGCTGTCGTGGTAAGGCAACTTAACATCAGGCGAACGACGTGATACCGACATTGTACATTTTTTGGTGAATAAACGTAATTATTATTCATTACCTATCAAGACGGAGTATTGCTGAGTCCAACTTATTTCATAAACGCGTGATACGGATGCAACTTATAACAATTTATTTTTACTCCAACTTCTCCAACTTTTAATATCACTGTCTGCTTTTTGTTTATTTTTTTAAACTTTTGCTAGCGTCATATTTATTGTTTTACTTTACGTATATTTATGGTTACGCGGTAATGTGTAAATCTGACATCCGTGATTCATTGCTTGGTTCCAACGGAAGATCAGCGTTGTGTTGCCAAGACACAACAAATACTGAGTTGGACGCCAATTTGTGACGTGATGTGGATAGGGTACCTTGACACACACATTCGTTTAGTTTTGCGGTTTTGGTTAATTTTATTATTATTATTTTTTGTTATATTTGTACTTTATGTCTTTTTATTTAGTTAGATTTATTTATTATTTATTTATTTACTTTACTTTAATTAAAACGGACAGAAGTTCCAATTACATTAATTAAAGATATAATGTAGGTAATTTACAATAATAATAAGCAGTAGATACAGATATAAATAATGTTAAGATACAATTAAATTATTGCATAAAAAAGTTAAAAAAGAAACAGAAAAAATAAATTACAAGTCAAAAAATAATAATTAATGTCATTACAAAATAATACATAGAAAGAGAGATAAATAAATTAAACACAATCAATTAATAGTAGAGCACACATATGCGTCTTGCTCACAGAACCTAAGACACACTGATAATATCCTCGACCACTAGATACCTAACTATATTATTCTGTTTGTGTTGTGTTTCTACCATTTAGTTTTAAACCTTTTGTTTCATGTACCTACCTATCTACTGTCACAAATAAAAGATTTTTCTTTCTTTCTTTCTTTCAAAAAGTTGCCAGAACATCTCCAATTTCAATATCCGGTTTTGATGGATTGTCCGGATTGTTTTCCCAACACTAGTGACCTCTGTAGTTGCCGTGCGATAACTTCAAAGGTCCGATCAAAGGTGCTATTGTACTAGGGCTCTGTTTAGGACATTCAATGTAAATTCAAAGTTCCCATCTTGTAAAGCAAGGTATTTTCATTTGTTCTCATTTTAAAAACCTCTAATAATCAATTGAGTATTAATTTAATTTTACAACCGCGGTAAAGAGTGCTTAGCTGAGGCGCGTTCTGCGTGGCACTGCACTGCGCTCACCACCCCGAGACAGCTATTTGACAACTTCGAATTCATTTGCTACAGTGCTCTTCAAACCTAAACACCTTATTGGTTAAGTTGTTGGTTCCGACTTTTTAAAGTTTTTGGCCATGGCGGAGGTCTTCACTCGGTCTTTTAACTTTGTCAGAGTTGGCCACTGACTTACACGAACTCACTTATATGATTCCAAAATACATTAGAGAAGTTAAACATGTCTTAAGATATATATATTAACTAAAAATGAACCCACTGAATTTCTAATCGAATCATATCTGGCGAAGTTGCTAAGTGAATTGTGTTAAGGAGACTGTACACTAGACCCATAAAAATCAAACTTTTTATTTTATTTTATACATCTAAACTGGCAACCAAGCGTCTACGAGATGGTAAGCGGTTACTGCAGATCAAAAGTCTCATGTGCCTATAATTTCACCGGAAACCATACCCTTCGGACCGGAACACAGCAATGGAAACATTACTGCTTGACGGCAGAAATAGGTATGGTGGTAGTCCTCCCCTCGGACGAGCTCTATCACCAAGAACTAAACACAAACTAAGCGATCCTTCTAACTACTATATACTCAAAAATTTGGGTATGTTCGTTTACGGTACAGTCTTGTTCGATTCCCACTGTAGGACAATTGACAAATCTGCAAGTATGTGGAATGAGCTGAGCGCTTCCGTGATTAAGAGCGCACGTTAAGCAGTCGGTTTTTTTTTTACTTTGACACTGACTCATACGAACTTACTTAATAAGAGGAATTAAGAAAAACATAATCTAAAAGCTCCTTGGCTTTGCGTCAGGGAGTCATATAATCGCATCATATCATTGCCAGTTCAAATGTAGTTAGTAACAAGTTAGTAACAACTGTTTGTGCAACTACTAACTGAATCTTAGTCTGGAAATGTGTGTGGTGGTAATTAGCCTGGAGGTTGTGGTCATTCATTATCGAACTATAAAGCTCTGTTAACTAATGTGTCTTTAAATCTGTCATCGTTTATGTTCATTGATGTCACTACCTGCCTTACCTAATACAGCTGGGATCGACAGCTTTACGTGCCCCTCAAAGCATGGAAGCTTAAATTAATTTTGGCAATTTTAAGGTTTGTCGCAGTACAAAGTATACTACCAAAAATGATTTAACATATAAAAAAGTGTTAGTGAATAATGGCCCTTACACCATACAATAAATGCATTTATGAATGTATTTATTAAACAAAATAAAATATGTACATAATTATATTACATAACAAAATATACAAAATACATATGAAACAGTTGAGCCATCTAAAGACCGTTACAAACGACCTATAGATAGCTCAACTGATCCAAATCACTACCAGTAGGAAGCGTTCCCAACATGCTGGCTGCATTGCCACGTTGAATGGCAATGCTGATACGTTGAGCCAGATATGAACCAGCCTTTGGATCACGCGTCGCTTCGACCAGACGCCCGGAAAGAATTTTGAAAACGTATAAATGAATTGCTGCTCGCTGAAACTCGATAACGGCTGGACCGATTTGGCTAATTTTGGTCTTGAAATAATTATAATTCCAGGGAAGGTGTGAAAATAAAGCAAGTGAAACCGCGCGGGTTAGCTGGTATTATAATAAATAATCATGTTATGAAATATTTTGTATTGTATTTGCAAAATTCAAAAGGTTTTTGCACAAACACAAAACACTTGAAGCCCTGTACTGTAGATAGATATTTCTCTATTTCTGATAATAATAAAAACGGACAAGTGCGAGTCACACTCTCGCTCTGATGTTCCGTACCATAGAAAACAAGGCTCGGTCGACTAAAGTACAGGTAAATTACCGCAAAATATCTCTTAAAATCATGGGAACATCGGGAATACACGTCCAATTAATACATTATTTCGAAATTGTTGCAAATCCTTTTCTGGTTAAGGTGGCTTTAGGGGTGGTAGCCAAATTCTTCCACTTTAGACTAATTCCTTTATTTTAAAAACTAGCACTCAGAATTAGATAGGCAGACGCACAACAAAGTGAATATAAGCCTTAGACCTGTAAAAATGCTATTAAACACCATTACGTCTGACATTACAATATAACCTGTAGCTACATTAGCGGGTTTCTGAAACATCCAGAGTAAATAATTAACAGTAGGTGGGTGCTTCTAGGACATGCCATTCTGAGTGTCACTCCACCTTAGACCTGTAAAAAATATTATTAAACACGTCGACTTTACGTGTTTACGTTTTTCGTCGGTTGAAAAACCAAAAAAATATGTTCATAATACAAGGATTTATTTTTTTCCTGTTCAGCTACGGAACCCTACAGATATAAGAAAAACAGTAGCGAGAGGCAAATTCAAATCGGCGCCCATCAGGGGTGGAGACGGGGTGATATTGAGCTGAAAAGGGTGCAAAAGGGTGCAAACTCACCTTAGCAGGTGCCGTCTGATATTACGAATGTGATTGACAAGGTGGATATGAAAACTATTTCATTTGGCTTTATGATTGTAGCAAGCATCTGAAGTGGGTCCTTGGGCGATTTGAACCGCGGTGCGACACTATTACCGTAAATGCAAAAGTTTGGGTTGTTTTTTTTTTTTATACAACTCAAGTGGCAACCAAACGTACGGCCCACAAGATGGTACGTGGTTACCGCAGCCTATGGACGCTTGCAATACCAGAGGTATCACTCGCGGGTTGCCACCTTGAGGCTAAGATCGAAAGCCTCATGTGCCAGTAATTTCACCGTAAACCATACCCTTCACACCGGAACACAGCAATGCGAGCATTACTGTTTTGCGGCAGAAATAGGTATGGTGGTAGTCCTTCCCCGGATGAGCTCTATCACACAGAACTATCTAACTATCACTATAACTCGACAAACACTTAACCGATTTGGCTGAAAACATAAAAGGATAGTGACTGAATGATAAAAGTATGATTTCCGAGTTCCACGCGAACGAAGTCGCGGGCAACAGCTAGTATAAATATTTCCAGATTCATGCAAACGTTTGTCCTGAAGCAAGAAACGAATTTACACCTTCAATGCCTCAGACGTTTTCGCCAAAGAAACAAAGGACTTTCATTTATATTTTTTTATTGGTTATAGGCAGGCGTTTGACCACCACCTCACCTGATGGTAAGTGATGGTGTGGTCGATGATGGAGCACGCTTGCCTAGAAAGAACCTGTTCACTCTGGCCTTGAAGACTCCTAAATTGTATTTAATTATCTTAAATCCTAAATAATATTCCTAAGTCTCTCTGGCGTCTCTTTGGAGAATATTTACTTTAGATCACTGGTGGTCTAGTTGTAGTGACCTCGCCTTCTGATCCTAAGGTAGTGGGTTCGAATAGTGCACCAACTGACTTTTCTATTCGAAAAATTTACGTGTGCAATGCCAGTCAAGGAAAATATCGTGAGAAAACCGGCATGACCAAGAACTAAATTCGAAAGATGCCATCCACCAATTCGCATTGAGTCCGCGTGGTGGATTAACACCCAAACACTCTCGCTCGTGAGTAAGCCGGTGTCCCAGCAGAAGATTAGAAGGCTGTCATGGTGATGATGATATCTTAATATTAAGCGATAAAAGCCGCGCTATCCTCTAGTCTTAAATCAGTAGTAACCTGCACCTTCAGGTTGTCCTTTTAAATTATTAGCAAACAAATTTCCTTTAGCAAACACGAATGCTTGGATGCTGGAATGTTGTGGACGCGACTTAATGACGCGACTTCTCGCGATACATTTCTGTTCTGATGAGTAATGTAGCACTGGTGGACAAGTGGTAGTGACCCTGCTTTTGATCCTATGGTCTTGGGTTCGAATACGGTCGTGCACCAATGGAGAAATCCATCTATCAGGAAAAATTTATGTTTTCATTGCACCAATGTATTTTTCTATAAGAAAAAATTGTGTATCTCTCATTCGCTTTGCTTTGCATTGCTCAAATAGATTATTATTATTATAAGAAGATCGTCGCAAGAAGTCGCAACAAGTCGCGTCTGTCAAAACACCTCAGTTTACATGTGGACCGTTGTGGAATATTTATTAAGGAGTTAGGCTAAGAAGTTTAACTTGAAACCCTTGCTTGTTTATTGTAAGGTTACTGTTACACCAACAGATTAGCAGTTTCTAACCATTGCTTTAGATGACAAAATAATATTATTCTAGGGTTAGTAATTTTCTATAAAAGTTTAAGACGATTTTTTCCTCCCCCAAAGAGCGCCATGACCGACTTTGAGCCTTTACTATCCACCGACTTACTGCGACCGCTTTAATGTCATCGATCCATCGAGTGGGGGGGCGTTACACTTCGTTTTTCAGTTCGTGGTCGCCATTCGAGAACCTTTATTTTCCAGCGGTTATCGGTTCTGCAATCTATATGCCACTTCAACTTACTTATTCTAAGAGCTATGTTCGTCACCTTGGTTTTTCTGCGGATTCGATCGCGAATGTTGTATACTGTATGTGTAATGATAATTTATACTAGCAGTTCTCCGAACAGTAGACCACGCAAGCACAAACTTGTAAAGTGAGCTTTGAAAGTGAGCACCATATTGCATTTTGAGGAATTGTTTTGCTCATCACGCTGAAGATCCTCATCAGATCTTCACCAAATATCAGACAAACTTAAAGTAATACTTACCTTCCATTTAAAATAAAAATCATCGAAATCAAATCACATTAGGCGGAGATATTCAGCAGCCCCATTTTTGTCCCTTCTTGGAGAAAGTACGCCCCCTATCAAAAATTACCGCATTTAAATTCTATAAAGTCATAGAACCTGTATACTAAGTTCAACCAGATTGGTTAAAAATGCGACCTGTAGGCGAAAACACAAAATGACCGGACAAACTGAGAACCAAAAGTACTTTTGGCCAATCTCGAAACTGAGACGCTTCGCGCGCTACGCTCGCTAAGTACTAATTAATAAAACATTACTTTTCGGAAAAGTAGATAATATTTTATTGTTGTTTAATACAGGAAATATTTATATCAATAAGCAAAATGCAGAATAGATCAACGCCTCGCATATTTCTAAACACAATTTAGGGGAAACTGGGGCATATAGGACACTACTGGGTTCATAAATCAATAACTGGATATTAAATAAAATACCCTCCCGTATATCAAAGGGCGACGGATAAGAACGACCATTTTATATTGAGCTGTTATTCACCGACCCTAATGATAGATAATGGGTCTGCAGAAAGTGGCTAGGCGATACGTCAAACGCGTAATGCGTATTTAATTCGGAAACTTATTGTACTTATTATGATACGATTGTGAACGATTTCTTATGGTAATTTATTATTTGGGATTATTTTAGGGATAAAATGCTTATTGGTATTGTTCTGAAAGTAGGTATTGAACTTTAGAGCAATTATATGCGAATTTATTGTAATTTGAAATATGCCATAAACAGTAAAGATCTTTAGCAAAAATTAACTGAATGGTTATAACTAAACAAAGTTTCTTCAGTTCCATATACTGACTCCGTATTAACAGAGACAATTTACATTTCATTAAATTGACAGGGAGGCAGGAAGGAAGGAAAAAAGGGATGGAGAAGACTAACTCGTGACAGGGATGAGTGGAAGAAACTAGGGTAAGCCTATGTCGAAGGACAACCTGACCAACAAATTGGTTGCTAATCATTTAGTTTATTTTTTATTTTTTGTATAGTATCTATTATTTAGATTTAAAATCATAAGTAGGTACTTACAAACTTAAAAAAATTGTAGATATTGGTCAGCGAATAAAGGCTTTTATTATTATTTAAATTGACAGGGGATCACTCTCGCTTGAGAGTAGGCCAGTGTCCCAACAGTGGGAACATGAGAAGGCTGTCATGATGATGATGAAATCGACAGGGATTCACCTTTACAACCTCAATGGCGCGGTGGATGAGTTGATTGAGAAGAGAAGTTTCGGGTTCGATTCCTGCTATGGGAAAAATGTTTGCATGACCTGCAAGTATTATATTTGTACCAGATTTGGGTTTTACTATGTATTACAAATTCCGCTGTTCGGCTTTTCACATCTTCTTTCTGCCCGCCATCACGTGTTCATCATGACAGCCTTCTAATGTTCCCACTGCTGGGACACTGGACTATTCTCGAGCGAGTCTGATTGGGTCGTAATCCACACGGACCCAATGCGGATTAATAGATAGATAGATAGATATTTATTTTCAACATTGTAGGTACAATTTCTTTGTAACATACCCTAAAGCTACATATTAGATCCTAGATATACTTAAATACTACGACCTTGAATATTGCTCGTGAAGTAGGTACATAATATAGCGGTAGGTCATTGGGAATAGTTACAAAACCTTACCCTCCGTGCTAGATTTAACTGAGTGACGGCAGGGTAGTGCTCCAACCTCCTAACTAACTGAGAGCTTTTGTAACTGCTCCATTGATGGATGGCACATGTAATTCTAATAATTAGTTCTTGGACGTGCCGGTTTCCTCACGATTATTTCCGCCGCCGCTTGTTTGAATATTAATAATTAAAGGCAATTCATTATCATTGTGGTATATATCAATGTGGTTCAATTGAGTAAAATACAATAACCACAATTTATGAATTCGAATTCTGCTATTGTATGACAAACAATACACTCTGAAATGTTAACCGCATAAATTCCATATCTAATGTCACTTACACTTATCATTATTATGCGGTAAGGTCATGTCAATTCGCATTGGGACCGCGTGGGGGATAAAATTTAAGACCCAATCACTCTCACTTGAGAGTAAGCCAGTGTCCCAGCAGTCTTCTAATGTTTCCTTCTAATGTTGGAGACATTAGAAGGCTGCCAAAGCACGTAAGATCTCCGATGTAAATGCCACTAACGGTCACCTAACCACTTAAAAACGATTATAATATTTTGGGCAAACCAGATAACTCATACGTCTCCTTCCAAATTTACAGCAGTATGTGTTGGCAACCCAGCAAACATAGATTATTATAGCTTTTTGTTTTATTATCTTTGGTAATTTTAATTTATTATATGATAAGATCTTTTTATATCTATACGACCCAACAACTGCAACCAGCGCATAACACCTAAGCGTCTAACACCTCGTTTCCGTGCAGCCCCCTATATCATTCCTGTAAGATGTCTAAGCTAAGATAATATGGTTAGCCTACAAATTCATATCAAAGTTCACATAAGTAGCTACCCAAAAACACTAAACTAAATTATGTTTACACCAAAATGCAAACCAAGGTTTTTACAAAATAAACAACTTGACATATCACCTGCCTTCACTAACACTGAACAAACTTTCATGAATCAACTCACGAAAACAAAATTTACTACTCCATAATCATATGACGAAAGGTAGTCATAGCCTCATAGCTCATTGAAGCAACTTCCGTTTCTAACACAACGACAAAAGGTCGAATTTGTAACCCAATATTGTTGTACGTCGCTATTTATCAAATGCCCCGTTTGTCCCCGTGCTCCCCTATTGATACGTGAAATACTGTTATTTGATGGAGCCAATTTAGAAGTTTGAAATATTTTCGCGCTCATTTTACTGTCATTTTTATAATATTGTTGTTTTTCGAGAAGCTCTTGTTTAGGGAATATTTTCGCGTGATTAGCATGAAGTTACAAAACTAATGGTTGTTTTAACTTCGAGATAGTGAATACTGAATACTAATAACTGGAAGTTACGGTTGACTTTCATATAGAGAATAGAAATTTGGTTACATTACAAAATTCCTGGAAAAAGCCAGAATATCCAATCCAAAGAAAATCTCAATTAGAGGTTTTCGATTCGAGATTTAAAAAAAAGTAGTTTGATTGCTTTGACAGATGGCGCTATCTGCCCTACTGCCATACTGGGAAAGGTTAATAAACAAGAAAAAAGTTGGTAACTCCCTTTTTGTTTCGTCTCGTGTCAAGCGGAATGTTGTGGGTTCATGTCCTGCTTGAGGCAAAATAATTTAACTCCAGTAAGACCAAAGTTAATGTACTACGTAGTACGTACTATGACTTTGACACCAGCCAGAGGTATGACAGACAGTGACAGCAGGAGCAACCAATGTTGAATTCCCTACACATTCACCATAGCTCGCGAAATGTAGTGCTTACATTCTCTTGGGCTCGCCAGTTGAGCTACCGCCATCTAAATAGACAGCTTTTTTTTTTTAATAACTTGAGACGAAAAGGCCTCATTGCCAGAAAATGCTAGTTCTAAAATGATTTATAATTTTTTATTAGTCTTTACAAGCGCAAACTTTAATAATTTGTTCCAGAAAAAAAACACTGTAAAGTTGTAAGTACTGGCTACAATTTAATTTTTTATGTCAGCCATGGCTGCATTCTAAAAAAAATAAATAGTTTTAGTGTACTGCGTAGTACTGCACTGCGCTCGTCATCTCGATATGTTTATTAAATTCTGTAATTTCACTTGCAACAGTGCCCTTACATGTTGTACAGCCTGTAGGTCCGTGTGTCACGCACAATAAAGCAATACGAAATAGACGCGCGTTGCTCATTCAAACATTACGCTTGCCAATTGTCAGTGCCGTGTGTATATTATGGTTATATAGCCCGGTTTACCCGAACTCCCCTCATGCGAATAAGTAAACCAATTTGGAGAGGGCATTGAATGTTATATTTTGATTTTTTCTTCTTCTCAAGTGGTAGATGGTAAGACTCTTTAGCAAGAGTCTGTCTTGGTGGGTAGCACCGCAGCTTTTTTTTTTTAATACAACTGAAGTGGCATCCAAGCTTACGGCCCACAAGATGGTAAGCAGTTACCGCAGCCTATGCCACCTTGAGGCTAAGATCGAAAGCCAGTAGTTTCACCGGAAACCATACTCTTCACACCGGAACACAGCAATGCGAGTATAGCTGCTTGGCGGCAGAAATAGGTATGGTGGTAGTTCTTCCCCGGACGAGCTCTATCACAGAGAACTCTACTACTCTTAGACAGTTTTACAGTGCCAGATATTCCGCCTCCAAGTGTGTACTCCATGTGTACTCATTAAGCGTTGCGTGTATTGCTAAATAACTTGGCATAATATATTTTTTTCCTTTTTTTAAATACCTGCTTGTATTCTTGGCATGAGCTTCACCTAGTTCGTTTGGCACCACACTGAAGCTTTATGATGAAAAGGGATCATCAAAAATACCTGGAAACCAGCCGAGTTTGTTGCCAGATTCATCTAAGCTGGGGCGCGTGGAACTGGCGTAAATTCCCCTAGCTTTGAAGACGTTTCAAAATGATCCTTGTGATTTATTTATTATTTTATTATAAACCTTTAGTGTCCCACTGAAGGGCACTGTAGTCCCAGCTGAGAGAAAGATATAATGATGATGATATTTTACCTCCTATACCTACTATACCTTGAAAAAAATTCTATGGCATAGACTAGTCTAGTCCTAGCTTTCACACAAGTCTTAAAGAATTTATTGGAAATTCTCAGAGCTCTTTCACACTATCCGATCCGACACGATCATTCACGGCCTTTAGGCGGCCTAAAAACTCTGTCACCAATGTTGGCTATTGACTCATCCAAACTTACTTACCATGACATGTTGTCAAGTACTTTCTGTCAACTTCATGCTTTTAACTTTATTATAGAGGTCGCAGGAAGCTGTGGATGGTAAGTAAGTTTGGATGAGTCAGTAGCCAACATTGGTGACCCGAGTTTTTAGGCCGCCTAAAGGACTAAAATAAAAATATGAATTGTGTTAGGCTCGCTAAAACTCGAGAACGGCTGGACCGAATTGGCTAATTTTGATGTTGAAATGTTTGTAAGAGCCAAGGGAAGGTTTAAACGGTGAGAAATTATGGTAAAAAATAACGCGTGTGAAACCGCGCCGGCTCTACTAGTATTCTATAGTTTGATCGTAGACAACACAAGACTATCGTATCGGATGATGTGAAAAAGCTCTTGCAGTGAAAGAAATCAAAGGTCTCATTGTCAGAGTGTGATCAGAAGAATTTAATTTAGCGGACAATACGAGCTGGAGTGAGCATTTATATGTATCACTAGGGCTCCGACCTCTGACTTTGTCTGCGTAAAATTTTTTTTTTAAAATACTTCATAAACTTCGTAACAGTCGGTCAGTCAGTCAATCACATTCAAATGAATCTCAACCTAAGAGTGGTAGACACATTTTTTGCTGACTGTACATACCTTTCGTACTTGTTAAATACCTGCAAAATACCCACAAACAAACTCAGATATACGAAACTTTTATTACGAGAGCCGCAATGCGAAGTATTATCTTATCTGGTAAATGGGCAAAGCCTGTACCATCTTTGAGATAACATCTTGGATAGGGCTGTCGAAGGTAACAAAAAAGTTTTATAGAAAAAAACCGGACGCTTTTGAAGAAAAGACCGGATAGTAGACAAATGTAAAATTTCAATTTTTTTTTCTATTTCAAAAAATCTATTTATTCAATCATATCACGAGGATCATTTTGAAACGTCTTAAAGTTAGGAAGTTAGGTGAATACCGTATATTGACGGTTTTATCCGCCAAGTAAGATATTTTGTAAAGATATCCTTAGTAAGAATCTAAGAACATACATCTCAGTATTTTTTTGTGCAATGTGCTTTGAATCATATAATATACCCACACTTATTGCAATAATATCATCATGACAGCCTTCTAATATTTCTGCTTGGATACTGGCCTACTCTCGAGCGAGAGTGATGCAATGATATAGTAAAAATCTGTCGTTTATAATCTGTATTCTCAGATAATTTTACACAAAGATAATAATTTGTAAAACCTATCACGTAAAGTAACTTCTTGGCAACGGTTTTCCCAAAGTTTTTCATTCTTCCCAGTCCTTTGATGAATAAAAAATATATAAAACTGCTTTAACTTCCAGATCAAACTCATCCGTAAATTATAGAAAACCGGATACAATATAAATACGAGCTGACCCGCGCGGCTTCACCCGCGTTTTTGCACTTTTATGCTATCCCACCGGAACAGTAATATTTCCCGGATAAAAAGTAGACTATGTGTTATTCCAGGAATTAACCATAATTACATTCTTCTTCACTACATTCCTAATTTGATCAGAATCGGTAAAGTCACGGATATAACGTGGTAACAAATATTTACACACACACAGATTTTCGCATATTATATTAGTAGGAAATCGGAAAGTCCGGACAGTACCGACATGGTAGCAACCCTAGTAACGGACAGTCATTGTTCCATATAAGATGCATTA
The DNA here is from genome assembly GCA_951394395.1 of Colostygia pectinataria. Taxonomy (NCBI): domain Eukaryota; kingdom Metazoa; phylum Arthropoda; class Insecta; order Lepidoptera; family Geometridae; genus Colostygia; species Colostygia pectinataria. The sequence continues at coordinate 6,355,858 of OX596372.1, read as the reverse complement.
TCTTAATTTATTAGGTAGATACGAATATCTTAAGATCGAAGTCGGAGATTTTATCTGATAGGTAAGGTGGTTGATTAATCTGTTACTTAAATGTAATTTGTAATCTTCTTAGATCTTCTTATATATAAAAATGAATTGCTGTGCGTTAGTCTCGCTAAAACTCGAGAACGGCTGGACTGAATTGGCTAATTTTGGTCTTGAAATATTTGTAAAAGTTCAGGGAAAGTTTAAACGATGAGAAAATATACAGGGTGTAAAAATATGGTAAAATAATATTACGCGAGTGAAACCGCGCCGGGTCTACTAGTAATAAGATATAAAAGATCGTAAAAAAAACTTAAACAATTCGTCATCGATTTAGAATAAACTGGTTATGTAGGAACTAAATTTATGCGATTGGTCTACTCTCAAACGAGAGTCATAATCCATCGGACTTAATGCGTATCGGTGGATAGTCTCGAATATTCTCGAATTAATATGTTAGTTTGAAATAAAAAAAATGACAGTTTTTTTGTGCCGAGAACGCTGCGGAATAAAGTTTCTCGAATGGCGACCACAAAATTTAACTTAAAGCATTAAACAATTTTATCAATTTATATTTAACAAACAGTTAGTTTACTTGTAAGTGGAATTTATTTAAGTTACTATTTTAATTTCCAATAACAATGAACAATTTACCTGATACATGTATTGGACGGTAACCATTATTTTCCACGAACACACAAATTACGTTTAAAATTTTAATTAATACAAGTCGACCTCACAAGTGGTTTTTAATATAGAGCATTTATATATAATAACTCAGTGATAACACTATGTATTTCAAAATAAATGCTGGACAAATATTTTACTCTTTCTCTTTCTTAATTAATTAAATAGACAATAATTGAGCTTGATAAGGATTTGTTTCATGCAGATTTAGTGGTTCCATTAACATAGTAGGCTTGTGGTCAGTGGGCTGCTAGTGATGCGACGATATCCTTATTATCGATCTTTTTGTTTTATCGATATTTTTATTATCGATGTTTTTGTTTTATCGATATTTTTATTATCGATGTTTTTATTGATTGATATCGGTAGCGTTTCAAATATTTTTTGTTGTTATATTTTAGTTTATATATTTTTATTTGTTTTGGCCTCTTTTTTGAGGGGGTTTTGAGGAACCCTTTGATGTTAGGCACCGACTCCATTGCGGTTAGGGACTAAGCCGATTCCGTACCATAAGGTTACTTTGTTTTTATACTGTTGTTATCGTTTCTTTAATGATATAACACAGAATGACAAGGAAATACCTAATTTACATAACATACATAATACATAATGACAGTTTCTTTTATTTAATAAGGTTGTAAGTAAGTAGGTAGGTACTGAAACTATTTGTAGTGCACACTATTAAAAACAGGATTTGTGAGAAAAACATAAAAATAAAAATAAAAGTTTTGTTTAAACCTGAGGTTTAAAAATACATTTAAACAGGTTACCAGTGTTCCTACTCCACGAATATATTTTGAGAGAGAAATTATTTTTAGAAACAAGCATAATACTCCGCTGATAGTCGAGCTAAGCTTTGAGGGATTCCATAAAAATGATGTTAATTTCTACACAGCCATGCAAATAACACGCAGAATTCTAATTTAAGCTTGAAAAAATCTGTTCACCCAGGCCTCGTGTGTTATATGCAAAAACACGGGCAAGTGCTCGCACTGCGAGTAAACTTAGAACCACCGTGCACCGGAATAGATAAAGCTAGATGGCGTTGTGTCAATATTTAATTCATACAACATCAGCCTCAAATCAATTAAGCAAAGCTTGTACTATGGAAACCAGATAACTTATCGAAAACAATAATATGTAATTCACGAATTTAGCATTATTTGCCGGAGTCTGTGTTTCCTGATAACTATAACCAGGGCACAGAAGAGATATTAGAACTACGTACAGAATGGCCACTCCATACCTCCCACCGGTTTTACTAGCTGGCACCACATGTCACCTTTCGCCGGCACTGAAGGGCTAAGGCACGCGTTTATTTTGATTTTGTGTAGGTCAAAGCGCACGCATGCCAGCGCGAGCGAGTCTGCTATCACCCAATTATAGCAAGAGCTATAATGAGATGCCAGCCATGAAACTCACACATACAACGGCACCGTTTACGTACACAAACCATGCATGTAGTGATTGCGACGCGTTTGCTTCATAAATTTTATTGATAGTGTCCAGGGTGTTTTTGGGTCATGACTTGATTGAAAAGGTTTCACTTAGACAATGCTTTACCGTAGACCACTTATCTTAACATCATGCGTGACAGAGGTCAAACGCAAATATATTGTAAAAAGAAAATGTCCAGTTTAACACGGGAAAAAATAATGAGTTTTCGCAGTGCGTGTCACAATTGTAAAAATTATACAACGAATTTGAATGTCAAATTGAAATGGAACGTCACTGGCGTTACTGGCTCAGTAAAACAATTATACCGCAATCCACTGGAAAAATGAAAAGCAAAAAGTGTGTGAAAAACAATGCAAAGTGAATTCTAAAAAGCGTGTTAGCTATTTTGCAAGTGAATTGTCAATTAGTCGGGTGTTCTGTTCTTTTATAAATTATTATTTATGTCGGAGATTATTTTTACTTGGTGATGGACTCGTTGATTAAGAGTTCGTCTTGGTGGGTGGGTACCGCCGCAATGCCAGATATTCTGCCTCCAAGCAGTAGCGTGTTAAGATTTGAAGGGCACTGTAGCAAGTGGATTTACAGGACGAAAGAGACTATTAATAACTACGTCTCCGGGTGATGCATTAATTTTTTGGGTGACCTTTGTTTGTACCAATGTGAAATGTTGTTAGGCCATGACAGAGGCCTTCGGGCGACCTAGAAACTCTGTTACCAGAGTTGGCCACTGACTCATACGAACTAACTTACTTTTTTTACCAATGTGAAACTACAAATAAATAGTGTTTCATAATCTGTTTTTTTATCGATATTCGATAAATAAATCGATGAGCTTCTACATCACTATGTACGATAAAATGTTTGAAATATTTAGTTCTAAGAATTTAAGGTATTTAGCCCTGTTTTGTTTATTTTGGGACGTTTTTCTATCAACCCACGAAACCCCATTGGGCGCCCACGCCAGACAAGAACACGGTCACAAAAGCTTTAACTATAATATTAATTACAACACTTAAATTGAATACGATGTGATAAATTAGACTTTTTTAGAAAGCGGTTACCGTAAAACACTATTTAAATAATCGGTGAAGCAGTAATCGTCCCCCTGGTTCGTTCGTTTAACAAAATCCTAGTATTTGACCTATTATCGTTGTTCTAACAAAATGTCAATCGAAATTGTTAATCGTTACGAGCGACGTCAATCCCAGCCAATCACCGCTCTACATGACGTTTGATGGTCTACGCATGTGGCTCTCAAACTTTGAAACGCAATGTCATAAAATTGCCATAAATTATCATGGGCAGAAGTTTTTTCGGCCAGCTTGCTAATCTCTCGTGTTATTTTAAGTTTTGTTGTGTGTTTATGTGACAATGTGACATTTTGTCTTAGTACAAGTGTAGGTTTATGAAATGGAAGGTTTTTTGTAATCTGGTCGAAACTCTTCTAGAATATTTTTAAGAATACCAAGATAAAAACAGACGAAAAATCTGTAGTAGGTACTATTCCGCTTAACCTAATAATACTGCCAATTCTTAAAAATTTTGTTCGTTTGCCTACGCTACCAATAATTACTAGACACTGCAAAATAACCGATTAAAAGAAGATTATATCAATTCATTTTAGCTCTATAACGTTTGTGAATTATTAGGAGATTAATACTATTCAACTCCCAATAAATTATAACGTTTGATAGGTCAGGTGTGGCGCTTTACATCAGACGAACGTTTTCAACGTCTCGTCAGATGACGACACATTTTTTTTAACAGCAAATGATAAAAAAAAACGGGTAATTATTACAAAAAAGTTTGAGAACCTTTGTAAAAATCCACCAATTGACACAAGGAACGAAGCGGATGAGATAGTTACTATAAGTGGTCGTCTTTACGAGCGTACTCTACTAATCGATATTGTTTCGAGTGATCGAGATTGCGCCCTCGATCGGCTGTTAAATCTCGAGTGGTGATTAAAGGCTGGGTTAGAAGTTTATTATATGTCTGACCTCACATCTTACTTGATAGCTCAGCTTTATGAGCTGTAAGTTGTAGGTTCGATTCTCACTTAGGGCAAATATTTGTGTTAAACCAACAAAATTAAAAAAAAAAATGTTTTGGGACTGTAGTGTTAAAAAACATATTGGCGGACATTTTTCGCAGCGCCATCTAGCTTCAAACTAACCAAAGCTTGTTTGTACTAAAGGATTATTTGTTCGTTGTGTTGTATGTGTGTACTTGTTGTGTGCCAATTAAATGTATTTCATTTCATTTTCATTTAGTTTTGGCTGTACGTTTTTAAAATGGGTTTTGCTTTTTTTAATTTTATTTAACTTAACAAAAAACATAATATATAATTATAAACATTTAAAAAACCCTTAGGTTTGTCCTAAATGCTTAAGAATCCTTAATAGTTAGGAAGGTAGTACTAACATAAGTAAGAGTAGTTCTCTGTGATAGAGCTCGTCCGGGGAAAGACTACCACCATACCTATTTCTGCCGCAAAGCAGTAGTGCTCGCATTGTTGTGTTCCGGTGTGAAGGGTATGGTTTCCGGTGAAATTACTGGCACATGGGGCTTTCGATCTTAGCCTCAAGGTGGCAACCCGCGAAAGATACCTCTGGTATTGCAAGCTTCCATAGGCTGCGGTAACCGCTTACCATCTTGTGGACCATACGCTTGGTTGCCACTTCAGTTGTATAAAAAAACATTTTTACTCACATTCCAATGTAAACAATGCTATTACCTACTCTACATGACAGCTCGCACTGCGCAGTGCACCAAAACGTACATTACTGGTTAGAGCAATAACGCCCCTGCTTATAAACGGCACTAACTAAACGTCCGAAGTCATGTTAAGGCCCTGTTCGCGATTTTCGGCTGCGGTCTTTACTCGAAAACTTTAACACATTATACCATTACGGTGACATTGCCTATTACCGTCTAAAGACTTTGTAGTAGTGTTGGGACTCCGGATATATTTTTTTTTTTTATACAACTGAAGTAACAACCAAGCGTACGGCCCACAAGATGGTAAGCGGTTACCGCAGCCTATGGACGCTTGCAATACCAGAGGTATCACTCGCGGGTTGCCACCTTGAGGCTAAGATCGAAAGCCTCATGTGCCAGTAATTTCACCGGAAACCATACCCTTCACACCGGAGCACAGCAATTCGAGCATTACTGCTTTGCGGCAGAAATAGGTAGTGTGGTAGTCCTTCCCCAGACGAGCTCTAACCGCTTACCATCTTGTGGGCCGTACGCTTGGTTGCCACTTCAGTTGTAAAAAAAAAAAAAGTAACATAGGTTATATTTATTACTAGCGACACGCCCATGCTGTCGGCTGGGGCAGATCGGTTAGATAGATTATAATATTAATATCTAATATTTTTTTTTGATAGAACTTTTGTAGTACTATGGTACTACAAGAACATGGACAAGGTATTATTAATTCTATAGAAAAATTAGGCTAGTTTTAGTTTCAATAGTTCTATTCAAAAGTTTTAATACAACATTGAATTACAGGGACAAAAAGGTTTTAATAGTTCTATGACGTCACAGATTTCAAAGTGTTCCAACAACTTTAGACCCGTTGCTTTTTTCCAGTATTTGTTTGTTATTAGATAGAGAATCGAATTATAGTTTTGTAAATATGTATTTTGTATATTTAAATATTATATTTTTTATATAAATTTTCTGTCCGGTCATTCAAAATGGCCGGAAGTTCCCGGAAACACTATCGGGTAGTTTAGAAGTGTAAAGTGATAAGTGAATTTAGTAGTTCCCGGGTTCTGTCGGGAGTATTTACTGCTTTGTTAACTGATATCTTGGAAGAAAACAATGAGATGAACAATTAAATCTTTATTTTCTTACTGGTTTTTAGACTACGACTACTAGCTCTTACTACTTTTATCGACCCGCCCCGGCTTTGCACGGGTGCTTCAACTTTACGTTTATAGCTTCCTTTTGAATCATTCTATCTATTGATGAAATCCGCATTAAAATCCGTTGGGCGGTTAAAATGATCTGAATGTATACATACAGAAGAACCGACGGCAGAAAGCGTTTTTGCTTGGTTCAGATGCGAGAAGTTGTGGGTTCGATTCCTATTCAGCGACGTACATTTTACCTAGTGATAGGAATAAGCGTCTTAGTGGGTAGTGTTGCCAGAAGTTCTGCCTCCAAGCAGTAGTGTGCAAGCTGCACTATGTTAAGATTTAAAGGGCACTGTAGCAAGTAAAATTACTAAAAGAGTTGTAATAATAATAATAATAACGTTTATTTACCAAAAATGTACAATGTACACAATAACAAAAGTAAGAAAAAATATAATATGGACAGTACGTAAGTACAGCTTATAAATAAGTAGGAGGTACTTAGGCACAGATAGGTACACGTCCCTAAATGTAGACAGGTATAGTTCTCACAACGGATCTCGGCTGTCGTGAAATTAGCCGTTTCGATGCGCAATGGAGCTTTTTCAAACTAAATTGTCTTTGCCCATCACAAACGGCTAACTTCACGGAAGCCTAGATCCGCTGTGCGAACTATAGTTAAGTAATGAGGTAGATGCATTAAACATTCCCAAGCTAAGCCCAAGCATTCAATTAAATACAGTAGGCAGGTTATTATAAGCTCTCACACTACATGTAATAACATATTATTCAATAAAAAAAAAAAAAAAACTGGGTGACGCAGTGCAGTGCTAAAACTAAAACTGTTATAGATGTAAGATATAATTTTAAGGCGAACTACCAGTGTAATTAAAATAACTGATATATAATCATTTGAAATAGCAAATCATTCTCTGTTCATTTGTTTTGAGCTTACTAGTAAAAGTGATATTTTTTTAGCTATGGAATGTGATAGGTTACTGGAGACTAGATATCAAGTGACCAGCCTCTAGATTATGTAGTTCGTTTCCAATGAATTTCATTTGGTTTCAATAAAAAACTTGTATTTTGTATGAATATGACGGTTCACTATTTGACATCGGATTGAAAGATTATTTAAGGAAAGCAATTGTTTTGCTTTCAGTATAACGAAAAAGACAAAATTCAATCATGAAAAAAAAGCTAGCAACCCAGCCGAGTTTGTTGCCAGATGCTTCTAGGCTGAGGTAAGTGAAACTGGTGTAAATTCAACTAGCTTGAGGACGTTTCAAAGTAAACTATTTTGAGTTTGAATTTTAAAACATGTAACTTTTATTTTAAAACGCCGATCTATGTTATCAAACAAGCGAAAGTTATTGTGTTTCGATATATTGACACAATTGCATACTGTTAGAGGGGGTTTAAATACAAGACTATCAGTTCAATATTATTTATGATATATTTATCAAAACCACAATTATTCGGAGTCAAAGATCACACTCTCTGACATCTTTGTTCCTCCCAGGTAACGCGATCGAGCATGCGTATTGCGCGTCGCACCTTATCCACAGCACACCGCCATAGACCACGACACCAGTACTCATTACAATACGCTATACTTATGGCAAAATATTGTTAGTAGATATCAGAAATTAAGCACTACAAAAGCTGCAGTTTCAAGTACCAGCGAAATATCTAATGTTCATACTCAAGCCACATGCCACGGTTCATACTTCTTACTACACACTGCTTTATACTACTCTGTGATTTCAAAGTAATTAGATTAAGTGAGCGAGTGAAATGCTCAGTCATTCATTTGTCAGGGGGTTTATTATAACAATGTGGTCAAGTGCGAGTCGGACCATCGTAATAAGTATTCTGAATGTGTACGCCAAATAAAATGACTTTAATTCCTTAATTTTGGATTATTCCTATTTGTCACCCAGTTTTGTCCCCTTACTTATTAAAATAAAAACTAACAATGCTAATTTTTTCTATTAAAACCAATAAAATATAGCAATCTGTCCGTTTTTGTAATAAGGTGACGGATCGCACTTTTTAAATAAAAAAAAAACAGAATTTATTGTCTTAGTAAATAAAAATGGATTGGTAGTTTTTTTTTAAATAAATATAAAATATGGTATTAAAACTAAGTTTGCCGAATAATTATCTAAAGTAGGATGCGCAAGCGAAGTTGTGTTTTTCACCTAGCTTAGTACTTTCAGTCAACAAAGTGACTTTCGTTTTTTTATGTTAAAAAGGTACGGAACCCTAATTTTTGTTATTGTTTATGTTGGAAACGCGAGTCACGCTTTTATTTAATTTTTAGTAAAAACGAACAAAAACACCTCACTCTTTTACTAAATAACGCAAAAATGATAGCTTTTGTCCGCGGTTTCGCTCTCGAGATACCTAGACCTACTAAATAAATGAAAAGTAGCCCATACGCCATTCCAATGTCAGAACTATTACCACATTACTATTCCAAGTTTCATATCGATACACCTAAAAATAGGTAATTTACAGCGTAGTTACCGTAACAGAGGCCTTCGGGCGGCCTAGAAACTCACCAGAGTTGGTTACTGACTCGTACGAACTTACTCAGTAATTAAGTCAAAGTCAAAGGCAAAGTCAAAAATGAATTATTTTTATAAAATCACAAGGATCATTTTGAAACGTCTTAAAGCTATTAATGTTCCTTCCCCGGACGAGCTCTATCACAGAGAACTCTACTACTCTTAGATTTTATGTTTGTTTTTGTACCACCAAAGTGGCGACCAAGTGGTTTAAATTTAATTTCAAGATGATCTTTGTGATAATTATGATTGAATAAAGAGATATTTGACTTTCGTAGTACTAATTTATCTGTTCTGTGAGAGTTCTGATCGGTAGTAACCCCGCATTCCGATCTTAAAGTCGTGGATTGAAACCCAATCGTACACCAATGGTTTTTTCTGTTCGAAAAATGTATGTGCGCAATGCCATAGCTCTCATACGGTGAAGGAAAACATCGTGAGGAAACCGGCATGTTCAAGAACTAAAAATTCGAAAGACATGTGCCATCCACCAATCCGCATTGGGTCCGCGTGGTGGATTAAAACCCAATCACTCTCGCCTGAGAGTAGGCCAGTGTCCCAGCAGTGGGAACATTAGAAGGCTGTCATGATGAAATATCTGTTCTGTGCTTTGACTTTGCCCACTTGATGGTAAGCGGTTACCGTAGTCGGTTCCCGAGATCCACGAGAACGAAGTCGCGGGCAACAGCTACTAAAATTATATAAACAAATTATCTACATTATTCTTATCACAAAACAAATTGTATAAGTATTACGAGCATTATTTTAAGTCCTTCGTAGTTAAATAAATAGCTGCTATCAACATGAGCACTTTATACAGCAATTTGCAGTTTTACAACGAAATCTCATTACATTTCGAAATAAACTTTAGTCGTGCAAAAAGATGAGTTTTTGTCAATGTTTGTTTGTCTTTTAAAGATTTTTTATCTCCTTTCCCCGTAAAAGTGAGTTCGTGAGTCAGTGGTCAACTTGATGTTAATAGGCCGCCCAAAGGCCTCTCTCCGTCATGGACTCACGACTTTGAAAAAGCGGACTGACTGCTTAACGCGCTTTCCGAAGCACGGAAGAAGCCCGGCGAGATCAGCCAATATGTTTCGATGTTATGGTAGTATGTCGTTCCAAAAAAATACGTATTCTAACAGTGATCTGTTTCTATAATTTCGCTTAGTTTGTGGCTAGATGGCGTGTGTAAAAAAGTACGACCTATATATAAGGTCATTCATTACCAACCTGACAAACTTAAGGGGTAGGTTCCACACATAAAAAAAAATAGTTGTACCTTTTTTTTCTATACGTTTTTTTTTATATTTAAAAAAAAAATTACGTTATTCTGCTTAATAATTAGTTATCCTTGTTAGAAATCGAAAAGGCAGCGCTCGGCACGTGTCAGTGACCCGCGCGTCAAAATATATATAGGTACATATTTTTTTTTATGTGTGGAACCTATCCCTTAAGTTTGTCAGGTTGATAATGAATGACCCTGTATAAATAATAATAGTAAAACGATTTTTTATTGAAAAATCATGGCACAGTCGCGTCGTTATCAGAAATCAAAATAACTTTTTATACTTTGATCTCTTAATAAAACGCGCTTAAAACTTTTCCAACGGTCTTAATTACTTGTAATAAGTGCTAATTTGCCAAAACATAATAAGCCAAAGTCCGAGCACTCACCGTTAAAAAAATACGGCGTTATAAAAATATTATAAAAGCTAGCTTTTAAAATACAAAATGCCACAAGTAAAGTAAAGCATGACATAGAGACTTAATAACATCAAAAGTAGAACGTCGACTTTCATTACGTGTACCATAAAATTTAGAATTTCATTTGTAAATGGCATTTTGGTGCAGGAGCTGGGGCGAACTCTATCCTACTAATTATAAATGCGAAAGTCTGTGTGTTTGTATGTGTAAATGTTTGTTACCGCGTATCTCCGTGTCGACTTTGCCGATTGTCATGAAAGGAGTTGTTTCACGTAGTGTGGAGCCGGGCCTTGGTCTTTTGTAGGGGTCTAGATAGTTAGATAATCATTAAAGAAACCATTTATCACTGTTTAATTATTTTATTTTGGCTTCTTTCATAATCTAAAGTAAGTTTATCTTTGTGGAGGAGTGCAACACAATGCAAAACAACATGGCGGGTTTAACGAACAACTGGGTTATTAGGTACTGTCAAAGTCAAGATGCGTCACGATCATTGGCTAATAGCTGTCATGGCGGACTTCTAGTGTTCCCGTTTTAGGAAACTCAGCGCAACAAATATTTTTCCTTTAGAAGTTTGTTTGTCTACTTAAAAATAAAATTGTTTGTCTTATATTTTTTTCCAATTATTTCATGGTGTTACAAAGACCTAGGCCACTATGAAATTGGTCCTTTGGAATGTAGATGGCCTAGTCCTGGAATAACACACCTAATATGCTACCTTTTATCCCGGAATATGTACTGTTGCTGTGGGATAGCATAAAATTGCAATATCTCGCAAAAACCAGCCTTTGGTTAAAATAAATAACCGTTTAAAAAATTTCTGTTATACTACAATACCTAAACGAAAATTCTTAGGGCATCTTAAAAACATAGGCGTTTTTACAAGATTTTTATAAGGCTGACATTGACGATATGGGTCGACGATATATTCCAAGTCGCAGGCTGTAAATGGATCAGATTAGCTCAGGATTGCTGTAGATGGTGACAAACTAAGGGAGGCTCAGCATAGACTGAAGTCAGACTCCCGGATGATGATGAAGATAAACCGTTAGCTCCTGCTCTATAAGTAGCTCATCAACGCTGTAAGAAAAACCAACGTATATTCAAAATTTCTTGTTATTTCCACAACGCAATGTTATGTAATTTCGTTATTAACTTAGTATCCACCGACCCGCATTACGCGTCATTCTCGCTCGAGAGTAGGTTAGTGTCCTAACTGAGAAAGCTGTCATGCAACTTCGACGGTCGAATTTATAACCTTTTCAAAAAAGTTGGTTAAAATGATAATAGGTAGTGAGAAACTCGTGTCGCAGTTAACTGCTGCTACTAATACTCGTAGGCTACACTGAAAACCAGCGCTACAGACACATTAAGTCAGTAGCACATGCTGAGTTAGCCTTTTTTCGTCACAATAATTTAGTTTTAATTTGTATTGATATTTTTATGTTTATTGTGGGGCGCATAATAAATATTTTTCTATTCTATTCTATAATCAGTTTCAATTTATAATGTTTTAGACAAGCAACCTACTGAGTAAATAACAGTTGGTATAAAACCAGTAGTTTGTAACGTTTGATACCACCTCGTAAAGGGCGGGTTAACTGCCCGAGGCTCTAAGAACGGCGGCACACTAAGAGCAAATATATTCAAAGTCAAAATCAAAAATCTCTTCATTCAATCGTATCACAAGATTATTTTGAAACGTCTTAAAGCTAGATGAATTTACGCGCCTAGCCTAGAAGAATCAGGCAACAAACTCGGCTGGGTTCCTAGCTTTTTTTAATGATCCCTCTTCATCATAAAGCTTCAGTGTGGTGCCAATCTGACTAGGTGAGGCTCATGCATCACAAGATCTATAGACGGTTTGCACCTCGGTGCGAATCGCCTATGTACAGAATGGCCTCTCCCTACCGCCCACCGGTTTATTACCACACCCCAGTCGCAAGGTTGCCGCTACCTTTTGGCGGCACTGAAGCTAAGGGCTAAGGCACGCGTTTATTCGCGCAATCACCACATGCATGGTTTGTGTACGTAAGCGGTACCGTTGTGTGTGTGAGTGTCATAGTTGGCTCCACCCAATTATAGCAAGAGCGAGATAGTACACTTCCGCTCGCTCGGCGTGCGCGCGCTTGGACCTACACAAAGTCAAAATAAACGCGTGCCCTTAGCCTCAGTGCCGGCGAAAGATGCCGTGTGGAGCCGGCAAACTCGCTCTCGGGGTAGGGTAAGTAAAACCGGTGGGAGGTAGGGGGTGGCCATTCTGTACGTAGTACTAATATCTGTTCTGTGGCTTTGGGTGGCACTGCCTTTGTTATGGTCAGGCGTGGTGCTTAATATCAGGCAACTTGACCGTCTTGTCTCTTGCTAACAAAAAAAAAAATTTTTGATTAGAAAAACATTTTTATTGTAACCAAAGAGTTATTTTCTTAAATATATTAATAGTTGTATTTTTTTTTAAACAACTGAAGTGGCAACCAAGCGTACGGCCCACAAGATGGTAAGCGGTTACCGCAGCCTATGGACGCTTGCAATACCAGAGGTATCACTCGCGGGTTGCCACCTTGAGGCTAAAATCGAAAGCCTCATGTGCCAGTAATTTCACCGGAAACCATACCCTTCACACCGAAACACAGCAATGCGAGCATTACTGCTTTGCGGCAGAAATAGGTATGTTGGTAGTACTTCCCCGGACGTGTTCTATCACAGAGAACTCTGCTACTCTTGGTGTGCCTCACCCGTATCCCCTAAAGAGTGCTCGTTCTTACCCCGAGATGGGGGTTCGCAATTCTATCGGTGATCGCGAACCCTAAATTACGGTACGGAACCATTACCGTGTTCCGTTTGTGTGATGTCGATTGATATTTATTCAGTTCTAGGTACCACTGGAGCACTAGTAGTCTAGTGGTAGTAACCCCGCCTTCCGATCCTAAGATCGTGGGTTCGAATCCGGTCGTGCACCAATGGATTTTTCGCTATGAAAAATTTAAGTGCGCGATGTTTTCCTTCACCGTATGAGAGCATACGGTCAAAACATCGTGAGGAAACCGGCATGTCCAAGAACTAAAAATTCGAATGGCATGTGCCATCCACCAATCCGCATTGGGTCCGCGTGGTGGATAAAGACACAATCTTTCTTGAGAGTAGGCCAGTGTCCCAGCAGTGGGAACATTAGAAAGCTGTTATGATGATGATTTGTAAATAGTAAGTTCGTACTCTCGACTCGAGTCAGTGGCCAACTTTAGACGGAGGTAATAGGCCGCTTAAAGGCCTCCGTGATGGCCTAACAACTTTGAAGTAAGGTCCGAAAGCTTGACGTGCCCTCCAAAGCACATAAGCGCTTAGTAAAAATGCCACGTTTTCGTTTCGTTTGTTTCGTTTCGTGCGTTGTTCTGTTATAAATAGTATTTATTAATGTGTACAATCATTTATATCATATATATATATATATATTTTTTTTTATACAACTGAAGTGGCAACCAAGAGTACGGCCCACAAGATGGTAAGCGGTTACCGCAGCCTATGGACGCTTGCAATGCCAGAGGTATCACTCGCGGGTTGCCACCTTGAGGCTAAGATCGAAAGCCTCATGTGCCAGTAATTTCACCGGAAACCATACCCTTCACACCGGAACACAGCAATGCGAGCATTACTGCTCGGCGGCAGAAATAGGTGTGGTAGTCCTTCCCCGGATGAGCTCTATCACAGAGAACTCTACTACTCTTAATATAATATTGTGTTTAATGTTTAATATGTTCATATGTTCTTTTTCAGGTAAGATTATATGTTTTAAAAACAAAATCATCTCTGAATACCTTATGTAAGTACCTACATACAATTTTTTTGACATTAAAATATTTGTCCTGCTGTAGAAATCGAACCAGCTACCTCGCCAAGCTACACGACCGCCGCCGCTGCCGAAATATTTCCGTTGTGCAAATATAGGCAAGGAATAACAAAATAAATATTCATAAACGTACCTTAAACCTGTGTTAGCTACGTGCCTTTCTAATCTATCATCTTTGTTATTCACATGAGAACGACAAAGAAAGACAAACTTAGCAAGCCGCTGAAAAGACAGTTTTATGAATAAAAGTGTCTTTCGCGATCAGAAAACGTAGTATTATACGTTTTTTTAGGAGCCCTCATGACGTAGCCGGCTAAGTAGTTCTTAGTAGATCAACGAAGTTCCATTTAAGTCATAATTTGGATGGGTGACCTGGCTATTTCAACAAAGCGCTCCCGTGCTTCGGAGGGCACGTTAAGCAGCCGGCCCTGCCTTTTCAAAGTTGTTAGGCCATGACAGAGGCCTTCGGGCGGCCTAGAAACTCGTTGGCCACTGACTCATAAAAACTTACATACTTTTGTGTTTTTCAAAGCTCATAAACAATTTTATAGGTTATTTAAGAACGGTACTTAGTCCTGTCTAAACAATTTGAAGACTACATCAATAGGTACCGATTAAGGGTATTGCATGGTCTTATTGTCCCGCTGTGGATTCCCGCTTTGTCACACGCTATGAGACGCTGATTAATTAACTTCTCAGGGTGTGGTCACACTGCTAGCGACCAGCGGTACGGGAATAAAGAGAGAACCAGAGAAAAAAGGACACTTTATTGGAGCCTTGAGTTATCAGTTGCCAAATCTAATAGGCTAAGTGAAATTACTGGGTGAAAGAGATTTAACAACAATGTCTCGAGGTGATAAGCGCAGTGCCACGCAAACACATAAAAACTTCAAGCTTTGGGTGGCACTGCACCTGTAATAGTCAGGCGTGGTGCTTAACATCAGGTCGCCTTGATTGTCTTGTCACTTGCTGACATTAAAAAAAAAAGGCTTAGCAGACATCTATCTTTAAAAAAAAACGCAACGGATATTGATGCGGTTTTCATCAATCGATATAGTGATCCAAGATAAAGATTTATACGTATAACCCGTGCGAAGCCGGGGCGTGTCGCTAATAAATAGTAAAATCCATTTAATAAAGGAATGAATAGTATTAAAAGTAAGCATATTTTCATCAAAACTCAAAACCCAAAATTTCTTTATTCATTAGAATCATAAGGATCACTTTGAATCATCATCATTATGACATCAACCTAAACTATTATAATATTTGCATGCTTGTGAAGCAAAAACATGTTGTACTTCATATTATTATATTAAGACCTATATTGTATCCTACCGTGTTTTAGCAAATAAACTTATTTCATTTCATTTCATCTTTCTAATGTTTTCATCTTTCAACTGGCCTACTATCAGGCGAGAGTGATTGGGTCCTAATCCACCACGCGGACCTGACACTGTTGATAAATATACTCAATAAAATTTTTGATAATTATGCCACAAATAGTAAATACGCTTGTACAAAGACCAACAAACATTTCGCCAATCAATAACGTAAATAGCGGTTTTATTTTATCTCCGCGTGTACTCCTAATGTGTCGTTAGACTCAGCCGCTCTGTCTGTCTACATTCTTAACGATTTATATTCTACGCGTCCGTATGTCACCGGGAATTAAGCACGAACTACATTTAAACTTAGTTAAAGATAACTTATAGGAGAAGCAAAGCTTAGTTAATGTAGTAAAGGTTGGTTTATGTAGCTTATAGCTTAACCACGCTGATTTAGCTAAGTTAACTTAGTTGATGTAGCAAAGTTTAGTTAATGCAGCTCAATTAATAACCAGTTAATATTATACTCACGGTTTTATTTTATCTCCGCGTGTTTTTCTTGTGTGTCGTTAGTCTCAGCCGCTCTGTCTGTCTGCGTTCTTAGCGATTTATATTCTACGCGTCCGTACATCACCGGGAATTAAGCACGGACCACACTCTTACAAAACTTAGTTAACTAAAATAAACTAAGATAATTTGTAGAGAAGCAAAGCTTAGTTGGTGTAGTATAGTTTATTGTTCATAATTTATTTAGTTATATGATTTGTCGCCTATTAAAATTACTATTTACCTTTAGTTTTATTATGTTGTTTCGCTCGTGACGTCACCCTATTAAGACTCAGTCTGAAAACCAGCGTCACTTCCTTACTATGTTCGGAAGTGGCATAAAGCTGAGCTTTGATAAGCTAGTATAGCTTTGATTACGAGCTTAACCACACTGATTTAGCTTAGTTGATGTAGCTAAACAACACCGATTTAGCTTAGTTTATGTAGCTAAACCACACCGACTTAGCTTTGTTAGCATAGTTGTTGTAGCTAAGTTTAGTAAGTTTAGCTAAGTTGAGCGAGCTAAAATATCTGGGTCCACACTAAAGTAAGAGTAAGGCCAACTTGGTGACGGACATTGTAAAAGCCAGGACAGACATTCGAAAATGTCATATTTGAGGAAAGATTTGTATTTTTGTGTATAACGAATAAACTCAAAATCTACTGGTCCGATTTCAAAAATTCTTTCATCATTAAAATGCTAAATTATCCCTGAGTAGCATAGGCTATATTTATTACTAGCGACCTGATTCGGCTTCACACGGGTGCGGTTTCATTTTCACCTGCGCGAAGCTGGGACGGACTGTTAGTTGTCTTATTTACATTGTCATTTGTATCTGCACAAGTGTTCGACATACACATAACCAGACCAGTCATTCAGTCTGGTTCCCAATCCCTTACGGCCCTCAATCGCCCTCATAAGGGCCCTCCGACTGAGGGCCTGTGAGGGCCGGGAGGGACATATTGTGTCAAATGAGACACATGTAACGAGTGAGTGCAGAGAAATGAGCACTTACGACAATATTGCCGGGGTAAAGAGGTAAAGGGGTACAGGGTAAAGAGGAGGGAAGGGGGTAAAGATTTGAAGATTTGCGGGCTGAAGTGCTGGTGTATGATGTGAAGTGTATGAAGCACTGGTTTTGGCGCTTTCGTCTGATGTCGGGTTTCTATAATGTTCGAGCATCCGTTAGTAGAATGCCAGATACCTGTCTGCAAAGTCTGTTTCTTTTTTACAATAATAACAAAAAATATAAAATGCTAGCGTATTTCTAAATATAATTTTAGCTACAAAATTTTAATGATAATTTTAATACATACTGTACATCATGCAGACAGCCTGCTAATGTTCCTACCGCTGGGACACTGGCCTACTCTCGAGCAAGAGTGATTGGGTATTAATCCACCACGCGGACTCAATGCGGATTGACGAATGGCACATGTTTTTCGAATTTTTAATTCTTGGCCATGCCGGTTTCCTCACGATGATTACCTTCACCGTATGAGATCACTGGCATTGCGCTCATAAATTTTTCGTAGCGAAAAAAACCCATTGGTGCACGAACCATTCGAACCCACGACCTTAGGATCGGAGGGCGGGGTCACTACCACTAGACCACCAGTGCTCCTTACTGTAATGTCATGTTATAAGATAAAGAATATAGATTTATTTTCGTGCCATATCTCCATACTCCTAACTCTTCAGACACAGCCACTTGTCTTCGCTACATCAAAGCTGGAAATAAGCAATTGACGCGCGACCCGCCCTCCAACGACACGCGTGACTATAAATCGCATTTAGTCGTTAAAAAGACAAAAAGTCGCAAACATCCGCGGCGGCGCGTTCTAACAAGAAATCTATTGTTCTCCTAATGACTAATGTAGACATTCTGATTGAATCGTTTTAGATAAAACCTTGAATAGTTCTGAAGCTAGCCCCAAACTAAGCAAAGTGGAAACCAGATAGACATAATGCACAGGCGTAGTGAACCCCGTAGAAACACCCCAGACACGAAACAAATATTTGCAGATTTTGCAAATATTTCTCCCAGGAGATCTAACCCGCAACCTCTCGCTTTACAACCGACCACTCGCCTTCCACGCCACCGAGGTCGTCGTGGAATCGAGGTCGAGGGGCGAATATTATTATTATTTATGTGTTTTAATTTTTATCTCTCGCAGAGCGAGGTGTTTACGTTTTTTTGCTTGCTTTGCTTTGTTTACGTGCTGAAGTGGCAACCAAGCGTACGACCCACAAGATGGTAAGCGGTTACCGCAGCCTATGGACGCTTGCAATACCAGAGGTATCACTTGCGGGTTGCCACCTTGAGGCTAAGATCGAAAGCCTCATGTGCCATTAATTTCACCGGAAACCATACCCTTCACACCGGAACACAACAATGCGAGCATTACTGCTTTGCGGCAGAAATAGGTATGGTGGTAGTCCTTCCCCAGACGAGCTCTATCACAGAGAACTCTACTACTCTTTTCGTTTCTCGCGGGCTTTTGTTTGTTTCGTTTTGTGTACTACCGACACATTTTGTTATCCATGATACACCAAAGGTTATCTGGAAGATAATACTTACTAGCATTAAGTTCGCCTTTGTACTAGTTCTTTAAGTACAATAAAGAATTTCATTCATTCATACATTCATTCATTCATTCATTCATTCATGTTTGCAGTCTTAGCAAAACAGCGCAAAACGCAAAGTTCCGAAAGAATTGCATATTTCTTATAACTCAGCTTGTTTGTGAAATGCACACATTTCTCACCACTCACCACTCACCACCGCTCGGGGGTTAAATTAACCGTGAAACTGCAAATTTCTCGAAGCGTCGGAATACATATTAAATTCTACAGGTGACGGAACGGGCGGTTTTCTTATGTTTTTATTTACATTGATACCTAAATAACCAGCTCCGCCTGCGGCTTCGTTTGCACGGCATATACATAAAAATTAAGTTTTTGTCTTGTTGATATTATTGCGCATGCCCTATAATTATGGGAACACTAAGTGTAAAACCTTTGGAATAGATTTTTGTGTGTATGGTGATATCCTGTGTTGGTTGTCCTTAATAAATAAATAGATAAATAAAGCCTTGACCTTTTCCTTTCACTATCTCCGTGCCAAATTTCATGTAAGTTATTTAATAATTTTTTTACTCCTGTATTTCGTACGCGTGGAATGGAAACCTTACTTTTGTCCGAGATAAAAAGTCTATGTCCTATTCCCGGTCATCACCTATCTATGTTCCAAATTTCAGCCAAATCAGTACAGTGGTTGTCAAAAAATTTTTTTTTATACAACTGAAGTGGCAACCAATTGTACGGCCCACAAGATGGTAAGCGGTTACCGCAGCCTATGGACGCTTGCAATACCAGAGGTATCACTCGCGGGTTGCCACCTTGAGGCTAAGATAGAAAGCCTCATGTGCCAGTAATTTCACCGGAAACCATACCCTTCGCACCGGAACACAGCAATGCGAGCATTGGCGGCAGAAATGGGTATGGTGGCAGTCCCTCCCAAAAGCAAACATGTCTGGGGGTTGAGATCTTCAAAACATTTCAAGGATAACTTAACCCCCTTAACCTGAAACCTTAAACTTGTAGGCATCTCAGACCAGCCCCCATATTCATAGGTTACGAACCGACCTTTTCAGAAATTAAAAACTACAGAGAGTTCTGACTTCTGAGTAGCGGCCGGTGAAATCTCAAGTGTTCGTACGTAGTACTTCAATGTTTCAAAGAGTACTTGAGATGAAATTTCAGCAGTTAAGTGATACGGTCCAGGGAGGCTGCAAAGGTTGAAGTGCCAGAGGCAGGGCTGTACAGGTATTGACTTGTTGGCCATGACTGTGGCCTTCGGGCCTATAAACTCTGTCACTAGTTGGTCATTGAATTCGAACCTATTTATTTATTCCGTCACAAAAGTTGGAAACTGATTCATTCAATCTTTTACTTACTGGTAATATAGTTAAGCTCGTATTAACAGCTCAATAACATGGGAGTCGGGACCCACCCGTAATTCGTCAAAAAAACGTAAGTATAAAAATGAGTTTTTTGCCGTTTCGTAATTTTTCACGATTTTGTGAACAGCCATTTAAAAACCATTGCCATAAAAAAAATATTACGGCGAAATGGAACGCATTCGAAAAGCGCCGATAGGTTAATCTAAGGTTAGGTAGACTCATGCTCTTATTCATCAAAAAAACCGTGCAATATCAGCGGTTGGTATTGTCTTTCCTTGTCATTCTTATGCAAATGAACAAAGATGGTGATAGATTTGAAAGAGACATTAGCTATCAGAGTTATCGAGTACGTTTGAGGTCCTTTATAATTTTGATGCCAAAAAACTGATAAAAAAACTGTCATATCACCAACTTGCTAAGTATTGTGTTTGCTGATTTGAATGACACATTAACTAACAGAGTGTTGAAGTACGTTTAAGACGACCGATGTGACGCAGCGGGCGCAGGTCCGCCTGCGACGCAGAGGTTG
This sequence comes from Colostygia pectinataria, assembly GCA_951394395.1. Taxonomy (NCBI): domain Eukaryota; kingdom Metazoa; phylum Arthropoda; class Insecta; order Lepidoptera; family Geometridae; genus Colostygia; species Colostygia pectinataria. The sequence goes on along the minus strand of OX596372.1, from coordinate 6,335,333 downwards.
CGGTCGATTCCCGCCTCGGGACAAATGTTTGTACGATCTACAAATATTTGTTCCGGGTGTTCTGGGTATTTCCTATATATAATAAAAAATATCTATCTATGTATTGTATTGTATTAAATATATATCAGTCATCTAGAACCCATAATACAGCTCTGTATTATGCTCTGTCAGCAGCTTACCTTGGGCTAGATGATGCTGTGTGGATTGTCCAGCATTATTTATTATTTATTTATTTATGATTAAGGGCATACATGTACACAATATTTATGTACAATAAATAATATTTGGACTAGGTTAGAACACAATGAGCCACACAGGCGTTGCCAAGTTTCGCAACTATAATGTTATGTGATGTATTGTTACGTTGTTTCATGAGCTATTTAGTGTTTTATGTTTTGTGTTTGATCACTGTAATGGGCCGTTGTTTTAATGGACGATTAAAAGTGAAATAGTGATTTCAATTAGTAGAAATATCTGTCAGTAAAGCAATAACAAAGAGAGCATCGGTGGTTAGAAGGCTGTCATGATGATGATGAAAATGGCAAACCAGAGGGTTACAAAGTCCTTGGACCTATCTGATGGTTAGCTAAATAGAGTTCTTTGTGATAGAGCTCGTCCGGGGGAGAACTACCACCATACCTATTTCTGCCGCCAAGCAGTAATGCTCGCATTGCTGTTCCGGTGTGAAGGGTATGGTTTTCGGTGAAATTACTGGCACATAAGGCTTTCGATCTTAGCCACAAGGTGGCAACCCGCCAGTGATACCTTTGGTATTGCAAGCGTCCATAGGCTGCGGTAACCGCTGACCATCTTGTGGACCGTACGCTTAGTTGCCACTTCAGTTGTATTAGAAAATAAATTGCTATTTTTATTCCGCGGAATAGTTATTCCAGAGGTTAGTCGAAGTGGATTAGTGTCTTTTTGGATTCGACCATGTTCTGGAATAACTTTTCTGGGGAATAAGAAATATCAAATACAAATAAAATGACAGTTTACTCTCAGATAACTGCAATTTATTCTACGAACCCTAAAAATATATAGTTCGCACGGCGGATCTAGGCTTCCGTGAAGTTAGCCGTTTGTGATGCGCAAAGACAATTTCGTTAGAAAAAGCTCCATTAGCTCGAGAGACGTATAAACGCGAAAGTCCGTGTATGTGTGTGAATTTTTGTTACCACGTGTCTCCGTGACGACTTAACTGATTGTGATGTTATTTGAAATGTAGATGGCTTAAGTCCTGGAATAACACAGGCTACTTTTATCTCGGAAAAATTAACTGTCCCTAGGGGATAGCATTAGAACTGCAAAAACGCGGGTAAAGCCGCGCGGGTCTATAAATTCGAGTTTGGTCGATTCCAACCTTACTCTTTTAAACCGTAAATGTTTGATCGTCAAGAACCCTTTCCATTTCGTAAGTAATCGCATTCTATCAGTGTAAACTCACCGCCCAGCTGGTTAATGTAAAAACGCAATGGGTCGTGAATGAACCGTAACAAACGCCTGGGGGGTGAACGGGGAATTTATGGGAACAGGGTTTGATATAAATAAATAAATAAATAAATATTGCTGGACAATCCACACAGCATCATCTAGCCCCAAGGTAAGCTGCTGTTAAACAGAGCTGTATTATGGGTACTAGATGACTGATATATACTTAATACAATACAATACATAGATAGATATTTTTTATTATATTACAGAAAATACCCAGAACACCCGGAACAAATATTTGTAGATCGTACAAACATTTGACCCGAGGCGGGAATCGAACCCGCAACCTCCGCGTCGCAGGCGGACCTGCGCCCGCTGCGCCACATCGGTCGTCAAGATATATAGATAGAAGATACTTTGAAAACCACATCAGAACAATAAAACATCTTAATTACTTACAAGTATTGCAATGGGTCACGCTTTCCGATCCTAAGATCGTGTTTTCGAATCCGGTCGTGACCCAATGGATTTTTCTATTCGAAAAATTTATGTGCGCAATGCCAGTGCTCTCATACGGTGAAGGAAAACATCGTGAGGAAACCGGCATGTCTAAAAACAAAAAACTCGAAAGACATGTGCCGTTCACCTATCCGCATTGGACCGCGTGGTGGATTAAGACCCAATTACTGTCGCTTGAGAGTAGGCCAGTGCATTGGGAACATTTGAAAGCTGTCATGATGATGATTATGATGTAAAGACGTGTAGTAATATAGGTTTAAAAGTTGGATTGGTTTCTCTAAAAAATAACCATAAACATGTAAACTTTTAAAGTCTCAAAATAAAGGTTACAAAACGATCAAGTAGTGCAATTATCTTTAATTTTGCGTGAGAATTACAAGTACTCGATAACCCATCGGAAACCACAGGCGTGCACGAATCATTGTGCTACGTTCTGATAGGTACACGATATACCATCAAAAGGCAGGGCTTAATGGCAATTGGTACGGATGTATGAAAGCAAGGTGTGGTAAGGATGCGGCATTTTATTTAGGCTGGATTCGACCAATATCTGAATTAAGAAAATAAGAAATGTCAAATACAAGTAAACTGGCAGTTAAGAGAACAGTGTTTTTTTTATACAACTGAAGTGACAACCAAGCAACCAAGCGTACGCCGTACAACCCACAAGATGGTAAGCGGTTATTGCAGCCTATGGACGCTTGCAATACCAGAGGTATCACTCGCGGGTTGCCACCTTAAGGCATAGATCGAAAGCACATGAGGCTTATTCGGGTTTGGTCGAATCAATCCTTAAGAAATACAAACTAGTTTTGTATAATACAGTGACAAATTTGACATAGTATTGACGAAATAAGCAAACATTTGAGCTAATATGCCAGCAAAAGAGACCATTTTCGTAGTGTATTCCTTTTAAAATGTAATAGGAATGCATTAGGAATTCCGGGGACGGGGATTCCCGAAATCTTTCATGGTGAAATATTCGAAGTCTGTAATGTTCATCATCATTATTATTATCTGTACGTTAATTATAATAAATGCACAAATATGATTATCAGTGACTAACGCAACAATTAAGATGCCGCATCCATTAGTTTCGCGCTCGTACACTCAGACGCATTGGATTCGACACGCCAACTAATGGCGGTGTTGCAATCCTTGCTAATACGGCCTCGATGGTACCGACGTACTTATAAGCTTTGTAGTTCATTAGAACGTAAATAACAACAGTATACTGAGTGTCTAACAGACAAGATTATAAATGTATCTCAAAAATATTTCGAACAGCAGGGATTTAAACAAATATTCAAGTTGCGCGACAAATGTTTGCATAGATCTATGTATTTGGGGTCTTTTTTTTTTATACAACTGAAGTGGCAACCAAGCGTACGGCCCACAAGATGGTAAGCGGTTACCGCAGCCTATGGACTCTTGCAATACCAGAAGTATCACTCGCGGGTTGCCACCTTGAGGCTAAGATCGAAAGCGTCATGTGCCAGTAATTTCACCGGAAACCATATCCTTCACACCGGAACACAGCAATGCGAGCATTACTGCTTGGCGGCAGAAATAGGTATGGTGGTAGTCCTTCCCCGGACGAGCTCTATCACAGAGAACTCTACTACTCTTAAACGGTCTGCGACAGTTTGGGTGTTTCTATGTTTTCTGATGTATGTACGTTACACATATTACAAAAATATATGTAACGTATATTATTGTATTCTATCTGGTGCCGTACTCTTGAACCTAATGACAATTCCGATCCAATCCCAATTTCAATTTACTGCTGTAAAATTTTTGTACTCTTGAAAACAAGGTTGAATTTGGCGCTAGGTTTGTACTCAAAAGTACGAAATGTATTACATATACCCAATAATTGGCCAATACCGATCGCGTTCAAGAGCCTTTTTTTCAAGCCTTTTTTTTATCGTGAATAAACCTTCGTTTGGCCACAATCTCGCCTGGTGGTAAGCGATGATGTGGCCGACGGTGGAGCACGAAGGTTTTCAGGAAAAACAGAAGACGGCAGAGTATTCCACCCTTCGGGCGGCCTGACTCCCTAACCAGAGTTGGCCACTGACTCATACAAACTTACTTACTTTTAGTAGAAGAGTTTTTGAGTTTGGGGCTAGATGGTATAAGAACTAAAATAGATGAGCTTACGCCAGTTTAAACGAGCCCATGCCATAAAAAATAAAATAAATAAATAAATAGTGCTGCATAATTCACACAACATCATCTAGCCCCAAGCTAAGCAGAGCTTGTGTTATGGGTACTAGATGATTGATATACTTAATATAATACAATACATGAATAGATTTTTTTTATTATACATAAAAAATACCCAGAACACCCGAAACAAATATTTGCAGATCGCACAAACATTTGTTCCGAGGCGGGAATCGAGCTCCTGCGTCGCAGGCGGACGTTCCCCGCCGCGCCACATCGGTCGTCGAAATCTAGCAACCTACTGGATTCCTATATTTTTATGCATGATCCTTGCTATTATTATGGATACAGAGTAGAAATGGAGCACTTGTTATTCCATCCAATGAACTTGGAATAGCCAATCGGTAGTAGATCTAACCAAAAGTACAGTTATGCTATAGTTATGATTGAAATAACGTCCCGTAATGAAGCGGGCGCGCGCGTGACGGGCTTGTAGGGGGACTGTCATTTACTGACAATTTTGAGACAATTAAGTCAATCTTACTGACTCAATGTAAAAATCATACTTAGATGGTTTTGTCTATTGTCAGAACAACATGGGTTCTCCCAATTTATTTATTTATAACGTGTAATTTTTGTTCTATTGCGTAAATTTGGTGGCATTTTATCCAATCTAACTTGTTTGTTTATCACAAGTGTAAATAATTGAAATGGAAGGGTAATGTTGGTTTGAAATTTAGCCCAAGGCTTTTCTAGGGAATTTTGAAAGAAACGCCGCCATTACCTTTCAAATTTTGTTTGTTTACGTTACTATGCGACAATCAATCTCAACTACTGGCGAAATTGTGGCAAATATGCCACAGAGTCCATAAACGAAGAAGAAGAAATGCTTTGAAACGGCATCAGCATAATGTGGCGAAGGCAGGTGGCGAGTGGCCGTTTAAGCTTACTATTGTAAAGTTATGTATTAGGTACGAGTATGTTACGCTTTTATTGATTTTAATTTGCATTATTATTCTGTGCCTAATCATACTTTTGTCTGTTTTTGTTGATGAATAAACTTATTTTCTCTCTTTTCTTTCCTTTCTTTCTTTTCTTTCTTTTCTTTCTTTTCTTTCTTTTCTTTCTTTTCTTTCTTTTCTTTCTTTTCTTTCTTTTCTTTCTTTTCTTTCTTTTCTTTCTTTTCTTTCTTTTCTTTCTTTTCTTTCTTTTCTTTCTTTTCTTTCTTTTCTTTCTTTTCTTTCTTTTCTTTCTTTTCTTTCTTTTCTTTCTTTTCTTTCTTTTCTTTCTTTTCTTTCTTTCCTTTCTTTCCTTTCTTTTCTTTCTTTTCTTTCTTTTCTTTCTTTTCTTGCTTTTCTTTCTTTTCTTTCTTTTCTTTCTTTTCTTTCTTGTCTTTATCTGGGGGACGGTAGTGCCATCGTCAAGACGAGCCAAGCGAAGCGCAAGGGCACTACCTACCTATTTTTAATGAACTTCGCCGTTTATTATAAAGGGGAAAGTTTGGATGTTTGGATGTTTGTCCACGCCAGAACGGCTGAACGGATCTGTATGAAATTGTGCACAGGTATAGATTATAGTCTGAAATAGCACATAGGTTACTTTTTATCCCGGGAAAAAATCGTTTCCTGTGGGATACTGCTCAATTAAACAGTTATTTCCTCCAAATACCCAGAATGACCACTAGCGCTTCAAAATAAATCTATTTATATTTAGTATGTTAATGTGCCATCCACCAATCCGCATTGGGTGGATTAAGACCTAATCACTCTCGCCTAAGAGTAGGCCAGTGTCTGTCATGATGATGATGTTAATTGTGCGGAGACTGTGTTGCCATGTACTATACGAACAATCTAATCAACACCTTGTTCACTTTAGTATTGATTCCTATCAGCTGTAATTGTAATTAATTATAAGACATGTCAAATTACCCTCTATCAACATTGTACGTACACAAGCCCGGGCTTAACCTAATCACATACAAAAGTGGTGACAAATTAAGGCATAAGCAGATACAAGCGACATACCAGAGGTCTTACTCTTCAACGCAATCTCAATCCCAATTTCAATCCAATTCTGATTTACTGCTGTCAAATTTTTGTATTCTTGGAAACAAGGTTGATTTTGGCCCTATGTTGTCATGAAATGACGTATTTCAATACTTGTCGAATACGTTCCGTTCCGATCCGTTCAAGAGTAATGACTCATTTACACCATACAAGCCGTACACAATTATTGCATGGTTAATATTTGCGAAACAGTGTTTCACTCCTGCAGATACCATCGCTTCCATTATGTTTTATTATCATATGTTATTGTTCCGAATAAATCTTTATTATTTATTATATTTATATTTGTATTGGAACACAAAATGTAGTACATCCATAGGCGATTCTTGCATGCAATTATTGAACAGTGTAAATGAACTTCTGATTAAAGTTTGGCACCTTAAAATGCAGTAAATTGCTCATTATTGAAGTTGGTGCGAACTGTTCGTAGAACTAGTTGGAACTGATGGTCACCCTTCAAAAGTAGCAATTGCTTCATCCAATCGGCGACTAACCGACAGTAGAGCCAGTAAACATAATAAGCAAGGAAAATGGGAAACTGTTTCATTGTGGCCGGCACCATTGTGGCTCGCGAGGGGATTTGACGGTTTATTGAACTGGCTATTTTATTTTCGTGTTAGAGCCTGTGCACACGGCGCCGGCGGTTGAACCACATTAAACTATCTTCTTCTAGTGGCTCTCCACTGAAGGTTAGCCGTCAGCTCAGCGAATGAAAAATGGAGCGCTCGTGACGTAGCTGGATAAGTTGTTCATAACAGATCCGCGTAGTCATTATTTGGATGGGTGACCGCCAGTGGCAACTTTAACTGAGCGCTCCCGTGCTTCGGAGGGCACGTTAAGCAGTCGGTCCCGGCTTTTTCAAAGTTGTTAGGCCATGATTGGGTGGCTTATAAACTCTGTCACCAGAGTTGGCCACTGACTCATACTTCTCAAGTCTTGGGCTAAGCGAAAAAGATGTTCGACCCTGGCGATAATCTTCCACTCCCGGATGTTCTTCAACCATGACTTCTTTCTTCTTCCAACGCGTCGTTTACCCTTTATTTTGGCCATCACAATCAGTCGCAGCAGTTGGTATCTTTCGTTTCACAAACAAATTAAATTAAGTGTTTGTTTTCGTAACCAAGATACCCAACTTTCAACTTTCCTGCGTTTGATGGTCTGCAACAACTCACGAGACTAAGGCTTCTTTTATTTACGGCCGACGTGAAGTTAGCCTCTTGTGATGCGCAAAGACAATTTAGTTCGGAAAAGCTCCATTGCGCATTGAAACGGCTAACTTCACGTGCCTCATGAAACGGCTAACTTCATGATTGCTTAACGTGCCCTCCGAAGCACGGGAGCGCTCAGTTGAAATTGCCACTAGCGGTCACCCATCCAAATGATGACTACGCCGAACGGTGCCATACTTCGTTGATCTGTTAAGAACTTAGCCAGCTACGTCACGGGCGCTCCCACCTATAGTGCGACGCCGTGACAGTTTGAACAACATCGCCGTGTGCACAGGCTCTTAGGTAGGGATTATTTAAGAGACATTTCGTGTTGAAAGCTATTTCGTACAGTTTGGTTGGACACAATAAGAAAAGGTTCAACTTACGGTTACTTTTATCTTGAATAACACCACAGAATAGAAATCGTTATCGAGTAATAAGAATAAATAAATATTTGCAGACATTTTTACACAGCGCCATATAAGTAGCGCTAAACCACACCGCGGACACTCTCAATAAAATGTATGAAGCAAACGTGTCGCCATCACCACATGCATGTGTGTACGCAAACGGTCCGGTTTATTTATTTATTTAACTTAACAAAGAGCAAAATATGTAAATATAAACATTAAAAAAAAATTGTATGTGTGATTGTCATGGTTGGTCCTACACAATTATAGCAAGAACGAGATAGCACACCTTCGCTCGCGCTGGCATGCGCGCTCTTGGACCTACACAAAATCAAAATAAACGCGTGCCTTTGCATTTAGCTTCATTGCCGGCGATAGGTGCCGTGTGGTGCCGGCAAACTTGCGACCGGCGGGTAAGAAAAACCGGTGGGAGGTAGGGGTGGCCATACTGTACGTACTAATATCTATTCTGTGCCTAAACTAAGCAAAGTCTGCACCTGGTTCCCCTATAGCATTAATAGAAAATATAAGTGTGTATGTGTATGATATGAGTATTTACTATAGGTACTCCTTACACGTACTTAATGTATATTTTTTATTTTTGTAAATACATGTTGGTAAGTACTGGTGATAGAGGCCTTCGGGCGGCCTAGAAACACTGTCGCCAGAGTTGGCCACTGACTCATACGAACTTACTTATAATACATAGAATAGAAACACCCAAGTCTGAAACAAATATTTGCAGAGTTCGCAGACCATGCAAACATTTGTCCTTTTGCAAACACACAGATAAACAGATTGGTAGTATAAGTACGCACTGAGAGTTAAAAAGGGTGTTTGAGACAGGCCCAGTGCGGTGAAAGGCACAGAACAGAACTTAAACTAGGTTAAGACATCCAAGCTGAAATCAAGTTTAGTCGGAAAGTGGGGCGACTCGCTACGGAATTAAAGTGAGGTAAACAACGGAACTTTAGACGCTGCATCTTGTGAGGCTGCGGGTATAGCTACAGGCGGAAGCGACAGCGATTTACACGTATTATAATGTAGACGGACTATAATTTTTTCGAAAAATTCATTCATTCATTCAAAAAATCAGTGCGCTGATTGGCCATTCTGTAGGTAGTACCTACAGAATGGCCAATTAGCGCACTGGTTTGACTACCCCACCCCGATCGCGAGTTCGTGGGTACTTTTGCGGGCGCTGCAGCCAAGGGTCATAACGTACGCGTTTATTTTGTTTTGTATAGATCACAAAACAAGACAAAGAAAGGAGCGCGTGAAGCATCGATAACCTGTGCCATCCATGACACTAACAACGGCACAGTTTACGTAGACAAACCATACATGTACCTGATAACGCGAAAATGTTCTCCAACTCCAGGTGGGAAGTAGGAACCCAGCCGGTGTTGTTGCCAGTTCTATTACGGCGTAGACATGTTGGAACAGGCGTAATTCTAGCTTGTAATTTCAAAGTGATGCTTGTGCTTTTATTGAAAAACTTTTGACGTCGACTGTACTTAGCGTTTTCATACATTTTATTGAGAGTTTTTTTTTATACCACTAAAGTGGTTACCAAGCGTACGGCCCACTTGATGCTCAGCGGTTACCGTAGCCTATGTACGCATGCAATATCATAGATATCACTTGCGTGTTACCACCCTGAGACATTATATGGAAAGTCTCATGTGCCTGTAATTTCACCGAAAACCATACCCTTCAAACCGGAACACAGCAATGCGAGCATTACCGCTTGGCGGCAGAAATAGGTATGGTGGTAGTCCTTCCCCGGACGAGCTCTATCACAAAGAACTCAACTACTCTTACCCTATCACAAAGAACTCTACTACTCTTGTGGAGTGTTGAGTGTCCGGGGTGTGTATCCATCCCAGTTTAATTACCCGCTCTTGCTCCGCTCGTCACAATACTCTCATCACTAAGCCCAGCATTGTACGGCACGTAGGTAAATCGTGATTTCTTCAACGCCGCCGTATCGTAGGATTGCCGTATTTAACTATAAAACAAGAAAAACATTTTCTGAATAAATTCAACGGGTAACTGCTTAATGTTGTTGAGGTAAATGTTATTTTACAGGACCTTAGAATGGCAGGGGTATTCACATTCAGGTACGCGTTATTCAAATTATATAGGTAATAATAAAGTGTATAATAAAGCACTTTTGTTTTTTTTTTAAATTATTTTTATACTACTGAAGTGGCAACCAAGCGTACGGCCCACAAGATGGTAAGCGGTTACCGCAGCCTATGGACGCTTGCAATACCAGAGGTATCACTCGCGGGTTGCCACCTTGAGGCTAAGATCGAAAGCCTCATGTGCCAGTAATTTCACCGGAAACCATACCCTTCACACCGGAACACAGCAATGCGAGCATTACTGCTTGGCGGCTGAAATAGGTATGGGTATGTTGGTAATCCTTCCCCGGACGAGCTCTATCACAGAGAACTCTACTACTCTTGAATTTTGAATTACGAAATTATTAGCTGATAGCTAGCTGCTAACGAGGCGCGGTCGGCTCTAAAAAAAAAGAAAAAAAAATCACTTGGTGCTAGATGCAACTTTAGTAAAGAACACTAAATTTTTGAGTTGATTATTATTAATTATTAAAAAAAAAGCGAAAAACGATTCTAGTTTAGTTCGGCAGCCCTGCCAGGCCAGGTGGTAAAAGATAAAAAAAAAAAATATCACAGGTTCTATGCGATAAAAAGTAAGTAAGTAAGTTCGTATGAGTCAGTGGCCATCTCTGGTGACAGATTTTCTAGGCCGCCCGGAGGCATCTGTCATGGCCTAACAACTTTGAAAAAGTCGGGACCGACTGCTTAACGTGCCCTCCGAAGCATGGGAGCGCTCAGTCTAAATTGCCACTGGCGGTCACCCATCCAAATCCAACACAAAAATGCATTACAAAAAATAAATACTTTATAAATGTATGTCCGCTGAATTTCGTCCATAATCATGATCCAAGATGACCGAATCTGAGAACATAATTAAGGAAATTCGAAACGGAAATTCTCAAGGCCTTTTCAGTATTATTCTAGTAAATATTTAATACATTACTCAAATTAGCGCTTGCTAAACCAACAGTAGTGAGTTTCTTGCCAAAAGATAGATTTAATTAAGCTGTTTTTGTTAAGGGTTATTCTCAATTAAGTTATCAAAGTAGACCTTAAAGGCATGGGCTTTATTGGAAGCTGTTTTTAAAAAAGAATTTGCTTTTCATTTTATCAAAGAGTTTGTATTAAATAATTAGGCTTGAACTCTTTGAAGGAAACCATACCCTTCGAACCGGAACACAGCAATGCAAGCATTTCTGCTTGGCGGCAGAAATAAGATTGATGGTAGTATTTCCCTGGACGAGCTTTGTCACACGAAACTACTACTCATAAAAGAGAATAATAAATGCTAACAATTCTAACATTCCTAATCATCGCAAAGCATTTTCAGCTTACAAAATGTTTCACACCAAAAGCTATAATATAAAATTGTTTTCAAATACCATTTACCGGAAGCCCCGGCGAGGGTTTAACGGAAATGACGTCACTATCTTGCACCACCACTCGGTCTACATTGTTGCACTTTAAAAAATCCTCTTAGCCTTATATTTATGAACAGTAAATACTGTATTGAAAGATGCAGAATTTGTTTGTTTATCGTGCGCTAGCGGGCTGCCCCGGCTTCGCACGGGTTAAACTATACTACTATTATATAAACCTTACTTTTGAATCAAGTAAAGTAAAGTAAAAATTTCTTTATTCAATCATATCACAAGGATCATTTTGAAACATCATAAAGCTGGGTGAATTTTCGCCAGTTCCACGCGCACGCCTAGAAGAATCTGGGTACAAATCTATTGATGAGAACGCATCAAAATTCGTTACACAGTTTTATACATACTAACTAAAGATTTTGCAAAACCCGAAAGTCTACGTATGCCCATATCTCAAACACATGTTTTGGGCGGTGTTGCCATATATTAACATCGTGTTGCCATTTATCAGCACAGTCACACCCCCTGTCATGTCGGCGATCGAATAAATAATAATATTTATAGAACCTGAATAATTATAGGGTTCAAAAACCTCGATAACTAGTCGATGCTGCTACCTACACTTATTGTTATTCATAAAAGAAACTGTCATTTTAGTGGCTCGCTAAATATTGTTATTACCTGTCATTCTTATGTCAATGAACAAAGACGATGACGGATTGGATAGGCACTAGCCAACAGACGTTTATATTACTTACGATTATGAATATGGCCATTATTCATTCATAGTTTCGAACCCACACTAAAATTCCCTGTGAGTCACCCATCACACAATAATTCACCTGTTGGTAAGACTCTTCAGCAAGAGTCCGTCTTGGTTGGTACCACCGCAGTGCTAGATATTCTGCCTCCAAGCATTGGTGTGCAAGCTGTACTGTGTTTATGTCTGAGGAGCACTGCACTGTAACAAGTGAAATAACTGAGCGAAAACGAGGCAAAAGAGACCAAATAACTACTTACGTCACGGAGTGCCACGCAGAATTTTAAAACTTAAATTTTTTTGGGTGAGTTAACTGCTAATGCTAGATATATATATATATAACGCTTTATTGATTACCACACAAAAATAATAAAAGCAACAAACTTAAATTAAGAGTTAATACAAATGGCCGCCTTATCGCTGAAAGCGATCTGTTATTATCAGGCGTTGCGAAAGACTTGGCCATACCGTCTTAAGATGACTTTGAAAAAAGTCATATTACTGATAACAAATAACGCTCAGTCGTGGCACGTCGTGGCACTTAACGTAAGTCGAAATGTTAAGTGCCCCACCTGACCACAGCGCGGTCTGGACAATGCAAGATACGTAAACTAACGGACATCGCTCAGCTCTTTCGCAATAACACCAATAGTTTAGGAAACTTCTTCGTGGTGTGATGAAAAATGTTTCTAATCCCCTACTAAAGCTGCGTTTTTGTTTAATAATAATAAATAATGCTGGACAATCCACACAGCATCATCTAGCCCCAAGGTAAGCTGGTGTTAAACAGAGCTGTGTTATGGGTACTAAATGACTGATATAAATATATTTAATACAATACAATGCATAGATAGATATTTTCTATTATATATAGAAAATACCCAGAACACCCGGAACAAATATTTGTAGATCGTACAAACATTTGTTCCGAGGCGGGAATCGAACCCGCAACCTCTGCGTCGCAGGCGACCTGCGCCCACTGCGCCACATCGGTTTCCACGAGAGATGTGCGAGGATGTGTAGCGAGGAAAATGTTTTTAAGAACCAATAGAATCACTTCATTAATGCTGTCAGAGCGAGGCTAGGTGAATGAAGTGATTCTATTGGTTCCTAACAAACACATCCCTCGCTACACATCCTCGCACATCTCTCGTGGAAACGCAGCCTTAGAGTTTGACGACCTCGGTTGCGCGGTGGCTAGTGCCCTTTGAAAAGCGAGAGGCTGCAGATTCGGTTCTCGATGCAGGAAAAATGTTTTTGCAAATATTTGTTCTAGGTCAACCTATGTATTTGTTTGCAATTAATTTGGTAGATGTAAATAATTAAGGTGCTAAATCAGCCATTCGTCACGATGACGTTCGAATTGGTGTCCCTACATAAGTAGGTACGAGGTACATACCTACCCTACATAATAAAATTAGTATTTAATCAATTATCAGGTCCCTATTTTTAAATTATTACTTAGTTTGGGGCTAAATGGCGTTGGGTAAAAAATGCTTTTTCAGCTATTAAGTATTTAATTATTATATATTTATGTGCCTTTTGTGAGTTTTAAATGGTAGGGGTACTCACCCGTGACAAATGTCGTTAACTTCTCTAACTCTATTGCACTTTTGTCTCGTAATTTTCTTTGCAACTACTTTGCTGAACAAATTATTACTATATATTAGTTTTCGTGGTCTGTTATCGTATTAACTCAGGCCTATTTCCTTCTTTAGACCTTAAATTATCATCATCATGACAGCCTTCTAATTTGCCTGTTAAGCGCCACGCCTGACCGTGACATCAAAGATGTACCAACATCGAAATATCACTTGCAATTTGGGATAACACGCCCATACTCTCAGAAGGTTGTCCACTCCAAAATCAACAGCCAACGTGTCTCAAGAGCCCCTTTGTATAGCGTGAGTGATGTGCACGGAATGTCACGCGTCGACACACATGTCACTGTCACTGTCAGCTGTCATCGTCAGATTAGCGCGGTCACTCAAGGCCGTCTCTCTGACTTGGGCACAGGACTTTGTCATTTGCTATTTTGTTAATACGACTTGGTCCCATTTTAATTATTTTTCTCGTGTTATTTTAAGTTTTATTGCGTAAATTTGGTGACAGTTTATCCAATTTAACTTGTTTACTTAGCACAAGTGTAAGTAATTGAAATGGAGGGGTGATGTTATAAAATTATAAAACTGTCAATTTATCACTTATAGCGCCTGATGTTAAGCACCACGCCTGACTATAACAGATGCAGTGCCACCCAAAGCTTAATGTTTTAAGTGTTTGCACTGCGCTTATCACCCCGAGACATTGTTGTTAAGTCTCTTCCGCCCAGTAATTTCACTTGCTACAGTGGCCTTCAAACCTAAACACAGTGCAGCTTGTACACTACTGCTTGGAGGTAGAATATCTGACACTGCGGTGGTATCCACCAAGACGGAATCTTGCTGAAGAGTCCTACCACCTAAAGTATTTATACTGCGATTCTACTAGTTAACTATTCTCACGTCATGTCCATCTCTCGCAGAGCGCTCGTGACGTAGCTGGCTAAGTTGTTCCTAAGAGGTCAACGAAGCACTGTTGCGTAGTCACCATTCAGATGGGTGACCGCCTGTGGCAATTTCAACTGAGCGCTCCCGTGCTTCGGAGGGTCCCGGCTTTTTCAAAGTTGTTAGGCCATAACAGAGGCCTTCGGGCAGCCTAAAAGTTCTGTCACCAGAGTTGGCCACTAACTTACTTTTTACGTCATTTCACGGATCGGACTCGGATCGGACGTATTGCGAAACCTCTTTTACTCCCATTTTACTTTAGAAGATTTTAGATATTCAAGTTTGTAAACTTCGCAATAAAGTATGCTCTGACTCCAGACTTTACCTCGTTATATCACCACGCTTCAACTCACAGGGCTCAGTGACCTGGCGGGAGGTATTTAGCCGATTAGTATTGTAGACTAGTGACCCGCCCTGGCTTCGGACGGAGGCTGTAAACTTTCCTCTTGAATTACTCTGTCCATTGATGAAAACCGCATGAAAATCCGTTGCTTAGTTTAAAAGATCTAAGCGTACAAACATACATTAGAGAAATACTTTTTAAGTACCTAGTACCTACCGAGCGACTATGTAAAGATTTTGAAGTTAGCCTTTTTTTATGTCAGCAAGTGACAATACCATCAAGACGCCCGCCTGATGTTAAGCACCACGCCTGACTATAACAGATACAATGCCACCCAAAGCTATAAAGTTTTTAAGTGTTTACGTGGCACTGCACTGCGCTAATCACCCCGAGACATTGCCTTTCTTTTTTTAGAGACTTTTTAGGTACGTTTCAGGATGGCAAGCGCGAGCTTCTGATATTTCAAGCGTCCATAGGTTAAGGTAACCGCTTACCAGCATGTGATCCTTGGCTTGTTTTTCCACCAAAGCGGCATACCTCGGACACTCAACAAAATGTATGAAACAAACGCGTCGCAATCACCACATGGTTTGTGTACGTAAACAATGCCGTTTGATGTGTGTGTCATGGTTGGCGCAACAATTATCGCAAGAGCGAGATAGCATGCTTTCGCGTATGTCATGCACTGTGGAAAGAGTGCACTGCACTGCACTGCACAAACAAATAACAGCCCTTCTGCACCAACAAAAAAAGAACGCGTATGTAGTGACCATTAACTTCAGCGCCTACGAAAGTACCCACGACCTCGCGATCGGGGTGAGGTAAGCCAAACCGGTGGGAGGGGGTAAATGGCCATTTTGTACGTAGTACTTATACTAATAAGACCTAAGAGCACCGGTGGTCTAGTGGTAGTGACCCCGCCTTCCGATCCTAAGGTCGTGGGTTCAAACCCGGTCGTGCACCAATGGATTTTTCTGTTCGAAAAATGTATGTGCGCAATGCCAGTGCTCTCATACGGTGAAGGAAAACATCGCGAGGAAACCGGCATCTCCAAGAACTAAAAAATTCGAAAGACATGTGCCATCCACCAATCCGCATTGGGTCCGCGTGGTGGATTAAGACCCAATCACTCTCGCCTGAGAGTAGGCCAGTGTCTCAACAGTGGGAACATTAGAAGGCTGTCATGATGACTTATACTAATATTTCTAGCGATACAAAATATAAATTCCTTGTAAAATTTTTCCTGCAACTTTCAACGCGCAAAGGAAATCCACTACAAATGACATCAACTTGCAATCTCCTTTAGAATAGTGTAAGATGCTAGCGACGCGTTGTAGAGTTTTCTGTG
This sequence comes from Colostygia pectinataria, assembly GCA_951394395.1. Taxonomy (NCBI): domain Eukaryota; kingdom Metazoa; phylum Arthropoda; class Insecta; order Lepidoptera; family Geometridae; genus Colostygia; species Colostygia pectinataria. The sequence goes on along the minus strand of OX596372.1, from coordinate 6,319,031 downwards.
ATAGAGCTTGTCCGGGGAAGGACTACCGCCATACATATTTCTGCCGCCAAGCAGTAATGCTCGCATTGCTGTGTTCCGGTGTGAAGGGTATGGTTTCCGGTGAAATTACTGGCACATGAGGCTTTCGATCTTAGCCTCAAGGTGGCAACCCGCGAGTGATACCTCTGGTATTGCAAGCGTCCATAGGCTGCGGTAACCGCTTACCATCTTGTGGGCCGTACGCTTGGTTGCCACATCTCGCTGCCTTATATAAAACCACTTAGATGAGAGCAAGCTTACAGCGTGATGGTAAGTGTTTACCGTAGGCTACGTACGCTTGCAATGCGTCGCCACTATAAGAAAAAAATCAAAAGCACAGTTCAAAAATCTTATGGTGTCAGTACTTTTTGTTAGATGCGCCGTCAATATTCGTTCAAAAGTCATCGTGTGCAGAGTACTATCATTATTATCTATGTTTCGTTTACCTTTTCAGTTACATGTATGTTTCGCATCTGGAAATTATTCCTCACCCACCATTCCTCATCATTCCTCATCATAATCCGATTCTGCCATCCATCTTCTGAGTTCCGCATTCATTTGTAAAGCTTTCAATTTCTCTGATGCGACGACCGGTTAATGACGGCCGCTATATATAAGAGTTGTGGCAGTGTGCAGGCCATTAGCTCGCAGAACCAGAAGAGTAGTAGAGTTCTTTGTGATAGAGCTCGTTCGGGGAAGGACTACCACCATACCTATTTCTGCCGCCAAGCAGTAATGATCGCATTGCTGTGTTCCGGTTCGCAGGGTATGGTTTTCGGTGAAATTACAGGCACATGAGACTTACCATCTAAGGTCTTAGGGTAGTAACACGCAAGTGATATCTATGATGTTGCATGCGTACATAGGCTACGGTAACCGCTGACCATCAAGTGGGCCGTACGCTTGGTTACCACTTTAGTAGTATTAAAAAAAAAAAAACCCCGAAAACCGCTGGGAATTAAATGGGGTTAGAAAGTAATGAATGTGATGTTGTGTTATGAGAGAACAAATAAAATTAAATACTTTTATGTGGAATATATAAAACTGCGCCATCTATCAAATGATGCATGCTAAAAATGTTTATAAGAATTTTTAAATGTACTTATATGGGAAATGGATGAAGGAGGCACTCTTCTCACTTCGCACAGTTCAATCTTCCCGCAGTTTCATACTATTAATATGTTAACTTGTGCTCAAAAATGTTCAATTACAAATTGTAATTTTAATTTACTTATTTATTAAAATTTTAAAATTTAAGAGCACCGGTGGTCTAGTGGTAGTGACCCCGCCTTCCGATCCTAAGGTCGTGGGTTCAAACCCGGTCGTGCACCGATGGATTTTTCTGTTCGAAAAATTTATGTGCGCAATGCCAGTGCTCTCATACGGTGAAGGAAAACATCGTGAGGAAACCGGCATGTCCAAGAACTAAAAATTCGAAAGACATGTGCCATCCACCAATCCGCATTGGGTCCGCGTGGTGGATTAAGACCCAATCACTCTCGCCTGAGAGTAGGCCAGTGTCCCAGCAGTGGGAACATTAGAAGGCTGTCATGATGATTAAAATTTTAATTAAAAAAAAATCTAGCCCCAAACTAAGCAAAGCTTGTATTAGAACCATATATCTATAAAGAGGAAAATAGATTTGTAATTATGTATTTTGTTTGTTACGAATAAACTCAAAAAGTCGTCCGGACCAGTAGGGTCCGATTTCAAAAATTCCTTGACCATTAGAATGCTACATAATCCCTGAGTTATACCTATTTCTGCCGCCAAGCAGTAATGCTCGCATTGCTGTGTTCCGGTGTGAAGGGTGTGGTTTCCGGTGAAATTACTGGCACATGAGGCTTTCGATCTTAGCCTCAAGGTGGCAACCCGCGAGTGATACCTCTGGTATTGCAAGCGTCCATAGGCTGCGGTAACCGCTTACCATCTTGTGGGCCGTACGCTTGTTTGCCACTTCAGTTGTATAAAAAAAAAAAAAAAAAGTTACATAGGCTATATTTATTACCAGCTACCCGCCCCGGCTTCTGGGCTTCTGGGCGAAGCTGTGGCAGATCGGCTAGGGGAGAGGAGAGAATGGAGTTAAAGAACCTGAAATGGTCCTTACTGTTTCGACCGTAATATAACGTACGCAGCTTTTTATAAAACCACCTGGAGATAACTCAGCTTAGCTCCGCTCAGTGATTTCGGCTAATCCCGTCATAATGTTGTGGAGGTTATTATGCAAACTCCATCCATGCGAGACACCTTTTGAATCTTTCGACGTGTGAACGTTCTTTTGAATGTTAGGGTTGTGGATGGTACTTTGTTTAACGGGCATTTGTTACCCAGTTTTAGAAGCAGTGGGTTGAAATGGTCAGGTCTAAAAGGGCTGTTTTATATGAATTATAATATTACTAGCTACGCCTCGCGGTTTTACCTTTGAACAGTTATTTATACCAATGAAACCGTACGCCGATATACAGTTTACACCTTACATCTAGTTCAGCGGGTAGGGTGAATCCTATCCTACAATTTGTCAATATAATATTTCATCCTAAAAACTAAAGTAAAAAATATATATTTATTGTATAACATCACAAGGATCATGAATGAATGAATGAATGAATGAATGAATGAATGAATGAATGACTAAAGTAAAAAATATATATTTATTGTATAATATCACAAGGATCATGAATGAATGAATGAATGAATGAATGAATGAATGAATGACTAAAGTAAAAAATATATATTTATTGTATAATATCACAAGGATCATGAATGAATGAATGAATGAATGAATGAATGAATGAATGAATGAATGACTAAAGTAAAAAATATATATTTATTGTATAATATCACAAGGATCATTTTGAAAGTTAGGTGAATTTACGCCAGTTCCACGCGCTCCAGCCTAGAAGAATCTGGCAACAAACTCTGCTGGGTTCCTAGCTTTTTTGAATGATCCCTCTTCATCTTAGAGCTTCAGTGTGGTGTCCAATCTAGGTTTTTTTTTTCTTTATACTACTAAAGTGGTAACCAAGCGTACGGCCCACTTGATGATCAGCGGTTACCGTAGCCTATGTAAGCATGCAACAACATAGATATCACTTGCGTGTTACCACCCTGAGACGTTAGATCGTAAGTCTCATGTGCCTGTAATTTCACCGGAAACCATACCCTTCGAACCGGAACACAGCAATGCGAGCATTACTGCTTGGCGGCAGAAATAGGTATGGTGGTAGTCCTTCCCCGGACGAGTTCTATCACAAAGAACTCTACTACTCTCTAAACTAGGTGAGGCTCATGCCAAGAAAATAAGCAGGTACTTATGTAAAAAAACGCACTGAAACAAACAAAAATGAGCACTGGTGGTCTAGTGGTAGTGACCCCGCCTTCCAATCTTAAGGTCGTGGGTTCAAACCCGGTCGTGCACCTATGGATTTTTCTGTTTCGAAAAATTTATGTGCGCAATGCCAGTGCTCTCATACGGTGAAGGAAAACATCGTGAGGAAACCGGCATGTCCAAGAACTAAAAATTCGAAAGACATGTGCCATCCACCAATCAGCATTGGGTCCGCGTGGTGGATTAAGACCTAATCACTCTCGCCTGAGAGTAGGCCAGTGTCCCAACAGTGGGAACATTAGAAGGCTGTCATGATGATGATGTAAAAAAAAAAATAAGAGCCAAGTTCTATATAGTTCTATAGTAACTTTAGATAGGAAATTCCTAACTTTCTGTTTGAAATAATAATGTATTTGTATCTGTATTTTTCTGGGATAAAATATACTCTATGTTCTATTCCCGGTCATTATCTATCCAAGTTTTAAATTTCAGTGAAATCAGTTCAGTGGTTGTCGAGTTATAGAGGAACAAGCATCCATCCAGACAAACATCTAAAAATACAGTGAACATCCAAACTTTCGTATTTTTTTTTTTATACAACTGAAGTGGCAACCAAGCGTACGGCCCACAAGATGGTCAGCGGTTACCGCAGCCTATAGACGCTTGCAATACCATTCTAGGAACTATTTTACAAACGCTACCTATCCAATCAGTTACCACCACTATTTACTAAGTTATTAAGTACGCACACAGGTATTAGGCAGGTTATGTGTACATGCAAAGGGTAAGACTAATTATAGGACGTTGATGTGAAACCTTATGTTGAAAACATGTACATTGTAGCTTGACGTCTGCCTTCTTGACTATGGCAAAAGACGCGGGTTCTTAAAAAAATCCATCCTGTCTATTAAAAAAAATTTGAAATGCATTTTATTGATAGTGCTATATTTGACGACTGATGTGGCGCGGCGGGCGAATGCCTGCGATGCAGGAGGTTGCGGGTTCGATACCCGCCTTGGGACAAATGTTAGTACGATCTGCAAATATTTGTTACGGGTATTCTGGGTATTTTCTTAGTATTCATTCATTTCACTGCTGCGCAAATGCGGTAGGCATTTGCGCAGCTTTGCTATTCTCTTCAGATTACTCATTGTGCTAAATTATGACAATCTACCTATTTGCAGTCCGTCTAGAACTTTCGATTTATAGAAGGATATTTCCATTAATAAATGTTTTAAAAAGTGTACATGTCATTCTTCAAGATTACATAAACAAGTATATTAGTGCCATGGCAACGGAATAAGAATACTGAATAACTAATAGTTTGTACCGGTTGTAAGGTTTCAGTATTACCAGTATTAATTAATTGGAGTTATTGTTTGTGGCAGGTTTCAATAACCCTTAATAGATTTAGGCTGACCAAATAACTTAGACTCCCGGTTAATTAATGGAATAAACCACAAAAATTTAAACACCATTTTTTGAAGAAAAATAGAAAAAGTTCATCAAACAAAGTTATTGAAAAAAAAAACATTTTTTTGAAAATTAAACATTTTTTAAAAAAATGGTTACGTTTGATCTGGTTGACCACATATCAAAACCTGGCCAATTTTTTACTTATTTATATAAATAACCACGCGTTAGCGTAGACCGCTCAAGGTAAAGATGCGGGTTCGATTCCTGCCTCTTCAAATATTTTAAATACCATTTATGTTTGATATCGTACTTAAGTGAAACTTGCAGAAGTCTCTGCTAAGATAAGATCACCAATTTCCTCATCACAAACACACAATCAAAACATTATGTCTACAAGACATCTACACCCCGTACTGACCCTAAAACTTAAATTAACAAACCTTAACACCCGTATTATTATTCGTTTCTCATCTTTTCCACTAACTAACACTATTGGTACTATACTAGTGTTTCTGATGACGAAATTTATAGGCCGTATTGAAGGCCTCCAATCTAAAAAAAGACCCTGGACCGACAGCTTAACGTGCCCACTGAAGCACGGAAGCACTGTAACAATTAAAAGCGCTCAAGGCGTAACAGTTACGCCGCGCAGTTACGATCTTACAGTTTAACGAAGTTGAACAACGCTCTTTGTTCAACGTTTCACGTATCATTAAAGGGATGGGTGACCGTTAGTTTTGTCCCCGAAAACGCTATAGGCGAAGACATCCCAAAATAATTTCGAGCAGAAGAAGTATGGACTCGGTAGCTCAACTGACGGCATATCAAAGACTGCAGGTTTCATTCAAGTCATTCCTAAGTATTTTTGATATAATAAAATAAATAGTCAAGTTCAAAAACTCTTTGAATACCGGTGTAAGACCCCAAATATTATCAAAGATAGTTGCAAGTTATTCTTAAGTTTTTTTCGGGATATTATTTTGAAAGATCTTGAAGGAAGTTCAAAAGGTCTATGAATACCGGTGTAAGACCCCAAATATCAAGGATGGGTTTTATTAAGACATCAAAACCAGATTATTGTCAAAGCAAAGTTATACCTGTCATAAACATACAAACAAACTTTACTAACCCTCCTAAACACCTTTAAGCTAATTTCAACCTTATTTCCACCTATCTATATACGATTACAGTAATTTTTGCTTGTACAATTGTTTTGTTTGTATGTTTGATAAACTGAGATTTTATCAAGTAATATTTAATTAGGAATGTATTATACCCGTATCTTAGAGCTTTGGTGTTTATCATCACCGTCAATCACCGTCTATTGCTGAGTTTTTTAAAGTAAGTTCGTAGTGAGCAATTTTCTGCATTTTAATAAAGGAATAAATCGTCGTCATTACACCACATTTTCCTTGTTTTGTGAGGAAAGCCGCGGGCGAAAGCAGGTTACACCATAAACATCATACTTATTACCTTCACAAACTAATTCGGTAGACAAACATTATTTCGTTCTCCGAAAAAGCTTTTTTTATATAAAAACTGTCTTCAACTGTCTACGCCAGATATTATCAAAGACAATGATAAGTTTCTTGTGGATTGTTTATTTGCTATTTGGGAATAGAGGGCCGGCTTCAATTACACATAGCTGTAAGTGTAACGGCTGTAAGTGTAAGGGCTGTAAGTGTAACGGCTGTAAGAGTAAGAGCTGTAAGTTTTAGGGCTTTAAGTTTCAGAGCTGCAAGTGTAAGGGCTGTAAGTGTAGTAAGACAGAGCTGTAAGTGTAAAGGCTGTAAGTGTAATAGGTAAGATGCGTAAAAGTAAGGGCTGCATAAGGGAGTACATTTACGCACCTTACACTTACAGCTCTTACACTTACAACTCCGATACATCCCTTAAAAAGTGTAAGTCTAAGAGCTGTAAGTGTAAGGTGCGTAAATGTAAGGGCTGTAAGTGTAAAGGCTGTAAGCGTCAGAGCTGTAAGTGGCTGTAAGCTTATGGTATTTTAGTAAAGCATTGTGTTAGATTATGTAAGTATAAGGTATGTAAGAGTAAGGCCTGTAAGTGTAAGGTCCGGAATGAAATTTATAAGATACAAGCTGCGCCCCGCGGTTTAACAGTATTTTATCCCAGGGGAACCCGAGATAAAAAGTAGCTTATATGCTATTCCAGATCATAATCTGTACCTGTGCCAAACTTCATTTAGATCCGTTCAGTCGCGTCGTTTGGGCGTGATGCTCCCACAAACATACAAGAAAACACCCATACTTTCCTCTTTTTAAAATTACTAGCGAACTGCCCCGGCTTCGCACGGGTGCAATGAAATCCTGAGCACCTGTGCGATGCCCGGGCGGGTCGCTATTTATGTAGCATTCTAGCAAGTAGTTTTTGAGTTTATTCGTTACTAATACAAAAATACAAATATTTCCTCCTTAAAATATTAGTACAGACACAAATTAAGATTTCTTGGTCTTGTTACACACTTACACATCGGTGTAAATGCGGCCGAGTACAATAGATGTACAGAAGTGGCCTTCCAAAGGGGACATTGTTTTTCTAGACGTTTCAGAGTATTCTATTGACTTATTTTTCAAGTATTTTCCCTCCATTTTGCCATCTCTAAGTAGGTTAAGGACGATGAGGTAATACTGTAGTATTTGTTGGTTTTCGTATTGGGGATATTTGGAGAAATAATTATTATCTTGTTCTCTCGTGACGTTGGTAAGTTGTTCTTAACAGATCAACGAAGATAAGCACTGTTCTGCGTATTCACTATTTGGATGGGTGACCGCCAGTGGCTTTTCAGAGCGCTCCCGTGCTTCAGAGGGCACGTTAAGCAGTCGGTCCTGGCTTTTTCAATGTGGTTCCACCATGACAGGCTTTCGGGCGGCCGAAAGTCACCAGAGTTTAAAAAGGACATGTGTTTCTTTTTCATGTGTGAAACAATTTCTTTGCAACTAAAATAAACACAAACTTATTTATTTAAAACTGAGATCATCACTAAATGACTTTACCCGGATTATAACTATGCAAATACTATAATACGGGCCAGCTTTTAAGCCTGAATTAATTGAAGTCAAATATTTAACAACTAAACAGACCTTTTTTGGGACGCCTTAAGTGCTTGATTAACAGATAAACTATAAAGCATTGTTCAACACGTTTATTTGGTTATTTCAACCTGTAACATTTGTATACGAGCTTTTACCTGCTTCGAAGGGCACGACAAGCTGTCAGTCCTGACCGAGAACTTTGGAACTCACAGATGACATACTAGCTGCCTCGGGAACCATACTTTTATCCGGGATAAAAAGCTTGTGACTTACTTCCGGTCATTATCAGGATTAAGTCATTATCGGTGGCACCACTTTGAAATTTTTAGTTGCTGTGGCCGTAAAACTTGCCGGTTTCCTCACGATGTTTTTGAGAGTTTTTCAATATAAATCAGAGCTATTCTCTAGTGAATGGTTCGACGACCGATGTGGCGCAGCGGGCGCAGGTCCGCCTGCGACGCGGTGGTTGCAGGTTCGATTCCCGCCTCGGGTCAAATGTTTGTACGATCTACAAATATTTGTTCCGCGTGTTCTGGATTTCTATATAAATAAAAAATATCTATCTATGTATTGTATTGTATTAAGTATATATCAGTCATCTAGTACCCATATACAGCTTTGCTTAACAGCAGCTTACCTTGGGGCTTACTCATGCTGTGTGGATTGTCCAGCTTTTTTTTAAATGGTGCCGCTACTGCGCGTTCAAGAGTAGTCGTGTGCATAGTCTATAAGCACGTGTCGAGTTCGATACAGTTTCGAAGATAGATTGCCTCTCCATGGGATTTCCCTTGAGCAAAGCCATCCGGGCAATATAAATGAGTATTATCTACTTGTATACTTTTTTTTTTGGTAACCAAGCGTACGGCCCACTTGATGGTCAGCGGTTACCGTAGCCTATGTACGCATGCAACATCATAGATATCACTTGCGTGTTACCACCCTGAGACGTTAGATGGAACGTCTCATGTGCCTGTAATTTCACCGGAAACCATATCCTTCGCACCGGAACACAGCAATGCGAGCATTACCGCTTGGCGGCAGAAATAGGTATGGTGGTAGTCCTTCCCCGGACGAGCTCTATCACAGAGAACTCTACTACTCTTTGATGAACTTCTTACAATAAGAAACATAATGTTATTACGACTCCGGGTAATAGACGCCATGATGTCATAATGTGCTAGGAGCCAGATGGGAAGAATGTCAAAATGTACAAAATCCTCACGACAAAATGGCCAATTGTCACAATATACACATGATCAAAAACATTGAAGATAAAATGGCCAATACATTAAATGCCATGGAGATGGATGAATGGATGGATGGGATTGAATTTGATGGGATTTTTCCCCCATTAGTTTTGTGACTTAAAAGACTATGCTTACGATTTGTATTTGCGGTGTTTCGAAGCAGTTGTAAGTAAGAGTAGTTCTCTGTGATAGAGCTCGTCCGGGGAAGGACCACCACCATACCCATTTCTTTTAAATAAAATAATAAATAAATAAAAATAACTTTATTGATGACAATTGCATGGTAATTTTTATCATACCTAACATACACATAATTATATAGTCCTACAAATGGCGGTCTTATCGCAAATAGCGATTTCTTCCAGACAACCCTTACTGACTAAACTAAACCTAATATTAATAACTAACCTACTCATACTGATAACTATTTCTGCCGCCAAGCAGTAATGCTCGCATTGCTGTGTTCCGGTGCGAAGGGTATGGTTTCCGGTGAAGTTACAGGCACATGAGACTTTCCATCTAACGTCTCAGGGTGGTTCGTTCGTTCGTTCGTATGAGTCAGTGGCCAACTCTGGTGACAGAGTTTCTAGGCAGCCCGAAGGCCTCTGTCTAAAACAACTTAAAGACTTTCTACCTAACGTCTCAGGGTATCTATCTATGACGTTGCATGCGTACATAGGCTACGGTAACCGCTGACCATCAAGTGGACCGTACGCTTGGTTGCCACTTTAGTGTTATAAAAAAAAAATCTAGGTCTACCCAAAATATGACAATGCTCAATAATTCAATTTGTGTGTAGGCAGAACCAGACAGATTCGTTTTGGCGGGAAAAAGTTCGTTTGTTACAAATTGGTCAAATAAATTCATTCGCAAAGTTGTACTATTGTTTATTCCGCTCCGTTCCAAATGGTTATTATGATGAGCGAAATATCGCGGACCTGAGCGGCACTTGTTCCGCAATCCGAACAGAAGACCTCGCAAGCACAAACTTTTAAAAGTGAAGTAGCGCAGGAGTTACTCGGCTCATTACGCTGAAAATCCTCATCAGATCTTCACCAAATTTTTCCGAGATCAACTTTTTTTTTTTTTTTTATACAACTGAAGTGGCAACCAAGCGTACGGCCCACAAGATGGTAAGCGGTTACCGCAGCCTATGGACGCTTGCTATACCAGAGGTATCACTCGCGGGTTGCCACCTTGAGGCTGAGATCGAAAGCCTCATGTGCCAGTAATTTCACCGGAAACCACACCCTTCACACCGGAACACAGCAATGCGAGCATTACTGCTTGGCGGCAGAAATAAGTATGGTGGTAGTCCTTCCCCGGGCGAGCTCTATCACAGAGAACTCTACTACTCTTAAACTCTCTTAACTTAAAGTTAATACCTTTCAAATAAAACAAAAACCATCCAAATCGTATCTCTTAAGGCGGAGTCTAGTCTCTAATCTTTCTCCCATTTTGCTCCTTTTTGAAGAAAGTACGCCCCTTATCCAAAATCCCCGACGACAACAATTTCTGTAAAGTCATAGAACCTGTATCAAGTTTCAACCAGATCGGTTGAAAGCGTGGAGGCGAGAACAGCTGGACATACTGAGTTAGACAGCGCTGGAGCCAAAGTCAAAAGTCAAAGAGCGCTCGACGGAGCAACACGTCTGCCGGAGAACAAGTCGATGGTCCTGAGGATGTCCCGTGGAGGGATGAAACACGTGTCGATATTTTTCTTTTGAGGTTAACTGTGGTAACTGTGTGACCACATCAGTTAAAAGGTTAAGCGGAATAGTACTAGAGATTTTTCGTCTGTTTTTTATTTTGTAATGGATTTCCGCAAAGTAACGCCTGAATCTATCAATTAAATTATTAATAAAACAAAAATTATAATAACTACTTAGACCAGATAGACACCTACATAACTACTTACATAGTTTAATTCTTAAAATAATATGTAACTAAAATATGGGAAAAGATGAAGATTGTATGAAATACTTTTTAAAGTTGGTATAAAAAACTAGTATAAATAATCCAAAGGAAATCACTGTTTCAGATTTTTGATAGGATTAGGTACTAACTAAAGAAATGAAAAACAAAATAAAACAACAGCTTTTAATATACTTTCAAACAAAACATAGTTTTTTATCGATTCTCTAAACTACATTTCTTTATACGTTCTATTAAAGTTCTTTTTATCATTGTTATAAGGTCTAAATTGCTTTTAATTTTTTATTGTTTACTGCGAATGTCCAGCGCTTGCTAATTCAGCAAAAACCAATAACAATTCAGCGGCACGAAGTAGCTAAAGGCTGCTGTCTACTAAAGCTGCTTGGGCACCGCTAACAGTTAATACTGGAGAACTTGCTCTTTGCCTTTAGATCATGGTTATGGAAATGTGCCAAACATTTCATAACAATTTCAGTAAATATAATAATTATAACAAACGAAACAAGCCGAAGAGATCCTAATGATTATTTCGTCCAAGCGAGATACGTCTCGATTGGTACACCGGTGGTTGAGGGTTCAAATCCCGCTTGAGGCGAAATAATTTTTGGGATGTTATATTATATCTATCTATGTATTGTATTGTATTAAAATATATATCAGTCATCTAGTACCCATAATACAGCTCTGTTTAGCAGCAGCTTACCTTGGGGCTAGATGATGCTGTGTGGATTGTCCAGCATTATTTATTTATTTATTTATTCTTTAGTATTCCCTTAGTGTGATGGTTAACACTCTAAAACAAAAATAACCATAATAACAAGTGACTTATAAATGTGGCGCAAGCGCTCGCATTGAACGCAATTCTCTTAATTGATTTACTAATTTTGATATTTATTTAAAAAAAACAGACTAAATTAATATAGACTAATATTATAAAAAGAGAAGATTTTTTTTTTTTTTATACAACTGAAGTGGCAACCAAGCGTACGGCCCACAAGATGGTAAGCGGTTACCGCAGCCTACGGACGCTTGCAATACCAGAAGTATCACTCGCGGGTTGCCACCTTGAGGCTAAAATCGAAAGCCTCATGTGCCAGTAATTTCACCGGAAACCATACCCTTCACACCGGAACACAACAATGCGAGCATTACTGCTTGGCGGCATGGTGTATTTGTTTGTTACGAATAAACTCAAAAACTACAGGTCCGATTTCAAAAAATCTTTTACCGTTAGATTGCTACATTATCCCTGAGTAGTAGGCTATATTTATTACTAGCGACCCGCCCCGACTTTACACAAGAGCGATTTTCGTTTGCGTTTTCATCGCGATGCGAAGCTGGGGCTGATCGGCTAGTTCTAAGATAAAATTTAGTTCTACGATGTATTTATTGATATTATAGCATAGCATAGCATAATATTGAGATTTTCGGAGTGGTTTTTTTTTATTTTTTTTTTATACAACTGAAGTGGCAACCAAGCGTACGGCCCACAAGATGGTAAGCGGTTACCGCAGCCTATGGACGCTTGCAATACCAGAGGTATCACTCGCGGGTTGCCACCTTGAGGCTAAGATCGAAAGCCTCATGTGCCAGTAATTTCACCGGAAACCATACCCTTCACACCGGAACACAGCAATGCGAGCATTACTGCTTGGCGGCAGTAATAGGTATGGTGGTAGTCCTTCCCCGGACGAGCTCTATCACAGAGAACTCTACTACTCTTCTTGCTTGCAGTTTTGCTGGAACATATACACGCGACTATTTAGTAGACAGTAGCCTTTAGCTTCAAGCTTTTTCTGAGCTGCATAAATCAAAAGCACGTTTCACACTCTCGCTTTGAAAACGCTAATGGTGTTTTAATTACTAGCACTTTTAGGATTTTTCTAAAAGTACCTTAACTGACTTCAATAACCAGTTACTATTTAAATAAAAATATTTTATTATTAATATTCAAAATTTTGAGCATCAGACATACATTTTGAAGACTTCTTATTATTTACTTACTTACTATTTTGATAATAATGGTATTTGTGATTAAACTGTAAGCAAAATAAAACATTATTGATTTTTGAGATGGTGTTGGTAGTCACACCAATATAATGCGAAAGTTTGTATGTTTGTATGTTTGTTCCTCTTATCCCACATCATATCTTTCACATCACACTCTGTGCACGTGTCGCAGCTTAAACTGAGACAGAGCCTCATAGACCCACACACAGCAGAAAACTAATTGGCACAGTAGGGCACAGTCCACCAGTTAGTAGGTAAACTTGCCTTAATGTCATATTGGTTATCCTATGTACCTACTTACCTACCTATTTTATTTTTATTACATAAGTCTCTTGTTTTATATATTATGTTTTTTTTCTGTGTTTGTCAAATAAACCGAATTTCATTATCCTGTATAGCGGACCCGCCCGGCTTCACACCACAGCCTTCCTCTTGAATTACTCTATCTATTGCTGAAAACCGCATTGCTGAACCGTTGCGTAGTTTAAAAGATCTATACATACATACATAGAAACAGACTTCACTTTTTTTTTTTTTTTTTTTTAATATAATGTAAGGATATACATACTGTTATATTTACTTGTATAAGTTAAACAGATAGTTAAAATAAAATATTACATCCCAAAACACCAGACATTTCGCTTTCACAAAGTTAATTGGTATTTGGTGTGTTTTGGTGCGTGTAATTCGTAAAGGAACGTCTGTATGTTTGTATTTTGTAATTAGTCTGTTATTGTTTACGACAAACTGCCTGTGACCGAGTTAATCAAAGTTTCTTTTGAGATTTGGACAAAGGGAATTATAACATGACTGATTACTCTCGTACGTCAGTGTTTGTGGGACATAATCCACCTCGTGGAGCCAATGGATATGTCTTTTGTATTTCTAGTTCTTGGGCATGTCTTAATGTTTTCTTTCACCGTTTGAGAGCAGAGCATTGTGCGTGTAACTTATAATCAACTTCAAAATTAGAGGTTTTCAATTCGACTGGATGTTTTTGTAACGACTGTTTGTTTGTTAAGCGATTTCTACGTTACGAATTGATTTTGATAATTCTTTTTTGGAACACTTCAGAGGCAGAATATACATTTCACAATCCGGTGAAGGAAAACATCGTAAGGAAACCGGCATGTCCAAGAACTAAAAATTCGAAAGCCATCCGTAATCCCCAAAGTCCGCTTGAAGACCCAATCACTCTCGCTCGAGAGCAGGCTAGTGTCACAGAGTACTAGTGCTAGTGTCCCAGCAGTGGGAACATTAGAAGGCTGTCATGATGATAATATACATTATATCGGAAATGGTTCAGATTTTTTTGAAATAATCATATAAACTTCTCGATAACTATACTCTCGTATATCCACAATCCATCAAAACATTTTTTAGTTCGACGTCGGTATATATAATAAAGTTTGATCTGTCACCCTTTTTGCAAAGGTTGACGAACTTAATAAAATAATTTTCTCTAAAAACGGGATATTTACCAGTATTTGTGAGTTTTATTGATTCCCGATATTTCGGCGCAGTTACATGCACCAGGATCACGGGAGAATGTAAAAATTATGTTAATAACCATTATAGTTTTAAGAACTTAATAAATGTAAATTGAATAAGTTCTATCTGTCACCCAGTCTGTGACGAGAAGACAGATAAAACTATTAAAAATAATAATATGTCAATGTATTTTACTCCGTTACGGCCGAACTGTTTATGAAACTTGAAAAGTATAAATTTCGTTTCCTGGAATAATAATTATCCTTGATCACGGTTCCTGTGAGATAGCAAAACAGCCAAAACCAACAGCGGAACAAGTTAAAAAAAAAAAAATGAACTGGAGAATTTTTGAAGTTTATAATAACTTGTTTAACACGTTCAAACTTCAAAAAGTCTCGTAAACCTTTTAGAAAGTTTGAATCCTTTGAAGTTATTTGATCCCGATGGGTCATAGGAAAATCCCGCCCACGTAGCTATCAATGTCCTTAAGAATGCGCCATAGCGCAATAAGACACAGAAACCGATCTAGAAAAAGGTAGGTATTTTATTGAAAAATTTCACAGAATAGTAATTAAGAATTACCCTTCAAAGGGGATTTTGTGATTTTTTTTGTTTTAAAATCCCCTTTAGACTGAGCTTGACGCTTGAAAGGGGAATTTGACACAAAATTCCCAAAATCCCCTTCAAAGGGGATCTTCAAAGGGAATTTTGATACTAACCAGGTATTCTATTCCAGATACGAGTAAAATTTTTAAGAAATATAAAATTTTCAATCTTTTTCTTGGGTTCCTTCAAAGTGAAAACATGATTTGAAAAAAAAACCCGATATAAAAAATTATGAAAAATACTTGTTTTGCGCGTGTTTTGATCTAGATATCAACCCTATGGTATTTTGAGATGATAGTCACCTTGATGCTGATGAACTCGTAACGTGTCAACCTAATTAAATAATAAATAAAATAAATAATGCTGGACAATCCACACAGCATCATCTAGCCCAAGGTAAGCTGCTGTTAAACAGAGCTGTATTATGGGTACTAGATGACTGATATATATTTAATACAATACAATACATAGATAGATATTTTTTATTATACATAGAAAACACCCAGAACACCCGGAACAAATATTTGCAGATCCTACAAACATTTGTCCCAAGGCGGGAATCGAACCCGCAACCTCTGCGTCGCAGGCGGACCTTCGCCCACCGCGCCACATCGGTCGTCAAGTCAATTCCGAGTTAGCTCCTCTAAGATCTAGCTCGTACGAGCGCACTCGGTCCGAGTATTCTCGTATAGTGAAAACCCGGCTTAACTCGTACTTATTCTGTGGTATCCTTTTGAATAATGTATTCTCTTTGATACTGTTTTATGATCTGTCGACATTTTGTGTTAGAAAATTATTGTTGGCATAATTCTATTTGAGTTCTGATTTGTTGTTGAATGTCTGGGTGGGATAATAAGTAGATATTTATTAGAAAATAAATAAATATTGCGGCATATTTCAAATTATGTGGATATTTACTAGAATATAAATACATTTTGTTGCATATTTCAAACAGCGCCATCTAGAGCCAAATTAAGAAAAGCTTATACTAGATTTTAGAGTTTTTTTATAGAAATTATGGTTTATTCCCATCTGTCACCCAGCTCTGTGCACTTAGGTTGACAGATCGCACAAAAAAAGTTTGAACTGTCACTCTTTTTGCAATTGGGTGACAAATCGAACTTACAAGACACCTACTTAATAATTGTTCATCCATCACACATTGTTCCGGGTGAGAATCAAACCCTGAACCCACACCACAGAATTGTTATTTAGCTACTCAACCAATTAAACTAAAAGGCTACTCAAATTAATTCTTAGTCGTAAACGGCCTTTAATCATCCTATCATCATCATCATCATCATCACGGTTAGCCTTAGTTTTTTTTTTAAATGGCAGTCTGTCTGTTTAGGCAATCTTGCCAGTGTCAAGTAGTGTCGACATATACATCAAAGACGAGCAAGTTCGAATTTTGAATTTGACGAACAACATTTTGAAAGAAATGATGGCGTCCTTTCAAAATTTTCTAGGAGAATCTTCGACCAAAATACAACCAACATTACCCTTCCATTTCAATCACTTACACTTGTGCCAAGACTACGAGTCGTATTGGTTAAACTGCCACCAAATTTACACAATAAAACTCAAAAATAACTCGAGAAAAACAATTACAATGGGAGGAACATGTCGTACCGGCAAAATGACCGAAGAAACTACACGGTTAGCCTTACTGTTAAGACCCAGTGTCTTAACAGTAAGGCTAACCGTGTAGTTTAACCTACTCACGAGCAAGAGTGTTCGAGTCATAATCAACCACACAAACCCAATACGAATTGCTTTTATTTATTTACACCTTATTAATTAACTAAAAAATAACTAGATCATCAAACCTGCATCTCAAAACACATCTTGATGCGACAACAAAGACATTGTGCGAGAATCAAACCTGCAACTCTTTACCTAGTAGCAGTTTGCTAGCCAGTAACCCGACACAGTACCTACTATTCAAACGCAGGTATCAAATAAAGCCAAATACACACAGCTTAACCCGCAGGCGGCTACACCTAGTCACTTAGGCCCAATCCACAAACGTGCCTTTGTGTTTAGCGACACCGGTGATCCGGCTTGCAAACTCACAACCCGGCTAGCTGACCTGTTTTGCTGACTATACTCCACATACTCCACAATAGTGATGTGCTAAACATTGTCGTAGTTATCGTATCCGGAAAATACCGGATTCGGAAAATCTTTAGGAACAGGAATTTAGATTTGAAATTTATAATCAGAACTGCGAATTTCTATTCGCAGACCTCGTGAGCACAAACTTTTAAAAGTGAGCAATTTAGTTAATTTTGAGTAACTATTCGGCTCATCGCGACGAAGACCATTCGATATTTATATCTAATCGTTCGCGAGATCTTCTATTCGCAGTTCTGATTATATTACCATATTTTTATGATTTAGGCTTTTTTTCTTTTTCTTTCTAATAAAAAAACCAAAATCAATCTCATAAGGCACCCTATTTGTCTCTATTTGGAGAAAGAAGCCCTCCAATCAAAAATGCTTCGGAGGACACGTTAAGCCCGGCTTTTTAGTTGCTAGGCCATTACGGAGGCCTTCGGGCCTATTACCTTCGTCACCAAAGGTTACTGACTTAGGTTGTATTCGACCAAACTCGAAGGCACTATTCTCCGAATAAATCGTAGTAACTCGAGTAAACTGTCAGTTTATATTTTGTATTTGACATTTCTTATTTTACAGAATATTTATTCATGTTGGTCGAATTGACCCTTAAACTTATTTTTTTACGGAAAAATTATCCGTACCTCAAGAACATCCCTATCCTACGTGACACTATCGAGACCGCCTCACCCCATAACTTATTGTGTTATACTTTCGCGCAAAAAGCGTTTTTTTTTGCTAGCGGTACAATACTAGCACAATAGTTTGGGTCTGTTTGTACCCAAATACTGTGCAACGATATAACTGCGCCGGTTTTAAATGGGTTAAAAAGCTTTGTTGCATTGATAGCTGAAAATAAACTGGTTATTTTATTTCAGGTTTCGTTTCTGCTTGTATATTGGCATTTATGTTATTGATATTAAGATTCAAATTGCGATAACTGCACATATACTTGCATTTTAGGGTTCAAACTCTTAACACTTTGTCGTCCGTCTGTCTGACTGTGTCTGTTTGTCTGTCTGTCAGGACTCTTTTTCTCACCGAACAGCTAACCTCACAACTTTGAAATGTGGAATGCTAGTAGCCTTTGTAGTTAAATAAATAAAAAAGTCTAAAATATATTTTTAACCATAAAATCTTTAAGTTTGTAAATAAAAATAGCTAAAACTCGTTATGGGTCTAACAATTTCGAAATAATTTACGTAAGTATTTAATTTTGTTGTCATGAAATCAATATTATTTTGTACATGCCTCAAGGTGGCAACCCGCGAGTGATACCTCTGGTATTGCAAGCGTCCATAGGCTGCGGTAACCGCTTACCATCGTGTGGGCCGTACGCTTGGTTGCCATTTCAGTAGTATAGAAAAAAAAAAAAAAAAAAACATAATGGAACCTTAGTGGCGCGAATCTTGCTCACACTTTTCCTTTGTAACGAAAACGACGCGAGCTGTCGGTGGCAGAAATAGTGGTAATACCAAACGAGCTTATCATAAAAAACTATCATGACAGCCTTTTAATGTACCCACTGCTGGAACACTGACCTACTCTCAAGCGAGAGTGATCGCGGACCCTGCGGATGGTGCATGGCACATGTTTTTCGAAGTTTTAGTTCTTGGACATGCCGGTTTTTTTTCAAAAACTTTTGCCTTCACCATATTATGATAGTAATGAGAGCACACCATCCTAAGGTCGTGGGTTCGAACCCGGTCGTGCACCAATGGACTATTCGAAAAAAAAAATGCGTAATACCAGTGCTCTGAGTTCTAACACAAAGAACTCTACTCATAAAATCGGCACTCAATTTTCTCAATTGAACAGTGTTCGCAAAAACTAAAGTCCTATCAGGAGGATGATCGATCTCGCATCTGAGAACGCTCGCGCGGGCATCGAACCCACTATAGATTGGCGCGCTGCCAACTCTGTGATTGCTAGTCTGTGGGTTGTCGCTTTAAGGTTTTTTAAGGAGAGAATAGATCACTTGCTGTCATGTGGTCACTGGTGGTATCCAAAGTCGGGAGTTTTTTTTTTCTTATACCATTAAAGTGGCAACCAAGCGTACGGCCCACTTGATGGTCAGCGGTTACCGTAGCCTATGTACGCATGCAACATCATAGATATCACTTGCGTGTTACCACCCTGAGACGTTTGATGGAAAGTCTCATGTGCCTGTAATTTCAGTCAGAGTTAAGTCAGTCCACAGACATAACAGCATTTTTTAGTTCATCCATTAAAATAAAGTAATAATTAGCTCGCGGCTTCGATTGCGTCGTATCAAAAGAAACCTAGGTATATAGTATTTTGCTATTTTAGATAAATCAAATCTTTTTTTTTTATGTCAGCAAGTGACAAGACAATCAAGGCGCCCACCTGATGTTAAGCAGCACGCCTGACTAATACAGATGCAGTGCCACCCAAAGCTTAAAGTTTTTAAGTGTTTGCGTAGCACTGCACTGCTCATATCACCCCGAGATATTGTTGTTAAGTCTCTTTTGCCTAGTAATCACTTGCTACAGTGCCCTTCAAACCTAAACACAGTGTAGCTTGTACATTACTGCTTGGAGGTAGAATATCAGACACTGCGGTTGTACCCACCAAGACGGACTCTTGCTGAAGAGTCCAAGCACCAGGTAGAAATCTGTCCCAAGTCTCTTTATTTGTGGACATAAAAAGAAGACCAGAGATTTTTTTAACATAATCAATAACATATAAATTAATAAATAATGCTAGACAATCATCAACGACAAACGACAATCAGGCATCATCTAGCCCCTCGAATCGAAAGAAAATATTAAAATACTCAGCTTTTGAATCGCATTTACTAAATAACCTGTTTAATTTGCAAAATGCACGGTTCATTTATCCGTACAATATTTTCGGCCGTGAACTGCTGACATTTCAAACAACTTGTCAGATTTCAACTGACAGCTTAACAGATGTGTTGAAACATTGAAACATGAACAAACCTATCATCATCATGATCCACGACTGTAAACCTCGGTAAGAAATAGGTAACCACCTAAAACTAATCACTAAACTCAAATTTAATTTAACTTGTCTCCAAAAAGGTAACTCCCCGTATAACTCCAACTCTCAAAATATTGAACGAACAAAACTCACGGAAAAATGGCCGCTATCAGAAAACAGTTGGAAAATAAAAGGTCGCTGCGAACTTGCAAGCTGCGATTTTTCCCGCAGCTGAGCTGTGTTTGACGTCTCCGTGACCCACATGTCGCCGAACGGGTTATTGGCGATTTTAAATCCTGTTCATAGTTTTTGTTACAATTTTCTTCATAAAACCAATATTTTTTTGCTACATTTTTTTAAAAAAAAAAGGATAGTAAGATTTTTTTTTTTTCTTTTTTTATATCAGCAAGTGACGAGACGGAAGTCGCTCGCCTGATGTTAAGCGCCACGCCTGACCATAAAAGCTGCAGTGTTACCGAAAAATTTAAGTTTTTAAGTTCTGCGTGCACTGCACTGCGCTTATCAGCTCAAAACGTATTTGCTACTTATCTTTCGTACAGTAATTTAACTTGCCACAGTGCCCTTGAAACCTAAAATGGTAATGCTTGCACACTACTGCTTGGTGGCAGAATATCTGGCACTGCGGTGGTACTCAGTACCCACCAAGACGGACTCTTGCTAAGAGTCTTCATCATGACAACCTTCTAACGTTCCCACTGCTACACTGGTCTACTCTCGAGCGAGAGTGGTTAGTTCATAAATCCACCACGCGGACCCAATGCGGATTGGTGGCTTTTTAAGATTTACCACCTGGATATGTTAATGTTGATGATTTATCACAGTTGAAGGTAGAAATAGCAGAAAGTAAAACCAATAAAAAGGATAGAACTAACTCCGAGTACCAGGCCATCAGAGCCTGCAGGCGGTGGGTTAATAGGCCGCCGCGGATCGCACGAGAGAGACAAATAGAGCTATTTATCTCTTTTGCTATTAAAAACCGGCGCAAATTGTAAGCGGAAGCTATAAACATTTTTGCGTATTTTCGGTGTATACACGATTTGTAATATTGCTGAAAATACTGGTACATATTGGTAGCGACTTTTAAGCTTTTTATATCGAGGTACGTATAGTAACCAATGTAGAGCCTTATTTATAAACTTATTTTAAACCTTTACGATGACGATGAACAAGGTTTTACTGCCTGAAAAGGGCAAATAAGTTCTAAGTGCCATATAAATACTTTTAAGACCTCCTCTTGTAACACTTATTTATGCAAATAAATATCTTGAATATCTTGAATCTTGAAGGTAGTACGTTCTAAAAGCATCAAAGAAAGGTTCGCTATTTTTGCTTAAAATCATCCCTAGGTACTATTTACAGCGAAGCTTTTAGCATTTATAATTTGGAACCATAAAATCGTTATCGCTTATGACTTAGCACTAGTCGCGACTGAAGCTATTAAAAAATATAACGTATTCCCCGCTTTATACGAGTTAAAAGAGAATAAATTGTTTATTTTGCTCCGAATATTCAAATATGGAACAAAATTTAAAATAAAACCGTTTTTTATCAAAGTCTTTTCGTATTTATAAACTGTGTTCAATTCAATGTTGAAATAAAATTTACTTACCCTGAAAAATTATTTAAAAAGTTTTTTTACGTTCAAAATTTAAAAAAAAATCTGCTTCGGGTCCTCGTGGTGGCTGTTGCCCGCGACTTCGTTCGCGTGGAACTCGGGAACCGTACTTTTTTCCGGGATAAAAAGTAGCATATGTTCTATTCCCAGTTATTATTAATGTATATTATAAATTTCAGCCAAATCGGTTCAGTGGTTGTCGAGTTATAGAGTAACAATCATCCAAACTTTCGCATTTTATAATATTAGTGTGATTTTATTATTCTCGTCCGAGGGTAGTCCAGTGATCCTACAGTGAGAAGAAGATGGCTGATCATAATGATCGTGATTATGATCAAGTTAAAATAAAAAACGGCAATTGCAACGGAAAAAATCGCTCTATTTAGACGTAAATTGCTTTCTTTGGAAACCGTGTCTTGGTGCGTTCACATCGAACGAGTTACTGGCGCTAGCCCAAACCGAAAAAAAAACCCGATTGAAATCATTCTAATAAAGATACCAAAGTTTTTGTGTTTGTGCTCACTCAACTCCGTAATGGCTAAACGGATTTTAATGAACCTTTACACTTTAAAACAGACGTATCCTACTTTAAAAAAATTAACATTGGTGCATTAATCACAGCAGCGTCACCTAGCTCCAAATTAAGCAAAACTTGAACTATAATAACCAGATAATAGGCATGATGACAGTAATCAATAATCATTAAAATCACGTCCTCACCTTATGAAAAAGGATTCAAAGAATTCAAAAACCATATTTCTTTTTACATTAGATGCGAGATTGATAATATTTTTAATATAATAAAACTACAAAATACAGCAATCCGCCATAAAAGGTTAAACAACGATCAGGAGCATCTAGGTTCTCTGATTGGTGGCATCAAAAATATTGCAGAATTTTGAACCTTATTGCTAAAATTTTATATTGAAAACTGACATAATGACGTCACCGCTGTCACTCCGCGACTCGGCGCGTGAATTTTAAAATTTAAATTTCAATCGCATTTTTTTACTACTAAACCATTAATTTCTGGAATAATAGGTTATTTTTTGCCTAAAGTCAATACTTGTGGATACAATAGAACAGCTTTTCAAAATCAGTCATCATGCCTATTGTTTGAATATTATTGTGTCATAAATGCGCTTTTATGTCATGGATGTTTTTTTATCTCGGTTCCCGTAATATAACTAAATAAATAAATAATGCTGGAAAACCCACACAGCATCATCTAGCCCCAAGGTAAGCTGCTGTTAAACATAGCTGTATTATGGGTACTAGATGACTATATACTTAATACAATACAATACATAGAAATTGCAGATCGTACAAACATTTGTTCCAAGGCGGGAATCGAACCCGCAACCTCCTTCGCAGGCGGACCTTCGCCCGCCAAGCCACATCGGTCGTCAACTAGTTTTCCATAAAATAAATGAAAAAAACTTCGTATATTACTTCCGGTTAGCCCAGCCATGTCACTTCCGCTCCCATGGTATCCTATATTAAAAATGGCACGAAAATAAAATTGTCAGTCAGCCTAGATTTACATAAAAAACTGCTCTAAAAAACCTTTATTACATCCAGTCTATCCAAGCACTGCTGGTTTAGCAATGACCCATCAGATCCTAAGGTCGTAGGTTCAGAACCGGTCGTGCACCAACGTAACCTTGACATTGACGACCTCGGTGGCGCGGTGCAAGTTTGCGGTTGAGAACGAGAGGTTGCGGGTTTGAATCCCGCTGCGGGACTTAATATAAGAACATGCCAACTATTTATTATTACTTTATATAAATGTCCCCATTAAAAGATTATTGACTATGGGGACAACGGGAATGTTTTTTAATTAAAATTCCACTGTCCCCATTAACGGGGGAATACACGCAACTGGACCGTTTCGTAACGTAATTGAACTAAAAAGGGTTCAGTTTTTTCTTGTTAAGTAACAGAGCTCTAAGACTTAGAAGCTTTCCATCTAACGTCTCAGGGTGGTAACACGCAAGTGATATCTATAATGTTGCACGCGTACATAGGCTACGGTAACCGCTGACCATCAAGTGGGCCGTACGCTTGGTTGCCAAAAAAAAAAAAGTATACAAGTAGATAATACTCATTTATATTTACTTTAGTGGTATAAAAAAAAAAAGCTTTAAAATTCAACTATTCTATTTTAAAAATAGCTTTAGCAAGATCCAAACTTTTATTAAGGTACTTTACTTACCAACACAATTGCTCTGTGACATTTTCTTCACCAAATTAAATTCACTTTGACTTCAGACTCTTTGGAACCTGATTTTAATAACAATTACAAAATAATTTCATTTAAGTCTCGCTCTAGTCATGCGAGAGATCGACAGTTAAGGCGAAGTACTTACCTACTTATAGCAAGACAGTAAGTAAGATATGTAGTAATAAAGTTGAGTAAAGGGAAAGAGTAGTAGAGTTCGCTCGTTCGCGGAAGTACTAACATAACTATTTCTGCCGCCAAGCAGTAATGCTCGCATTGCTGTGTTCCTGTTCGAAGGGTATGGTTACCGGTGAAATTACAGGCACATGAGACTTTCGTCTTCGTCTCAAGATGGCCTCAAAAGAGTGATACCTCTGGTATAACAAGCGTTTATAGGCTACGATAACCGCTCACCACCATGGCCAATGGTTTTTATCTAAGTGGTAAGTGTTAGGGTTCTGTACCTCAAAAGAAAAAACGGAACACTTATAGGATCACTTTGTTGTCCGTCTGTCTTTTTTTTTTTTTTTTTTTTTATACAACTGAAGTGGCAACCAAGCTTACGGCCCACAAGATGGTAAGCGGTTACCGCAGCCTATGGACGCTTGCAATACCAGAGGTATCACTTGCGGGTTGCCACCTTGAGGCTAAGATCTAAAGCCTCATGTGTCAGTAATTTCACCGGAAACCATACCCTTCACACCGGAACACAGCAATGCGAGTATTACTGCTTGGCGGCAGAAATAGATATGGTGGTAGTCCTTCCCCGGACGAGCTCTATCACAGAGAACTGTCTGTCTGTCCGTCCGACTGTCAAGAGCCTTTTTTGAATCCTGACTGTATAATAATGACATTGATGTGATGACCTACTACTTAATACTAAAATAATAATATTCTGTGGTTACAGCAGAGGGCGTACATGTAGTTAAGAGTGAACGAAGCATAACAGGCTAATTTTCGTGTACAGCGGACCATGCATGCGCGTTGCATGCGTGCTAGTAACCGGGCGAGTGACTGGCTCACAGTAACTTGCGCTGTTTTATTATTTTTAAGAAACGTGCGTAGTAAAGCAATGTTTAGCGAGTATGAATTCGATGGGTGTCCGTTTGTGTTATTTACAATCGAGCCCATTTACGCTTAGCAATTCACGCGAATTTCCTTTACTACCTCTGGTGTTCATAGTCGTGAACATACTATGCTTAATACTACGAACAGATGAACTCGATACAGTGCCACCCAAAGCTTAAAGTTTTCAAGTGTTTGCGTGGCACTGCACTGCGCTTATCACCCCGAGACATTGTTGTTAAGTCTTTTTCGCCCAGTAATTTCACTAACCTAACCTAACCTAAACACAGTGCAGCTTGCACACTACTGCTTGGAGGTAGAATATCTGACACTGCGGTGGTACCCACCAAGACGGACTCTTGCTGAAGAGTCCTACCACAAGTTCGAATTTGAAAATCGAACGCTCTATGTTAACTTTTTGAAATAAAATTATTTTTAAATCCCACTAAGAATTTGAGTACCTCAAAGCTTCCGCTCTATAGGAATCGCAGATTGGATTATTAACGGAAAAATTGAATTATCGAGACTATTCGAGAACATTTGGCGCAGAGATGCGATTTGCGAGCCTATAGAATTTTCACGTTCGGCAGTCATCGCATTTTTTTATACCTAGTGGTAAAGTGGCATGGCAACCAAGCGTACGACCCACGTGATGGTAAGCGGTTACCGTACGCTTTCTACATCAATGATATCACTTGCACGTATACCACTGAAGTGGCAACCAAGCGAGCGGCCCACTTGATGGTAAGCGGTTACCGTACGCTTTCTACATCAATGATACCACTTGCGCGTTTACCACTGAAGTGGCAACCAAGCGAGCGGCCCACTTGATGGTAAGCGCTTACCGTACGCTTTCTACATCAATGATATCACTTGCGCGTTTACCACTGAAGTGGCAACCATGCAAGCGGCCCACTTGATGGTAAGCGGTTACCGCCTACCATCAAGTGGGCCGCTCGCCTAGCCTATGTACGCTTGCGACATCAGATATTGCGCGTTGCCACGAAACTAAACTTTCGTTAGCAGTTTATTATCTTATTTATCTTGCTACAAGCGTGTGAGATACAAACCATTATTTCCCCCTCCTTTGCTTATAACTGCACCCAAGTCGACCATTCGACACGGCTCGGTTCGATATAATTTATATAGAGCCAACGGCGTACATCCAACACATCCTTCCATGTCAAATGCATCGGTGAAAGGTACCTTGCCGTTCACAAAAGAGTACTTCCTTACTATATTTACTATGTCAGATATTAACGGCCAAATTGTTCGCCTGGTGCCTTAATATTGAATCCAATGACAATTCCGATCCAATCCCAATTTCTATTTACTGTTGTAAAATTTTTGTACTCTTGAAAACAAGGTTGAATTTGGCGCTAGGTTTGCTGTCAAAAGTACGAAGTACGAAATGACATATTTCAATACTTGTCCAATACCGATCGCGTTCAAGAGTAAGGCCCCAGGCCGAACTTTGCTTAGCTCAGCAAGGCTGATTGCAAAGCCAGCTGTAATCTTGGTGACCTTGCTATGAGGTCACACAAGGTCACACAACTCAAGCCCCAAGGGCACCCGACATTCCAAGTACACCGACAATGAAGATAACACTAACCGTTCACCATCCTGTTATAACATGCCGTTAAATAAAACATTATTACAAAACTGAAAGCCATTGGGAAATTACGCCAAAAGAGTTAAGGCTTATTGCTCTGAAATTTTTATAGTACTCGTAAAAGTACTGAGACAGTGAGTGCTAAGCATACCTAAATATACAAGACTAGCGGTCCGTCCCAGCTTCGCGCGGGTGCAGTGAAACCGCACCCGTGCGTAGACGGGGCGGGTCGCTAGTAATAAAGATAGCCTATGTTACTCAGGGATAATGTAGCTTTCTAATGGTGAAAGAATTTTTGAAATCAAACTAGTAGTTTTTGAGTTTATTCATAACAAACAAAAATACAAATTTTCTCTTTTTATTATATTAGTATGGACTAGCTTTTCCCTGCAATTCTGTTCAAGGAACTTCTAACAGTGATCAACTCGGTCTTCGCCTGGTGTTAAGCGCTACACCTCACCATAACAGTGCAGTGTCACCGAAAGTTTCAACTTTTATTTATTTGCGTGGCATTGCACTGTGCCCGTCACCCCGAGACGTCAGCATCATGATGACAGCCTTCTAATATTCCCACTGCTGGAACACTGGCCTACTCTCGGGCGAGAGTGATTGGGTCCTGATCCACCACACGGACCCAATGCGGATTGGTGGATGGTACATGTCTTTCGAATTTTTAGTTCTTGGACATGCCGGTTTCCTCACGATGTTTTCCTTCACCGTATGAGAGCACTGGCATTGCGCAAATATTTTTTTCGACCAGAAAAATCCATTGGTGCACGACCAGGTTTGAACCCACGACCTTAGGATCGGAAGGCGGGGTCACTACCACTAGACCACCGGTGCCCAGAGACGTACCTATTAATTAAGTCTCTTACGCCCAGTAATTTCAATTGCTTTATACCTAAACACAGTAATTAATGCTTGCACACAACTTCGGAGGCAAACAATATGGCACTGTGATGGTACTACTACCAACCCACCAGTAGGTGTGGGTAGAAAGGGTAACTTAAATCAAATGTTTTGGGTCGAACGGAGCAAAATACCCATTGGGTAGAAAATTCTTGGGTCGAACGGGTAAGCACTCCAAAACGGACTCTATACGTTTCGATATGAAACAGACAGACAAACGCATATCTTTTATATAGATAAGACTAGTCCAGAAAAGCTATCATGACCGTGTTAAATATTTAGGAACAACTTGCTGTCAAGTTAACATTGTTGTTACTGTTATTTCCTCGTATGTTAAGTTTGTTTTTATACTAGTAAAGATAGTTAAGAGTACTAGAGTCCTTTGTGATAGAGCTCGTCCGGGGAAGGACTACCACCATACCTATTTCTGCCACCAAGCAGTAATGCTCGCATTGCTGTGTTCCGGTTCGAAGGGTATGGTTTCCGGTGAAATTACAGGCGCATGAGAGTTTCCATCTAATGTCTCATGGTGGTAACACGCAAGTTATATCTATGATGTTGCATGCGTACATATGCTACGGTAACCGCGGCAAAGTCCATTTGATGGTAACAAATGGACTTTACCGCTTGGTTGCTATTTTAGTGGTATAAACAAAAAAAAACAAAAAAAGATATTCACACAAACCTTTGCATTTATTATATAGAATCATTAAGAAAATAATAATAATCTCAAGTAATTCTAAGAAAACTATTGCTATTAATACTAATTACTTTCACATTACGACTTGCCCTATAAATCAAATGAAATGAGAGATTTTTTCTCGGAATATTATACGAAATGGAAACAGATATTCTACTTAATACGAGTAAGTCTAGGTAAATAACTAAATACCTATTAAATGGAAATTCTTAGAAATAAATGTTGTGGTAAATCGCCTGTGGCTACGGCTAAGCAGTTATTAATAGATTTACAAAGTTATGCAACGTTTCGCGAGTCATCATTTCGATTGGGGACCGCCCAGTGGCAATTTTCTTTAAAAAATACTTCTTTAACTTTTAGCAGTCATCAATAACAGCAGCATGGGTCATGGTAAACGAAAGGACGAAACGAATTATCAGCGGAAAATAATAAAAAAAAATATGTCATTATTTTTAAGAAGAGGCACATGTCCAGCGGACGTCCATTGGCTAAATGATGATGATGGCTTATTATCTTTACAGGCTACTTTTGTTAGTGGTACATCTGAATCAATCGGAGAAATAGATAATGACCATTTTTAAAGAAAGCTGTTTGATTTTTTGTTTGAAAAAACGTAAGTCAAATTCAAAAATGATTTATTTCAATAAAATCACGAGGATCATTTTGAAACGTCTTAAAGCTAAGTGAATTTACGCCAGTTCCGCGCGCCCCAGCCTAGAAGAATCTGGCAACAAACTCGGCTGGGTTCCTAGCTTTTTTTTGATGATCCCTCTTCATGACGACCGATGTGGCGCAGCGGGTGCAGGTCCGCCTGCGACGCAGAGGTTGCGGGTTCGATTCCCGCCTCGGGACAAATGTTTGTACGATCTACAAATATTTGTTCCGGGTGTTCTGGGTATTTTCTATATATAATAAAAAATATCTATATATGTATTGTATTGTATTAAATATATATCAGTCATCTAGTACCCATAATACAGCTCTGTTTAACAGCAGCTTACTTTGGGCTAGATGATGCTGTGTGGATTGTCCAGCATTATTTATTTATTTATTTATCATAAAGCTTCAGTGTGGTGCCAATCGGACTAGGTGAGGCTCATGCTAAGAATATAAGTAGGTAAGTAAAAAAGTAAAAAAATTAAGAGCCCAGTTCTTTAGCACGCTAAGCTTGATGAGTAGGTACACATTATTAATCATTAGACGAATATTTAACTGATAAACTGACATTTATGTAGCTAGTATTATAACTTAGTAAGAGTAGTAGAGTTCTCTGTGATAGAGCTCGTCCGGGGAAGGACTACCACCATACCTATTTCTGCCGCAAAGCAGTAATGCTCGCATTGCTGTGTTCCGGTGTGAAGGGTATGGTTTCCAGTGAAATTACTGGCACATGAAGCTTTCGATCTATGCCTCAAGGTGGCAACCCGCGAGTGATACCTCTGGTATTGCAAGCGTCCATAGGCTGCGGTAACCGCTTACCATCTTGTGGGCCGTACGCTTGGTTGCCACTTCAGTTGTATAAAAAAAAAAAAAAAAAACTTTGATATTCACACACGATGACATTTTTTTTTTTGACAATGAAACTTATTTGTACAATACCTTATTTTTTATTTTATTACTTATTTTATTAAGTACTTACTTAAATTTTTGTATCTGTTTTTCAATTTTTTTTGTTATTATATAATTATTAATGTCTAAAATTGTAGAAATAGGTGCTACTTTTCCTAATTTTAAGATCATGTAACCCAATTTGAAACAAAAAAAAGTTTGAATAGAAGCTAAAGTGGCACAACAATTCCTAACCCACGACATTTATACTCGAAAGAGCTAAAATCGATAAATTCAGCTCTTTCGTCACAGTATCATGGTCCTGTGATGAATAATTCAGTTAGCTATCCGCTCTGCGCGACCTTATGAGCTAAATGGACTTATATGGACCCTGATGTGGTCTGTTAATATTTTACTCAGAGGCTATAAGCATTCGCAGAAAAGTTAGTTCATTTGACCCCGCTCTACCTCAAACAAAATGGCGGTTTACGTTTTTATCCCTAACGCGCGAAAACTTAAACGTCATATAATTTAAATATTTGACAATTAACTGTATAAAGCACAAAACGGATTTTTCTATTCTGTGGTCGTATATAAAAAATCGTATCGGGAAACGTCAAAATGAATTGTTTTTTTTTTTTTTTTATACCACTAAAGTGGTAACCAAGCGTACGGCCCACTTGATGGTCAGCAGTTACCGTAGCCTATGTACGCATGCAACATCATAGATATCACTTGCGTGTTACCACCCTGAGACATTAGATGGTTAGTCTCATGTGCCTGTAATTTCACCGGAAACCATACCCTTCGAACCGGAACACAGCAATGCGAGCATTACTGCTTGGCGGCAGAAATAGGTATGGTGGTAGTCCTTCCCCGGACGAGCTCTATCACAAAGAACTCTACTACTCTTGTTATTGTTAATTGTTAATTATGGTCTCCCTCTTTTATACCGACCATCTTAAGTCTCAGATCCTCCATTGTCTTACTGTTTCAACCCTATCGACATTGACATTGCCAAAATTGTGGCAAACCCGGCCACAGACGCCACAAATTAAAAGAAGAAGAAGATTAGGGAGTCAACTTTGACTATGTATAGAAATCTTTGGGAGTTAACTAATTTGATGTGTACGTGACTTTAGAAGAAACTTTGAATCACAAGTCACGATTTATTGGTCAATATTTAACAATCATTTTAATAAATGCACAATAATTTTCAGTTCTGCAAAGGGACAGCAAGCAAGAATTACCTTAATATATGTCAAATTGATATCACATTAAATAGTTCGACTCTTTTATGAAATTATGTTGACAAGGCATGCAATTATTCATCATGACAGCCATCTAATGTTCTCACTGCTGGGACACTGGCCTACTCTCAAGCGAGAGTGGTGGGTCTTAATCCACCACGCGGACCCAATGCGGATTGGTGGATGATGATGCAATTATTGAACCATGTAAATAGCCTCCAGTAATAGGTATTTTATTTTAAAAATGCACTTAAATACACTGTCCGTAAATCTTAAAACCTTTGTTGACGACCGACGTTGACGACTGATGTGGCGCAGCGGGCGCAGGTCCGCCTGTGACGCAGAGCTTGCGGGTTCGATTCCCGCCTCGGGACAAATGTCTGTGCGATCTACCAGTATTTGTTCCGGGTGTTCTGGGTATTTTCTATATATAATAAAAAATATCTATTTATGTGTTGTATTGTATTAAATATATATCAGTCATCTAGTACCCATAATACAGAGTACGTAATTAAGAGTAGTAAAGTTCTCTGTGATAGAGCTCGTCCGGGGAAGGACTACCACCATACCTATTTCTGCCGCCAAGCAGTAATGCTCGCATTGCTGTGTTCCGGTGTGAAGGGTATGGTTTCCGGTGAAATTACTGGCACATGAGGCTTTCGATCTTGGCCTCAAGGTGGCAACCCGCGAGTGATGCCTCTGGTATTGCAAGCGTCCATAGGCTGCGGTTACCGCTTGCCATCTTGTAGGCCGTACGCTTAGTTGCCACACTTGTATAAAGAAAAAAAAACTAAGATCGGAAGGAACCTGAATCCCAGGTCCATATCCATAGACACTATATTGCTCAACAAGCTTTATTTGAATACCATCGATATATTTCCTTTCAAGCGATTGCGAACCAGTGAGCCGTGCATTTGAGTGATAGAGTTTCTTTGAGCAGACGTTTATTAGTTTTGTGTGTGAAAGGCCCTAGAAAATCATCATCATGACGGCGTTATAATGTTATCACTGCTGGGACACTGGTCTACTCTCAAGCGAGAGTGTCTTAATCCACCACGCGGACCCAATGCTTATTGTTATTTAGTAGTATATTAATTATAGTAGATTTTCTTATATCATTCTCTTATCACAAGAGAAAGAGCGTTCTTAACATAATGTAGGCACTAAAACAATTCAGCTAATATACGATACATCGCGAACTCGAGAGGTGAGTAATAGTGAGCCATTAATTTGAGAATATCTACGAAAAACGGTCCAAACCACAGAACTATATTTAAGTAGAATGAGTGAGTGTATGTACCTCACGTGCCCCGAAAAGACGGGCTAAGTAAGGGCTGAGTAACCTCTTTACTCGCCGCTAAACTCAGTCTGTTCCCAACTCGGGGCGTTGTGGTTGTGTGGCAGTATCTAGAATCGGTTTGCCACGTGCTTATCGATGCTTTTAAATCATTCATTTTCGCGCGGCTTATGTTTCCCATCACTAAAATACATTTGTGTGTAAAATACAAATAGTACTCAAATGTCACACGCTCAGTTATCATACATATCGACGAACTCTTTCATTCTACTTAAATATAGTTCTAATATAATAAATCTATATAAAACCGGGCCAGAAGGGGAATTCCAACAAAAATTGCAAACGAAATTGATCTCTAGTGGTAGTTTCAAGTTCAACTGAGCGCTTTTGTGCTTCGGAAGGCATGTTCAGGAGTCGTTCCCTGCTCCTTTAAAGTATGGCCACACCCATCCAGGGTTTGGCCATACTTTAACATAACTTTAACTTCAACAAAATGTATGAAGCAAGCGCGTCGCAATCACCACATGCATGGTTTGTGTACGTAAACGATGCCGTTGTATGAGTGTCATGGTTGGTCCCACCCAATAATAGCAAGAACGATATAGCACACTTTCGCTCGTGCTGGCATGCGCACGCTTGGACCTACTCAAAATTAAAAAAAATTGATAGGCACTCAACTAGAGTTGGAACTGAATAGAATGATAAACTTTTAGAATTGACCACCAGATCGTAAATTGTAAGGAAACGCACAGAACACATTTAGAGGTCGAGAGGGAGTCGTTGGTAAATATAGGGGTAGTACCGCCTTAGGATTTATATATTCGATGTTTTCTCTTAGAAATAGTGTTTTTAACCACCGAAGTATAGTACTGCCGACGGATCTTGGGTTACCCGTTTGTGATGTGTAAAGACAATTATAGTCATCGTTTCATGGTCGATATCCCACCAGGAGCCTTATTCGCTATGACCAAACGCGGGCTGGTTACGATATCTGCGTGGAATCGTTGTCGACGAGCCACGTTTTGGGGCTCGTCTGACTGTTTTT
This sequence comes from Colostygia pectinataria, assembly GCA_951394395.1. Classification (NCBI taxonomy): domain Eukaryota; kingdom Metazoa; phylum Arthropoda; class Insecta; order Lepidoptera; family Geometridae; genus Colostygia; species Colostygia pectinataria. The sequence continues at coordinate 6,285,562 of OX596372.1, read as the reverse complement.
CAAAGTCAACCTATCGATAGCGAAACTATCGCTATTAAAACAACACAGATACTGAAAACAATTTTACAATATCACACCATGGCACGTTTAGAACACGTTACTAAGTTACACGTTATTGGTACGGAATCTCCTAGGTCATAGCGAATAAGCCCCCAGCGCGCACAAAGCGTTTCGCTTCTACGTTTCTCTTGCGCACCGTTAAAGAGTGGAACTCTTTGCCGGAGTCTGTGTTTCCCGATAATTACAACCTGGGTGTTTTCAAATCACGAGTGAATAGGTATCTTCTAGGCAAGCGTGCTCCACCGTAGACCACATCGTTGCTTAACATCAGGCGAGATAGTGGTCAAACGTTCGCCTATTCTAAGTAAAAAAAAAAAAATATTGTTAGTAAAAGCTCCATTGCGAAAAAGCTAATTCACGTAATACAGGGTCCTTCATTATCAACCTGACAAACTCAAGGGATAGGTTCCACACATAAAAAAAATATATATGTACCTATATTTTTTTTTTATGTATATTTTGTCTTAGAAATCCCAAGTAAACAAAAAAAAAATCGATTACGTTTTTCCGCTTTATTTTTTTAAATATTAAAAAAAAAAACCGTTTAGAAAAAGAAAAAAAGAGTACAAGTATTTTTTTTTATGTGTGGAAGGAGGAGGGGTAGGCCCTTAAGTTTGTCAGGTTGTTATTGAATGACATTATACATATAAAAAGAGCGATCAAAGCCGAGAGCAGAAACTATAGTTATAGAAGCTGTAGGAGATAGCGTTCATAAATTTTTCAACTCTTAGTAATGTAAATATTATACCGAAACCTTTAAGATCCTGAAATATTATGAACTAAGGTAAGTTACCCTAGTTCCCCTGACGTAAGTTCCCTGAGTCCGTAAATCCCCTCAATATGGGCATTAAGCTCCCTCCCTAATTGGAAGAGGCATTAAACAGCTACGACCATCTCACAGTGTGAGGGAGATGGCTAGTTTACTTCTATTGGCTGTTAACATTGGGCCAAGGGTTTGGCCAACATATTCGGCCGTGTAAAGACCATGTTTGTGAATACTTGGGGTTACAGCCCCTACCATGAACTCTAAGACCTAAACTAAATTGTCAAAAAATTTTGTACCATGATATCAATTAGACAATCATGTTATGGTATAAAAAATTTTGACAATTTAGTTTAGGTCTTCATTTGAATCGCGATTATTACTAGAAACTGTGTTGGTGGTCACTACTTTGCTATACCTGGGAACAAAACAGATCAGATTATTATTACCTACTACGTACAGAATGGCCACTTACCGTCACCCGTCTCACCGGTTTAACTTACGTCACTTCGATTGCGAGATAGTGGGTTAGTATCAAAATCCCCTTTGAAGATCCCCTTTGAAGGGGATTTTGGGAATTTTAGTGGCAAAACCCTGGGTACCTTCAAAGGCGCAAAGAATCAGCAAAATTGGGCTTCTAGGCTGAGTCTAATTCAAATTCATAATAGTTCTAATAATAAATCACAAGGATCATTTTGAATTTGAAGCTGAATTTAGCTAGTTGTACTCATCTGGCAAAAAAAACGGCTTCTATGGGTTTTTTGGCATGATCTATTGCTATTGTTATTCATGCTGAGTTTTCCTCGTATTGCCAGGATACTTTTTAACGCGAGAGAAAATGCAACAACAAATTGTTTTGTCGTGATTATGTCTGGCAAATGTGTGAGTGTGTGTGATTCATTTAATTTAACATTAAACCAGCTGTTAAAAGATAAGCTGGTTCCATATAAAATGATTTATTGTGGGTCCCAATAGCCGTATCAAATTACTGGACGAGGAGTTATCAAATATTTATGAAATTAAGCCTGTAGCTAGACTTAGGCAGGCGTTCACGGACACTTATCCAACAGTTAAAATGCTCACTTTCAAAGCTCATTTTAAAGTTTGTGCTGTGCGAGGGCTACTGTTCGGAGAACTGCCTCCCTACCATGAACTTTTAGAGCGATTCAAATGAAGACCTAAACTATTAAAATTTTTTGTCAATTTTGTCAAAAAAATTTGTACCATGATATCAATTAGACAATTATTTATTAGAATTTTTTTTTGACAATTTAATTTAGGTCTTCATTTGAATCGCTCTAAAAGTTCATGGTAGGGAGGCAGCTAGTCCTAATGATAGGCTTGCAAGGTTTACAGTTAGGACACTGGCCTACTCTCGAGCGAGGGTGATCTTAAGATAAGATAAGATAATTTATTTGAACTCAATTTGATAGCAAATAGCTTAACAAAAATAGGTAACAAAAACCTTGTCGTAATGCACTACGCTGACCCAATGCGGATTGATGGATTTCCAACACTTTCTTGGATGGATATTATTGATGACTTTCGTTTCACACTTTACTTTACTTGTAATTATAAAACAATCAACTTAGTAGAATTGACCAACGCAGACCAACAATGAACCAGTGACGTAACAAATATGACGTCACTAAAATTAAAAAGACCATACAGCCTATACATCAACACTTACATTTTAATACGTTATCCTATAATCACATTCCCATGGTATTTTAACTCTTAATAACATAAGTTTAAGGTGCATTTTAGAATGGTAGGTTTTTGAAAAATGGCGTCTATTACACTTCGGGGCAATAGATTGATAACCTCATTAAAATCTATTATAGGGGTGTTTAAAATATGGAGCCTTAATAGAAGAGCATTCATCAAAATGTGTGAGCCATGTGGGAAATAGTGAGAAGTGACTTTCTTGGCTTAGTGGTACTTCTATGAAATTAAGTGAAATTACTGGGAACCACTTAAACAACGTCTCGGGGTGATGAGCGCAGTGCAGTGCCACGCTGAACATAAAAACTTTGGTGGCACTGCATATGTTATGGTCAGGCGGGCGACTTGACCGTTTTGTCACTTGCAGACAAAATAAAGCGTATTTTTTTTTTTCAAAACGTTAATTTTTAACTAAGTATTTTTTTTTCCAGGTATGTTCCCTGACCTTGAAGATATTGACCTCGATGGTACGGTAAGCGAGAAGCGAGAGGTTGCTGGTTCGATTCCCGCCGCGGGACAAATGTTTGCATAATCTGTAAATCCTATCTAGCTAGACACTGCTAGTCAATATACTTGTGTGTAAGTAAGTAAAAAATATATTTATTCAATAATATCACAAGGATCATTTTGAAACGTTTTAAAGTTTGGTGAATTTACGCCAGTTCCACGTGCCCCAGCCTAGAAGAATCTGGCAACAAACTCGGCTGGGTTTCCTAGCTTTTTTTTGATGATCCCTCTTCATCATAAAGATGTACTTAGTCTGATCATCTGAGAATGAAATCTAACAACGTTCTTAATTTTTACTTCCTACTTATTTAAACTTCTGTCTATCTCCATATTGTCATACCCTTTTACAGGGTTCATGTGTAATCATCATGACAGCCTTCTAATGTTCTCACTGCTGGGACACTGTTATTATTACTGTTACTGTTATTGTTAGCCTACTGTCATAAGTCATAAGTCATAAGTATTTAATGATAAAATATTTACAGGTTCACTTTAAAATATTATTAAATTATTATTTAATAACTTAATATGTAGGTAGGTTAAGAATTCCATAAATTGCAGTAAAAGTAAAATAATCAAAATGTCAAAAAGTAAATGAAATAATTATTATAAATTCTTAATGTTCAATGTGTGCTGAATCTCTGTGTTGGGCCTAGGCCATTTTTTTTTTTATTTAAAAACATGTCCTCTATTTAAATTAAATCTTTAATTAAACAGCATCTCGCGAATGTATCTACAGACGTACAGTACGAATAAGTTACACGTATCTACGTCAACATCTACCCGCCTTAATTCAACGCTTGCATGTTAAACCACTACAGTACGCGCCACTTAACTATGCTCGTGTGGGAAAAAGTCAATTTATGGGATATAGCTAAAATGGTTTTTTTTTATATTTTCATTTATTTTTTATACTAAACTATCATAACCAGCTATTTTAAAGTTGTTAGGCCTTGGCCTTCGGGCGTCACCAGAGTTGTCCACTGACTTATACAAACTTACTTACTTTATAACCAGCTCGAAAAAAACCTTTGCAACTCGCTACGAAAAATGTTTTTTTTTATTTCATTTAAAACCAGTTATATAGGTATATAAAATAATAAGTTCAAGTTTACGTGGCTGCTTTTGTAATCAGCTACGAAAAAAAAAAAAAAAAATGTTTTCTACTTTTCGTAACTGGATAATCCATGTTTGTAAGCTAGCTAAGTTGTTTATAAAAGATCAACGAAGCTAAGCCTTGTTCCGTGTAGTCACCATTTGGATGGGTGACCGCCAGTGGCAATTTCAACTGAGCGCGATCCCGGCTTTTTCTACATTGTTAGGCCATTAAAGGCTTTGGGCGGACTATTAACTCCGTAACCAAGATGGCCACTGACTCATACTTACTTACTTTACTCGATCCTCCTCCTCCTCCTTCCCCTTTACACGTGCAGTGCACTGTTAAGTGGCGCGCACTGTAAATCTCGCTATCTGCATCCCGCGACTCCGCCCGCTGTCGTTTCACTCAACACCTCGATCTTGGTTTTTATTGTGTTACATTTGCGACGTGAAGCTTCTAGGATATTGATGCGGTACTTCTTTCATTGTACATGGTGTAAGCTAAAGCATCATCATCACCAAGTCCACGGCTGAATTCACTAAATAATTAGTAAAATAAAATGTAAGTACAGTGAAAAAGACAATTGAGTACCTAGGTTAGGTATAACATTTTCATATCATTAGGTGGTAATAATATTTAAAAAAAAATGATTTGAGCATATTCATGTTGATCATTGTCTTTGAAAATGGTCGCCATTCAGAATTATGCTAAAGCAGCATGTATTATACTACTTTAGCGCTGGTCTTACTTATTTTGTCCTTTTCTACTGTTTTTCTATATGACTTTTGTATCATAATTCTTTACGGTTGAGTATGTCACAATTTTGTCAATATCGATAAGACTGAAACAAAAATACTATAGTGGTTCGCATATTGAAATCCTTTCTAACGTCATAAAAACTTCGTCATGTGGTTGACTATATGAATTGTGGTATAAAAAAGGTACTTAAGTACATGTTTTTTTTTATGTCAGCAAGTGATAAGACAATCAAGGCGCCCACCTGATGTTAAGCACCACGCCTGACTATTACAGGTGCAGTGCCACCCAAAGCTTTAAGTTTTTAAGTGTTTGCGTGGCACTGCACTGCGCTTATCACCCCGAAACATTGTTGTTAAGTCTCTTTCGCCTAGTAATTTCACTTGCTACAGTGCCCTTCAAATTCTAAACACAGTGCAGCTTGCACACTAGTGCTTGGAGGTAGAATATCTGACACTGCGGTGGTACCCACCAAGACGGACTCTTGCTGAAGAGTCCTACCACCAGGACCTCAAATATTATGCACTAATAATGAAAGACCATGTATACCACATCCATCAGTTTTTTATCATCTCTAACAAGATACCATCCCTACCTTAAGGGTGCGCAATTTCACAGATAGCATCACAACTCGCAAGCCCAGGGCAACGCGGTGCCTTAAATTATTCAAATAAAATTCCTCCCCATATCTGTGATTGTAAATTTCGGTGTACAGAGATTCACTTGCGGGCAGTGAAATGGGAACGGAATTTAAACCATACTGAGAACCATCAGAGAACATGGTACGTGCATGCTTCGAGAATATAAACGAAACAAAACAGATTATTACCAGTATAACTCATAGTTTTATAGTTGCAATTTTTTTTTTATAATATTGTATTAAGTATACTTATTATGTTTCTAAGTAGGTATATAAATAATTTTTTTTTTTTTATACAACTGAAGTGGCAACCAAGCGTACGGCCCACAAGATGGTCAGCGGTTACCGCAGCCTATGGACGCTTGCAATACCAGAGGTATCACTCGCGGGTTGCCACCTTGAGGCTAAGATCGAAAGCCTAATGTGCCAGTAATTTCACCGGAAACCGTACCCTTCACACCGGAACACAGCAATGCGAGCATTACTGCTTGGCGGCAGAAATAGGTATGGTGGTAGTCCTTCCCCGGACGAGCTCTACCACAGAGAACTCTACTACTCTTTAAAATAATGCTGGACAACCCACACAGCATCATCTAGCCCAAGGTAAGCTGCTGTTAAACAGAGCTGTATTATGGGTACTAGATGACTGATATATTTAATACAATACAAATACATAGATAGATATATTTTTTTATTATACATAGAAAACACCCAGAACACCCGGAACAAATATTTGCAGATCCTACAAACATTTGTCCCAAGGCGGGAATCGAACCCGCAACCTCTGCGTCGCAGGCGGACCTTCGCCCACCGCGCCACATTGGTCGTCATATAATATTAAGTTAAGTTACATATAATATTAAGTATGTAATTGTAGTTATAAGTAGGTATATTTATTAGCATATTTGTATATTTAAAATTTATTTACGCTTCACCATCATCTCTGCACGTCCAGGATGACTGGTAGAGAATGCTATTAGCATTAAGTCCTCCTAGCATCAAAATTTATGTGAAAGTGTATAAATAAATAAATTATTCTTAATGTCTTTGTGTGTTTGTAAGTAAGTAAGTTCGTATGAACTCTGGTTGGCTACGGACGCCCATTTTACGCCAATTTTTTTTAAATAAATGGAGTAAACTTGCCAGTAACATTGTTAGGTACTCCATTATTATTTACCATAATAAAACCAAGAATATTATCATTAAATATTTTCTAAAAATATCCTTTCTAAAGTTTTTTTTTATTAACAAATTACCTTGTTATTTTTTCTACCCTAATTTTGTTATAATTAGGTACACCAAACTGCTATTGTTGCCTTATAATTATAACAACCTAAAATTTCCTTGAATACTGAGTTTTCACATCGCGTCAGCCTTTTGTGTCCTCAAGTGTACGTTTCGTAAAACAAAGGGCGTGGTGCTTCTGACATTCACCTGTTCCGTACCGTTATAATAACATACATTTTGTACAGACATACGGACTGCTAACTGATTTCACTGTGAACAATCCACACAGCATCATCCAGCCCCAAGGTAAGCTGCTGTTAAACAGAGCTGTGTTATGGGTACTAGATGACTGATATATACTTAATACAATACAATACATAGATCGATATTTTTTATTATATATAGAAAATACCCAGAACACCCGGAACAAATATTTGTAGAACGTAAAAACATATGACCCGAGGCGGGAATCGAACCCGCAACCTCCGCGTCGCAGGCGGACCTGCGCCCTCTGCGCCACATCGGCATCGTTCGGATAACCATCTATTGAAGAAGATTTATACCTACAGCATCTAGTGGCAAGTTTACTCTTGTTGCCCAAACAGATGTGTGAAGTGCAGACGATGTGTGAAGTGTAGTTCCTGGGACAGGTTTAGGTGAAGGCTTGCCCTGCACCTTCATCATCCTCTCAGCATCGCCAGCCTGATCCAGGGAAACACATTTCAATACGTGCGGAGCTCAATAAGCCGCAAGTTTTATCATAATTTCTATTCAAATTGATGTCCTTGGAGTTACTTATACTGGTATTCAGTAGAAATAATATCTTTGCTCGTAATATTTCAAAAATAAGACTGAAATCCCTTACCTTTATAATCACCAAGAGGCATGACATGAGTGCCCTATAACAGACAATATTAATCCATGTACATAGCCAAAATGTCTTTGACATAGCCTCGTTAGTAACTATGTACTCCCACAGGCGGTGTGGTGATAAGCTTACAAATTAGTTACCTACATAACCTACCTAGTTTACTACCTAATTCCCTAGGGATACAGGACTCTCTAATAGTCATGACAACGATCATATGACTTCATTATCCACCGACTTCCTGCGACCGCTGTCATCAGTCCATTGAGTTGAGACCTATTGGCTGATATGATAAGTTCGTGAGTCAGTGGCTAACTCTGGTGACAGAATTTCTAGGCCGCCCGAAGGCCTATGGCCTAACAACTTTGAAAAAGCCGGGGCCGACTGCATAACGTGGTTTTCGAAGCACGGGAGCGCTCAGTTGAAACTGCCTCCGTTGATTTGTTTTGAACAACTTTGCCAGCTACGTCACGAGCAATATTATGATGAGACGACCACTGCTAGTCAGATCACCTTCTCCAAAAGTGTCTATAGACCATCTCTTTCATCATTCTTTACTCCCTGCGAAGCTGTCATCGGTCCATTGAGTAGGGGCCTTGTCTGATAACGTACTACTGGACATAGGCACCCCAAATGTATCACGCACGATCTTGATATGTAAAGCACCTCACATTACTTATTCATACTACGTAATATTCCAGTTAAATCACCGATATAAATCACAAACTGTGTGAGTAACATGGTTTTGGAGTTATAATAACGTTATTTTTCTACTTTGTCCCTCGGGCATTGCGCGAATTTGCGTGTATTTTATATTATATCTGCGTGGGTAGTACATGTGTCAGAAAATATAAAAGGCTTTAGAGACTGACTGACTTACCTATGTTTTTTTATGTATATTTTCTCTTAAAAATCTCGAGTACTTAAATCGATTACGTATATCTGGTCAATTATTATATCTTCTTCTTCTTTTGTTTTATGGCCTCTGTGGCTAGTTTGCCACAATTTTGCCAGTGTCAAGTGTATTAGTGTGATTGTCGCTTAGCAACGTAAACAAACGAAATTTGGAAAGAAACGATGACTTTTCTTTCAAAATTCTCCTGGAAAGTCTTTGACTAAATTACCAACCAACATTACCCCTCCATTTCAATTACTAACACTTGTGCTAAGTAAACAAGTTAAATTGGATAAACTGCCACCAAATTTACGCAATAAAACTTAAAATAACACGAGAAAAATAATTAAAATGGGAAGACCCATGTCGTTTTGACAAGATAGCCAAAGACAATCCTAATTATTATATATCATTTATGAATATAGATAGCCGTCAAAATGACAGTTTCTTTATTCATATGGACAAAAGTAATTGTTGTCTTTGAGACTTTGCTAATTATTAAAAGCATGTGCGTCAGTACTTTAGAGAACTCAACGCGGACAAAGTCAGAAAGTTCCACTAGTCTAATATTCGTCTATCTTGTAAAATTAAACTAAATCAAACATATTTATTTTAGGTAGTCATACGAATCAATTACAGTTTATATTAAAAATAGTCAAGGAATTGAATCGCAAATCTCGACTATTTCACATGAAGCCTGCTTGTAATTTTTATATATGCAAAGATTTAAAACATAAATTGTACTTATACCAAAAATCAAATACAGTTTTCAGAGATGCGTATCCCGCCTAAGGTCGTGGGTTCGTACCAGATCATGCACATGCATGCCAGTGTTCTCATACGGTGAAGGAAAATATCGTGAGGAAACCGGCATGTCCAAGAACTAATAATTTAAAAGGCATGCCATCCACTAATCCGCGTGAGTATTCGGAGTAGGCCGGTGTCCCAGCGCGCAGTGGGAACAGTCATGATGTTTAGTAGAATAGACCTTTAGCTACTATTACTTCTACTGGATCAAGTCTTTACAAAAGACTAATTAAAAACGTAGGCGAGCATTCCTAGAAGATAACATCTATGTTATGGTAATGACATGCAAATTAAAGCTCTAATACTATGGTTGTTAGTTTTAGAATCGAGTGGAAAGATTCGTTTCAGTTTTAATGATTGTCAGTGTATTTGTTTTATGTAAAATTATATCTAGTTGTCGCCCGCGACTTCCTTCGCCGTGAGTACGGCGAAGGAAGTCAATTTGAATCCCAGAAAAAAAAACAAAAACAGTACGGTTCCCGAGTGGGAACCGTACTGTTTTTGGGATTCAAAAGTAGCCTATATCTTATTCCCGGTCATTATTCATGAATCATTATTCTATCTGCGTTTTGAATTTCAGCTAAATCGGTTCAGTGGTTGTCGAGTTATAGAGGAACAAACAAACATTCAAACTTTCGCATTTTTATTAAATAATAAATCAAAAATTTAAGTTTAATGTTTCTATCTACGCTAATGAAGCTTTAGCAATGCTAAGTTGAATGAGGAGTTGATGAATTAAAATCTCTGGTTTAATATTAACTCATTAATTATACAATTAATCAGCTATGCCATGATATCTCCAATATGAACCGAAAAGTTATCTGATTTAGTTCCGCAGCAACCATCGGGGAAATCATTTTCTTTCAAATCACCATTCTTCGCCATTTGCAGCATATTCTCTGTTATTTTCTCCATTTCCTCATCATCCTTCATTATCTGATGCTCTTCTTGGATTAGTTTCTGCTCAATCAGCGGCCATGATACTTGAGAAAGTATTATCCTTCCTGATGAACCAGTATTACCCGATAAGTACACATTGATTTCATTGAAAAAATTCAAGCCAGGGTACTCTATCGGGCAGACAAGAACCTCAAACCCAGCACTCGCACAAACCTCATCATAATAACCTGTTACCTTATTATTTCTTTTATATATCTTGACCAAGTTGTACAACTGAGCCTTGTGGGAATCTGGATCACATGGAATGTTTTTTTTAGTCAGCCAATTTATCATCACTTCCCTTGTGCTAAAAGGTGTTGGAATTCTATTCTTCTTGCGATTTTGCGTCAACACTATCACAGAGTTTGGGGATAACTTCGGCAGAAGAGTACCCCGTATCCAGAGTTTAACTTCATCCTTTCCACTCACACTGCGATCAGCTTTATCTATTAATCCAGTTGAATTTGCAGCATACACTGAATACGAACAGCGTTTATCTATTTTCTCAGCCCTTACTGTTACGTAGACGATCTGTTTTCCCTGTGATCTGTGGCTAATGATTTGTCTCAAATATAAATGCCTACGGTAAGCGAACTCAGGGTTCTCCGTTAGTATGTATCTGTTAAGCTTTGGCAGGTGATGGTACTTCACAAGGTTGTTCTTTACTAGCGTGCGAATATTAACGTTTGTGTAGACGCTTTCGTATCTTCTATCATGTAAGCTTTTTAGAAAGTCTACGATTGTCGGCATTTGCTTGTTTTTCACGTAGTATTCTATAAATGTGTCTCGTATATCACCGTATATATATTCGATAACATTGGCTGGTAGCGATTTCGTGTCTGTAATCACTTGCTTCAATGCTCTTGAGGAATTATCATCCCTAATTACTTCGTTTAGATACCAAAAAGGTTGTTTCGTGTAGTATTGTAACTTGTTTACGTGCGAATTTAGAACAATTTTTTCGTTTTCATTGTTTTTCTGACAGGCTTCTAGAATATTCTTTGCGATTATCAACTTTTCGTGAATATCGTTTGCTTTATCAACTAATTTCTTATTGAAAGCGTGTTTGTAGTTTTTGATAATGTCGGCTTCAGGATCTGGACAGACTTCGGGTGTTTCCGGTTGCATTAGCATGGTTTCATCTTCGGGTTCTATTTTCATTGTAAAGTCTAGATCATCTTGAATCTCCATTATGCCTGCAAAAAATGTGATGTTTAATAGGATCGAGAATAGCGTAACTTTAAAACACGTCACATAGATGACGGTTCAAGGAGGTAATGGGGAAGCCTTTGCCCAGCAGTGGGACACAGACAATAGTCTAAATTCTTATTGTTTAATAATTACTTTAAACCTTAAATTGGTTAGGTAATGAATAGACACCATTTTAAGCCCTTTGGACTAGTCCAAATTAGCTGCATTTACCAGCTTGAGAAGCGGCTTATAACAAATAAATTGCATATTTTCTACGTACCTACCTACTAAATAGATAGTTTAGCTACCTACATGCATGCACTTAGAAATAGTTTATGTACCTACCTAGGTTATTTGTTTTTATCAAATAGGTAGATAGGTACTAGCTGATTTGCCCGAAAACTTAAGCACCCGTGCGAAGCCGGGGTGAAAGAATTTTTGAAATCGGACCAGTAGTTTTTCAGTTTATTCGTAAAAAAACATAAATACAAACTTGAAAATTATTTCCTCTTTAAAAATGGTAAATAAATTAAGTAGGTAGGTCTAGGTAGCTAAGTACAGATGTTCATACATACCTTAGTCAAATTAAGTCAAGATCTTGGTAAGTAGTACCTACCTACCTACCCAAACGCATTAAATTTTGACTCAAGTAAGTACCTACCTACTTATAGTACCTACCTAGCATGCATATTAATTAAATAATAAAATAAAATCATACCTTTTTTCCTAGTACAGTTCGCCAACAATACTTAGTATTAAATTTCTTCACTCCTAATACCTGACTACATAGAGCTAGCTATGTTTATTAGATATTAAATACGAGCACATAAGAATTCACATCGACAAGCACTGCTGCCAAGCAACTGAATTGAAATGAAAGAACGAAACGAAACGAACAGCTAGGCTAGCTAGCACTAACTGGCAACGTCGCGGCATGCTTGTATGCGCGCTCTCGCGCTTAGCGTAGTTCCTTTTCACTCTGACGTCTCTGACGTGGGGCGCGGTGAGCGGCGAGAAATTAGGGTTGACTGACCGCTAATTTAGGGTACTACAAGTATTTTAAATACGTTTGCAGTTTGCACGATCTGTGCTGTTGAATAGTTTTAATTGGTGAACATACGCTATAACTATTTTTTTCTAGGTAAACATCTCTACTTATATATTTTAGTATTATGAAGTTTTTTTACTCTCAATTATTTACAAAACAAAAATGTGTAATTAAAAATATTTAAGAAATCGGGACGAAGAAAATTAAATTATTAACCTTAGGCTTAAAATGAAGGTACCTAACCTACCTAATTTTGTTCTTAATTGTATGTACCTAACCTACTTAATAAATAATACATAAAAAAAATTACGTATAAGTAGAAACATACTAGGTACTAGTATGTTTTTTAAACTCTGCGTAGATAAATAGATGCTACCTTACCTATGCATGTTCAATGAAATAAAACGTAGTTATCTTCAGTTAAAAATACTTAGTTAAGAATACCTACTTAGATCTATACTAAAAAGAACTTTAGGACTTTCACAGATTACTAATATTTTTAAAAACAAAGTAGACCTACTTTGTTTATCGTACATTTATTTTCTTTTAATAAAATATAACTTTAAAATGGCAGTCGTCTAAAATTAGAACTCAAGGTTATCTGATAGTGCAAACTTTTTAGGCGTACGACCAATTCAAGTAACCGCGCAGTCACAGCCGAACCAGTCCGCCCGTATGAGATACTGTTTCCGTCTCTTTCTTACTCACGCGACGCGTTAACTCGTTCGTTCTTTTGCGCTTCAATCTTCTCTCCCCTAGCTCAGCCAGTTCGACGTTACCTACTGTGAGTGTTGCACGTGTTTTTGTGAATGATGCCGAACGAAAAGAAAAGGATCGTACTCCGTGTCGACCGCAAGCTTTACGAGCAAAGGAACACTCCCACTACCAACCCCCTATCCAAAGCTGCGAGATTCACTGGCCTCCATAAGAACACCTTGCAGTTGTTACAAAAACAGAGAGAAGTAAACGTAGATGTTGACAGCGTCGATCGCTTATTGATACACAATACTTTGAGCCGTTTCTACATGCGATATCGCGCGGATGGGGGATCCCTACCTACAACTTACGAGCTTTTTGATGCTTTAAATAAGATGGGCAAGCTAATTCACATGGACATAGGTAACTTCAGAAAACTACTTTTGAAAATGGACTTTATCTGGAAGAAAATAAATGTAAAGGGACAGTTTACCCGCATCGTGGTCATGGAAAAACCACTGGTAAGATTTGAGAGATTCAACTACTTGACCGCAATACGTAGAGGCAGGCTAGAGAAGTATGACGATATAATCTTCGTCGGCGAAGCGGCGTATAACCAGGAAATGTTTATGGATGTACAAGAAAGCCGTGATTTTGAGCGTGGTACCGGCGGCGCCTGGCAGCAAAGAGTAATGTACGCAGTAGGCGTGAAAACCATCACATGTTTGAAAGATGTCGAGGAATTCAACGAAGCTGTAGTCGAAGATTGGCTAGTAACAGAACTGTGCCCGACCCTGTCTCAACCAAGCGTGATCGTTGTACAGGATATGGACCTCAACAACACGAAGCTTGTAGAAATCCCGTCACTTTACAGCACGAAAGCAGAAATCATCGCCTGGCTAGATCACCACGATGTTACATACACTACAGATATGTCTAAATACGAGCTATACAGCTTAGCTGATGAGTACACCGATTTAGAGACGCCTTTGTATAAAATAGACGGTATTTTGAAGGCCCGTGGACATACTTTGCTTCGTCTGCCGAATACTATCGCAAGCCTAAGTCCAGCATCGCTTCTACACCAGATGATTAAGATGAACTGGAATTATAGCAAGGGACATTTAGCGACTGTTAAATCTGGCCAGAACTTGAAGACAGCAAAGTCGTGTTTCTCAGATATAATGCTTAACGCGTCGTCTTATCTGGAAGGTTTCACGACATCGGTGATTGCTGATGAGCAGAAGATCATTGGCTTGGAGAAGGATGTGGATCTAAATCTGGATAAGCTGATGATTGAGTGCTGCAATTTCGTCGTAGATGCGGAAAAAGAGGATTCTGATGTGGCTTCCTGCAGTGATTCAGAATGAAATCTATTGCGTTTAAAAGGTTTTTGGATTAAATCAATAAAATTTTGATACATGGTTTTTTATTTACATAGCAACACCTTACTTTTGACGATATCAATGGTGCGGTGGGTGAGCGGTTGAGAAGCGAGACGTGGCGGATTCGATTCCCGATGCGAGACAAATGTTTGCATGATATTTGCTCTGGGTGGTGTTTATGTATTCTAAGCTCTCAGTGTGTTCTCTATTAACAAAAAATATGTGTAGGTTATGTTTTTTATGAGTTACCAATTTTTTGTTAGTTGTTATTTTATTTAGCAACAAAATTACAAGACATTAATGTAGGTTAGGTAGCCAGATTTCCTAAATAAACTGTAAAAAGCTACTAAAACTCTAAAAGTAATCTGTCAGAAGAACCTTCATATAACAATGAAAATAAATACAAATCTTACACACAGACATCTTATTAAATTGAAACCCTAATTCTCTTCAAATAAAGTTGCATTCCCCTCAGCTGGTTTCCAAGGCTTTTAAGTCCTGGATAATGGTGATTGCTTCTCTGATATCGACGGGGTAATTACTAACGGTAAAAGCACCTGGACCTGTTGTGGGCTAAGGTAGGTTACAAAACACGTGCGGAAAGACATCATCTTATTATCCTCGCATTGGGTCCGCGTGGTGAATCACTCTCGCTCGAGAGTAGGCCGGAGTCGTAATAATAATTCATAATTCATTCATACACTCAAGCAAGAGTCATCATCATTATGTTAGTCAATAGACGTCCACTGCTGAACATAGCCCATAAAATAAATAAATAAATAAATCGTCTTAAAGACTGATGTTAAACCTTCACCATCCACCGACTTCCTGTGACCCCTTTAATGTCATCGGTCCATCGAGTTTTTAATTCCAAATTGTGCCGTTTGGGAAATATATGAAAAAATATGTAATGGGGCTACTGCAACTGCAATGCATGCAAATTGCAACCCCTTTAGCGCCCCGATTCTAAACCCCCCCATTCGGCTGACCGACTCATGTGGCTATACTTCTTTATATTCAAACGCTATTTAAATAATTAAGATCGTGTTAAATGTTTAGAAAAGAGCTAGTTTTCAAATTCGTATGGAGAAACGTCAAAAAAAAATTAACAAGATATAATTCGTTGAGTAGCGTTTTAGGACCTTATTTATGAACGTATTTTAACTTTTAACCCTCTGTTAGCTAGTGTGTCTTCTATCATTGTTTTTGTTTATTTATTTACTTATTTTTTTGGAAAACCAACATTTTATCATGTTAGCTGTGTGGCGCAAATAAAGTAAGTTGGTATGATCGCACTCAGGTAATGTTGGTGTAGGCGTGTATCACAAACAGTACAATATTGTACAAAAAATAAAATTGCCTCCTGAGACTTCTGTTTTTACTGGTGAATGTTTTGGCATCACAAAGGCATTGGAATATGTTTTACTGATGAAACTTGAAAAAACCGTTATCTTCAGTGATTCGATGAGCTCGTTACAATCCCTTACCAAATATCCTTTTCGTTCCAAAGTCTTTTATCCTCTTATAATAGAGGCTAGGGCCAAACTTCTTCAATGTAAAACAAATAATTTTTCAGTTAATTTTGTGTGGATTCCAAGTCACTGTGGTCTGTTAGGCAACGAGCGTGCTGACAAACTAGCTAATGAGGCTGTGGAGTGTGGAGACCTTTTTCCGTACATAAACTTTTCACATGATGTTGTTGCTCTTCCCAAGGTTTATCTCAAAAACTCTTGGGATGAAGCTTGGGACGAATCTAGCAAATGTAAAGGTAAACATTACAAATTAATACAAAAGACAATTTCTACAAAACCGTGGTTTTTTAGATATAAATTAAGCAAACGCGCGACCACGATATTGATACGAATGCGTTTAGGACATTGCTGTACACCAGCCCATTTGGCTCGAATGAAAATTGTATCTGACGCATTCTGCACTTGTGGATATGAGTTTTGTGACTTAAATCATTTAATTTTTGCCTGCCCTAACCATGATCGTTCCCAATTCTATCAAGATCTTATTTTTTACCATGTTCCTCTTCCTACTAATATTGTTGTTCTTCTCGCCTCGCTAGATCCCGATGTTTATAATTCTTTAGCTTCTTTTATTTGTATGAATAATATATTGATTTAAATAAATTCTGTGCATATAATTTATATTCTGTAATTTATATAAGTATTTACGTTGTTTAATCTTTACTTAATATATAATTTTTTTTTAAATAAAATCAAACATTTTTAACTTTCCTGATCCTTTCCATTTCCTTAGTTCGCGGTTCCTTTTATTTTAATGTTTCCCTAATTTTTGTACTAAAAATTATAAAAAAACGATATTAAAAAAAAAAAAATGGCAAATGCGCAAAATGCGCGAAGCCAAGAAGAAAAAGAAAAAAAAAAAAAAAAAGTTGGTATGAGTCAGTGGCCAACTCTGGTGACAGAGTTTCTAGGCCGCCCGAATACCTCTGTCATGACCTAACTTTGAAAAAGCCGGGACCGACTGCTTAACGTGCCCTTCGAACGCGGAACAGAATGACCCCGCGGAACAGTGCTTAACTTCGTTGGTCGGCTAAGAACAACTTAGCCAGCTACGTCACGTTAAGATCTATGGTGAGTAATAATAGTAATATTTTAAAGTAATATAACCAATAGTTATCTCATTTAGTTACTGTATCTATAAATTAAAAATAAAAGTATCTTTATCTATAGGGCCATTCGCGCAATAAAAATAATCTAATTTAAGTTTCAAATTCAAAAGTATTAAAATGCTATTAAACCTGTTACCTATTTCTGCCGCCAAGCAGTAATGCTCGCATTGCTGTGTTCCGGTGTGAAGGGTATGGTTTCCGGTGAAATTACTGGCACATGCACGAGCGCTCCTAATAATTCTATTCAATTTAATTTTTTTATGCCAGCAAGTGACAAGACGGTCAAGTCGCCCGCCTGATGTTAAGCACCACGCCTGACTGTAAATGCTCTATTGGCAGAATGATGATGATGATAGCTTGAACACGAATGTGTGAAGTGAATCGATTTACATTTCAAAGCAGCTCTGAAACTAGTTCAATGAAATGCTGAGGAGCCTTCGATTTCAATCAGATGATCTAATCCGCGATCAGAGGTATTAGCTAAAATGCTACGTCTTGTAGAACAGACAGACAGACAGTGAAACAGATCGGCGATTACGTAAGCGCTCGCAATAAACGCATTCCTTTTGATTTATTGATTGATAAATTCGCGCTTGATTCGAGTGGGATAGGTAATCTCAAAGCAGGTCATATATTATTACGATTACGATTAGCCTGTATTGTCCCACTGCTGGGCAAAGGCCTCCCCTTGATCTCTCCAGTCATATATTATATATAATATATATATATAAATTAAAACAAAAAACACCCGCGGTGGATCTGACCCGACCCGACCCGCGCCCGCTCTGTGTGTGTTGCGCTTGTTGCGTGTTGTTTTAGTATCTACAATCTCTTTGATGTATAGATATAATTGTACCTGACTCAAGCCTATTGTACAAGCCTATTGTACAAGGTGTACTTACCGATATTACGCGTGGTACAGGGTAGGTACTACTAGGTACTTGCATATGATTACGTTTAGTTGTGGCATATGAGAGGTTTCATATTGTAACATGATTGAAATTTGATGAGATTTGCTGAAAATCGGCTTATACGGTTAGGGGGAGACCAAGATGGCCGGAAGGTGTGGGATTTGCAAATTGCGTGATGTATTAGGCTCAGAAGAAAGAGCACTGGTGGTCTAGTGGTAGTGACCCCGCCTTCCGATCCTAAGGTCTTGGACTCGTGGGTCGTGCACCAATGGATTTTATATTCGAAAAATTTATGCAATGCCAGTGCTCTCATACGGTAAGGGAAAACATCGTGAGGAAACCGGCATGTCCAAGAACTAAAAATTCGAAAGACATGTGCCGCGATGGGCCGCGTAACCACTCTCACTTTAGAGTAGGCTAATGGGATCAGCAGTGGGAACATTAAAAAGGCTGTCATGATGCTGTTTTTAGACTTATACATGCAGGGACTTATCGCGCGTGACCATACGACATCGCCATACGACATCGCAATTAAGCGTTTGCCATCACATCACATTGACGACCGATGTGGCGCAGCGGGCGCAGGTCCGCCTGCGACGCGGAGGTTGCGGGTTTAATTCCCGCCTCGTGTCAAATGTTTGTACGATCTACAAATATTTGTTCCGGGTGTTCTGGGTATTTTCTATATATAATAAAAAATATCTATCCATGTATTGTATTGTATTTAGGTATATATCAGTCATCTAGTACCCTTAGTACAGCTCTGTTTAACAGCAGCTTACCTTGGGGCTAGATGATGCAGTGTGGATTGTCCATCATTATTTATTTATTTATCACTCGACCATCTGAACTCTGCCGTACTCGTATGCTTCGTTGATTTATTTGTTTTATGCCAGTATGCCTATGCCCTTATTCATAAAAAAACTGTAATTTTAACAGCTTGATAAATATTGTTTTCATTATTTAATAATTGTAAAAGATACATTTGCAGACAGAGATCTACAGTTTATTTATTTATTTTATTTTTAATTTGGAAAACTACCAGTTAAAATCATGTGAGAATAGTAATGCTTAAAAAATAGAACAGGATTAACATAACTAAAAGTTCACTTATACCTCTGTACTTATACTTAACCAAGTAAGTAAGTTTTAGTTGTCCACAATAAATAATTTTAATATCACTTAGTAGGTTTTACTACTACTTTAACACTTGAGAAAAAATGAAAAAAAAAACCAATTTCATAGTGGCCTAGGTCTTAGTAAAACTTTAGAGAAATTGGAAAAAAATATAAAACTAACATTATAATACAATTTTATTTTTATGTAGACAAACAAAGTTCTATATGAAAAATATTTGTTGTATTGAGTTTCCTAAAACGAGAACACTGGAGGTCCGCCATGACAGCTATTAGCCAATGATCGTGACGCATCTTGACTTTGACAGTACCTAATAACCCAGTTGTTCGTTAAACCCGCCATGTTGTTTTGCATTGTGTTGCACTCCTTTACAAAGATAAACTTACATAAGATTGTGAAAGAAGCTAAAATAAATTAAATAAACAGCTTAAAATGGTTTCTTTATTGAATATCTAAATATCTAGACCCCTACAAAGGACCTAGGCCCGGCTCCATACATCGAGAAACAACTCCTTTAGTGTATTCATTTCTAAATCTTATAGAAACATTGATCGAATAAATAATAGGTACCTAACAGGAAAGTGGAAACCTAATAATACATGGAAGTCACTCACTACTCCTAATGAAAAAGGTCATGAAAATTATCATGATGATAATTTTGTTCGTTTTTAAAATTTTATTATTCATCACTTTTATCAAGCAAGTTTAGCTTAAGACACAATATGCGGAAACATGTAAATAGTCCTTAGTTATATCTTTAGAATAGCTATTAGCTTTTAAGTACTGTTTGTTTTCCTAAGAAACTAAATTTAAATAAATAAATAATAAGGCATATAAACTCATGTAAACAAATTTAGTGATATTAACTTTTTGAAAAAGTTTTGCTACGAATAATGCTTAATCTTTTAACTGCTGGGACTCTAGACATTGTTTTTCTTTGGATAGATCTGTGTCTATCCAAACGACCGGATTAAGAATCTGTATACACAAACAGTCACTAACGATCCCATCTAAGCAAGCGTTGCTTACACCCAACTAGTTACTGGGCCAAGTTATCGACTTGTACGTAAAGTTCACTAAACGAGCTAGCCGAGCTTTTGTTAGGCAAGAGTATTTTTTCATATTTCATTTATTCATTCTCAATTACATTCAGCTTAGGTGTAACATAGTATTGCTGTGAGTACATGGACCCTTTAGGGGAGCTGCAAGTTAATATTTCTAGTTCAAATAGATAAACGTAAGTAATAATAAGTGGATAAGTACAATTTATACGAATATTAATGATCTTTATATTTATTTCACAAAGGTTCTATGCACTTTAAAAGTAGCCAAAAGTTATATTAAAAGTCTCCTGTCTTTTTTCCAAGCTAATTGCAAACATAGCTTGGAAAAAAGAGGATTATTAGTATTTATTGTCTGTGTTGTGTATAAATACTACGAGCACTAAATCCAGATTATGGAAACATCAATAATGAGATTAATGGGCTATTTGTGCTAGTTCTAACGTTTTTGAATCGCTAGCCAAAGAAAGCTTTGGCTCCTGCCAGCGCTCGACGGAGCAACACGTTTGCCGGATAACAAGTCGATGGTCCTGATGATGTCCCGTGGAGGGATGAAACACGTGTCGATATTTATCTTTTGAGGTTAACTGTATTAACTGTGTGAGCTCAGCTTTTAACCAATAAAGTAAAGGTAAGTACTAGAGGTTTTTCGGCTGTTTTTTATCTTGTAATGGATTTCCGCAAAGTAATGCCTGAATCTATCAATTATGCTAGCGAGACGTTTTCGCACGAGTAACTGCTTTGACCTACTGGACAAGTGTAAACTAAGCATTAATGCTCGTACTAAGCACAGTTTAAGTAAAGTTTTAGTAACTTGTTAGTTGTTATGCTAATCTGCAGTCAGTTAGGAGTCCCATTAGACAGGTAATAAGTATCTTGTTTCACTGTGATTGTGTTATGTCCAAAATTAGGATATTAGGCAAGACATAGGAAGGCGTATTGATTAAACCTTTCAACACACTAATTTTCTTTCAAACCCAGAGTTGACCAAGAAAGGGCAAATGACAAACTAAACCCGGATAGCTAACGTGACAACCCTGCTCCAAGCAAGCATGTCACAGTGACAGCTTAAAGGATAGCAGTCAGATTACTCCACACGACTTTGCAAGCTACTGTTGGAAGCTTTACCTAGAAGTATGTGTTCGGGTTTTGAGGATTAGGTGAAGATGGACGGGTCATTTTGCAGATGAACACAACAAAAAGGGAATTTAACAATGGGATTAAAAAAAATATTGCTATATTAAAGAGCATTGAGATAGCACACATTAAAGATTATCAAAGATTATGACTTGGATCAAATATATTTGATACAGTTAAAAAGTATTTATTAGATAATATAATACTTTTTATCTTGGCGAGTGAATCTGCGGGCGGCAGCTAATGTTGTATGTGCTTTGTTCCGACTCTTGGAGTCTTGATGTGGTGGTAATTATTTTAGTTTTTAAATTAATGCGCCACAGAATAATATTATGATGTAGACAGAATTTGTTTACGTGACTGTTTGAAGATAATAATTATGATAATTTACTATTGACGATATCACTTCTAGCTCAATTTTTGATTGAAAATATTTATTAACAAATTAAAATATATTTTATGTACATATTTTAATTTGTTAATAAATATTTTTACATTACTTTACAAAATATACAAAATACATATTATGAAACAGTTGAGCCATCTAAATTTAATTTTAGATTGAGTCTGATTCAATGAGTTCTTTATTATCTTTTCTTATCTTATTATTATTGTATTTAAAAAGTTTGGATATTAGTGTTTTTGGATGAAACTTAGATAGTGATCTAGATAATAGCTTTTAGACTACTTTATATAGATACCACGCGAGCGAAGACGCAGGTAGAAACTATTTAACAATAATTAATAATAATGATCAAGCTATTCTCCTTAAACTGTGTATGTTCCCATCACATTAGAAGAACATTAAGGATGGTATACATACAGGTAATATCTTGTACCCACCACCATTATTACAAGACCCCTCGGTTGGCACAGTCTCTTGTGAGCTGGATCTCAAAATGAGCTGGCCTTTATGACTAGTATTGAAGGAACTGTCTTTATGGTATGACTACTTGAAACTGAAGCTCAAGGTAGAATGTTCAGCGTAGATGAAGTTGTAAACATATTGATGGATGGTTTGGTAGTAAACGTTATTTTTCTTGGAATACCCGGACTTGAGTCGATGTTAAAGGTTAAAATGGTCATATTTTACCATTATCAAGCTCAACATTTTTATATTTCGTTTTACGTGGTACCTACTGCACTGTACTTGTTGCCCCGTGATGTTGTTAAGTCTCTTTCGCCCAGTAATTTCACTTGCTACAGTGCCCTTCCAACTTAAACACACTAAAACTTTATAAAAAACAGACGAAAAATCTCTAGTACTATTCCGCTTAACCTTTTAACTAATGAGGTCACACAGTTACCACAGTTAACCTGAAAAGAAAAATATCGAGCCAAAGTGAGGTGAGGCTCCAGCGCTCGACGGAGCAACACGTCTGCCGGAGAACAAGTCGATGGTCCTGATGATGTCCCGTGGAGGGATGAAACACGTCGATATTTTTCTTTTGAGGTTAACTGTGGTAACTGTGTGACCTCATTCATTAGTTAAAAGGTTAAGCGGAATAGTACTAGAGATGTTTCGTCTGTTTTTAATCTTGTAATAGATTTCCGCAAAGTAACGCCTGAGTCTATCAATTACACTAAAACTTGCAGAGTACTGCCTAGGAGACAAAAAATGCTGTGGTGCCCACGAAGTCGAAACCTTGCTGAAGAGTTCAGGTAAACGCGCTGGTTTCTTAAGTATAATTTTCAACTTTTCTGAGTATGAACTCGCCCTATCAATATTTTTATATGACAAAAGTTACCGCTTACCATAACTGTCAGGCAGGCTTTCGATCAGTTCAGTTTGTCAATCAGTTCCTTAATAATCTTAAAAAGGTTTCTAACACTTCTCGGTCAAATGGATCGTTGCGAAAACGCTACTAAAAACAAGCCCGTATGTTTCCGCCTTCTAATCTAGCTAGCCCTATCCAACCCTGACACTTATTTCAAGCATTTTCCCTCCAATAAAGCTTACGGACGACAACCCTAGAGACTCGGCAATCTTCGGCACTTCTCGGATCTCTTCGTAGAAGCTCCGGGCACATGCGTTACTGAAATTCATCATTTCGAATAAAGAATATTGAATTTGCCTGCCCTGGCTTTTGGAACGGATTTAAATTAGACTTGAAAATTTCGTTATTTCGGAAATCTTTGGTTATTCTCGTGTAAAGTGTTTTTTTAGGGTTTTAGTTTTTAGTTTTGTAAAAAAATTGTTTTTTTATAATCTTAATTCTTATAATCTTCGTTCGGAGGGTTCAAAAAAATATTTTTAATGAAAAATACAAGGAATCAACTAAATATAACTACCTACGCCCTACAAAAAAAAAAATGCAACAGAACTAAACAAAATATAGATAATAATAATTGTTTTGAGGAGGCTTTCACCTGCGAAGGGGTTCTTACTGAAAACATACAATTAATAGATGAACAGTTAGTTTCAGAAAAAAATATAATACTTAAACATAAAAAAATTAAAAGTAGAAGTAAAGCTAACTTTAATTTTATTTTAATATTAATATTATAATTTTAAGTTTTTTTTTTTAGAATGTAAGAAATAAAAGGCTTTTTATTATTTATAATTCGTTCGGACGTTCTACTAGAGAGTCTGAAATAATTAATGGCGTTCGGCAAATTACAGAATTTCTGTCTCTTAAGTGACGGGGCGACAGAAGTTTTCTTTTCTTCTTGTTAAGTACCTATATGGTGACAGATAGCACTTTTTGAAAGAAAAAAAAATCGTGCGATCTTTCACCATAAGGGGACAAAAACTAGGTGTCAGATGGGAATAATCCATTCTTCGTGGAGTGATTCTATTAGAGGTCAGGGTCATAGTTTACAAGTTTCATAGTTAGGTAATTTTGTAAAAAATGGTGCGAATATTTTACGTTTCACACTCGGCTATCTCCGGGTTTCCTCGTGTAAGGTCGCGTTTCTGCTTCATTTGGCAGGGTCATACGTTTTCGGCCAGTCATCCGTTAATGGCCGAACTTCGAAGAAAATTACTGGCCCGTACACGATCTCAAAGAGGTTTTCGGAAATGGTGAATCAGGTAGTGTTAGACTAGATATTAAGAAGCCCAGTATAGTATTAGAATGTATTGGAGTAAGATTGCTTTTTTTAAATATAATTTTTCATTCTTTTAGATTTTAGATAAGCTCTAAAAAGCTCTAAAGTTGCTCAAACATCCTACTAATATTATAAAAGCGAAAGTGTGTGTGTGTGTGTGTGTGTGTGTGTGTGTGAATGTTTGTTCATTCACACGTCGTATGTACTGCAAAAAAATAATATAAAGAAAATATGTACAAAAGTTCCAAAAAAAAACGTACAGGAAACCTATTCAAATGTTTAGTTTAAAAACTTATGATATTTTCATTGATTCCTTCGAAAAAAGGTTAGATGTATATTTTTTAAAATATTGAGGCTAACAGGCTTTCGGCCTCCATGCTATGCCAGATTAGTATGATTTGTACAAATAAAGGATGAGAATTATTTTAATCGATGGTTAGGATAAACGCTCGGTTTGTGAACAGCGACCTACATAACTGTAACTAAACTACAATGGAACTACCAACAATGTAAGAAAAACATACAATTACGGACGCGGCGCGCCAATAAAAGCTTTGCGGTCCAATGTTATCAATATGGATGTTAAGTTTACTGGATCGGGCTAGTAAGTGACACCTTAAATATAGAATCATCATGACAGCCTTCTAATGTTCCCACTGTTGGGACACTACTCTCGGTAGAGTAATTGGGTCTTAATCCACCACGCGGACCCAATGCGGATTGGAGGATGGCACATGTCTTCCGAATTTTTAGTTGTTGGACATGCCGGTTTCCTTACGATGTTTCCCTTCACTGTATGAGACACGCGCACATAAATTTTTCGAACAGAAAAATCCTTTGGTGCACGACCGGGTTTGAACCCACGACCTTAGGATCGGAAGGCGGGGTCACAACCACTAGACCACCGATGCTCAATCGATTTCGCTAGGTTTCAATCAAAAACTGACATTATTTTGTATGAATACGACAGTTTATAGACAGAGACAGTGACTGTATTCGAATGAATTGCAAATAACTGAGGTGTATAATAGCCCAGCTGATCATCAGACTATTTTACAAAATTTATTATTTATTTATTTACATATTTATTTATTTATAACGAAATATATGCGAAATAAATGCGTTAGATTAATGTTTGTTTTGTTGTTGTACCATTGTACCATGTCCGTGCGTCAACCGAGGTTCATGCTGAAAATCAGCGCTGCAGCTATCTGTAGCATTATGCTGAGCAAGAACCTTTTTTGACGTACTGTACACAGAATAGACTGAACCACTCACCCTACTGTGTCTGTTTTTTTATATAAATATTCATCTGTTTATTATTAAATCTGTGTATAGTTTGTGTCAGAATAAACTTTTACTTTACTTTACTTTACTTTAGATCTATATATATATATATATTTTTATACAACTGAAGTGGCAACCAAGCGTACGGCCCACAAGATGGTAAGCGGTTACCGCAGCCTATGGACGCTTGCAATACCAGAGGTATCACTCGCGGGTTGCCACCTTGAGGCTAATATCGAAAGCCTCATGTGCCAGTAATTTCACCGGAAACCATACCCTTCACACCGGAACACAGCAATGCGAGCATAACTGCATGGCGGCAGAAATAGGTATGGTGGTAGTCCTTCCCCGGACGAGCTCTATCACAAAGAACTCTACTACTCTTGAATCTATAATGAATATCGCTTCTATAACGATTTGGATCCGTGGAGGCCTGTTATTAACGAGAACAGAACAATCTGTGCAGGCTCTGCGCGCTCTTACCCCACATCCAATTACCTACGAACAACTTAGGTGGTGTGTCTCATGCTTAAGGCGTGTACTCTACCAAAAGTAGTAAGTTTATTGACCACGGTAAAAATAGTTTTTTTAAGAATAAGATTCAAGCGTACATAGGCTATAGGAATAATAACACGGAGAATAGACATAGACATAGACATGGACATTCATTTATTTACCACATTAGCACACAATACAGACACATTTGAAAATTATTTGAATTATACAGATAGATAAAAAGAAAGAGATAAAAAAAGGAAACATTTCATATACCTACTTAAAAATAAGTTTCAACAATCAAAAAACAAAAGTTATATCTATGAATGTTATCTATGAATGAATGATATATGATATGAATGATAATTTTATTTAAAATTGTCTTCAAAAGTGAGGAAAAGGCTTATGCATCCTTTTATTTCTGGTGTTAAAGCAGTTTATTTGTTGTGTTACACCAGTCTTTCACCACACAATACATCATATTTTATCTATGTATTGTATTGTATTAAATATATATCAGTCATCTAGTACCCATAATACAGCTCTGTTTAATAGCAGCTTAACTTGGGGCTAGATGATGCTGTGTGGATTGTCCAGCATTATTTATTTATTTATTTATTTTAATTATAATCGTGTTATACAAGCGCACGATCAATTGACATTGACGACTAACGAGCCGATTGACCCTCAGGTGACAATTTTGTCCCCCTTTAAATGATTTCAATTTGCGTGCGCGTACTTCGTTTCTTCGAGTTATTATTCTAAGGGCTATAGTATAAACCGCTTACATTCAAGTGGGCCGTAGCTTTGTTTCCAATTTAGTGGTAGGTTTATAAAAAAAGTTGAAATATTTTTACAATTTGTCAACCCAAATAGTTCGAACACTACAATAATCTCGGTTCATTGAGTGGGGGCCTACATTTCGTTTTCCAGTTCATTTGTTAGTTCTATAGATACCTATTAAACCAATGTATTATTAAGTGTAATAAAAGTCTGAAATAATCTGTGCTTTTCTAGATGTAGGTACAATATAAAGTGCGAAATGGGTGCATTGGGTGCTTTAGTTTTAAATTTTTGCGTGGTACTACCTGTGGTACTACCCAGCAGAGCCACCACGTTAGAATCCGATCATTTAAAATGTACGATCAAAAGAATATATGTATTCTTTTAAGATACAATTGATCGGATTCTAACGTGGTGGCTCTGCTGGGTAGTACTACGCAAATTTTTAGGGCTTCGGGCAGCTTAAAAACTCTGTCACCAGAGTTGGCCACTGACTCATACGAACTTACTTACTTTACCACAAAAAGCCTAACTGATGCATAAGGGTGTGTCATTTTACCTATTAATATAGTCTGGCTAGACTTAAGTTTAATCGTATATTATCCTACAGTGTCACTGTTGGACACCGAATTTAATTAAACTAGACCATATACTAACCTTTACACTTGGTTTAACCTGCATTAGAATTAATGTTTTATGGTGGTTCTCTGTAGCAACATTCCGTTTTCGTGAGTACCACCGCAGTGCCAGATATTCTGCCTCCAAGCAGTAGTGTTCAAGCATTCTGTTCAGGTTTGAAGGGCACTGTAGGAAGTGAAATTACTGGGCGACAGAGACAAAGGGCTTATTCATAAACCAACTATAAACATCTGTTACAATCATAATGTGTGTGTCTTTGTTCATTGACATAAGAATGACAAGAAGAGGCAATACTTTGCAAGCCGCTGAAATGACAGTTTTTATGAAGCATTATTAGCTACGTTTTTTTTAACCACTAAAATGGCAACCAAGCGTTAGGTCTACTTGATGGTAAGCGGTTACTGTAGCCCATGTACGCTTGCAACATCATAGATATCACTTGGGTGTTGTGTTACCAGACGTTAGATAGAAAGTCTCATATGCCTGTAATTTCACAGGAAACCATATCCATCGCACCGGAACACAGCAATGCGAGCATTACTGCTTGGCGGATTGGTATGGTGGTAGTCCTTCCCCGGACGAGCTCTATCACAAAGAACTTTAATGTGACGGGGTTACGACTTTTCGAGCACAGAGCAGTACCACGCAGAACTTAGAAAGTTAAATCTTTGGATAAATAAATAATAATGCAGCTGTTATGGTCAGGCGGTGGGCTTAACATCAGGATAACGTCACTGTCACCCGTTCTCCGCGTAATTCCCGTGTCTTCCACGCTTTATGATGAAGAGGGATCATCAAAAAGCTAGGAACCAAGCCGAGTTTGTTGCCAGATTCTTCTAGGCTGGGGCGCGTGGAACTGGCGTAAATTCACTTAGCTTTAAGACGTTTCAAATGGATCCTTGTGATATTATTGAATAAATATATTTTTTACTTTACAATACTTTACTTAACTATTCTCTCACCCCCCGTAAATATGCAGGGGAGACGTCTGAGTTAGTTGGTTGGTTCTGTACGTTCATTTGAAGCGGAATTGAATGGGGACTTCACCGTACCTGGAACAGACAGGTACTAGATAAACCTTTGCCTTGCCTTTGTACATTGACATGGTTGTCGCCGATACGGTTTGCAGCGAAAGTGGAAAATACACTTTTAATAATGAAGTGTTTTTATCCTAGAACTAAACTTTATTTAACTCGGATTTTTTTCATGTGAGACTGATTGGTTGGGTAATAATGTTAAATCACTTTACTTACCTTGCACAAAATAATATTTAAAAAAAAAATTATAAATACGAGTTTTTTAAAATATTATTTGAACAATTTAAATTTTTCATTTTGCAAAAGTTTGAATAAGGTCAACATAGATGGCATTTAAGGATTTAACTGAGGTTTTAAAGTAGGCACAGCCATGATCTGCTTGAACATGCACAAATTTGAACCATTTTCAAAAAAAGAAAAAAAAAACTAATCAAAAATGATTTGACCCTAACCTGTTAAGTAGTCTATTGAACGGTAAGTGACCTCGATTACATACTTCTTAACTTTTGGGAACAGCGCCCTATGGTCGATCAGCGAAACTTTTTGGGACATAATATCCCAAGTGAGCGGTGAAAGTTCCCATTCTCCAATAAAACTTGTTAGAACGTATCACATTATGCAAATTGTCCCAAACCTTATAACAGATTTTCAAATTTAAAAGCAATTCAACACTATTTTCTTCGCGAAATCTGAAATTTACAAACGAATTGTTGAAATATCCAACATCAGCGTTTTACAAACAGACAGAATATTCTAGTTTTATTATAAAGGGTTTATTAAGCTGTTTCTTCATTACAGGGGTAGAGAATTAAGGTTTTAGGGGGTGTTAAGGCTGCAAATGTCGTGTTAGACTGCGTAATTCTAAGGTTTGTGAAATTACATGCGTGTATACCTTATACTCAATGTTAACCGAGCAATATTTGAATATGGTTGAAAACGGATTAAGATTTCGACGGAACTCTCAAGTTAATGTGGTTATTTTTTAGGATAAGAGAAAAAATACGGTCGGACCGTAACAGATGCAGTGCCATTCAAAGCTTAATTTTTTAAGTTCAGCGTGGCACTGCACTGCTCTCATCACCCCGAAACATTGTTGTTAAGTCTCATTTGCCCACTAATTTCACTTGCTACAGTGCACTTCAAACCTAAACACAGTGCAGCTTGCACACTACTGCTTGGAGGTAGAATATCTAGCACTGCGGTGGTACCCACCAAGACAGACTCTTGCTGAAGAGTCCTACCACCAGGTAAAGCTACAAGTAATCGAACATGTTACCATTTAGAACCTACATAACTAATTAAGTTATTTAGCTTTGAATAAAGCTTTAAGTTATTCGAATAATATGACTAAATAAAAATTTACAAGTTTATATATCGTCATAAAAATGCAATCCGGGAAAATGAGGGAAATAAGGGAAACTAAACTACTTACTTACTAACACTAAATACTAAATGAGAATGTTCTGGTTTCAGGGTTATAATTATTTGTGTAAATGTCGAGTGTCTCATTATAATTGACATTTTAACTGTTAGCGCCATCTATTACCAAAGCTGGAAGCTCGGAGTTAGAGTGAAATCGTGATAAATTCAATTATACTTAGTATAGCTTATAAAGTTAGTTTAATTAGTAGTTAAAACCAATGGTTAAGAGGTCGTGGCGATTCGTTCCAGTTTAATGAGAACATTATGACATGGGAATATGTTACACCATGGCGTAACATTGTGATATTTTACAACTATAGACCCGCATTCCGATCCATAGGTATAAATAAATAAAATAAAAATAAAATAAAAATAGCTTCATTAATCCTATATACTAAAATATAAGGTCATTCATTATCAACCTGACAAACTTAAGGGGTAGGTTCCACACATAAAAAAAAAATTGTACTTAATTTTTTTTTTCTAAAAGTTTTTTTTATAAAATTAAAAAAAAATAACTACGTAATTCTGCTTCATAATTAGTTATCCTTGTTAGAAATCGAAATGGCAGCGCTCGGCACGTGTTAGTGACCCGCGCGTCAATGAACTGCGGGTCACTAACCTGCGCGTCCTTGACTTGATAAATATGACATGACGTGGATTTAACTAGTTGGTTCTTTTAACTAAATTAATAAAAGTGCTTCTTCACTGTAATATAAAATAAAAGTTAAAAAGTGCCCATGGCGGTGAAATCCTTAGGTAGTGGGTTCAAAAGATCTTATCCTATTTCGATCTTAGCCTCAAGGTGGCAACCCGCGAGTTATACCTCTGGTATTGCAAGCGTCCATAGGCTGCGGTAGACGCTTACCATCTTGTGGGCCGTACGCTTGGTTGGCACTTCAGTTGTATAAAAAAAAATCTAACCTAGTCCAATGTATTTTATTCGAAAAATGTTTTTTACTTACAACGCCGATGCTCTCAAACGATAAGAAAAACATCCAAAAGAACCCAGGTCAGGTAAAGTTCGAACGTTCGACCCAATCACTCTCGCTCGCGAGTAGGCCAGTGCCATGATAATGATGACCAATTAGTTGTTTCTTAATTACTTTAAGGTTATTTGTGTAACAGTGTGACATGGGGCCTTGATTCGGCCTATTCATATAAGCGGCACATCGCGTACCGTACGCGGTAACGTTTCGCTTTTGTATAGTGAAACAGGCAGTTACAAAACCGTATTACGGGGTATATCTCGTTATCGAAATAGGCGTCTATTAGGAATGCTAATACTGGTTATGTTTACTGTTAGCATATCTACGGAACCATTTGTTGGGGACATTTTGAATTGATTTTTAATTTAGTCTCAAACGATCGTACCGGGGCTTATTGGTAGTAAAGGTGGATAGTTTTAGAGCCGGTTTTACTGTTATAGCTTAGACTTGCCACATAACAGATATTAGTACTTGGATTAGACTTTAGACCAATAAGATAACGGATGTGCATAGTTCAGTTTTTTATACCACTACCAAGTGGCAACCAAGCGTACGTCCCACTTGATGGTCAGCGGTTACCGAAGCCTATGTACGCATACATCATAGATATCACTTGCGTGTTACCACCCTGAGACGTTAGATGGAAATTCTCATGTGTCTGTTTTTCACCGGAAACCATACCCTTTGAACCGGAACACAGCAATGCGAGCATTACTGCTTGGCGGCAGAAATAGGTATGGTGGTAGTTCTCTACGAGGACGAGGACGAGCTCTATCAAAAGAACTACTCTTGTAAAGTCAGTTGTTAGATATTCGTTATGATGCCTTCTAATGTTCCCACAGCTGGGATACTGGCCTGCGAGAGTGATTGGATCAAGAAACTTTTAGATTTCCAGACATGCCGGATTCCTCACGATGTTTTCCTTCACCGTTTGAAAGCACTGGCATTGCACGCATGCAGTTTTTGAGTGAAAAAACCTATTAATGCACCAAATTTGAACCCACGACCTTAGGATCGGAAGGCGGGGACTACCACTAGACCACCGGTGCTGTAATGATGAAACACAATTATCTCAGCGTCTACAACACTAATCGGTGCTCGTTGGTGCAGATCAATGACATCATTAAAATAAACTACCCTCTTTCGAATAAAGTTAAAAAAGTGTAAGGAACTTGCTCTGTAAAGCTGTGGTCTTCAAATTGCGGTAAACGTCTTATTACGGCCGCTTCTTAAAACATAATAAACGCGTACATAGCTTAGCTTCAGCACCTATGAAAATGCCAACGAACTTGCGACATGATGAGTGGGATGATTAGAACAAACTCGAGTTGGTACTAATCTCCGAATTAATCGTAGTTATTCGTGAGTAAACTGTCAAATACAATTAAACTGTTAATTGTATTTGACGGTTTTTTTTTATACAACTGAAGTGGCAACCAAGCGTACGGCCCACATGATGGTAAGCGGTTACCGCAGCCTATGGACGCTTGCAATACTAGAGGTTCACTCGCGGGATGCCACCTTGAGGCTAGGTATGGTGGTAGTCCTTTCCCGGACGAGCTCTATCACAGAGAACTCTACTACTCTTAAACGTCGTTGACGTTTCTTATTCCATGAAATAGTTGTTCCAGAAGTTGATCGAATCCAGCCTTTATAAAATATACTATTGAAGTCTGAGTTTTCTGCGGAAGTCAATAGTATAATTGTGGTTTTAATGCTGATGACGACTGTCAAGCAACGTCTGCCGCTTTTTAGAAAACCCAGTTTTAAACAAAGCTAGAAAGCTGCGATTTGTTTCAATTGTCTTTTCATTTCTTCGGAATCATTTTGTATTTGTGCAGCAAGTGCTTTGAAGGAGCGAAGTGCCTTGCGCCACACTGGTTCTTATGGTGGCATGGTGCAGGTTTTTTCATATCAGCAAATGACGAGACGGTTAAGTCGCCCTGATGTTAAGCGCCACGCCTGACCATAACCAGCTGCGGTTTTTTATAATCTTGAGCCTTCACCTACACCAGTTCGTGACGCAGTTGGCTAAGCTGTTGAACAGAAACAACGAAGTTAAGCACTGTTCCGCGTAGTCACCATTTGGATGGATGTCCGTCAGTGGCAATATCAACTATGAAATTCAATATATCAACACTTCCGTGCTGCGGAAGGCACGTTAAGTGGTCGAGCTCGGCTCTTTCAATGTTGTTAGGCCATGCCGGAGGCCTTGGGCGGCCTCTTTACTCCACCACCAGCCCAATTGCACCAGTTGCCACATATGAACTTCCTTACAATCCAACGACTTCCCCACGCTATGTCATCGGTCCATCTAGTGGTCCACTGAGTAGCTAATTCTCATAATTCGTTTATTCAGTTTATTTACATATTTTTTGCACAATAAACTATTCTTAATCTTATTTATTTTATTATTCGTATTATACAACAAACTCCCATTAGAAATTACAGAGCTTCCTCTAAGCCAATTCAAAAACATAATTAAAATATTTTTAAAACAGTATCCATTCTATCATATTAATGATTTGTTCATTCTCTGATTTGCGAACATAGCAGGTACCTACACTAATTATAATGTTAGAATAAGAACTTAAAAATGTTCAATTTGACTTGCCTATGTTTTTTTTTTTTTTTTACAACTGAAGTGGCAACCAAGCGTATGGCCCACAAGATGGTAAGCGGTTACCGCAGCCTATGGACGCTTGCAATGCCAGAGGTATCACTCGCGGGTTGCCACCTTGAGGCTAAGATCGAAAGCCTCATGTGCCAGTAATTTCACCAGAAACCATACCCTTCACACCGGAACACAGCAATGCGAGCATTACTGCTTGGCGGCAGAAATAGGTATGGTGGTAGTCTTTCCCCGGACGAGCTCTATCACAAAGAACTCTACTACTCTTATGTTATGCTTATAACGAAAAAAGGCAAATGAAATGAAATGAAATATTTTTATTATTAAGGTCAAGAATCCCAGAACACTTAAGCGTCTTACTTCTTAAAGGTTTTATAACAGTGCTGTTGGTAATAACATTTGTTGCACTGCAACTGCTCTAGAGTGCCAACTGCACTGGATAGTATAATAACACAGATTGTATGATACTAGATACGGTTAAGCGGTTGTGGCAAAGCTGGCTTAGTTGTTCCTAGATTAAAGCCAGGGTTACATTATTCTGTCGTGGTGTCGTGACGCGTCATATATATATCGTATCCATACATTTACAGAATGCGTTACAACACACTGCGCTTTAGTAAATACCATCCCTTTCCATCAACCACCCGTACCTTGTCAGCATACCACTCATTCGCGTAAATACCATCCCTTTCCATCAAAGGACTAGCAAACGTACGGCGCAGTACCACCCGTACCTTGTCAGCATACCACTCATTCGCGTAAATACCATCCCTTTCCATCAAAGGACTAGCAAACGTACGGCGCAGTACCACCCGTACCTTGTCAGCATACCACCCATTCGCGTAAATACCATCCCTTTCCATCAAAGGACTAGCAGACGTACGGCGCAGTACCACCCGTACCTAGTCAGCATACCACCCATTCGCACCAAGCGCTAAAGCTCAACATTTATCATGCGAACTGCCAAGGTGTGGAATACTCTGCCGTCTTCTGTTTTTCTTGACAATTACAATCCGGGCCTCTTCAAGGCTAGAGTGAATAGGTGTCTCATAGACCTTCGTGCTCCACCGTCGGCCACATCATCGCTTTCCACCAGGCAAGATCGTGGTCAAACGAAGGTCTATTCTTGAAAAAAAAATAAACTAACCATACAAAATGTATGGATACGATATGCTTATGACGCGTCACGACACGCCACGACAGAATAATGTAAACGCGGCTTAAGGCTTTTATAGTTCGCACAGCGGATCTAGGCTTCCGTGAAGTTAGCCGTTTGTGATGCGCAAAGACAATTTAGTTTGAAAAAGCTTCATTGCGCATCGAAACGGCTAACTTCACGACGGCCGAGATCCGTTGTGAGAACTATACCTAGCTTCGCTCTACCCAGCATAAATGAAGTGATTCTATTGGTTCTTAACAAACACATCCCTTGCTACACATCCTGGCACAGCTCTGGTGGAAACGTAGCCTAACGAAGTTAAGCATGGTTTCGCGGAGTCACCACTTGGATGAAGCTGAACCTTTAGGACGTTTCAAAGTGATCCTTGTGATTCACAAGTGATCGGTATTTAGAATTTGAGTTTGAATTTGATCCGCCAGTGGCAGCTTTGAATGAGCGCTTCCGTGCTTCGGAGGTCACGTTAAGCAGTTGGTCCAGGCATTTGCCAAAATTGATAGGAAATCTATTACTAAATTGTTTTTTTACTTAAATTTAGTTTAATTAAACTTAAATTTAGGTACTACCTACCTTTTTATTCATTAAGTTATCAAATTGTATGTGTACACACACAATTTGCTAAACCTACATTTATGTAGCTTCGCTACTCACAAGTTTACTGGTAGGTAATGCTGTCAAGCATTAAGTTTTTTTTTTACAACTGAAGTGGCAACCAAGCGTACGGCCCACAAGATGGTAAGCGGTTACCGCAGCCTATGGACGCTTGCAATACCAGAGGTATCACTCGCGGGTTGCCACCTTGAGGCTAAGATCGAAAGCCTCATGTGCCAGTAATTTCACCGGAAACCATACCCTTCACACCGGAACACAGCAATGCGAGCATTACTGCTTGGCTGCAGAAATAGGTATGGTGGTAGTCCTTCCCCGGACGAGCTCTATCACAGAGAACTCTACTACTCTTATTCGCCTTTGTAAGCATATTTTAAGTTGTGCAATAAAGTATTATCTATCTATCTATCTATTACTAGATTTAAAGTAGAGTAGTAGAGTAGTAGAGTTCTCTGTGATAGAGCTCGTCCGGGGAAGGACTACCACCATACCTAATTCTGCCGCAAAGCAGTAATGCTCGCATTGCTGTGTTCCGGTGTGAAGGGTATGGTTTCCGGTGAAATTACTGGCACATGAGGCTTTCGATCTTAGCCTCAAGGTGGCAACCCGCGAGTGATACCTCTTGTATTGCAAGCGTCCATAGGCTGCGGTAACCGCTTACCATCATGTGGGCCGTACGCTTGGTTGCCACTTCAGTTGTATAAAAAAAACAAAAAAAAAAAAAAAAAACAAAAAAAAAAAAAACTAGAATCATGGTTTTACTTATAAAACTATCGTGAACTATACCATACATTTTTACAAACGGGTGTTATCACGTACCGGTATATCGGTGAAGAGGTTCCGACACTGTTTCGACTCAATTTCGAGAGTCTTCATCAGGGTTGAGTGACACGGCGAGCGTCCTCCTCCGCGTCGCGATACAGTGTCGGTACCTCTTCACCGATATACCGGTACGTGAAAACACCCGTTTGTAAAAATGTAGAATCATGGTGATTCCAGCTTTCCCTGTTTCTATATCTGCGTTTAGTTCCGTTCGTTGAAGACTTTCTATTTACACTAATATTTAAAGAGAGAAGATTTGTATTTTTGTATTTTTTGTTTGTTACGAATAAACTCAAAAACTACTAATCCGATTTCAAAAATTCTTTTACCATTAGAATGCTACATTATCCCTGAGTAACATAGGTTATGTTTATTACTAGCGACCCGCCCCGGCTTTGCACGGTTGCGGTTTCTATGCACCCGCGCGAAGCTGGGACATACTGCTAGTTTCTGTTAAACACTTAGTTACACGTTTTGTTGTAGAGCTCCAATTTCTACTGAATAGCATCATTTTGTTGCATTTTCCTTGTTATTGTTTACCTATTTCTGAGTTGACGACCTCGGTGGCCTAGTGGGTTAGTGCTAGATTGAGGAGGGGCGGCGGGTTCGATCCCCGCGGGACATGTTTGCATGATTTGCAAATATTTGTAAGAGTTGTATAGTTCTTTGTGATAGAGCTCGTCCGGGGAAAGACTACTACCATATCTATTTCTGCCGCCAAGCAGTAATGCTCGCATAGCTGTGTTCCGGTTTGAAGGGTATGGTTTCCTGTGAAATTACAGGCACATGAGACTTTCCATCTAACGTCTCAGGGTGGTACACGCAAGATAACACGCAAGTGATATCTATGATGTTGCATGCGTACATAGGCTAAGGTAACCGCTGACCATCAAGTGGGCCGTACGCTTGGTTGCCACTTTAGTGGTATAAAAAAAAATTGTTTCCAGTCTAGATATTTTTAGATTTTCAAAAATATTATGTATACTTACTCCATTAGTTAAATTTAATACGTGTATTCCATTAATTAACTTTCCTATTGTACAATCTTTGCTTTTGTTATTATTTCCCGTGCTTCGGAGGGCACGTTAAGCAGTCGGTCCCGGCTTTTTCAAAGTTGTTAAGCCATGACAGAGGCCTTCGGGCGGCCTAGAAACTCTGTCACCGGAGTTGGCCACTGACTCATACGAACGAACGAACGAACGAACGTTATTATTTTAATGTTTTGTGCACGGTCGGTATCGAACCCACGACCGTAGGATCGGAAGGGTCACTACCACAAACCACGAGTGCACTAGTGAAAAACATCATAGCGATCATTATCTTCATCATAATATCAGCCTATACACGTCCACTGCTGGACATAGGCTACCCCCAAAGAGCGCCATGTCGACCGACCTTGAGCCTCTACAATCCACCATGTCATCGGTCCATCGAGTGACCATCGGTATTTACAATCCACCATGTCATCGGTCCATCGAGTGACCATCGGTATAAGCTCAATGACTGAAAATAGCGGATTGTTTTACAGCAATATTGTATAAGTAAACAAAATGTACAATTTTTGATAACCCTTTTCAATGTTATGTTCTCAGAATGGAAGAAAACATTCGTGAAAATGATGGCTTGTTCGTGATCAAAGTTATAATGTTTAAATAATAAAAAATAATAGAAAAATGTTTATAACACCAGTGGGGGTGCAAGACAGGCTCAGGGCCTTATTCATAATAAGTACTTTAAACCTTCGTTAGCTTGTCTTATAAATCTATCAATGTGTTTGTTCATTGAAATAAGAATGACAAGACAGACAATTACTTAGCTAAGCTAAGTAACATACCGGAACTATCTTTGTGATATTTATACCAATAAAGTGGCAAGCAAGCGTACGGCCCACTGTATGGTAAGCGGTTACCGTAGCCTATGTACGCATGCAACATCATAGATATCACTTGCGTGTTACCACCCTGAGACGTTAGATGGAAAGACTCATGTGCCTGTAATTTCACCGGAAACCATACCCTTCGAACCGGAACACAGCAATGCGAGCATTACTGCTTGGCGGCAGAAATAGGTATGCCCTACTCTCGAGCGAGAGTGATTGGGTCTTAAATCTACCACGCGGACCCAATGCGGATTGGTGGATGGCACGTCTTTCGAATTTTTTGTTTAGGACATGCCGGTTTCCTCACGATGTTTTAAAAGTTAGGGACCCAAGTAAATTAATCTCGCACTACGTCGGGTGGGAAACCAATTTTTAGGTCACATCCTGGCCGCCATGGCCGCGGTCGACACTGACACGTGACGAGGGCAAACGTTACTTAGTTTACTTAGCGGTTGGGACACACGGCCGTTAAATTCACTCAAAAATAGATCCAGCCTGAAGTAGGTACCTATGAAGTTAAAAAAAAAGTAAATGAAAGTTTGTATGAGGCAGTGGCCAACTCTGTTCTCTGTGACAGAGTTTTTAGGCCGTGAGGAAGGCCTCTGTCATGGCCTAAGAACTTTGAAAAGACAGAGACCGACTGCTTAACGTGCCCAACGAAGCTCCTAAGCGCTCAGTTTAAATTGCCTCTGGCATTTACCCATCCAAATGATGACTCCACGGAACAGCGCTTAACTACGTTGATCTGTTAAGAACAACTTAGCCCGCTACGTCACGAGTGCTCAAAAATTAAAAAGTAAACGTAATTGTATTCTATTAGTTATCGAAATTCCAGACAGATTCCTCCAAAGTCAAAGTCACAGTCAAAAATGATTTATTTCAATAAAATCACAAGGATCACAAGGTCGTGCACCAATGGATTTTTCTGTTCGAAAAATTTATGTGCGCAATGCCAGTGCTCTCATACGGTGAAGGAAAACATCGTGAGGAAACCAGCATGTCTGAGAACTGAAAATTCGAAAGACATGTGCCATCCACCAATCCGCATTGGGACCGCGTGGTGGATTAAGACCCAATCACTCTCGCCTGAGAGTAGGCCAGTGTCCCAGAAGTGGGAACATTAGAAGGCTGTCATGATTAAATCGATTCAAAGCTACACTAAAGAAAAGTAGTTCCCCATTCCCGGGGACAACTAGATTTTGTCGCGGTGCCAACAGATCGATTCTGCAACTACCCTCAAAACTGTTCGACTGTTAAACTGTTCGCCAAATGGGCTATGACTTCGATACATGGGATATTGCTGTTGTTTACGAGTTTTTTACTAACTTCTGCTATCGATTTCGCTTGGTTGTACAACTGTAATTTAAATCTTGGATTATCAATGAATAGTTTTAAGAAAGTACAGGAAATCGCATTAAGAAAGGCTGTTATTATGCTAATAAATGAATAATAAATGTTAGCTGACATTTCCTCTACCCTCCAACTAAGCAAAACATAGCTATTTATGCATAGAATCATAGCTAGAGTAGTAGCGTCCGGGGAAGGACTACCACCATACCTATTTCTGCCGCCAAGCAGTAATGCTCGCATTGCTGTGTTCCGGTGTGAAGGGTATGGTTTCCGGTGAAATTACTGGCACATGAGATTTTCCATCTAACGAACCGGAACACAGCAATACGAGCATTACTGCTTGGCGGCAGAAATAGGTATGGTGGTAGTCCTTCCCCGGACGAGCTCTAACACAAAGAACTTTACAACTCTTACAAATATTTATTTACTAATCTTTGTTTTAGTTGTTCCGGATAAAAATAACAAAGCAATAAGCTTGATGCGAGCAACTTAGTAATCGCCCTGTTGCCCACTCTTCATCATCATGACAGCCGTCTAATGTTCCCACTGTTGGGACACTGGCCTACTCTAATTTTGGAATGCTCGGTAACTTATCTACCCATGTGTCTCAAACCTCACCGTTTTTGTTCACAATAATAAATTATGTAAGGATGTTATTGTCTTCCGATGGTATCTTAAAGCGGCTCCGAGATAGTGAGGATTTACAGCGGAACCCTAAAAAGGTTTAAATTACTTCCGAGAAGCTCACTAAATGCTGGAGGTGGTTCAAAGGGTATCTTGGGAGTAGTTTTAGGTTATGTCAAGACCTGTGAAATACAATTGACATAATAATGCTAGAAAATCTTTGGAATACAGCAAAAATATCCACTTGACTATTTCTATTTCTTGCGTATTACACGAAACTAGCCCTTATTGCTACACATTTATTTTAGGCCTCTTGAAAAGCTTTATGCTGTTGCTAGCAGACTGTTCTGGAAAGCACACCTTCATAAGTAAAAAACGATGGAATAAATTAATCATAATTTTAAATTGTTATACATTTAGTTGGTTACCCGATTCTAATACAATCCACACAGCATCATCTAGCCCCAAGCTAAGCAGAGCTTGTGTTATGGGTACTAGATAACTGATATACAATAAGTATATAGATATTTTTTAATTATACATAGAAAAATACCCAGAACACTCGAAATATTTGCAAATCGTTCAAACATTTGTTCCAAGGCGGGACCCGCAACCTCCTGCGTCGCGGACCCTCGGACGGCGGACCCTCGCCCGCCGCGCACATCGGTCTTCGAACAGACGTCGGAGATCCACGACAGTTCTCAGACTGAGCAAAGCAATGCGATTTACTTTAAGACGTTTTAAAATGATCCTTGTGATTCAACTAAATAAAGCACTTTTGACTAGTTCCCTGGACGAAGTCGTAGCTGCAGCTTACGTAGCTGGCCAAGATCTTAACCGATCAACCTATGCCCGCGACCGGGGCATAGGTTGAGCGGGGTGGGGTAATCAAAATCGGTGAGAGGTTTGGCCATTCTGTACGTGGTACTAATATCTGTTCTGTGCCCTAGTGTATAAATCCTGATGAACCTAAGAATATCTACCCCAAAGGGATGGTAATTGGTTTCTAAATCAGTACAGTCGGGGCCAAGGGCAGTACGTGACT
Source organism: Colostygia pectinataria (assembly GCA_951394395.1). Taxonomy (NCBI): domain Eukaryota; kingdom Metazoa; phylum Arthropoda; class Insecta; order Lepidoptera; family Geometridae; genus Colostygia; species Colostygia pectinataria. Next base: position 6,244,228 of record OX596372.1, on the reverse strand, counting down.
GGATTCTCCTGCTTTTCTAATTAACGGAGAACGACATAAGACAGTCGTAAATTAAAATTATAGAACATTTTGTATGTCATCGGTAAATGGATAAAAATATCGTTTATTAAATAAATAAATAAATAAATAATGCTGGACAATCCACACAGCATCATCTAGTCCCAAAGTAAGCTGCTGTTAAACAGAGCTGTATTATGGGTACTAGATGACTGATATATATTTAATACAATACATAGATAGTTTATTTTTTTATTTTTTTTATTATATATAGAAAATACCCAGAACACCCGGAAAAAATATTTGTAGATCGTACAAACATTTGTTCCGAGGCGGGAATCGAACCCGCAACCTCTGCGTCGCAGGCGGACCTGTGCCCGCTGCGCCACATCGGTCGTCGGTTATTATACAGTGTCGTGGCAATACGGTTGACGGTAAAAAGCGTGTCCATATAATAAGTTGCGTCCTTGTAACTGACGATTAGATTGTGTCAAAGATAAATAATATCAGCTGACATTATTATTTTCTTCATCTCCCCTACCCTCAGCTTTACCGGATACTCGCCCTAAAAATTCAAAATTAAAAAAAAATAGGGGCGTACTTTCTCCAAAAAGGGGCAAAAAGGGGGCTGCTGAATATCTCCGCCTAATGTGATTTGATTTCGATGATTTTTATTTTATATGTAAGTAAGTATTAACTTTAGTTTGTCTGATATTTGGTGAAGATCTGATGAGGATGTTGTGCTTGCGAGGTCTACTGTTTGGAGAACTGCTAGTTATTTATCATTGTTGGGAATCGAGTTAAGCGACGTAATAATGAAATATTCGACTGAGCGCGCCCCGTAGCGGGTCAAGGACACGCGCAGGTCAAAGACGCGCGGGTTATTGACCCGCGGTTCTATGACGCGCGGGTCACTGACACGTGTCGAGCGCTGCCTTTTCGATTTCTAACAAGGATAACTAATTATTAAGCAGAATTACGTATTTTTTTTTAAATAAAATAAAACGTTTAGAAAAAAAAAATGTACAAGTATTTTTTTTATGTGTGGAACCTACCCCTTAAGTTTGTCAGGTTGATAATGAATGACCTCATATATGACCTAATCACTCTCGCTCGAGAGTAGGCCACTAGAAGGCTTTAACAATGAATCACGTATTACGTTATCGTTTTCCATGAGACTGGAGCTTAACTGTGGCTTAACTAAACTATACATTAAGGCATCGATACGTCGATACACACTGGACCTACTGAATAATAATACCTAATTAGTTATTTGCTACTTCATTAGTTCTATTGACGTGGCTAGTGAGCAAAGACGAATGGTTTTGTCTAAGTAGGCGAAAGAGTTTATAGATAATTCTGCGGGATAAGAAATGTCAAATAAATGCCTATTCGATTTTGGTCGGATCCAAGAATCCAACCTATGTCTTTGATAGACAGAATTCCCGTCATCTGTCTCTTATGTAATCGATCTTTTAAACTACTCAACAAAAAATGCGGTTTTCATCAATAGAGTGAATCAAGAGAAAGGTTTATGCGTAGTTTTAGCACCCGTGCAAATCCGGAGCGGGTCGCTAGTAGATTATAAGTAGTCTAAAGCTGAGATTCCACCATGAAAACGTTCAGAACAAATGTTCGAACATTTGTTCGCAACAATTTGTTCCCCACAAAATGTTCAGAACATTGTTCACAACAGTTCCCACGTCACACGTCTGGGATCGTACCATAAGATACAATAATGCAATTCCATAATTTGATAAAGAATTTGAATACTGTAGGTATAGTTATAAGCAAAATAAAAATAAAAATATGTAAAACTAGAACATTCAAAAATGAATTTTAACACAAAATATTAGAGCTCAATTTAAATAAAAAGCCAATTGAATGTGGCATAGTATAGGTGCAGTTCCTGAACCGCGTCTTAATTGCGTCGTAAAGTTGTCGCGTCAAGTTTGTCACAGAGTCTCTTTGTCGCCCTCATAGAGACGACTAATGAGCTATTCGAATCAGTTATAGCTTAGGAGGTCGATTCTACTAACCTTCAACGGTTGGCGTTCTATTCTGTACCTACCAACAATTGTTCCGACGACCAATGTGGCGCGGCGGGCGAGGGTCCGCCTGCGACGCAGGAGGTTGCGGGTCCCGCCTTGGAACAAATGTTTGTATGATCTAAAAATATTTGTTACAGGTGTTCTGGGTATCATTATAAAAAAAGGAGCGCTCGTGACGTAGCTGGCTAAGTTGTCCTTAACAGATCAACGAAGTTAAGCACTGTTCCGCATAGTCATCATTTGGATGGGTGACCGCCAGTGGCAATTTCAACTGAGCGCTCCCGTGCTTCGTAGGGCACGTTAAGCAGTCGGTCCCGGCTTTTTCAAAGTTGTTAGGCCATGATAGAGGCCTTCGGGGGGCCTAGAAACTCTGTCACCAGAGTTGGCCACTGACTCATACGAACTTACTATTATAATTTTTATTATAATAGTAAGTAAGTTCGTATGAGTCAGTGGCATTTTAGTATTATGTTATTAGTCATCTAGTACTCACAAGCTCTGCTTGGCTTGGGGCTAGATGATGCTGTGTGGATTGTCCAGCATTATTTATTTATTATTTATTCTGATCGCTGGAGGACGTCCCCGCACTCGATGGACCGATTGCATTAAAGCGCTTGCAGGAAGGTTGATGGTAAAGACGCAAGATCTGTCATCATAGCGCTCTTTAGAAGCCTATTTTCAGCAATGGACGTCTATAGGATATGATGATGATGATTATCTCAGTTATTTATTTATAGCTCAGCGGCCAATTGCTTTTTTTTATGTCACCAAGTGACAAGACAATCATGGCGCCCACCTGATGTTAAGCACCACGCCTGACTATTACAGATTCATTGCTATGCCATCCAAAGCTTAAAGTTTTGAAGTGTTTGCGTGGCACTGCACTGCGCTTATCACCCCGAGACATTGTTGTCTCTTTCGCCCAGTAATTTCACTTGCTACAGTTCTCTTCAAACCTAAACACAGTGCAGCTTGCACACTACTGCTTGGAGGTAGAATATCTGACACTGCAGTGGTACCCACCGAGACGGACTCTTGCTGAAGAGTCCTACCACCAGGTAAATTGTTAAAATCTTAAGTCTTACGTCTGATTTTATCGGATAGGCTTTATTTTATATAAACCCAAAAACTACTATGCTAAACTACTATGCTAAACTACTATGCTAAACTACTATGCTAATTTACTATGCTAAACTACTATGCTAAACTATGGACAAATTGAACACAATAGTCGATCGTCAGCTTTAGTTGCAACATAACCACAGCTAAATCGTTGTTCAATAGCAGAATATATTTAATTAAACTACGCCGTTTATGATATGCAATATGATTGTGAAGGTGGATTAGACCAGTTTTTGGAATAACTATTTCGCGGAATAAGAAACGTCAAACACAAGTAAACTGACAGTTTACTCGAGAATAACTACAATACACACATCAACATTGTCTAGGGATATTCAACATTTTGTTGATTTTTACAAAAACTGAAAATAATTCTTTATTTTGTGTTGTTTATTAATAATAATAAAAGCCTATAAATAATAAAAAATATTTAAAAAAATTAATTAAAGGAAATTATTTTCAGTTTTTGTAAAAATCAACAAAATGTTGAATATCCCTAGACAATGTTGATGTGTGTATATTTGGAGAATAGTGCCTATTCGAGTTTGGTCGAATCCATGAAAACCAGCCGTACAGCTTTCGTTAGCAATAAATTGAGACGTAGTAGAATTGGCCCTTAAGTTACGTAGATAGAACATAGTATAACATTTCAAAAGGGTGTCGCTTAAGGGGTTTCAAGATAGTTTAGGAACATCCTTTAAGGTCTTTGAAAACAGGTGTTTTACTGTAGGATTGTATTCAAAAAGGAACCAACAATTTTTTTTTTTTTTATGTCAGCAAATAACAGTGCCACGCAGAACTTTAAGGCTTTGGGTGGCACTGCACTGCGCTTGTCACCCTGTAGATATCCTAAGTATTTAGATATAGATTTAGATTTATTTAGTATTTAGTTCTTAAAGTAATAAATACTAATTTGGTACAACAGTCTCTTATTACTATTTTTTTTTATAAGTACCACTAAAGTAGCAACCAAGCGTACTGCTCACTTGATGGTCAGCGGTTACCGTAGCCTATGTACGCATGCAACATCATAGATATCACTTGCGTGTTACCACCCTGGGACGTTAGATGGATGCATGTGTCTGTAATTTCACCGGATACCATACCCTTCGAACCGGAATACAGCAATGCGATATGTTTACAGTTAGGTGTCTTAATCTAAGGTATATTTATGTAAATCTGATAATCAGCTCCTACTCCCAGTGACTCCTGACCCGCGAGTTCTCGAGGGACGAGTAGGCTCAGCCGACTTGATTAACGCGAATCTGTTTTTATTATATCGGGGTAAATATACGTGGTAGCATGTCGAGTATTGGAACGCTCGTGACGTAGCTGGCACTTAAGCACTGTTCCGCGTAGTCACCATTTGGATGGGTGACCGCCAGTGGCAATATCAACTGAGCGCTCCCGTGTTTCGGTTACGCTTTTTCAAAGTTGTTAGGCCATGACAGACAGCCTTCGGGCGGCCTAGATACTCGGTCACCAGAGTTGGCCACTGACTCATACGAACTTACTTTGTGGAATCAGTGTGAATTTTAGTTAAATAATGCTGGACAATTTACACAGCATCATCTAGCCTAAGGTAAGCTGCTGTTAAACAGAGCTGTATTATGGGTACTAGATGACTGATATATATTTATTACAATACAATACATAGATAGATATTTTTTATTATACATAGAAAACACCCAGAACACCCGGAACAAATATTTGCAGATCCTACAAACATTTGTCCCAAGGCGGGAATCGAACCCGCAACCTCCGCGTCGCAGGCGGACCTTCGCCCACCGCGCCACATTGGTCGTCAAATTGGTCGTTATTGGATATCTCGGTTTTCTTGCGATGTTTTCCATCACCGTCTGTCTCTATGTAAGCGTTTCGCAGATCTGCTGGGTTGGTCTCCACTCTGCAACTGTTACATACACTGTGCGAGCGATAACGAGTGCGAGACGCTTCGTCATCGGCCACTCGCGGCTTGGAAGTGCGCCAGTCGAAATCACGGGTAAAGTCACAGTCTCCTTAACGCGACACCACCTCAAAAATCTTGCTACTAATTAATTAAGATATTTGTGCCTGTCATTTTTGCGTTTATGCTATCCCACAGGAACAGTCAATTTTTCCGGGATAAAAAGGCTGTGTGTGTTATTGCAGAACATAAACCATCTCCATTTCAAATTTCATCACAATCTTCACGGAGATACGTGGTAACAACTATTTAGACTCCCCGGCTTCGCTCGGGTGCGGTTTCATTGCACCCGCTACGGACTGCTAGTTGTCAAATAATTAGGAACGACGCGAACTAATAAGATCGAAAAGTTTTTAAGACGCGGTTTACATACCGCGACTTTGACGCACGACTTTTCGATACTTGCTAAATTCATAAGGCGCGATCTTCATAGTGCGACTTCGACGCGCGACTTATCAATATTGGCGAAACCGAATGGAAAAATAACGTTAAAACGTGGCTCTTTTGCCAAACATGACCAGAAAATGCAGGTGTTTTATGTTTTGCTAGTCTGTCGTCTGCGGCTTGGACGGTAGCCAGCTAAGGTAAACCGAGGCTCGTTGGAACGAAAACGAACTTGTAGATGTTCACACCGCCGTAAACATAAGATTACGCCTTGAATCTTCTTTTATTTCGTACTAGCCGATCTGCCCCAGCTTTGCACGGATGCAATGAAACCGCACCCGTGCGAAGCCGGTGCGGATCGCTAGTAATAAATATAGCCTATGTTACTTAGGGATAATGTAGCATTCTACTGGTGAATGAATTTCTGAAATCGGACCAATAGTTTTTGAGTTTATTCGTAACAAACAAAAATACATAAATACAAATCTTTTCTCTTTATAATATTTAGTATATTAGTATATAGTATTTAGCATTAGTATAGATATTGTGAAAACTAAGGTTATTAAATGATAGTCACCTGGTGGTAGGACTCTTCAGCAAGAGTCCATTTGCAATTCTTTAAAATTTTTAAATTTTTCTCTTCAGCAAGAGCTTTGGGTGGCACTGAATCTGTTATGGTTAGGCGTGGGGCTTAAAACCAGACAGGCTTTTAAAAAAAAAAATTGTATATGAAACAATTCCTAATAAAATACTTCTATCAAGAGTTGACCTTCAAAAAAAAACAAAAACATAAAAATAATACTCACGACCATTTCCATTAATTGGTATTACATAGACTTTAGTATTCTATGAATAAAAATCTATGCTTGAGTATCGTTTTTAAATACGGGCCTAAGAGGCAGTCAGATGCACGTCCAAACTTTATAATTGGTGCATGTCCATATTTTGCACATTTATAACTATTAATAATAAAAATAGTAAAGGAAAAATAAAAGCATTTGAGAAAGTTCTTTTCCAATTAAGTTTTGCTCGCGCTGAAAACAGAAGTTTAACTTAATTAAGCCGTTAATCGCGAAGTCGCTTTGACAAGACTGCTCCTTAAGCAGCAACGTGTAATGGATACAGGCGCTTGCAATTTATGCAAGAGTTTTAGCATAAATTCTGAATACAGCTTTTAGAGTTAGAGCTATCCGCTATTCTCTGAGTTCAGTTCTGATTTGGAGAGCTTGCCAATTTTACAACCCAACCCATGACATGTGCCATCCACAAACCCGCATAGACTCAATCATTCTCGCTCGAGAGTAGGCCAGTGTCCCAACAGGCACATTAAAAGGTATAATGACACCCATTCAAACTCCAACTAAGAAAATGCACTTCTACATTTAACTAAATAACTAAACCTAGTTATTTGTTTGAGCTACATACAGGTTGTGAAAAAAGTACTCATAAAACTCAAACGGATTACTACCAAAAAACTTCTTATTGCCGTAATTTTTTTGACATTGACAGCTCTTTACGTCGTGGAATGTATTTGTGTGTTGCCCTGAGTACTTCACAACAGATCAACGAAGTTAAGTACTATTCCGCATAGTCACTATTTGGTGGGTGACCGCACGTGGCAGTATTAGCGCTTCCGTGCTTCCGAGGGCACGTTAAACAGTCCAAGCTATTTTAAAGTTGTTAGTCCATGGCGGAGGCCTTCGACTTTATTATATCAGTCACAGAGTTGGCCACTGACTCATATACGAACTTACTTTTTGAAATAGGGCAATGTTTTCTTAAATTTTCGGAGCTTTCTTTTACACCCTGTATAAACAAAGTGTGGAAATAAGGACTTACTCGAAACTAGGAACGTCTCGCGATAAAAGAATCGAGTTTACTCGCAAATGAAGCTGCAAAGTTTTAAATAAGGCTGCGTTCACACGGCAGTCCACTTATATTATTTATATCTTTTGATTACCTCGTGGCAAGAGTCCAAGATAAGAGATCTGTCATCATCTGACACTAGAGGTTAATGATTATTATAATTCGTCACTGACTCTATTATTTATTATTATACAAAAAAGGTACATGTTTTTTTTGTTTGTGGAACCTATTCCTAGAATATTATTAAGTATTTATTAATATACGAGCTGACCTGCGCGGCTTCACCCTTGTTTTTGCAGTTTTAATGCTCACAGGAACAGTAAATTTTGTGTAAGTAAAAAGTACCTTATGTGTTATTCAAGGACTTAAGCCATCTAAATTCTAAATTTCATCACTATCGGTTAAGTCGTCACTGATATACGTGGTAACAAACAAACACACACAGACTTTTGCATTTATAATATTAGCGAATTTATTAGGATTCTATTAACGAATTTTATTTTAATACGTCAATAGAATTATTATAGATCGAGATTAATCTATCTATAAAAATCTTAGCTAATATTAATTACGGATACTAATATTATTAAGACGGACTTTTAGCAAGAGTCCGTCTTGGTGGGTACCACTATCGCAGTGTCTGATATTCTGCCTCCAAGCAGTAGTGTGCAAGCTGTACTGTGTCACACCCCGGACACTCTCAATAAAATGTATGAAGCAAACGCGTCGCAATCACCACACGCATAGTTTGTGTACGTAAACGGTGCCGTTGTATGTGTGAGTGTCATGGTTGTTCTCACTATAGCAAGAGCGAGAAGCACACTTCACTCGCTCTGGCATGCGCGCGCTTAGACCTACACGAAATCAAAATAAACGCTTGCCTTAGCCCTTAGCTTCAGTGCCGGCAAAAATGTGCCGGCAAACTTGCAAAATCAAAAAATCAAAATCAAAAATTATTTATTCAGTAGAATCACAAGGATCACTTTGAAACGTCTTACAAGCTAGGAAAATTTACACCAGTTCCAACGCGCCCATGCCGTAAAAGAACTGGCAACAACACCGGCTGGGTTCCTATCGCTTTTTTGGCATGACCCTTGCTATTGTTATGGATTCCAAGTAGAGTTGGAGCACATTCGTCCCAAGCTTTTTTATCATCTAGGTAATCGGTTGTTTTATAGTAAGCTTTTTGAGACAGATTTTGTTTAATTAAGTTTTTAAATTTGCCAATTGATAAATTTTGTATGTCGCTTGGGACTTTGTTAAAGAAGCGTACACATTGCCCTTTAAAAGATTTACTGACCTTAGTGAGCCTAACTGTGGGAACAGCGAGTTTATTTTTATTTCTAGTATTAACATTATGATTATCACAATTTTTTTTAAACAGATTAATATTTTTGCGAACATACATAAGATTTTCATAAATATATTGACAGGGTACTGTCATAATATTAATTTCTTTGAACTTATCTCTAAGTGATTCTCTGGGACCCATGTTATAAATTGCGCGAACAGCCCTCTTCTGCAACATGAATATGGTGTTAATATCTGCAGCACTCCCCCACAACAAAATACCGTAAGACATAATGCTGTGAAAGTAGCTGAAATTAGCTGAAATAAACTAGTCTGAACTAGTAACTGAAACTAGTTGCGATGGGTGAGGTAAGTAAGACCGGTGGGAGGTAGGGAGTGGCCATTCTGTACGTAGTACTAATATCTGTTCTGTGACTGTGTTAATGTTTGAATGACACTGTAGCAAATGAAATTACTTGGCGAAACAGACATGTCTGAGAGTGAAAAGCACAAAGCAGTGCCACGTAGAACTTTTAAACTCAAATTTTTGGGTAACACTGCACTGTTGGTCCGACCTAGCGCTTAACACTTGACCGGTTCGACATAAAAAGCCCCAAAAATCCCCAATTCATTGCCGTGTGAACGCGCCCTAATCAACTACTTAATTAACAACTTTTTGTTGTAAATTTTTAACAACTGGCGGGAGAAAGTTGTAACAACGTTGAATATATTATTTACAGGTTGTGGTTACTTGTTGCGGGTTCCTATATTCTGATTCTGTGGTTTCCGGGGCGTTTGGTTACTATTGAGCTCTTAGAAACCTGTGACCGCTATAAGAAGTGCGTATTTTTTGGCCTAGTGACGAGATGGACTAGTTGTTCGATATTTTGTAAATCTAAAGTCATCATCATCATGACAGCCTTCTAAAGTTCCCACTGTTGGGACATTGGCCTACTCTCAGGCGAGAGTGATTAGGTCTTAATCCACCACGCGGACCCAATGCGGATTGGTGGATGGCACATGTCTTTCGAATTTTTAGTTCTTGGACATGCCGTTTCCTCACGATGTTTTCCTTCACCGTATGAGAGCATTAGCATTGCGCACATAAATTTTTCGAACAGAAAAATCCATTGGTGCACGACCGGGTTTGAACCCACGACCTTAGGATTGGAAGGCGGGGTCACTACCACTAGACCACCAGTGCTCTTCTATCACACTAATATAATATATATATATATATATATATTTTTATACAACTGAAGTGGCAACCAAGCTTACGGCCCACAAGATGCTAAGCGGTTACCGCAGCCTATGGACGCTTGCAATACCAGAAGTATCACTCACGGGTTGCCACCCTGAGACGTAGATGGTAAGTCTCATGTGCCTGTAATTTCACCGGAAACCATACCCTTTGGACCGGAACACAGCAATGCAAACATTACTGCTTTGCGGCAGAAATAGGTATGATGGTAGTCCTTCCCCGGACGAGCTCTATCACAAAGAACTCTACTACTCTTGATCTTTTGATAAATGCGGAAGTTTAGATGTTTAGATGTTTGTTCCTCTATAACTCGACAAGCACTGAAACGATTTGGCTGAAATTTAAAACATAGATAGATAATGACCGGTAATAAGAAAAAAGCTACTTTTTATCCCGGAAAAAGAAACGGTTCCCGGTTACCGCGTGAAGTCGCGGGTCGCATGCGCAGCGGGCGCATGTCCGCCTGCGACGCAGAGGTTGTGGGTTTGAATCCCGCCAAACAAATGTTTGTACGATCTACAAATATTTGTTCCGGGTGTTCTGGGTATTTTCTATGTAAAATAAAAAAATATAAAAAATATCTTTTTATGTAGGTATTGTATTAAGTATTGTATTGTATTAAATATACTTAAATTAGTCATCTAGTACCCATAATACAGCTCTGTTTAACAGCAGCTTACCTTGGGCTAGATGATGCTGTGTGGATTGTCCAGCATTATTTAATAAAATTATTATTATAAAACCAACTGTCTGTAAATCATATTCACATAATGCTGATCGTTCGTTGGTTCGTATGAGTCAGTGGCCAACTCTGGTGACAGAGTTTCTAGGCTGCCCGAAGGCCTCTGTCATGGCCTAACAACTTTGAAAAATCCGGGACCGACTGCTTAACGTGCACTCCCAAGCACGGGAGCGCTCAGTTGAAATTGCCACTGGCGGTCACCCATCCAAATGATACCCCGCGGAACAGTGCTTAACTTCGTTGATCTGTTAAGAACAACTTAGCCAGCTACGTCACGAGCGCTCCATAATGCTGATGGAGTAAGGCATATTGGATGCCTATCTCGCCATCTTTCGGGGTGTTTGGGTCAGGATGATTAAATTTTCCACAACATTGACCGGTCCTTTTCGTGATAAAAGGAGAATTTAATTTTATGATTTTATATCACCCATTTTGTAGTACATCGAAGCGTGTCGCACGCTTGATTGAGTTTTAGGTCAACGGAGTTATGGAACGTTCCGCGTGGTCTTCTTCCGATGGGTGACCGCCAGTAGTTATCATCTGATGATCTGAACGCATCCGTGCTTCAGAGGGCTCGTTTAATTAAAAATATATTCATTAATCTTTTTATACTTAGGAAATCCCCTGAGCACCTGGGACAAATATTTGCATATCTTTGAACATTTGTTCTAAGGCGGGAATCGAACCCACAAACAAACTCCTGCGTCGCAGGCAAAGAGCAAAAAGAGTAGTAGATTTCTTTGTGATAGAGCTCGTCCGAGGAAGGACTAACACCATACCTATTTCTGCCGCCAAGCAGTAATGCTCGCATTGCTGTGTTTCGGTGTGAAGGGTATGGTTTCCGGTGAAATTTCTGGCACATGAGGCTTTCGATCTTAGCCTCAAGGTGGCAACCCGCGAGTGATACCTCTGATATTGCAAGCGTCCATAGGCTGCGGTAACCGCTTACCATCTAGTGGGCCGTACGCTTGGTTGCCACTTCAGTTGTTTTAAAAAAAAAGGCAGACCTTCGTCCGCCGCGCCACATCGGTCGCCATAATATATTCTTTCAAGTGGGCCTTGAACCCACTACAAATATATCTTGTAACCTTACATATTTCTGTTAAGGTTTAATTCAAGCCGTTTATCGAAAAAATCTCGTGCGTTTTCTGTGCGGGAATAACTAAAATAGCTTGACATCACAAATAAGATTCTCTGAGAAGAAAAAACTTTACAAAACATTGCATGAATAACGCGAAAAAACGACCAAGTAGATACATCCTCGCGGAGCGAGAATTCCGTACGATTTCATTTCATTCTCAATCGAAATAGTCGTTATTTTTTATTTAAACGTATGCCGAACACTTTACTTTACGAGATTTTACAATAATCACATTTTTATTTTTTATGTTAAAGAATTTGTGTTCCTATATTTTTTTTTATACAACTGAAGTGGCAACCAAGCGTACGGCCTACAAGATGGTAAGCGGTTACCGCAGCCTATGGACACTTGCAATACCAGAGGTATCACTCGCGGGTTGCCACCTTGAGGCTAAGATTGAAAGCCTCATGTGCCAGTAATTTCACCGGAAACCATACCCTTCACACCGGAACACAGCAATGCGAGCATTCCTGTTTGGCGGCAGAAATAGGTATGGTGGTAGTCCTTCCCCGGACGAGCTCTATCACGAGGAACTCTACTACTCTTAGAATATATATTTTTTTAGCATGAGCATTGTTGTGACACCGATTGTGATGAAGAGGGATCATCGAAAAATCGAGGCCTTCAGGTGGCCTAAAAACTCTGTCAACAGAGTTGGCCACTGACTAATACGAACTCGCTTTTTACTTGATCGGGAAAAAAGCTGGTAAACCAGCCGAGTTTGTGGCTAGATTCTTCTTGGCTGGGGCGCGTGGAACTGGCGTAAATTCACCTAGCTTTAAGACGTTTCAAAATGTTCCTTGTGATGATATTGAATAAAAATATTTTGAATTAGAGTTTGAATTTATTGTAACATAATTATCTAATTTGCGGCTAGCTAGAGTCACTTTACTTTACTTCTTTGTTTATGGCGTCTGTGGCTTAGTTGTCATAGAGTCTTGATCTTCTTCTTCTTCTTCTTGAGACTGGACCTGTTTGACCGCACACGCAAGGAAAGACTAAAATTTAATTTAGTAGGTACTAGGTACCTATGAAACATATCTAGCTAGTACTTATGTTGTATCCTATTTTATTTTTATTTTCTTTTGTTTCTGTATTGTTGTTTTTAGTTTTTTCTAAGAAATAGGTACCTACTTACTTATACTCACTTACTCACCTTGTCTTGTATTACTTTCCTTTTTTGTGTGTGTGTCAAATAAATAAATTCTTATTCTTATTCTTATTCTTCTTCGTATATGGACTCTGTGGCATATTTGCCACAATTTTGCCAGTATCAAGTAGATGAGTTTGATTGTCGCATGTCAAATAAAATTTTGAAAGAAATGACGGCGTTTCTTTCAAAATTCCCCAGGAAAGACTTTGACTAAATTACAAACCAACATTACCCTTCCATTTAAATTATTTACACTTGTGCTAAATAAACAAGTTAGATGACTCTTGATTAATATGCATTAATAAGTAATGATGACCTGTCATGTCAATGAATAAAACGAAGATAGATTCCAAAGTCACATTAGCTACTCGTAACATAGGTTTATAATGCCCACAAATTTTCGTATTTATAATATCAATAAGAAAAACCATTGGTCGTTTTAATACGTTTTTCTTTCTAAGATACAAAAAGGAACCCTAACATTCAACGGTGGTATGGGATATTACCGAGACAATTCTATGCTAATAGGCCTTCTGTCGTAAAGTGCGTTGACATTTGGGTTGCGGGTACACACTGGTTTGTTTGTTGTTTGTTTGTGGAGAAGTTGAGTGGGCTTTGGGAGTGTGAAGGTACATTTGAATTCAACAAGTTAATATGCATTCATTTTAGCTAAGTTATGCTTTAACGCTTCACAAGGGAGTTAACGGACTACTTTACCTAGAAATCACTAGCCTAGTGGTAGTGATTCTACCTTCCGATCTTAAGGTATTGGGTTCAAACCCAGTCGTGCACTAATGAATTTTTTATTAGAAAAAATTATGAGCGCAGTGTCAGTGCTCTCATACAATGAACAAAACGTGAGGATATTGGAATGTCGAAGAACTAAAAATTCAAAAGACAGTGCCATCCACCAATTTGCATTGGGTCCGCGTGGTGGATTTGAGACTCAATCACTCTCGCTCGAGAGTGTGCCAGTGTTCTAGCAGTAGGATTATTAGAAATCTGCCATGATGAAGATTAGACGAGAATTTTGTGATGAAGCATTTTCGGCCTTCAAGCGGCCTAAATTCCGTCACCAGAGTTTGCCACTGTCTCATAAAACTTACTTTAAACCTACGTATTAATAATAATAATGCTAGACAATCCACACAGCATCATCTAGCCCCAAGCTAAGCAGAGCTTGTGTTATGGGTACTAGATGACCGTTATACATACAATACGATACATACATAGATATTTTTTATTATACAAAGAAAATACCAAAACACCCGGAACAAATATTTGCCGAACGTATAAACATTTATCCCACGGCGGGAATCGAACCCGTAACCTGCTGCATCGCATGTGGACTTACGCCCGCCGCGCCACACCGGTCGTCGAAATCTCAGTACGATTAATCTATCTGCAAAATACTCAACTCCTAACATAATCGGAATAGCAAAGTGACGTCAGGACTACGGAACGACATGTGATTTAGCGTTTGTAAATACCACAGATGATAAATGAATGAGCTGGCTCAATCGAGGGTTTTTTTTTATGTCAGCAAGTGACAAGACAATCAAGGCGCCCGCCTAATGTTAAGCACCACGCCTGACTATTATAGATGTAGTGCCACCAAAGCTTAAAGTTTTTAGGTGTTTGCGTAGCACAGCACTACGCTTATCACCCCGAGACGTTGTTGTTAAGTCTCTTTCGCCCAGTAATTTCACTAGCTACAGTGTTCTTCAAACCTAAACAGAGTAATGCTTGCACACTACTGCTTGGAGGTAGAATATCTGACACTGCGGTGGTACCTACCAAGACGGACTCTTCCTAAGAGTAGACGGAAGAGACGGAAGAGTCCTACCACCATTTTAATTCCAGGTTATTCCCGATGACCCCCAGATTTCGCCCCCACTGGGGATAAATTCGTTCATTTTCACGCAGACTCATTGTAGTAGTTCTGCGAACGTAGACCTCGCGGGCATAAACTCAATCCAAATTAATTTTTGATATGAAATGAAATGAAATTTGCCAGAATACAGTTAAGTACATTGGTTCTTAAACTTATTACATACTTAGTGTAAGGAGTACTGGAGTCGCTAGATGGCGGTGTGCTGTAAATACAGTGCGGCGCGCAATACGCATTCTCGGTCGTATTACCTGGGCAACAGGAGAACGAATATGTCAGGGAGTGTGATCCGAATAATTGTGGTCTTGGAAAATATATCTAATATAGTCTTTCTATAACAATACAATGTGTACAATAGTAAGGTTAACGAATTTACACTACTTATTCTACTAACTGTATACCTATTCTTAATTAATGTTTTGGTTTGTTAGCTAATTTTGTACCTAAAATAAATAAAATAAAATGAAACCCCCTCTAATACTAGGTAGTATTTGAATCACTGTATTCGACCATTTGTCGTGCAAATATTAAATACTTAGTTTGATCTTAAAAGATTGAACATTGGTTGGTATACTGGATGTGTGAAGTGCAGATGCTGTACTTGGGACAGGTTTTTAGATAAAGTAGGTTTGCCTAGGACCTACCTACCCTCTCTGCTTAGCCATCCACAGGAAAGACATGGTCAATACGTGCGGACTAACTAAGCCGCGGGTTACACGATGTTTTCGTTCACCGTTTTAAATTAAGCACGTGTTGGAACAGTCATCATCATGACAGCCTTCTAATGTTTCTTCTGCTGGAACACCGGCCATCTCTCAAGCGAGAGTGATTGGGTCTTAATCCACCACGCGGATCCAATGCGGATTGGTGGATAGCACGTCTTTTAAATTTTTGTTCTTGGACATGTCGGTTTCCTCACGATGTTTTCCTTCACTGGTCCTTCCAAAAAATTCTATTGGTGCACGACTGGATTCGAACCCACGACCGAACGATCGGAAGGCGGGGTCACTAAAAGTGTTCTTCACGTTCTCCAGTTGGAACAGTGCTCAGAAATATACGGAGAGAACCAGCTGTTTGTATAATCTGTGGCATGTCGTTGTTATACACATACAATGGGAATTGTAAACAGTTCTGATTGAGTGAACAACTCTAACAGGTCTTTTGATTAGGTTTTAAGCTTTTCTGTTTATGTACAGTATGTACTCTTCAGCACGAGTGGTAGGAGTCTTCAGCAAGAGTGGTAGGAGTCTTGAGTGGAAGGATTTTTCAGGAAAGCGTGGTAAGACTTTTCAGCAAGAGTGGTAGGTGTCTTTCGCAAGAGTGGTAGGTGTATTTAGCATGAGTGGTAAGACTCTTGAGCATGAGTGTTATAACTCCCAAGCAAGAGTGTTATGACTCCTAAGCAAGAGTGTTATTACTCCTAAGCAAGAGTGTTATGACTCCTAAGCAAAAGTGTTATTACTCCTAAGCAAGAGTGTTATGACTCCTAAGCAAAAGTGTTATTACTCCTAAGCAAGAGTGGATAGACTTATCAGCAAGCAGCAGATTATGCTTATTATTAAGACCTCTTTTGATTGATTTTCTTGGACTTGGTTCCTCATGATGTTTTCCTTAACCGTTTGAAAACACTGGCGCAGACTACATTATAATAGTAGAAAACCCAAATTGACACGACTGGTTTGAACCCATGAACTTAGGTTATGAAGGTAGAAGGTACTACCTCTAGAAGTTTAGATGCACCTCTATGTTTGCTATCTAATTGGTATAAAAGACAGTAATATTAGGAGAAAGTCGCAGGTTCGGTTCCCGAATTAATCGTTTTCGCTGAAAGCAGTGACGTGCACCGATGAGTTCTACGACTTATGTTCACATTAATCAATGGGAGCGATAACGAAAAATGTGGTTCTAGAATAGATTTATTCCAAGTCACTGACTTAGGGCCAGTTTCCACTATAGCGAATAAAAATAAATAATGCGAAATATATGAGCGAAGAATCTGTTTTTTTACTGTCTGCAAGTGACTAGCTAAACGGTCAAGTAGCTTGCTAGTCATTAAGCGATACGAATAAACGCATAAACATTTGTCTTGCAGTGAGAAGCAAACCTGCAATCTCTCATTTCTCGACCGGGCGCTCTTCCACCACTTTTATTATGTCTAAAAGGTCGTCAATTATGAATAAAAGTGATAATTGTGGTTACATGGACCAAATTAGTTTCAACATTTAAACACTTTATACCGTAATAGGATTTATAATTAATTTCTAAGCCATATGAGTTATATTATAACCATAAATTGGTGAAAAGATTTGTTAGACATTAAGTAGGTACTCTTACATACTCTTTAGTTGCGTGTTACACAAAATAAGAAGATACGGTACTATAAATAATCCTATTTTAAGAAGATATGAAGGAGAGTGTATCATCTAGACAACAAAATGTTAGTATGGCAACAAAATGGTAGTTAATTTTTTAAACAAATAAAAAAAAACAACTTAAACAACTTTGCCAATGACAAGTAATCGTATCGTAACAACAATCTATAATCAAATATAAAAGAAAAGCAGCGATTTTTTTTTCTGTCGCCCAGTATTTTCACTTGCTACAGTGCCCTTTAAACCTAAACACAGTAATGCTTGCACATAGCTGCTTTAAGGCAAAATATCTGGCACTGCGGTGGTACCCAACCCACCAAGACGAGCCCTTGCTGAAGTTTTACCACCAGGAGCCATTGCATAATAAAATAAAAGTTCATAAAATTAATGATTTTGTATGAAAAACGCTTATATTATTAGCTAGTACATTATTATGCAATCGGCCCCTAGTTAAAAATACAAGCAGCGTTTACATGATTTGTTAAATTGACGATATTTGCAGTATAAACTAAGCTAATAACAAAATGTGACCACTGGCGAGCTGAAACCTGATCTGAGTCGGTTCAGATTCCCAAAATTTCAATTAGCTCGCGATGAAATGAAAAGCGTTGAGAGACTAAAGCTAGGTAGCGGGCAAGTTGGTTTTATAGTTTTACTATATCGCCTTTGTAATAAGTCCTCTCTTATATGTTTGTTGTTTATAATTTTTATTTAATATTTCACCACTCATTTTTGGTCTTGGTTCGATGGCTATGCTATCAATTGCGTCCAGTACCCATAACGCTATACAGGCTGATGCAGAGTATAAATCGTGTGCGTGTGTAGGCAGTATTTATTGCGTTCCAGAGCAGACGAATAATGAATCAGCTTGTATAACACGCAATGGTGTTGATGGGCCCTGTCATGTTATCGTGGGTTCGATTCTCGGATCGTGTAATTCCTGGATAAAATTATTTAATCATTCATGTATATGTAATGTAGTAATGTATTAGTTATAAAGTTATTATAAGCCTCTGAATGTTGCCACTAGCGGTCACCCGTCCTATATTAATTAACCAATTTTATTTTATTTCAGGTAAGACATTTTGACATCAAAAGTGAAGTTATGTGGTAAGTTCGTATGAGTCAGTGCCCAACTCTGGTGACGGAGTTAATAGGCCGCCCGAAGGCCTCCGTCATGGGCTAACAGCTTTTAAAAAACCGGAACCGACGGATTAACGTGGCCTACGAAGCATGGAAGCGGTTAGATGAAATTGTCACTGGCGGTCACCCACTAAATGGTGACTACGAAGAACAGTGCTCAGCTTCAAATCACGACATGGAAATCGAACCCACACCACTATCTACCCAGTGCACAAAGCTGTATTATTTATATGAACCTCATATTAGTTGAAAATGTTTCCATCTCAGTTCATTAGCGACAAAAACAGACTTCTATGGACCCAGAAATGGCAAGCGACTATGAATAAGAGGGAGATGTACCAAATTTTAGCAAATTTGTAGCAATATAAGAACAAACACTGTAAATATCAATTTTTTTCTCCCATTTTCCAAATCACTGATTAAAATTAACTCGATTTCCTACAGAAGGATTCACTTTGACGTTCTATTAACTTTGTTGTGACGTCAACGTCATGACATAAAATTAAAATAAAAAATGTCATTTGGGACACTGTTTCCCAATAAATTTTGTCCGAATCGACAGCCAGTTATTATAATGAGCTGATAAATATTATACAAATAGATAGTCAAAGTCAAAGTATTTTTATATACATGTCATGTTGAATTTAGATGTTCATTATTTAGATTGTGTATAGTTCTCACAACGGATCTCGGCCGTCGTGAAATTTTCAAACTTCACAACACATTTTTCAAACGAGCTTTTTCAAACTAAATTGTCTTTGCGCATCACAAACGGCTAACTTCACGGAAGCCTAGATCCGCTGTGCGAACTATACCAATGTATTCTACCCTAAGAGGCATGCAATATAATATGATTTACAATGTCAAAAAATTAGAGAATAGAAAAGTTATAATAAAATACAAGCAATCAAAAATATAAAAAAGGTCTTACAAGGCAGGCAACGCTTCAGCAGTACCTCTGGTGTTGCTGAGGTCAATAGGCGACGGTAACTGCTTACCATCAGGCAGGCCGTCAGCCTGTTTGTCTCAAAATTATATAAAAAAAATAAAAAAAAACAATAATTAGTAATATGAATTAACAATACTTAATAATAATAATTGGAATGCAGTTACAATGTCAGTTTAAGAAATAGAAATATTTCATCAATAGTGTAATAACATTTATTTAATAGTAGGTTTTTGAGCTTTCTTCGAAACAACTTTAAAACAATTTTAAAACTTGACATTTTTATTATTATATAACTTGACATACTACTAATTAATCATTCTAAATTCTCGTTGTGTTCTTTATAAATTGTATTTTTATTTTAAATTTGTATTTTTGCATGCCGAGTTAAACGGTGAAGTGTGTGACACTTATACTTACGTAAACAATAAGACCTTATGTAACCGTACTTCTAGCAAAATAAATCATTTCATCATTTCATTTCATCATTTCAACAATGAACTAGGCAGTTGTCTCAGTGTCTCAGGTAGCTTGCGCCATACAAAATATATTTTTTCGCAACAATGTGGTCTTGCAGTTACGTACACAGACTTTATATATATCTCGTCTGTTACGAATAACGGTATCAGAGAGCCGACAAAATAATCGGGACTACCTACGTAAAAAACTCATAGTCTGGTAGTGATGGATCAGTTGAGCTATCTATAGATCGTTTGTAATCGTCAGAAGTTTTAATTTAACAATGGTCACAGAGTTTACCGCCTTTTTTTATGAAGCCCATGGGGTGAGAAGTATACAAAGAAACGCAGTTATTGAACCCAGGGTGACCAACAAAGAACTAGTGATGCGAAAAATATACTACGAATTAGTATAAATTCTATCGAATTTGTTTGGGATGAGTAAAAATATGATATTGAAAAATATAAATGAACTATTTTAAACAAATATTGAACAAAGGATTGAGTACAATTTGAACTTATTTTATTAACTACCGACCCGCCCCGGTTTCGCACGGGTGCCCGGTGTGGCGCGGCGGGCGAAAGTCCGCCTGCGACACAGGAGGTTGCGGGTTCGATGCCCACCTTGGAACAAATGTATATACGATCTGAAAATATTTGTTCCGGGTGTTCTGGGTATTTTCTATGTATTATAAAAATATCTATGTACTTATGTATTGTATTAATTATATCAGTCATCTGGTACCCATAACACAAGCTTTGCTGCGCTGGGGACTAGATGACGCTATGTGGATTGTCCAGCATTACTATTATTGTAAATTACTGCACATAGCTTCCTCTTGAATTTTTCTATCAATTAATGAAAACCGCATTAAAATCTGTTGCGTAGTTTAAAAGATCTAAGTACGTACAGAGGGAGAGACCGCGAGAAGCGACTTTGTTATCTGTGTTGAGATGGTACGAGCCTCAGAACTATATTTAAGTAGAATGAGAGTATGTACCTCGCGCGAGGTCCTCGCGTGCCGAAATGACGGGCTAAGTAAGGGCTGAGTAACCTCTTTACTCACCGCGAAACTCAGTCTGCTCCCAACCGGGTGCGGTGTGGTTGTGTGGCAGTGCCTAGAATCGGTTGCCGCGTGCTTATCGATGCTTTTAAATCATTAATTTTCGCGCAGCTTATGTTTCCCATCACTAAAATACATTTGTGTGTAAAATACAAATACGCAAAATGTTACACGCTCGGTTTCCATACAAATTGACGAACTCTTTCATTCTACTTAAATATGGTTCTGTGGTTCGAGCATATTAGTATTTATTCATTTAACCTATAATGAAGTCCTCAACGATTCTCTAATTAATCTAAACGCCAATCACGTCCGATATTTATTGCATCACCCCCCTTTTCACTCTCTCACCCCTTCTTACCCCCTTTCAAGGTACGAGCACTTTTAAACGAATTGCATTGCCACTTGGTATTTTCTCACACATTGTTCTTTTATTTTATAGCGCTCGAATTTTAGTTCTTTAGCGTTTATTGAGTTTTAAACCTGACTGGAAGTGGTTACAGTTAAGGCGATCGTATGACCCAGCTTTAACAATCACGATCTGATTTCTGAATTACTTATTCATCATCATCATCATGACAGCCTTCTAATGTTCCCACAGCTGCTAGGACACAGGCCTACTCTCAAGCGAGAGTGTTTACGTTTAAATTCGTCTGACAGCATTTAAATTCCTATTTCATTCGGAAAAGTCTTCTACATTTAACTGACGCGGGATCTATATACTTTATTTTTCCACATTGAGTTGGCCACTGACTAGTACAAACTTACTTTGTTTAATAAGCGCTATTGCGTATACTGTGGCCTCAACTAAAATTCCTACCACTGAATACAAAACACGAAACCAATTTTCAATGTAAAGTCACTGTCCATGGCGACCATCACTGCCTATCACACGGTGTAACAAACTACAAACACATCAACTTTAAACACTTGATATATTTATAGCCCAAACAGGGCCAATTGATACCAATGGCTCCCAAGAAATCCCTCGATACGGAGAATCCTAGCAAATCTTGAGCCCACGTCTACTTCACCCCCCAGTATAACTTAACCCCCCTTCCCTACAAATATCACACAAACCCGGCTCTTCTTAAACCGGTCGGTTTATTGTGTCTAGTTACCAACGCTAAAGAAGCTTAACCTCTGCGCCCGTACAATTGGAAGCAACCGCAGGGTCAAGATATAGTGGTCGTCACGTTCTGTCCAACTGAATGTAACCCAACAACATTCGAAGGTAATTGTGATCATGAATCAATCCTATCTCGATATCCTTACATTGCGAACGAATCGAATGTAATCTTGTATTGTTGGGATTACATTGCTCGTTTTGTACCGAATTTGTAACTCGATTCGAATATAAAACCAGCGTTGGATATTTAATATCTTTTTATTTTTATAAGCGAGTTGAGTTAGTAAAGGCATAAGTAGACAGGGGCGTATAAGGGAAACGATAGTTTAGGAAACTAATTTAAAGGAATTCCTGACCTATATATTAGTTGCTAATGTGATGCCTAACTGTAGGGTTGATGTATGATATTAGGAGGGTTTATTGATGTTCCGATTATTCTTACAAGGAGCTTTTGTGTGGGCTATTTATACCATTTAAGTGGCAACCACGCGTACAGACGGACCACTTGATAGTAAACGGCCTTCCTTGTAAACCACCTTGCACCCTGGGACATAGATGTAAGTCTCATGTGCCTGTAATTTCACCGGAAAATATACGCTTCAAACTGGAACACAGCAAGGCAAACCTAACTGCTTGGCGGTTGAAATAGTTCTTCCACAGACGAGCTCTATCACAAAAAACTCTACTAATTTTAAGTTTAATGGTTTTATTAGAGTACGCAGTTGGCGTAAAAGCAAGTTCGGAGTCAATGCTATGGGCAAAATTCTTTATTTTACAAAATGTGTTACGAGAATGTTAAAAAAAACTAATATGATACATCTGAACACAATAGAACAGTTTTTCAAAATCAGTCATCATGCATACCTACGTATATATTCCAACCAAATCAAATTCAAATAAAGAACTTAAACTTTTTATAGCCAATAGAAGCAACAGAGGCAAGGAATAACAGAATGCTGCCAGTTCCTTCACACAATTGGCCTTTTTCGTCCACATTTGGAGTTCCGTGTCGTTCGTTAGAAGTCGGGACGTCAAATCGAATTTGGTCGACTCCGGTGCAACGCGGAGTGCTGAAGTGTCTTTGTTTTTCGGATTTTCTTCTGTTCGACTCGTTTATTCTTTAGCTTATTTTTGTAACTTGAGGTGAATAAAACTTAAACCAAAGTATAGTTAGCACGGCGAATCTAGGCTTCCGTGAAGTTAGTTATACAATTTAGTTTGATAAAGCTCCATTTCGCATCAAAACGGTTAACTTCACGACGGCCGAGAACCGCCTTGAGAACTATACCTAGTTATTGTTTTGTTGAAAATGTTAGCTGTCCAAATTAATACACCTACATAGAAGATAAAGTGAAGATATAAATATTTATTGTTAATAGTACAGATGTACTTACCAAGGTTTTATAATCAACAAACAAACTAGGTGTAAAAACATAGACGTTGTATTTTATTTTGCTGTAAGAATGAAAATATGGAAATCTATGCAAAAAATTATAAGTAAGTATAGAAAAGATAAGTCGTTAGCTAAGAACAACTAGTAATGTAATGTAACCGTAACATTTGTTTTCTCTCAAACAAGTAGAGCTTACTATAATACTACATCTAGGTTATGGCCGAAGAGACGTTCAATAACAACCAATAGTTTCGATGATAAAACCAACCACTAGGGTATTACTCAACTTAGAAGTGCTAAAGAGGTTACAATAAAACTAGAAACAAAGAACTCCTTTGAGAATCGAGATACAGGCAATAAATAAAGCGAACTTACGGTTTTGGCCTAGTTTTTAAGTTTTTAAATCGATAATGTGGCAACGAGCGCGTCATTATTCTTCCCAACTGTCAATGCTGGTCGGTAAGGTGCATGCTTTGCGGAATTCTTCCTGTTTACTCTGTGGGTGGTTTTCACCGATAAACGGGAAATATAGCAGCAATTTTCACTGTGATTCGTTTTGGCGCAGTAAATTACTGAGAGGAAACAAATAATGTTGTTTATGGGAAAAAGGAAAACGTTTTCTTTTTGCGATTATTACGTTTTGAATTCAAACACCGGGATGCTATTTTCCAATTTAAATACGAGCCATGGAAATGATAATAATTGGATTTATCATCAGAATTATAAACTTTGAGGCACCTTACTGGTAAACTTTTGAATGTTCGTTTAACTCGTTCCACATTTGAATTTTTTCTTTTGTGAAAGCTCAAGCTCATTCTTTTATCACCACAGAGAGACAATATTTTTTCTTAAAATGAGCTTTCCTATCTAAATGATCTCTAATGGCTGAACACTTTTAGACTAAAGAAAAATTTACGTCAACTCGTTTTACTTAAGAGCTTAAATAAACTAGTCTGTTATTTATTACTGCATTCTAAATAGTGTTTATTTTATTTTCGTGTTGTTTCGTGTCTATTCACACATTAATGCCTCTTTCTCCACATGGTTCTTACATTTACATAACCACTGTATGGTTTCTGAGGATGACTAGTTAGAATCTGTCTTTCACCACACAAGCTTGGATCAGACAAGTAATGAAGGACACCCTTGATTTGACATTGAATTATCACAAGTAGTGTTTAGTCTTTCTTAACATTAATCCCTGAACAAGCGATCTCTTCTAACATCTGATGTAGGTAGATGACTTAATAATACTAGCGACTAAAAACATCTCGCGCATAACCCTAAGAGATATTTTAATTTGATAGTCAGGGAAAATCCTGTCAAATCCATCAATACTTTCAGGCGAAAGTTACTGTCTGTCGGTCAGTTACGCTTTTTCACTGGCAAACCGTTTTTTTTTAATTTTTTTTTTTATACAACTGAAGTGGCAACCATGCGTAAGGCCCACAAGATGGTGAGCGGTTACCGCAGCCTATGGACGCTTGCAATACCAGAGGTATCACTCGCGGGTTGCCACCTTGAGGCTAAGATCGAAAGCCTCATGTGCCAGTAATTTCACCGGAAACCATACCCTTCACACCGGAACACAGCAATACGAGCATTACTGCTTGGCGGCAGAAATAGGTATGGTGGTAGTCCTTCCCCGGACGAGCTCTATCACAGAGAACTCTACTACTCTTAAACCGCTTGAACCGCTTCGGGTGAAATTTGGCACAGTGTTAGTTTAAAGTCTGAGGAAAGACGCAGGCTTACTTTTTGTGAACGTTCCACGCGAGAGGAGCAGCGAGCAGCAGCTAGTAGTAAATTAAATAAATGTTGTGTATTTCAATGCCTGAGTTACAAGAAAAACAACTAGGATGGGGTGTAACTGGCATAATTATGGCGTCTAAGTTATCAAAAAATCTTTTGATCTCAAACGAGAATCGTTTACAAATGTAACGTAAAACTGAAAATGAAGAACGCGTAGATCAAAGGAGTAATTAATTATAATTATGTATGTGTACAGTTTGTCATCATTATCAACCTAATTGATACATTACTTAATACAAAATAATATATTTAGGTACATAATACCCAATAAAGCGTTTCAAGTATCAATACAATTATATTACTTTTGCAAAAACACAAATGAGTTGGCGGTTGTGGTTAGCCATGGTGCCTATCAGGATTCATCACCAACGTCATATCAGCCAAAAATAGACGTCCACTGCTGGACATAGGCCTTCCCCAACGTGTGATATGACGACCGATCCATTCTCCAGCTTTCGCCATCCACAGACTTCCTGCGACCGCTTTATTGTCATCGGCTCATCGAGTTCTCTCGACTCTTCGTTTTCCAGTGCCAGTGGTTATCGTTTCTGCGAACTTGAACTTGCTTTTTCAAAGAGCCATTTCGATTTCGGAGACCTTGGTGGCACAGTACTAATATCTGTTTTGTGACCTTGGTTCTCCTACGGGTCGCCTGTGTCTATCTGTCGTGGTGTGTTCGATGCTAAGAAATAAACAGTGGTACGACAAAGTTAATTTTACTGAGCAGGTGTAGGTAATTAGCAAATCCGGCTGTCATGCAGCTAATCCCCGATGCGGAACCCATTTGCAAATGCAATCGTATTAATAACTGGTTTCCCAATGACGGGCCCGATGTTACACCAAAACGTTAGTTGGCATGATAAAAAAGGGTCTTGACGGACAGACAGACGGACGGACGGAGAAAAAAAATGATCAAAGGGTTCCGTTTTTCCTCTTGAAATAGGAAGTCTTGTTGCTATCTAGGTGTTCAGAGTACCCAAAATAGCAAGAGTGTTAGAAGGATTCTTTCGTCGTTGCTTTTAAAGTTTCTGATGTTATCCGCAAATTAATTCACACTCGAAAATCTGAATATTATATCAACGAAATCTACATATTATTATGAAGTATCTTTCTAGGTACTGCACGCACCTAATCACGGAATAATAGTTCATTCATTACACTACACAGTCTAATCAACATAATTTATATTAATTTCTTTTCAAATTCAAAAGAGTTTTTAAGCCAGTATTATCGAAATAATTTATATTCATTCATTTTTACAATTACAAAGGCGTTTTTAAGCTAGGCTAATCTATGCCAGCTCCACGCTTTTAGCCTCGCTAGACGAATCTGGCAACAAAAACATTTTTTTTTAATGTCAGTCTTCATTGTGAAGTTTCAGTGTCATTCGTTCTAAATTCGGTTCTGTGTAACAGGAGTCCTAATTTGTCGACATAGCATTAGTTCAATTCGGTTTAATTTTGATTTCGGTTGGTGCACTGAATTCTAGTTTACTAGTGCGCACGAATTACTTACTACCTAAATTATGAACCAAGTACTACTGTGTTTAATGTACAAGCGAATTGTGTAACTATAAAAAGTTATCTATATAATTTCAGGATCTCAATGGTAAAGGCACGACATGTCGGTTTACTTTTACTCACGATATTTTCCTTCACCGTTTTTGTTCACCGCTAAAGTGATATCGGCCTAGTTTCTCGAGAGAGGTTACTCAGTGTAAACATGTTCTAACAGTGGGAACAAGAATGATGGTGATGACCATACTGATGTTAAGTGCAATTTTACGACCCTAGCAATTCCAATCTCGCACTTGTCCGATTTTTCTTATTCCACCTCATCGTTTATCTGGCAATCCAACATGCTAAACTGTAAATCCTAGTATGCAAGCTGTTTCAATAAAAATAAAACAAAAAGAGGCAACGGTAATTTTCCAACCACTGAAATGGTAGAATGCACGAGCTGCACTTGCCATAAAAATTCCCAAGAGAGAAAACAAAACACTGCCCCGCCAAAAAGGAAACGATAATTTTCAAATTCAGAACTTTTATTAGCTGAGCTACAATTTTTTAAATTCGAAATTTTTTTTTTTGCGGTTTTTTGAATGCGAGAGATTAATTAAGTAGGTACCTAATTCAAATGAAAATAGATAAACATACTTAATAAAATTTATTTGTGAAAATAACAGTGTAATTAATATTCGTACATTGAACAGGAATAATACAATAGAGTGAATATTATACAAACAGGTGGATAAAGCATAACCAAATAATGTTATTAAATGCGAATGCCAAATTACAGAAACATTATTGAATTTAGACACTTTCAATAAGGCAAAAACTTATAATGCAACTGTTATTTAGCTTAAATTATTATTTATGTATATTTTAATATAAGTAAGTACTTGTAGTATATCACAGGGGAATAGACTTATTTAAAAATGTAATCTACATGCTTGCTAAAAAAAAAAAAAAACTGGCAATAACTAACAGTTAGATACAGAGACATGCCAAACTATGATGTATTTAAACAATTCTGTAACAACGTATGTTAATAAAATAAAATAAATAAATGTATTTGGCTATCATCATTGGCAACGGATCTCGGCGATTTTGTAAAGTTAGGCGTTTGTGATGAGCAAAGACAATCCAGTTCGAAAAGCTCTGTTGTGCAGCGAAACGGCTAACTTCACGACAGCCGAGATCCGCTGGCAGTTAATAGAAGCATTTCCCCCGAACGCACAATTGCACAGCATCACGGAGCTATAAACTAAACTCAAAAAACGACTCTAAAAACGAACAATAAAACAAAATAAACTATTTCGTGTTCAAATCAAGAACGTGAATATGTATTCGTTCGGAAATTGAATCAAAAAACTGTTAAAAGTATGCGCAATAAACGGGAAGATACAAAATAAAAACAATAAATCTAAGCAACGTCTACAGAACCCAAGGCAGTGGAAAAAGTGCTAACTCGCAAGAACGGATGTCGGTAGGGTTGCCACACTTATCTTGCAACATAGAAAAATGTTTTAAATGTTAGCTGGAAACGCGCCAACTATTAGCTAAGTACTTTTTGTTTCATAAACTATTGTTTTCATATTAATTTGTATTATTTAAAATTATGTAGAATCAAAGATTTGTCCCGCAAATTTCGGGAAATGATCCAGCAACCTCTTATCAACCGCACTATCCAGGTCGTCATATCCACCTATTGGCATATTCAATCTCTCAAGAACTAAGGGCTGTATTTCACTAGGACACCATGGTAGCGCCACCGGGTCACGCCACCAACAAAATGTATACAGCTGTGTGGTACTCACCTGGTTTCCGCTTGATTGCGCAACCGATTTGGTGGCGGCAACCGAGCACCGGGGGTCTAGTGGTAGTGACCCCGCCTTCCGATCCTAAGGCCGTGCGTTCAAACCCGGTCGTGAATTAATGGATTTTTCTGTTCGAAAAAATTATGTGCGCAATGCCAGTGCTCTCATACGGTGAAAGAAAACATCGTGAGGAAACCGGCATGTCCAAGAAACAAAAAAATCGAAAGACATGTGCCATCTACCAATCCGCATTGGGTCCGCGTAGTGGATTAAGACCCAATCACTTTCGCCTGAGAGTAGGCCAGTGTCCCAGGAGTGGGAACATTAGAAAGCTGTCATGATGATGATGAACCGAATCACCCGCTAGTGGCGCCACCATGGTGTCCTAGTGAAAGATCTAAGAAGTGCGAACCCTACATTTTAATATGAAATGGATGCGAGTTCCGCACCGCCCATACACACAGAAAAACGGACAAACGGAACAAATGGACCTCGGGATCTGAATAAGCCTTACTGTGAGAAAAGCATTTTAAGACGTGGAAAGTACTCGTAGAGTCGTGGTGGATTAGTGGGATATCGCGTTGAGCCCGGGACGCTCGATTCGGCCGACATGTTTATTTTAGGTACCTATGTAATAGGCAGTTATTACTTTAAAGTGCTGTTTCGCCGGTAAACAAGATTATGTCCTGACTCCTGAGTGCTTAGCTCGAAAAACTTGTTTGACAATAGCAAGCGTAAATGTATCGTCCAGCTGTCAATTTGTATGGAATTTTGGTAATTCATTTAACGCAATAAAGAGGCGCTGTTAAAAATCCTATGCAAATTGACAGCTGGACGATACGTTTACATTTACGATTGTCAAACGAGTTTTTCGTGCTAAGCACTCTGTTTGTTCGGCTGGTTCACCATTCGGATGAGGACAATCGAATAGTGATTCAGCATTTGAAACAACATTTCTTTCAAAATTTTGTTCGTTAAATTCAAAATTCGAACTTGATTCGTTTTTTTTGTATACGTTGTATACGTTGCCAGTGACATTACTTGACACTTGCAAAACTGTCTGAACAGCCAGACCTTGTCTTTGTTGTCTGTGTGTTAGGCCTTGAGGCCTATAGACTGACTCATACAAACTTACATACAAAGCGTGCGATAAAGTGCTGTATGTTATTCTACCGTCAAAACACAAATATGGCTACCGGTCAAATTCATTAGTTTATATTACATTCACAGACCAAATGATTTTAACTTAATATTACCATACATAATTTGTGCTTAATTTATCATATATTCAATTCATGCTAGGCATAGATCAGATAAGTGTAGATAGATAAACTACTCCATTGCTATTTAGATTATATAATACTTACTTCTACAAAAGTACCTAAAGGTCTGTGTATCGAAGACATTAGACAAAAAAAGACAAAGTATAGGACAACTCTAACTTGACGAGTTTAGTCAGTAACTTACTGAAACTTATCTGTCATTGTAGGGAATTCTGGTTATTGATTTGACAAAACACAGGGAATTGTACTTTCTAGTGTGGGTTCAGAATAATGCATGTGCCCGTTGTGTATGTTTATTTATTATGTATTTAAGGCTATTTTAATGTCTGACAATAAAATACCTGGTAGTAGGACTCTTCAGCAAGAGTCCGGCTTGGTTTGTATCACCGCAGTGTCAGATATTCTACCTCCAAGCAGTAGTGTGCAAGCTGCACTGTGTTTAGGTTTGAAGGGCAGCAAGTAAAATTACTGGGCGAAAGAGACTTAACAACAATGTCTCGGGGTGATAAGCGCAGTGCAGTGCCACGCAAACACTTAAAAACTTTAAGCTTTGGGTGGCACTGCATCTGTTATAGTCAGGCGTGGTGCTTAACATCAGGCGGGCGTCTTGATTGTTTCGCCACTTACTGACATAAAAAAAAAAACCATCCATACTGTCTAATGATATCTAAATGATATAGGTTGAAGATCCATAACTAAGTTCAATGATTTAAGTTGAATTTGACATTCAATTCGTAATTAATTATAGCCAAGATTGAAAGTTTAATGAACGTCATGGAAAACCCGATAATAATTTGTCAACCTCAATGGCGCGTGGACGGACATCATGGCTGTTTATTTATCATTTATTGAATTATAATGATAATCTCTATGTAATTTACCCTACTGGAATTTAAATTCCTAGAGCCTACTTTAAGTTTAAAGGTACGAGTTGGAAGGCGACTAAAGACGACCGAACGTGTCGTCGCGTTGTGTCATAGCTTCATACCGAGCGGTAGACGACACTGACGCTATGAATGATTTAGCTATGACGTAACGCGTCAACAAGTCGTCTGCAGTCGCCTACTAACTAGTACCTTTAGCCTCTGTGAGGTAACTTGTCTTTTAAATCTATCATTGTCTTTGTTTATTTACATAAAAGAATAACTATAAGACAATACTTCACAAGCAGCTGAAATTAAAGTTGTTTCTAAGAAGGGCCCTCGTGGTACGTATGTAGGCATTTTTTTCTATTGAAAGTAAACAGCTGTCCTATCTACGCACAATGCAGTTTCCAATTACTCCATCTTTGGCATCCACTGCCCGTATTTAGTTGAATTTGCATATTTCACTGGAGGTCCCTTGTTGGTTTAGGGTTGTTGACCTTTTGACACTTAGGTACTACTTCTGAGATCCAATATCGTCTGTGTTTGTTCTAAGTCGGGTCCAATAAGTAAGTTTCTAACTTAGTTAGAGTTTTAGTCAAATATGTGAATGCGTTGATTTGCATGTCAGTGGGGTAGAATAGCAATTTTCGTTAGAACTTAGAACTTTCTAAGTTGATAGTAACGCTGAATTGCTTTTATTTTAGCTCTTTCTATTCGATTTATTTTACTACTTTACTAGGTCAGTCATCATTATAATACGATGCCATTTTGCCATTGAATTTTTTAAGGCGGTGCCGACCTTAAAGTTGTAGAAGATTTGTATCATAAAAAAAATTATGTGTTTTAATTTAAAAAGTTTTATTCCTCTTTAAGTCCGTAAAACATTTCATACTGTGGAATATTATTCGAACCACTAGCAGCCTGATATTTAATTTTAGAACATGATTCCGCACTGTTATCACAAGAGCATCAGTTCAGCAATCACCGCAGCAATGGCGTCGTCAATATCACGTGCCGCACGATTTATGCGAGCGGACGGTGTTGCCAAATGTATCATCATCACTGTAGCTAGATCTTTTCTTAAAAGTAGCTAGAAGTTACTGTGTTTTGTATCATCAAGATTTTCTGTGCATAATGCCTGATTCATAAAATGACACCGACACTCACATCATCAAATTGACAAACTGGAGTACCACAGATTAAAAAGAATACTCAAAACCGCACAAAAATGTGTGTGTTCAAATAAAGTTGGTATGATAAAAGTTGCTAGAAAAGGTAACGAAATCTTTTAATTACTTACAATTTTATTTATTTTAGCTAATGGGGACACAAAAATAGCTAGATCTAGCCATAAAATAGCTAAGTTGGCAACAGTGTGAGGGAACGAGATTCGGACATGCTTCTAAGACGAGATAGCTTCCGCGATTGATATTTGAATGTGAACTGTTCGAATACCTATTGAAAATGTTCATAGTGAGTCGAACGTTATTTATTTATTAAGCCTGCTGTCGGAAGAATTAATAAAATTATTAAAAATCATTTCGACAACAGACCATAAAAATATAAAAATAGGCACCTTTTTTAATCATTCATCATAATCAAAAAATAGTCTTTGTTTAAACAAAATGCCATTTTTGGTTGCTTTTTCGTAAACAAAATAGTTTTCTTCTATTGACGAGCAGGTTATTGAATTTACTAGAAATGCTTTCTAAGTGAAATCGCTAGGTAAGATCGTCTGAGCTAATTACTCTTGTTTATTTGAATAGTGTCTGAGTTTCTAGGCCGCCATTCAAAACTTTATTATTCTAGGAATTGTAGAGGTGTATTCTAGAATTTCTTGAGCTCAAATCAATAATTTTGTTTGGTTTAATTACGCTTCGTTCTGAAATACGAACCATAGACGTTGAATGCTAAACTAAAATAAACGCCCTGGTTTGAGTTGAAATACTATAGTACTATAGTATTTCAACTTACTATTTCAATCACAACACGCCAACAATGAACGAATGTTTCGTTCACTCTTTTATTCCATAGACAACAAAACCAAAGATCCTTTGCCAAGATTTTCAATGAAATCACAGCGGCGGCCATAGCAGGAATCCTGCCAAAATATAATTCGCCCGTTTTGGGCTCCACTGATTTTTACTGCCACTCAGTAACGTGGCTTATTTCTTTATTCTATTGTAAATATTGAGAGGGAAGAAAATCGGGTTACAATAAGAACAAGTGGATTTTAAAGAATACTTTTTGGTTTGGTTGCAGCGTAGATTCGATAAGAGAAATCCGTTTTTGAATTTAGAACTTGGAGCGGTAGCTGCTTCGTAAAAAGGAAGTCAACAATTTGAATATGTGGGCTCTTTGCATAAATTTTTAGTAAGACATTAACCCACTTCACTGTTTTTCTCTTTGAGTTGCATGAGTGAAATCGGCTCAGGCTATAAGCCATGGTTTCCGAAAATACGCTGGCCCTGTATGTATCAAGAGATTCAGGAGAGGTGAAGGGCAAACTCTGTTGGTTGATCACATAATTCTGTTAGCTACCAATCTTCATCGATCTTCACTTCAAACTTTTTATTAAGACATGACAATCGACCGTGGTCCGTGACCTGTAAATCCTGTAATAGATAAAATTATACCATTTAGTTGGCATGTTGGCAAACATGCTTAGAGCCCGGTCCATACGTTTTTACAGGGTGACCAGTGGCATTTTCATCTGAGCTTTATGTGCTTTGGAGAGCAAGTTAAGCTGTCCCAGCTAACAGTCGTTAGGTCACGACGGAGGCTGGACGGCCTATAGAATCACCTGATTTGACTACTGACTCATACGAATATATTATTTATTCCTTGAAATACATGTCATGTCTTAAAATAGATGACGGGTAATTATTAGCTGTATTTTGTAGTTTTATTTTATTAAAAATACTATCAATCTCGCATCTAATATAAAAAGGAATTATGGTTTTTATATTCCTTGAATTTTATTTTTCATATCGTGAAGACGTAATTTTATTGATTCTTGCTGTCATCATCATCACCATCATATCAGCCGATAGACGTCCACTGCTGGACATGCTGGACATAGGCCTCCCCCAAAGAGCGCCATGACGAACGATTTTGAGCCTTCACCACCCACAGACTATTTGCGACCGCTTTTATGTCCATCGAGTCCTACACTTCGTTTTCCAGTTCGTGGTCGCCACTCGAGAACCTTTATTCATCATGCCTATTAAAAAATAGTAACTGACGTCATAAGACAGGCGTCGCTTATCGAGTACGTGGGAGCTTATCAAGCTGAATGAACTAATGGGATGTAATGGGCCTTATTACCGTTTCATTAAACGGCTTTCGGATTTACTTTTACTGAAGGAAAAACCTCGGAAAATCCGAATTGCTGAGGGAAAATGATCATTGAGGATGGACCCAAACTAGTAGTAGGTACTAGTACTAGTAAATCACCAATTGGATGGGTGACCGCTAGGCACGTTAAGCTGTCGGTCCTGGCTTTTTCCAAGTTAGGGCTTGACGAAAGCCTCCATTCCGGCGGCCTATAAGTAAGTAAGAGTAATGAATTTATAAGACCCGTTGTATTATCTTTTGTAATAATTCGAACTTCCCGTAATTATATTAGGTACGTATTTATTACTAGAATTTATTAATAAATACTTGCAATGGTTCCTTGCATTTAAATTAATAATAGCAATATCGTGTGCACATTGTTAAGCCATCAAACGTGAGTGTCGTACACTGCATCTAAATGTTAGTTAGTAGGGTTTTCACACAGATAAACTGAAAAACAAAAAAAAACATTTTCATTCATTTTAAATACATCATCATTCAGCCAATAGACGATTCGATCTATATCCATGACTACGTTGTAGTGTAGCGCCTTTACTATTCAAATACTCAGGCACAGAGATAGGTTTTAGTCTCTAGAATAGCATACGGGCTACTTATAATCCCGAAAAAAAAAACTTATTCTGTGGGATAGCAAAAAAACTGCAACACCGTGGGGCGAAAATAGATGAAAGTTGTCATAAACAAGTTACAAAAAGAAATTAAATCCTACGAAAAACATTGTCATGTAAAATGACTTACAGCCGTCACCTACCAAAGTTTGTTTTTAACTTGTAACGCAAGTGTCAAGTGGCAACCCTAATAGGGCTGATTCCAGCAAAATGCACAGTCCGTATAATAGGCCGGGCGATGGCGCGAATACAATCACCGTAATTTATACGATAGTGTTCGTGCGTGCGCATAACTATTTTTACCATTCGACAACCCTAGCCGTATGCGTGGTTTGAAACGAGCCCCTGAAAATATTAAAAGGTGAAAATATCAAAGTAATTTGAAATATGTGAACTCTAGAAATATTTGCTAGTGAAATGCGATGAAATATTTTCGAACCAGAAACATCTTTCTGATAGATGATATCTAAAAGGTACATTCAGAGTAAGTAAGTTTGTATGAGTCAGTGGCCAACTCTGGTGACAGTGTTTTTAGGCCACCCAAAGGCCTCTGTCATGGCCTAATAACTTTCTCAAAGCTGGGAACGACTGTTTGACGTTCCCTCCGAAGCACGGGAGCGCTTAGCTGAAATTGCCACTGGCGGTCACCCATCCAAATCCACAATCCACATCCCGGGACAGTGCTTAACTTCGTTGATCTGTTAAGAACAACTTAGCCAGCTACGTCACGAGCACTCCTCAGAGAGCGGTACAGTCAGAGAAGTCCAAACACCATAAAATATTTATTATCACATCCTCACACACACCACGTCTGAACACTTCATTTAGCACACACACAGCAGTAAGTAAGTAAGTTCGTATGAGTCAGTGGCCAACTCTAGCGACGGATTCTATACGCATAATAACAATAAAATATTGTTGAAATTAACAATTCATTAACAAGCTTATAGGATTAAAAGATACAAAAGAATTGATATTATAATTTCCAATTCAATCCCAAAACCGCAGTCAAACCATACAATTTTACAATTTATTAATGGCTTAGTGTGGTGGGGTTGCAAAGGACTAAATACACAGGGACTTACTAAGGACCAGTTAAATACAACATGCCTGTTTTGTTTTTTAAACACGACTCACTGTTTTGCATGCATGCAAACATGAGTCGTTGAACGTTACCGAAACATCTAGCGGATGGTGTGAGTTTAGAAACACAAATATAATATTTTTTTCTGTTTTGCAATCGGTACCAATGTACTGTATGTGTTTTAGTACAGTCACAGATAACATTATACGTACAGTCAAAGACCAATATTGTTGATGTATGTTAAACGGGCGTCACCGTCAGTTTGAAAACCTGTAAGTTTGAGTTTGAGTTTGACAGAGACTGACTTCGATGCTAGCGTCTCAATCCACAATCAATATATAACCAATTTGATCAATATTTTGAAGTGATTATATTGTATTATGAAATATATCTAGACCTAAAATACTCGATATAACAAAAATTCTACTTGTACGAAGTAGGACATCTTTGCCCCGAATTTTCGTCCTAAATACGGCCACTCAATCAGAAATCCAGCAATCTATATGAGGATTAATACGCTTTATTATCGTATGATACGTTTTCCAACAAAAATGGCAATTCAATTTGACATCATCCGCGGTTAGGGATGTGAATACTTAATTGAAATAAACTGGAGCTTTTAGAATTCACCTGATGGTAGGACTCTTTAGCAAGAGTTTGTCTTGGTGGTAGGGTACCACCAGCAAGTATTTTTGCCTCCAAGCAGTAGTGTGCAAACTGCATTGCGTTTAGTTTTAAAGGGCACTGTAGCTAGTTCGTTCGTTCGTATTATAAGTCAGTGGCCAACTCTGGTGACAGAGTTTCTAGGCCGCCCGAAGGCCTCTGTCATGTCCTAACAACTTTGAAAAAGCCGGGACCGACTGCTTAACGTGCCCTCCGAAGCACGGGAGCGCTCAGTTGAAATTGCCACTGGCGGTCAACCATCCAAAT
Source organism: Colostygia pectinataria (assembly GCA_951394395.1). NCBI lineage: Eukaryota > Metazoa > Arthropoda > Insecta > Lepidoptera > Geometridae > Colostygia > Colostygia pectinataria. The sequence goes on along the minus strand of OX596372.1, from coordinate 6,207,600 downwards.
GATGACCCCGCGGAACAGTGCTTAACTTCGTGGATCTGTTAAGAACAACTTAGCCAGCTACGTCACGAGCGCTCCACGTCTGTAGCTATTGAAATTACTGGACAAGAGACAAATAAAACGGACACCTACAATTCACTTTTTCAAAGTACTAATTTGCCCCCCAAAAGTAACCCTTTATTTAAAACTAGCAGTCCGTCCCAGCTTCGCCTGGGCATGGGCGCAGTGAAACCAAACCAGTGCGAAGCCGGGGCGGATCGCTAGTAATAAATATGGCCTATGTTACTCAGGGATAACGTAGAACTCTAATGGTGAAAGAATTTTTGTAATCGGACCAGTAGTTTTTGAGATTATTCGTAACAAACAAAAAAATACAAAAATACAAATCTTCTCTCTTTATAATATTAGTATAGATATAGATTCAAATACAGAAATAATATGTGTAATACAATCGGTTCAGTAGATTTGTAGCAAATAACTCATACGGACAGAAAAAGCCCCAAATACGAGCAGTCCTAAAAACCTAAAAAGCCGAAAATGGCAGACTTTAGCCGGATACTAGGCATCCCTAGACTCACTAAGCCTCCGACGACTGGTGGTAATGGATATATGGTAGTGCATTGATCTGTTGATCCTTTAATTGAATCAAAATGGTAACCTATGAATCCTTTATGAATCTACTTTATATCACATAAAGAGTGATTTATATTGAGTCAGTAGCAAAGTCAGTGCTGACCCGCTACTGACCTAATGTAAACGCTGTCGGTTGACTGACTTTAAATTCTCGCGTATTGACCCTTTGTCAACAGAGAAAGTCAGTTCTCAAAGTCAGCACTGACTTCATTTGGAGTCAGTCACTGACCCCATGTAAATTGCACTTTACAGTTTTTTCTGTTTACACTGCTGGGTTACTGGGCAACAATAGATTTACTATAAAAAATATGCACAACGACAGTGCTTTATTACGGTGTATGAAAACATTGTAAGGAAACCGGCATGTCCAAGAATGTGAATACATGTGACATCCACCAACCCGCTTTGCTTTAAGCGTGCTGGATTAAGAGTTTAGACCCAATCACTCTCGCTCGAGAGTGAGCCAGCGTCCCAGCTGAGGAAATGTCATGATGATGGAAACATTTCTTTTCGAATTCAACCCGCAACCTCAGCTTCTCAACCACTCGTCCACCGCCCCGTCGTCATTACACAACATCAAACAATGTCGCTGGAAATACGCAAGTCAAACGCAGACCCCGTGAGAACGACGCAAAAAATCCGCCATTTATTCACGTTACTGATACAAGGAAACTTACTCAAAACGACCACCAGATGGCGGGAGTGGATGAGAAATGACGTTTTTGCGATGCCATGGTTAGATGGAAAAGGCGATTTGTATGATTTAACTTGCTTCTAGACGACGCGTTATAACATATTTGGACGCTTAAGGATGACGCAGACTCATCAGCAACAGATCAACACTGCCTTGACTCTCTAAGTGGTATCTGTTTAGGAACCCTGCCGGTGTTGTGGCCAGTTCTTTTACGGCATGGGCGCGTTGGAACTGGCGTAAATTTTTCTAGCTTGTAAGACGTTTCAAAGTGATCCTAGTGATTTTATTGAAATAAATCATTTTTGACTTTTGACTTTTACAACGCATACTAATCAGCACAGTATTGGCATTGCCTCGGAAGCGCTGGTTTGCGTAGTCACCATTTGAAAGGGTGACTGACCAGTGGCAATTTCAATTAAGCGTTTCCGTGCTTCAGAGGGCACGTTAAGCAGTTAGTCCCGGTTTTTTCAATGTTTTTAGGCCATGGCCTTTTAACTCTGTCGCCAGAGTTGGTCACTGACTCATACGAACTTACTTACTTTAGTATACTTACACGAGCTGACCCACGCGACTTTACCCGCGTTTTAGCAGTTTTATGCTTTCCCACAGGGACAGTAAATTTTTAAAAGTAGCCCTTGTGTTATTCCAGGACATAAGCCATCAACATTACAAATTTCATTACAATCGGCTAAGTTGTCACGGAAGGATTACAAATCTGAGATCGATTGCAATTTTCAATGCAGCAGTTTTCAATAAAGTCCTGCTTCACAGGTACTACGAAACGAAAACTTATTTTCAAATCATTTTCGAGTTTTTTTTGCGAGCATTACTGCTTTGCGGCAGAAATAGGTATGGTGGTAGTCCTTCCCCGGACGAGCTCTATCACAGAGAACTCTACTACTCTTCTACTAGTTCCAGCTTAGTACTGAGGATATTGTAAAATGTCGAATGAAAACTTTTTCAATCACCGCTAAGAAGACAGACTTCAAGGCGGGACGTATCGACAGTTGTATTTAATGGAAATTCTATTTTAAAGAAAATGGAGAGTTTTGTAATTTATGTCAGTTTCTTGAAAATATATTTTAAAGTAGTGATCAGCGACATTTATTAATAGCGGAACTCCCAGCTTATTCATAAGCTAATTCATTTCAGCGGCAAGCTATGTATTTTTATTTTTATTATATTTTATTTATTAAGGCCACATCTGCCGCATGTCGGATGCATTGTGGGCTAAATCCATCACAGAGTGGACGCCCCTAAATGGAAAACGACCTCGCGGCAGACCACGGCGAAGATGGAGGGACGAAATTGACTCTTACCTGAAGGACTGGTCCACTGTAGCTCAAAACCGTGATGATTGGAGAGAAGGAAGGGAGGCCTTTGCCCTGCAGTGGGACAATACAGGCTCATAATAATAATAATAATTTATTAAGGTCAATCAACGATCTACGTACAGAGTGTTTAGCACTAAAAACTCGTTTGACAATCGTAAATGTATACGTATCGTCCAGCTATCAATTTCAATCCAATCATCTCCAAAAAGGGTTAAAAAGGGTTAAAAAGTAGGTCTACTGGATATCTCCGCCTTAAGATATTAGATTTTATGGTTTTTTTATTTGAGATGCATTAACAAAAACTTAGTGAAGATATGATGACGATCATCAGCGTGACGAGCAGAATAGAACTTCAAAATGTAATAAATTGCTTACTTTTGAAAGTTTCTGCTTGGATGGTCTTCTGTTCGGAGGACTACTTGTATAATAACTTCGTTTAAACAAAGCCATAGGTATTCAAGGTATTCTATAGGTGACTAACAAGTAGTATTCAAAGTATTCTATAGATGTTTATCAAGCTCGATGATTAAACGGAAATATTTCATTAGCAGCCGGAATCCCGCAGGGTATTCGACAAGGGAACGGGTGCTGGCTATCGGGTTTAGTACCCCAATCACATGCTTCAAGGTTATGGCAGATATATCAACCTGACAGATCAACGTCGCCTCAACTCCGGCGGCTCAGAGCCCTAGAAACGGACAGTTTAGCGGATAATTATTGCTGTGCAGTAATGGGAATAAAAAGTGCACTAGAAAAGTAGAAAACTATGCAGTTCGCGGGAATACCTCGTTTTTTCTTGACATTCTTACGTCAATGACATATACGATGACAGATTTTAAGACTTAGATCAGAGCTTCATAGCTTATAGTATGATTATGAATAAAGTTCTATCATTGTGTTGCTGACTGACTAATAATCAAATGCACAGTCAAAACGGTAAATCATACAAAATTATTTCAGGATGTGTTCTACAAAACACAGGTAAAAAAAAGATACTTTTATAATCCGTAATTCCGTAATGAAAAACCAGGAATCAGCGCGGCACTGGTTTGGGCGAGGCAGCGGCGACGTGAAGTGGATCCTATTCGTCTGTGTTAACCTTGATTAGTCTTTGTTTAAGGGTTCGATATTATCATACATGATCTAGATAATCAAGAACTTATACTGAGTTTAGGTGGAGCTGCTTAGCCCTTGTTCTAGCCCTTTTTGAGTTCTAGCATTCTCCAGTCAGACGTAGACTGAGTCTATTATATATATATCTGCTTTGAAGCGCTTCGGTACATGACGACTTTAGATTGCGCTGTCACTGCGCAGAAATATGCGCCTGAAGGTCTCTGTCATGGCAAGAAATATGCTTAATCACAAAGACATCTATCTACTGCGCTTGGTTGCCACTTCAGTTGTATATAAAAAACTCTACTACTCTTGCTACGTATGGTGGACTGCAGCCGAAAGGTACCTAATTATACCACCAGCTCTTACAAACTTTGCAGCAACACTACCAAAACATGTTATTACTCGTTCGCACGAACAAACAAGCTCCAAGTTATTATCACGTTAGTGAAAAAAATCGAGAAGTTGCAAAAAGAACTCTAATAAAGTGCGCCTAACTTATAAAGTGAACTGATGTAAAAATTATAAAGAACAGGAGTTGTTATACCAGGCGTAACCTTATCTAGTAGACGCAAAGTTTCAGAACTTGCTTTCTTTACAGACTGGCCGATCGTACGCCTGATAAACTGTAAGTGCGTACTGCGTATAGGTGTCTCAACGGATCTTGGCTTCCGTGAACACAGGCGCTTCGAATGTTCGCGCATGTACAGACACGAAGAAAAGTTTTAGAGTGATTTATTTATGAGTGAGAATTAGGAGATAAGGATTTCATTAAAAAAGTACTAGTTAATTTATTATAATAATTTATATATTTACTATATTACATAAGAACAAGCACAACAACAAAAACAAAATACTTATTAACAAGTTAACAGTCAACAACCAAAACTAAAAACACAAAATAACAGTCAACTAAAATAGAACAGTTTTGTACTCGTCTATACTTTGGTAGGAGACAGCAATCACTCACTGCGAACGAAAGCTGATGCGCAAGTGAGAAAGACTTCGGCCGAGGCCCGCAACCCGACTCGGGACGAACTATTCCGATTGTTTATCGGTAGGGATGCGGTGCATTATCAATTTTCATGATTCCGAGTGTTTTTTTTTCTGTTATTTTACATTGTAATAAGTACGATTTAGATAAAACTAACACTAATGATAGGTATAAATTCTCATAATCGTTATATTCATTTAAACTAAATCAGAATTTTTTTTTATACTTATTATAATTATATATATTTGTGACAATAAGTGCTTACTTACCCTTTTTGATTACTTTCGAAATTATTAGGTAGAATACAAGAAGTCTCAGGTACCTATTCAATACAAGAAATTGTATAAAACTTCTAAAAATAATTGGAATCGATTAGTCGATACAAAATTTCGAAATAGTCGATTTGATTTATTTACTGCAAAGAGGTGCATCTCAAGTGTAAATGACTGGCGCACTCCCCTCCCCGCTATACCTTACCCTACCACCATTTGTTCCCAAAAAACGCCTACTGCGCAGCCTTTTGCGGCTAACTCCTGCGGAGCCGAGATCCGTTGTGACACCTATACCATAAGCATGTTAGGGATCAACAAGCGATATTATTATTATTATAAACCTGTATTGTCCCACTGCACTTTGCCCTGCAGTGGGACACTACAGGTTTATCCTCCCTTCTCTCTTTCCATACCTCTCTGTTACCGGCTAGTTGGGACCACTCTTTGAGGTTTATATAAAGTTCGTCCCTCCATCTCCTTCTGGGCCTTCCACACGGCCGTCGCCCGTTTGGAACCCAAACTGTGGTCGCTTTTGCCCATAGTTCCTCCGGCATTCGGCAAACGTGTCCAGCCCAGTCCCACAATAAGAACAAGCGATAGACTTACATAATAAAGGGGTCGATGCGGTTTAGTCACAAGCACTTTTAAAGGAATCTCCGATCCTTTTCACATAAGCATAGTATTTAATAGCCGACATTGACACAAACTGAACATAGCTTGTACTATGGGAACAATCAAGCAGTAATCTTGCATTGCTGTGTTTTAATTCGAATATGGTTTCCGATGAAATAAAAGGGCACATGAGACTTTAGATTTATGTCTCAGAGTTACGCAAGTGATATCTCTGATTTTGCAAGCGTAAAAGGCTACAGTAACCGCTTACCATCAAGTGGGCCGTACGCTTGGTTGCCACTTTAGTTGTATAAACCCCAGACTTCAACTTTCTGCCATTCATGTACATATATACACATTCTTACTTACCTGTGCGTCGATTAAAATAGCGAAGGTATCGCTGTCATCGAGTCATCGACACAGATTTGATGCCGATTATGAAATCGATTTTTGATTTTATTAACTACCTAAGAACACACCCCGCTCTATCACAATAAAATGAACCATTCCTCCATTCAATGCGTGTTACTGGTTTGCACACCCTGCACGATTGTTCTGTAGATTGTATAAAAAATCAGCCCGTCCGTACAACCTTTCAAACAAAGTAGACGCACTTAGTAGAGGAAACTCCGTGAAAAGATTCTCACTGAAGCCTTTATACAAGAACAGTTTAAAGAATTTATTTACCGCAAAGATAAGCTCAAAGGGTGATTTTGATGGAATTTCTTATTAAAAGCATTTTTTCTTACATAAACTTAAGAATCTTGGGGTTTTTTTTGACATTTTGACGGCAAGGCAGTTGCCTGGTATTATCCGGGTTAATCTTTTGCCTGTTTTAATAATTAAAAAGTATAAGTTCGTGGCATACTAGGTCAAACGCCAAGAACAAAAATAAATTAACCTAGGCTGCATAAAGGCCAGTAGTAACTCTTTAAGGATTTCTAAAAGAGTAGTCAGATGCAGAGAGCAGAGAGCACCGGTGGTCTAGTGGTAGTGAGCCCGCCTTCCGATCCTAAAGTCGTGGGTTCAAACCCGGTCGTGCACCAATGGATTTTCTGTTCTAAAAATGTATCTGCGCAATGCCAGTGCTCTCAGAAAAATATCGTGAGGAAACCGGCATGTCCAAGAACTATAAATTCGAAAGATATGTGCCATCCACCAATCTGCATTGGGTCCGCGTGGTGGATTAACACCCACTCTCGCACGAGAGTAGGCTAATGTCTCAACAGTGGGAACATTAGAATGCTGTCATGAGTCAGATGCAAGTCTAAGCATTGTGTTTAGTACATAACTACGTTTTAAACGGTGTCATAATTATTTCATACGAGACAGGTTTCAAGGCAATTGCCACCAAACATAATTCTAACAGGGCAAATGCTACTAATACAATTGTAGCAACATTGAAAAAAACAAAAAGAAACAGCATATCTAGGGTTGTTCATCATTAATGGCGAATAATGATAGGGCTGTATTTAAGGGTCATAAATATTCATTACAACGAATTAATTTAATTATTTTTATTAAATTTAAAAGCCACTTGCATAACCATTGCCAAATAAGATCAGCTGATTGAAGAGTATCGGAATTCGTTATTCTCTTACCCAATTATAGAGGTTTTTACACACCTTTTACCAATTACATATCAATCAGTGTCTCCGAAAGCCTTTAACCGTAACCAAGTTCCCCCTAATTATCCCCAAAGCTCTGCGAAATAAATTGAATTTCCCGAATTGTTGATCAGATCGGTCCACTCCAGATTTGAGTTCCGGGGTCTCAAAAGTTGGCAATTAAAAAAATGGTCCCAAAGTTGAGCCTGAGTTGAACCGGATTGAGTTTGAGCGATAGATTCAAGATTCAAGATATTTATTTGCATAAATAAGTGTTACAGAAGGTCTTAAAAGTAATATGGCACTTAGAACTTATTTGCCCTTTTCAGGCATTGCAAATTTTATGTAGGCTCGCTGGGCGCTAATTAAGAAAACTTACATTTAAGAATAGATAGAAATAATACACAATTCTTCCCTGCGTTGATTGAGTTCGATTCGATTCCCGGTATGAGGCAAATGTAGCATGACGTTAAATGTTTATTCCTATAGCTTAATTTATGACGCACAGACTGACAAATTAAAAAAGCAGGCCTCAGAAAGCTCTATAATTATTCAAAAAATCTTCAACAACCTTATGCAAAGTGATTGATAATGCATGAGGGCTACATTTGTTCTAAGTTTCACTAAGTACTTTGACCTCTAACTTAAGACGACCTTCTGAAAAAACCCTGCGATTAAGTCCCTAAGTGAAACTTTAAACGAATATTTCGCGCTCTCGTGTAAGTTGTAAATCGTGTTTCAGAGGACTTTTTAACTTAATCTTAAGTTAAATAGCTTATTTTTAAGTACGACGCTTTTGAATTGACTTTTCTTGTGCCTGTGATAATTTTATTCAGTTGTTTTTATAGTTGAACTTAACATTTTTAATATTACATTCAGGCTTAGAAAAAAGATTTTGAATTTTCTAATAAATGCTTATGACATCCTTGTCACATAGAAAACGCTAAAGTGTAGCGATTTGGCCCAGTATCATAACTTGCTACAGTGCTTCCAAAACCAAACACAGTGCAGCTTGCTCACTACTGCTTGGAGGTAGAATAGCCACTGCGGTGCTACCCACCAAGACGGATTCTTGCTGAAGAGTCCTACTTGGTACTGGTGTGTTTTTATCTTCTTTCTGTATGTATAAAAAAATATTTTCTGTTCGTTAGTCTCGCTAAAACTCGACACCGGCTGGACCGATTTGGCTAATTTTGGTCTTGAAATATTTGTAGGAGTCCAGGGAAGGTTTATTTAACGGAAAAATATGTCAAAACTGCGAGAAATATAATGCGAGTGAAACTGCTAGTATAAAATAATTAATTTTAAGAAAAAAACTAAAACCCCCTTCAACAAAAACACGAACAAACTTAAAAAAAAATCGGTTGTGGAGATACGAGAGGATGTATTTTATTGACGACACGTTATGAAAGAGTATTTCAAAAAGCGCTGACCCAATTTCGATGAAACTTATATGGGACCATTTCTAATGTATCACTTATCAAACAAAAAATAATCTAAATCAATTTATAATTGAAACGAAAACAAAACCTTACAAAGTTGAATTGATAACCCCTCATTTTGTGAAGTCTGTTAAAAATAAATGCTAGAGATAGTTAAAGTTGAAACATTGTGGAAGACATTTTTTTTTTTATACAACAGAAGTGGCAACCTATGGACGCTTGCAATACCAGAGGTATCACTCGCGGGTTGCCACCTTGAGGCTAAGATCGAAAGCCTCATGTGCCCGTAATTTCACCGGAAACCATACCCTTCACACCGGAACACAGCAATGCGAGCATTACTGCTTGGCAGCAGAAATAGGAATGGTGGTAGTCCTTCCCCGACGAGCTCTATCACAAAGAACTCTACTATATAAAAACACACATTGGCCCAGTAACATACCTTGATTTTTTTTTTTTTTGTTTATTTATTTATATGATATATGATCTGTTATTGACCAGGCAAGGTCTTGAATAATGGAACACCTGACATCCTCATGTAAAGTCTTTCCTGCAAGACATTTCCATCTTTCTCTTTCCCCCCCGAGATTTCACGTTGACACGCGTTTTTTCATGAAGCTCTAGCCACACCGCAAGCTAAGCTATCTTAGTTCTCGTAGCTTAGCTCACGTGGTCACTACTGAGGCAAGCTATGATTGCTAAAATTCTGGGTCAACTGTTACACTATTGTTTTAGTTACTTTATTTTTTACCTGGTGGTTTAGGAGTTTTTTTTATTTTTTATTTATTTATTATTTTGAGCTACAAATTTACAAAAAAACCAATCAAATGGTAGGTTGCAACCACAGAAGAGAAAAGTTGTAGTTAACTTCTGGTCAACCGGAGTCGTATACCGTCGCTACAGGGAGGCGCGACTGACTTGAACTCTCTGCTAATATTATTAAGTATATGTATAAAATATGTATAAGTTTAGATATTTTGAGTTTATTATTTATGTACTTTTAGTATTATATTTTTTTTTTGCCTGAAATACAGATTTCGTAGTTCAGGCATATCAAAATTTTTATTAGCTCTTTATATAAATATTAAATTAGCTATAAGTTGTATTAGCACTAAGAAAAAATGAATAAATAAAGTTATAAAGTTATAACTAGCTACCTAGCTACCTAGATCATAAACCTAGAATATCGATGTATAGCCAGCAAAATGATTATTACTTGAACTAATTTGTTTCAGTCCATATACAAGTTTTTTTTTTTTTTTTAATACAACTGAAGTGGCAACCAAGCGTACGGCCCACAAGATGGTAAGCGGTTACCGCAGTCTATGGACGCTTGCAATACCAGAGGTTTCACTCGCGGGTTGCCACCTTGAGGCTAAGATCGAAAGCCTCATGTGCCAGTAATTTCACCGGAAACCATACCCTTCACACAGGAACACAGCAGTGCGAGCATTACTGCTTGGCGGCAGAAATAGGTAGGGTGGTAGTGCTTCCCCGGACGAGCTCTATCACAGAGAACTCTACTACTCTTAAAGGTGTGATTCTGACAAAAAACCTATGCATATCATAATACTGTTGTTTACATTCATTTAAACGAGCTAAGCTAATATGTAAGCTTAGCTTGCGGTGTAGCTTGCGCTTTATAAACGCGTTTTTTCATAAAACCTTTCTTTGTTTCAGGTGAGTCCTGTTATCCTTTTACACAGCTATAAAGCAGAATATTCAAGTAAGTGTAACCGTCATGCAAATTTACGTCCTATCACAAACGTCTAGGGTAGAAAACCCTTTGGCGTCGGCTGTTCATAAAATTTAATTACGAAAAAATACAATAGCAAAGAATTTTCGCATTATTTGGGACCCCACATTATGGTAATTGTTTTGTTAAAGAGATTCTGTTGCCTATTTATTTCTGGAAACTACTGAGTGTTATTTAACGAAAATGTGTTTATTTTAACAATTTTGAAATTTTAGCTTGTTATTGAAAACATAACGCCATGGCAAAACATGAATATTTATTTTATAACCTTTTGTACTTTCGTTTTAGGTATATTTCTAATAGTCTTTATGATGATATTATTATTTGAGTTTACTGTACCGATTCTACTTTCACATCTTAAATAAATAAATAAATAATGCTGAACAATCTACACAGCATCGCAGGCGGACATGCGCCCGCTGCGCCACATTGGTCGTCGATATTCTACGTCTGTTTCATTACTGTTTTTCTTATTTACATAGGCCAAACTACACTTTCAATCCATTCAATGTATCTCGAAACTTTAGTATACACTCCAGGAGCGTACTTCCTCCCACAATCTCTCCCGAAAGAGGTCACTGCTATCACTTTGTGAAGAGGAAATGTATTTATACAGTCTACATTCTCAATCATAACCTGCAAAGGTCCGCCAGAGTCTCCTTGGCACGTATCTTTCCCACCTTTTTCATAGTCACCTGCACACATCATGTCATCTGTTATTCCATTCTGTAGTATCTTCCTCTTGATCATAAACTTGACAGATTTGTTGCAAACAGCACTGGCTATGACGTCTACATCAACTGTCATCAGCGTTTGACTCCCTCTTACAGATCCAGGGGTTGTGACCCCAAATCCGGTCGCTGTTAGTGTATGACGATCATACTTTTCGTCTAGGCTCAAACAGGCTATTCTTATGTCTCTAGTCAGCATAAACGGTGGTTCAGCTTTGAAGAGTGCTATGTCGTGGTATTTTGAAGGTGGTATGTACCTCGGATGTACGACAACTTCAGCTACGTTCCGTTCTTGCGCGATTTCGTCAATTTCATCGAACTCGAATGTTGCTGTTCCTACTCTGAGGATACTGGCTGGTCCGTTCCAGGGGTCTGCTTCGCAATGAGCTGCTGTTAACACCCATTTGCTGGTGATGAGGGTTCCACCGCATTGCCAGGCTGGTGTGACGTCTGTGCTGTTCCTGTAACCGATGAGTACCATATGTGGGAACAGCAGGAAGTCGACTGGAACTCTTTGTCTCAGCGATGGATAAAGTATGTTCTGGCACTCTAGCATCGACTGACCGTATTTCTTACACTCTTCGAAAGCCTTTTCTCCGATCGATGTCACTGATACGACTGAGAAAATCAGCAATATCGTTTTCATTGTTCAAGTTTGCGATAGCAATGATTCGTCATGGTGAATTTATGGTTTATGTATTGTTACCAGTGAACTTGACTGTGGCGAAAGCCTTGCTATTTATAATTGAGTTTCTACACCATACTATCACAGACATTATTTCTGCTTTGATTAATATTTTTAAAGAACGTTTCTTGATTGACTTTTCTTCTTCTTTGTTTTTTTTTTTTTACACATTTCCGCTAAGCTTCTGTTGAGCTGTTTCTATTGTGTTCTATCTTCGTCATGGCTCAGAGCAACAGTGCAGGAACCTGGTGAGAGCCTTGATTTGATCAGACCATCAGCGGCTTGATGATCTGCCGCGAAGTCTTATCCCATCCACAACCAGATTTCTCTGATCTACTGAAACAGCTCGTGTTCAGTACCCATGGTCCGTTGCGATGACTGGTTCACCTGGGTACTCTATTGGGTACTTGTACGTTCTTTAAACTATGATAGACTAATACAAGACAAAGAGAATACCTAACAAAGAATTTGAGCATAGTACTCCAGGGATGATATTTTACAGAATTTCCAAGTGGTATTAAGTTTGCATCGCTAAAGTAGATTCTTCTAAAGGCCTTTATCGACCAGTAAGTTAAACCTTGTCTTTATTTGATATTTGAATCAACGAGCCTCGTCAAACCGTCTTTCTATCACCGATGGAGAACGGAATTTACAGTTTTCGCTGGCAGCAGTAGCGACTGTTTGATTGTTTGCGTATTTTTTACAGCGTAAAAATGGATGGCACACACACCAATGCCAGAGCTTATACTGTTTGGGTCGCCAGCATATGAACACCGGTGACGAGGTAAAACCGTGGTTTTATACCGAAGTCTTACAGCTCGTTGGTCGATCATGCACTTTATAAAGAGTCCGTTATAAAACTTAAACCAATTCTGTTTGTTGGCCGTCAGCTATTCACCTGGATCGTCTTCAGGGTGACCATATAGTTGTAAGATTCTAGGACAAATTAGCATTTGGTATTTAGTTTAGTAGTATTTTAGGCCTTCGGACAGCCAGTACACTTCCATCACCTGTAGGTCATTTATGCTCATCACCATCATCATATCAGCTACTTTTAGATATTGAACTCTCCCAAAGAGTACAATGACGACTGATCTTGAGCCGTCACGATCCGCCGATTTCTTGCAACCTTCGGCCTTTCTATACAGAAATGCGAGCATTCATGTTTGGTGTTTGGTGGTAGGTACCTACTTCCTTAAAATAACACTATTAGCGCTAGTAGCGTAGCTGCCTAAGTTGTTTTTTACAGTTATTAAGATGTTACGGTACTGATTAACGGCGAAAGAGACTTAACAACAATATCTCGGGGTGATAAGCGCAGTACAGTGCCACGCAAACACTTAAAAACTATAAGCTTTGGGTGGCACTGCAACTGTAGTCAGGTGTCTTGTCACTTGCTGACATAAAAAAAGCTTGGTTGCCACTAGCTTCAGTTGTACAAACAAAACCTCGAATTTCACAAAACCATGGCCATCCCAGTGAACACCACGAAGAGCTCAGTTCAAATAAAGAAATCGCTGCAGCTGGCGGATCGCACTGCGCTCGCTGTGCAAACTGTAATCAAAGCCGCTTCCAGCCCTGATATCTGCAACCTCCTTGTACGGATAAACATCTTTGTTTTACGAGTTTTACTTTTATACTGGAGGTAACGCCTCGCCACTTTGTATTGATTGAAATATTATAAATATTTTAACTGCTTTTTTTGCCTTGTATATACTAGTATACAATTAAGCAGAATTACCTTTTTTTTTTTAATAAAAAAAAGTGTTTAGAAAAAAAAAGCACAAGTATTTTATTTATGTGTGGAACCAATTTTTTTTTTACAACTGAAGTGGCAACCAAGCGTACGGCCGACAAGTTGGTAAGCGGTTACCGCAGCCTATGGTCGCTTGCAATACCAGAGGTATCACTCGCGGGTGGCAACCTTGAAGCTAAGATCGAAAGCCTCATGTGCAAGTAATTTCACCGGAAACATAACATACCCTTCACACTTCACGGAAGTCTGCTATCCCTTAAGTTTGTCAGGTTGATAATGAATGACTAGCAGTCCGTCCCAGCTTCGCGCGTGTGCATTGAAACCGCAACCGCTAACTTCACGGAAGCCTAGATGAAGCCTCGTGAAATTAGCCGTTTCGATGCGCAATGGAGCTTTTTCAAACTAAATTGTCTTCGCGCATCACAAACGGCTAACTTAGCTACCTAGATCCGCTGTGCGAACTATACTGGATCTCTGTCTGCCACGAGATTCGCGCTGTTTCACTCGGGTTATTTTTCTCACCGTTTAAACATTTCTTGGACTCTTAAAAATATTTCAGGGTCAAAATTAGCTAAATCGGTTCAGCCGTGCTCGAGTTTTAGCGAGACTAACGAAAATAATTCATTTTTATTTCATCATCATCATCATATCAGCCGATAGACGTCCACTGCTGGACATAGGCCTCCCCCAAAGAGCGCCAAGAGACTTAGAATAGAATAGAATAGAATAGAATAGAAAACCCTTTATTGTACACCGTAACACATAAGAAAAAATAAGTAAACAAAGTATAGGAACACAATTTAAATAAGTATAGCGAAGTACAATGGGCGGTCTTATCGCTGTGAGCAATTTCTTACAGACAACCTTTGGTATGACTGGATTTTAAAATGAATGGGATGGGACGGTGTCAACAATTCTGTGTCAAGACTTCCTGCGATTGCATTTTTATTTATTAGAAAATTATTATTAATATTGTTTGTCTGCGCTGAATCCTTTCCGCTGCGTCCTAGGACGTTAGAATTTTTAATAAATCATCCATAGTTTTTGAGCGAGACGACGAACAAAAGAACAAAAGACGTGGGTTCGAGTCCCATACCCGTCCACTTTGGATTGCATTTTATTCCGTGTTTAAGAGTACTGAAGTTCCTATACCACAGCACTATACTGTGTGTCTGTATGTCACACACCGCATGTGTCCCGATTGCTGGCAATCCACTGTGTTTACACTAAGACACAAATGTGTGGATGTGCCTTTATTTCACAGGAATGCCTTTTTTATACCACTTAAGTGGCAACCAGGCGTACGGCCCTCTTGATGATAAGCGGTTACCGTAGCCTATGTACGCTTGCAACATAAGAGATATCATTTGCAAGTTGCAAGTATCAAGTCAATCCTAGCATGTAAGACGTATCAAAGTGATCCTTGTGATTCAAATGAATAAAGAACGTTTGAGTTTTTTTTTGTTGCTACGTAAATAGATCTAAATTCTCATGTGCCTGTAATTTCACCGGAAACCATACCATTCGACCGGAACACAGCAATGTGAGCTTTACTGCTTGGCGGCAGAAATAGGTATGGTGGTAGTCCTTCCCCGGACAAGCTCTTTCACAAAGAACTCGAAGCAGAAGGACGAACGTTAAGCAGTCGGTCCCGGTTTCTCAATGTTGTTAGGCCACCAAGGCCTTCGGGCGGCCTAAAAACTCTGTCACCAGAGTTGGCCACGAACCTACTTACCTTATCCATAAGCACCTACATCCCCGCCCAGGCAGTATAGTCCCTCAGATGTTTGCCCTATTGTGGAGCCCGAGCAAATACTAGGTCTCGGATTGTGAAAAACCCCTCGATCCGAAGCCTCGAATGAAAGCCTCAACACTTGGTTAATGCCATTGTGTTCTATAATGGGGAAGTTTTTAGAAGGCACTAATTAACTAGCGACTCGCCCTGGCTTCGCACGATAAAACCTTCTTGAACTTTCTAATGATAAACCCATTCGAGTTCGGTCGAATTCAACCTTAATCACATCATCATCATCATGACAGCCTTCTAATGTTCCCACTGCTGGGACACTGGCCTACTCTCAGGCGAGAGTGATTAGGTCTTAATCCACCACCCGGACCCAATGCGGATTGGTGGATGGCACATGTCTTTTGAATTTTTAGTTCTTGGACATGCCGGTTTCCTTTCTTTCACCGTATGAGAGCACAGTTTTTTTTTTTAAAAATAGACACCTGAAAATTGAAATTCCGGTGAAATTACTAGCACATAAGGCTTTCGATCTTAGCCTCAAGGTGGAGTAGTAGAGTTCTCTGTGATAGAGCTCGTCCGGGAAGGACTACCACCATACCTACATATTTCTGCCGCCAAGCAATAATGCTCGCATTGCTGTGTTCCGGTGTGAAGGGTATGGTTTCTGGTGAAATTACTGGCACATGAGGCTTTCGATCTTAGCCTCAAGGTGGCAGGCAACCCGCGAGTGATACCTATGGTATTGCAAGCGCCCGTAGGCTGCGGTAACCGCTTACCATCTTGTGGGCCGCACTCTTGGTCGCCTCTTCAGTTTTATTAAAAAAATAATTGAAAAATCCACAGGAAAGACATGGTCAATATGTGCGGAGCGAAGTTCATTATGTTCACCTATATAGTTTTAGGCACATAAGTTGAGCATTGAAACAATGGTACACACCCTGAACATTGGTATCTAGGACCAGTTTTGTCTTTGCGATCATTGTCAGTCAGTCTGTAACACAACGATTTTATGTATTCAGACTTCAAACGTGTTTTTTGCTGGATATCTAGGGCTTAGTAACACAATTGCTTTGAGTTTAGCGGCTCAATTGCTTCAAAATTATATAATGTTGAAAATAAAATGAATATTTCAAAAGCTTCGTTCCAAAGATCAATACATTTAAAGAAATAAAAAGAAAATGCTTTTATTGACACATTTTTGCACTTATCCATCACACAATGTCGTCAATGTCATGTTCGTACTTATTATTTACTATATAATATAATATTTACTATATACTGGCTGTATTCAAAGTGATCCTTGTGATATTACACAGCTATTTACCTTTCTTTACATTGAAATGACATCAATCTTACTTAGGTACTACTAATAACAAATTCAAAAGTTTGGATAATATATGGAACTTTGTCACTCAATCAGGCCTGAACGGCTGAACGGATCTGAACGGAATTTGGCACAGAGATAGACAATAGTCTGAAATAGCACATATAATACTTTTTATCCCGGAAAAAAATATGGTTCCCGTGTTCCACGCGAATGAAATCGCAGGCAACAGCTATTAAATAATAGCCAATACAAAAGGCCGTAATTAGCCAAAATTACTTCCTTCAATGCCTCTGCTTTTCCATAATAAGGAATAATATGTTAAAGCTTAAAATTACTTCATTCATCAATTCTAAAGTAGTCTATATCTCTCTACCACAGTGATCTCATGAGGAACACAATTTATACTCGTACAAATGTAGGCTTCAAATCCCTTGTACGGTTGTCAAAACAGTGCGTTGCCACTGGGACGTACAGTCAGCGTGTACAGTCCCACTTGACCTATTTCCAATCACGCGGATGTAGAGATGGGAAATGGGAATAGAGTCCTTTTTGCGAATTTTGCGACCTCTTTGCATGTTTTGTGCGAATTTCAAATTTGAAGCAAAATTTTATCGGAGAGTTGCTTTTGGGCGACCTGTTTGTAAACTCTGAAGATTTTTCTTGGAAGCTATTCTTTAGAATTTAGAATTAGAATTTTGAATTAGAATTAGAATTTTGAATTTTGAATTTAGAATTTAGAATTAAGAATTTTAGAATTTATTTATGCTATTCAATAAAAGCGGCCTAAATTTGTTTGGCGTTTGATGTGTCTTTTAATTAAGCGTAATCAATGTGAGATCAAATGGAAGTTCATGTCAAATGTTTTCGGGTTCAAATGCAAAAAATATTAAGTAGGTTCAATTTTGTGGGATCAAAAGATAGTGACCCTGTTTTTGAGCGTAATTAAATTATTTGACATAAAAATGTCATTTAAGTTTATTGCTTCTCATACTGTGGTGTCCGAATCGACAGTAAAAAAATATTAAAATCAAAGTGTCAGTTGGGACACTGTGTCCCAATAAATTTTGTCCGAATCGACAGCAACTCGTATAGCTTTGCTATGTTTAATGCTAGATGGTATAAAACTGACAATGTTTATTTAAGTATGTTAATAAACTCTCTCCCCATTAAGTTAATTGCAACTAGCAGGTCCCCCACTCGATGAACCAATGAGGAACCGTCCGAGTTATATGGTTTGCAGAAAGACTTCTTTACTAACTTTTGTATTTCATAAAGTTGGATCTTTACCATGTTTTTGCCGTATTTTAAAGAGCGCTCGCAACGTAGCTGGCTAAGTTGTTCTTAACAGATCAACGTAGTTAAGCACTGTTCCGCGTAGTCATCATTTGAATGGGCCACCGCCAGTGGCAATTTCACTGAGCGCTCCCGTGCTTCAAAGGGCACGTTAAGCAGTCGGTCCCGGCTTTTTCAAAGTTTTTAGGCCATAACAGAGGCCTGCAGGCGGCCTCTGTCACCAGAGTTGGCCTCTTACTCATACGAACTTACTTATTTAGTGAAAAAAAAGTAGTAGAGTTAGTTTTAAGAGTAGTAGAGTTCTTTGTGATAGAGCTCGTCTGGGTAAGGACTACCACCATACCTATTTCTGCCGCCTGTGTTCCGGTGTGAAGTGTATTTTTCCCGGTGAAATTACTGGCACATGAGGCTTTCGATCTTAGCCTCAAGGTGGCAACCCGCGAGTGATACCTTTGATATTGCAAGCGGCCATAGGCTGCGGTAACCGCTTACCATCTTGTGGGCCGTACGCTTGGTTGCCACTTCAGTTGTATAAAAAAAATAAGTAGGAAATCATTAATTTCCGTAAAGCCCAGAGCCAATCACTAGCAGAGACCCGCAGTGAATATTTGAAGAGTTGAAACCACTCATTCTTACAAGTCATCCAAGCAAGTTATTGGATCTGAGAAAAACATGACCGGCTCAATGAAAAATTAAATTATTTGCTCTACGACAGAAGGGCTGCGTTTCACGCCGCCGGTTATTTGCGCAAGTTGAGACCTACTTGTACCTTTGAATCGACCGTGCATGTGAGTCATTTGAGACGGAAAATGGAGTGATGTGGGATGAAATGACGAAAAGTTTTCAGTATTGGGTAAGTCAAAATGAGCATTTTGGGCCCTATTAGTAAAGCAAATTGTCATTTTAGCGGCTTGCTAATTACGGTGTTTAAATTCCTTGTCATTTTATATCAATGTGTCTTTCAAATCAGATTTGAAATACCATTTGACTTTTGGTTATGTCACGCACGTCATCCCACTTACAGGCTTTATCGGTTTTGTTTTGCGAATCACATGCGCCGTGTCAACGCACCATTAGATATTATCAGGAGATCGCTACCTGATTTCGACGGGAATTTTTCGTGAGAAAATTTCATTCGGTAAACAAATTTTTGTGATAAATTATTAGGGAGGTAATATTATGAGGTCGGGGCTCATTCCCAAACGTGATATATTTTCTGTTAAGCTGTAGACGAAAAGGGGAAATAAATAATGTAAGATTTTCTTTAGAAGTGTGTTTAGTTTATTATAATGACTATGTAGCACGCGAAATAAGTTACTGGCGAATATTTTTGACAGAAAAATTGTATTCCTTTTTCTAACATTTCAGTAAGGCCATCGTGATTTCGTAGTTTTGAAGCCTGCTTTGTGATATTTTCACAATAATTATTACATAAATTTTTCGACCCGCGACCCGTGCACCCACTGGCTTTACCCACCGGTGGGTGTAGGGGTAATTCCTGTTTACCCGTGTACCCACTGCGATATGGTTGAAATTAATTATCGATGAAAAAAATAAAATAATAATACGATAAGTCAATTTGTTTATTAAAACTAACAAACAAATTTCTGGCGCTTCGGCGGCCGCTGCCGCGGCACGCTCTCTACGCTCGCTCGCCTCGCGCGTAGTTTTTCTCTAACCTAACATAACCTAACCTACTCATTTCGATCTAAGCAGATGTCACTTCATTTTTCATTCATTAGATCGAAATCAGTAGGTTAGGTTATGTCAGGTTAGTGAAACACTACGCGCGAGGCGAGCGAGCGTAGCGAGCGTACCGCAGCAGTGCCCGCCGAAGCGCCAGAAATGTAGTGTTAGTTGTTTGTTAGTTTTAATAAACAAATTGACTTATCGTATTATTATTTTATTTTTTTCATCGATAATTAATTCCAACCATATCGCAGTGGGTACACGGGTAAACAGGAATTACCCCTACACCCACCGGTGGGTAAAGCCAGTGGGTGCACGGGTCGCGGGCTAATTTTTCTACCTCAAATTGTATTTTTATTTTCAAACGGCTTACACATATTGACATTATTATTTTATTTTATTATCTTCTTTAATTATTTAATAAACTAAACTAAAACGAATCAGAGGCTACATTATTTTTTTATTGGGTTTTGTGTTGTTTTGCTGTCGTTACCATTATTAGGTCTGTAATTGTGTGAGACTTTGGCTGCAAGCCTAATAGGTACGCTACTAGATAACCCAAACTACCCCACTGCCTACGACTTGCCAACTGCTAGTAAACATTGGCTTATTCATAATCGTACTATAAACCAAAGAAAAAGAGTAGCAGAGTTCTTTGTGATAGAACACTTCCGGGAAAGTAATACCACCATACCTATTTCTGCCGCAAAGCAGTAATGCTCGCATTGATGTGTTCCGGTGTGAAGGTATGGTTTCCGGTGTAATTTGCACATGGGTGCACATAAGGCTTTCGATATATTCCTGAAGGTGGCAACCCGCGAGTGATACCTCTGGTATTGCAAGCGTTCATAGGCTGCGGTAACCGCTTACCATCTTGTACGCTTGGTTGCCACTTCATGGCCTGAATATATCATGGCCATATCGTGATTCTTGGTAACTGTCATTATCATGACTATTACCTATTTCAGTGACTAGCACAATCTAATTAAATTGATCACTTACAAATTAAACAATACATTTTGAGGAGCGCAAATCCGATATCAATTCAATTCAATTGTAACCGATATCAATTCTATTCAATTGTAACCCGGAACTAATTGAATTCGTACCATACCGTGGCTCCCATTGTTTTTACCCGACTGGGAGTCTATTGAAGTGTTAACATTGTTACTTCTTACCACTAGTATTAACAATGATACTTCTTGCTGTCTGTACCTATATGTATGTACGCTGATCTTTACGCAACAGATATTAATGCGGTTTTCATCAATAGATAGAGTGATTCAGAGAGGTAGGCTAAAAGTAAGCTCGTACGAGTCAGTGGTCAACTCATGTGAGTTTTTAGGCCGCCCGAAGGCCTCTGTCATGGCCTAAAAACTTTCGGGTGCGACTGCTTAACGTGCCCTCCGAAGCACGGGAGCGCTCGGTTGACATTGCCACTGGCGGTCACCCATCCAAATAGTGACTACGCGGAACAATGCTTAATTTAGTTGATCTGTTAAGAACATCTTAGTTAGCTACGTCATGAGCGCTCCTCGAGAGGATGGCTTATGCGTATAGTTTGAGCACCCGTGCGAAGCCGGGGCGGATCGCTAGTGTTCTAGAAGACAGGAAACGTATTGTTCTGCTTTGTATTTTGTAAACTTCGTTGAAGAGTTCTTTGTTGTGACCAATGAATGAATGACGTTAAGCAGTCGGTCCCGGCTTTTTCAAAGTTGTTAGGCCATGACAGAGGCCTTCGGGCGGCCTAGAAACTCTGTCACCAGAGTTGGCCACTGACTCATACGAACGAACGAACCAATGAATGTAGTTTCAAATTAAATATTTTATTTTAAGACAGCATTTGGGGCTTCGGTATCTCTTCCTGGCTTTGCAAGAGTGCTTAGACTATACATAAACCTTCCTCTTGAATCACTCTATCTATTGATGAAAACTGCATTTAAATCCGTTACGTAGTTTACAAGATCTAAGCGTACTACATACAGAGAGACAAACAGCGGAAAGCGATTTTGTTCATACAAACAATTCATAACTAAGAAAAATAAATAAATAATGCTGGACAATCCACACAGCATCATCTAGCCCAAAGCTAAGCAGAGCTTGTGTTATGGGTACTTCTTCTTCTTAAAGTGCCCCTCCATTACTGAAGGTTGGCAGTCACCCTTTTAAATGCACGTTAAGCAGTCGGTCCCGGCTTTTTCAAAGGCCATGACAGAGGCCTTCGGGCGGCCTAGAAACTCTGTCACCAGAGTTGGCCACTGACTCATACGAACGAACAAACGAACCCTTCTAAAATCTTCTTTGTCTAGAGCTAGTCTAAACAGTTGTTCCACTTTCACAATTCATGTCCACTGTCTGATGTTACGAAGTCAGGAAGTTCTTCTCATTCTTACACCTCTTTTACCCATCAGCTTCCCTATCATAATAAGCTGGAGCAGGTGATAACGCTCATGTCCTAAGTAGGCAAATTTTCTATGCTTTATAGTTCGCACGAGATTTTTATGGGTAGATGACTGTTAACAGTAATAAAAACAATGCATAGATAGATAATTTTATTATACATATAAAATACCAAAAACACCCGGAACAAATGTTTGCAGATCTTACAAACAATTGTACTATGTAGAGATAATCTAGACTAGATTAAGTCCCAACAGTGGGATCACTGGAAGGCAGAGTATGAGGTTATTGGCGTACCTTGTGACGGAAAAGTTGAGGAGGAATAGATTAGCGTAGTGGATGAGCTGAGAATGTCGGAAGGAAGTAAGTCATATACAAGAAAGTTAAGGATATATACCTCTAAGCAGTAATAATACATTGCTGTGTTACGGTTCGAAGGATGGTTATACAAGATCTTTGATTATTAGTGCGCGATATGCAAGGAATGTGTTCCACACACAAAAAAAATACATGTTCTTTTTTTTAAGTACATGTACAAGTACAAAAATCTCGAGTAAATCGATTATGTTTTTCTGGTCAATTATTAATTATCCTTGTTGGAAATCGAAAAGGGAGCGCGTGGCGCATGTCAATGACCCGCGCGTCAATGAACCGCGTGTTAATAACCCGCGCGTCAATCACCTGCGCGTGTCAATGACCCCCTTTAACAGCTAAGAGGCTCGCGTGCTCGAATATTTTATTCCTGTTCCTTGAATATCGCACACTAATAATCAAAGACCCTGTATAAGAGTAGTAGATATATTGTAGATATAGTAGATATAGAGATGTACAGTTTTTAGGGTAATTTTAATGGTAACCTACCATGCAACACTTAAAGGATATATTTACATGATTGATTATTAGGTACCTAGATTTTTGTAGTTATAAAATACTTTTATGCAATTAGATTAGAAAAAAAATATTATATTTATTATACAATTATTATACAATTACAATTATTATACAATTACAATTAGTATTATACAAATATTATATTTGTTATACAATTATTATACAATTTATTATACAATTAGTGGTTGTAATCTGTTTTGTGGATTTAATAAATAAAGTAGAGTTCTTTGTGATAGAGCTCGTCCGGGGAAGTACTACTGCCATAACCTATTTCTGCCGCAAAGCAGTACCTAATGCTTGCATTGCTGTGTTCCGGTTCGAAGGGTATGGTTTCCGGTGAAATTACAGGCATAATCTACATCTCAGGGTGGCATCGCGCAAGTGATACCTCTGGTTAGAGATGTCTGAGTTGTTTGGTTAGCCTGTAAGTGTTGTTAATCTTGTATAACCTTGTTTATGCTAGCGTGAATATGAATTTACATTGAAATTACAAGAATCATTTGAAATAACTCCACTGAGAAACGTTTATGAATTACAACTGAATAACACATTTCCATAAAGTGGAAAATTACAAACAATTTTGACATTTTTAAATTAACAGACAGATAGTAGATATTCACAGTACGTTAAAGCAATCCAATGGAGGGACATATTTTTAATACGTTTGTTATTTGAAAAATAAAATCAAAAACACACATATTATTCTAATTCTATATTATGTGAAGACCTAAAATTGGCTATCTGTGTACTATTTTGTATTTAGTTTATGTGTGGTTAGCTATTGGTTATCCAATAATAATAAAATATATTACAAAAAATGAGTAAAAAAAACCGATCGTTGTGTCAATCGTCATAGTTGATCGGAACGAATAAAAACTTTTAATAGCGTGGGCCAAAAACTCGGGATGAATTCGGCATAAATAATAAAAAATTGACTCAACGTGACCTAATCTGGCCATTTCTTAAGCTTGTAATCAAAAATTTTGAGTTTTCAGGTGTTAGGAAGGGTTTCTTCTTATAGGTTTTTAGTTGTTGCTTTGGCTTTCTTAGCAAATCTTTATAATATGTACCTAAGTAAATTGTTAGATAGTGAGAGACTCGTGTCGCAGCTAATTGCTGCTACTACTACTCGTAGGCTACACTGAAAACCAGCGCTACAGACACATTATGTCTGCAGCACATGCTGAGTCTGCCTTTTTTTCGTCACAATAGTTAAGTTTTAATTTGTATTGTTATTTTTATTTTTATGTTAATTGTGTGGCGTTAAATAAATATTTTTCTATTCTATTCTATTCTATTCTAATTTATTTGTATATCGAAATTCCTGAGCAATTGGAAGCTAGTTTTCATTTGTTTTCTTGAGACGGACCATGATTTTATTACTTTTAGGATTTATAATTTTATAACCGATGTGGCGCAGCGGGCGCAGTTCCGCCTGCGACGCAGAGGTTGCGGGTTCGATTCCCGCCTCGGGATAAATGTTTGTACGGTCTACAAATATTTGTTCCGGGTGTTCTGGGTATTTTCTATATATAAAAAACTATGTATGTATTGAATTGTATTAAATATATATCAGTCATCTAGTACCCATAATACAGCTCTGTTTAACAGCAGCTTACCTTGGGGCTAGATGATGCTGTGTGGATTGTCCAGCATTATTTATTTATTTTAGCTTTTCCATGGTTTTTACAGTCATGCCAAATGGACATCGTCCATTTCCGTCATTAGAAGCCATCCAATTAATCGTATCGTTAGTGGCTGACTTTATTTCAGTAGGTACTGAAATTCTTTTCATATTTACAATTATTGTTCTTTTACAATATTATTCCTCCGTAAAGACTTGGAGACGAGGGCGGTAGTTTACTTCTAAATTATGCAAAATCGATTGGGAATAATCCCAAGTGGTGACACATTTCTAAGGTACGGACAGACAGAGAGCGAAAGCTTTTTTTTTCTTGTTATATGACTGGTTCATTTTACATTAAGAGTAGTAGAGTTCTCTGTGATAGAGCTCGTCTGGGGACTACCACCATACCTATTTCTGCCGCCAAGCAGTAATGCTCGCAATGCTGTATTCCGGTGTGAACGGTATGGTTTCCGGTGAAATTACTGGCACATGAGGCTTTCGATCTTAGCCTCAAGGTGGCAAGGCAACCCGCGAGTGATACCTCTGGTATTGCAAGCGTCCATAGGCTGCGGTAACCGCTTACCATCTTGTGGGTCGTACGCTTTAGTTAAATAAAAAAAAACTTACGACGAAAGAGTAGGTAGGTAGCTATTTGTTGTAACCTAGAATTTTTTTAGAGGAACTATAGATAAATTGCGAAAATAAGAAGTACAAAAATAATGTATTGGGATGTTAATAAAATAAAGCAATTGTAAGCTCAAAGACGACCAATGTGGCACTGCGGTTGAGGGTCCGCATGCGACGCAGGAGGTTGCGGGTTCAATTCACGCCTTGGGACAAATGTTTGTACGATCTGCAAATATTTGTTCCGGGTGTTCTGGGTGTTTTCTATCTAGATGATTCTGTGTGGATTATCCAGCATTATTTATTTATTTAGTTAAAGAGTCTTCTACTAAGTTCAAAAGACCTAAATCATTAGGATGTGTTTTTTTAATGTGTAAGAAATAAATTTCTGAAATTAAACATCTAGAAGATACAGTAAGTAAGTAAGTTTGTATGAGTGGCCAAAAAATGGGAAAGTATAAATAAAAGTAACTAATTTCATATAAGTCAGTGGCCAGCTCTGGTAACAGAGTTTTGAGGCCGCCCTAGGCCTCTGTCTAACAACTTAGAGTATGAAAAATACTTAGATTAACCAAGTCACGGGTGTTCTTCTAGGTGCTAATATTACTAAGCTATCCGCTAACAGTCACACCACACCTTCAATAGCCAAACCTATGATTACAATGTGTGAATAAATGCAGATGGTAAATTACTATACACCGTGTTAGATTACGCCATTTTCGTTTACGATTATACGCCTTTTACTCTTATGCATAAAGTTTAGATTTGTTTGTTAAAATTGTACAGTTGAACAAACCGTTACAAAATAGGTTTTTTGTCTTTGAAAATAAAGTTCAGAATATTGAAATACGTAATTATGGATATCATAAAGTATACCTTAACATTACCACTTTAGTAAATAAGCTAATTACCCTGTAATTAGGTAAAAGTACCGTTTTCTTATGTAACTAGTTATTACAGACATAAATAATTATTTATTTATTAGCTAAAGTTTCTAATTCTATAATAATTATGCTTATTATGTTTTTTACGTTAACTTTATATTACGATGATAAAACTTTGAACTGTATTCTGTTCCCATTACTTACTTACTTCTTTTATGTTCCTAAGTACGAGCTTTGGGGCTGAAAAAACTGCAGCTACCTTGTTTGCGCAGAATTAGTGCTTAGTCTACTCCATTTGCCAAATTGTACAAGTGCACCTATGTTTTTTTTTGGCAATTTTTTTTTTTGTATTTTTTTTTGTAATTAAATGTCAACCCTAAGATACTATAAACATTTAAATACATTTAAGGGCTGCCATATCGAACATGAACTTAACTTCAGTCTGTTATTTTTTTTTATTTTTATTTTTTATACAACTGAAGTGGCAAACAAGCGTACGGCCCACACGATGGTAAGCGGTTACCGCAGCCTATGGACGCTTGCAATGCCAGAGGTATCACTCGCGGGTTGCCACCTTGAGGCTAAGATCGAAAGCCTCATGTGCCAGTAATTTCACCGGAAACCATACCCTTCACACCGGAACACAGCAATGCGAGCATTACTGCTTGGCGGCAGAAATAGGTATGGTGGTAATCTTTCCCCGGACGAGCTCTATCACAAAGAACTCTACTACTCTTTAAATTAGGTACATAATCCTACTAATTTATAAATCTTAAGGTTTGGTCCGTACGTTTGTGGCTCAATTACGTTGTGACAGCTAAACCGATTTGGATGAAACTTTGATAAGTAATAGTGCTGATCTAGAACAGCTTAGGATTCTTTCCATCTAAGTACTACTCGAGAGAAGTCACGGGCAGTAGCTATTGTAATTAACTACATAAGCTTCTTACAAAACCTTATCCAAAACCGTTTGAGATCACGCAACGGCTATTAGACTAACTTGTGGTTAAATTTGACATTTTGTTAGTTAAACTATGGTTAGACAGATGTCGGTTACGGTGGGTGAGTCAGGGGTTGTTAACTTGTTAGATAAAAACAAGAAAGGTCACGGTAATACATTCTATGGAATTTAGAAGCCACAAGAAAAACAACATGGGGGTAAACATGTGTTTAGTTTTTATATATTAATTTAAAGTATATTTGTAGCACTTTAAGTACTTTGCGTTAATTTAGTTCATTTTAAAGTTATTTGTACAAATTATTGATGTATCGGTGTTTTGTTATATTATTTGTAAATTTAAAAATGTAATGCCATATTGTATGAGGTAGAATAAAACTTTAAAAAATTGTACCTTATTACTTATAAGAAACTAAAATATGACTGCGTAAAATTGTAATGTTTTTGATCACTGTTTAGTTCGTCAAAAAGCTAAAATGATGAAAAAATAACAGGTATTTTCAGCCGCCATATTGATTTTTTGACCTTTTATAATAACTTCCACGTCCACGTCAATTTTTTAAAATCTCTCATCTAATGTTCCCACTGCTGGGACACTGGCCTACTCTCAAGCGAGAGTGATTGGGTCTTAATCCACCATGCGGGTTGGTGGATGGCACATATCTTTCGATTTTTTAGTTCTTGGACATGCCGGTTTCCTCACGATGTTGTATTTCACCGTTATGAGAGCAGTGGCATTGCGCACATACATTTTTCGATTAGAAAAATCAATTGGTGCACGACCGGATTCGAACCCACGACCTTAGGATCGGAAGGCGGGGTCACTACCACGAAACCACCAGTGCTCTATATAACTATTATTAACATAAATACTACATACACCACTAAAAAATTATCCTCTTTCGTTGCAGTCCGACAAAAATAAATGTCCCTGAACTAAGAATTTCAAACCCTTACGCCTCTATTTATAATAATACTGCCAACTTAATAACGGAAAGTTGGTAACAGCTAAACAGAAAGCAGTAAGCAGTTAAACACCTATATTTGCGCACGCAAAATGTTGCAATATATTGCAGTTAAGTCGCCCAAAAGGCCAACAAACCACCCTTTCCTAATCTCGGGGTAGCCACTCAACTATTATAGTGTTTGCTTAAACCTAAATCAACTGGATTCTGTTTACTTTTCATTACGACACAGCGATATTACTAGGATTGAATTTTTGTATTGTACAGCGCACATGTCGTTTTATAGTTTTGCTAAACAAAGATTGATGTTTTTACTAAAATTCTGTCAAATATAGCTTTTATTTTAGAGAAAAACTTAGTTTTTGTTCCATTCAATTATTTTCACATCAATTTCGCGGGTCGACGTAATAAAAGTTCGCTTTTTGAATAGCTTTTTGCGTGACCAAGGGTACGGTCAACTTGATATAAGCAGTAATGCGAGCATTACTTGCTGCCAGAAATAGTACTTCCCCGGATGAGCTCTATCACAAAGAACTCTATCTACCACTCTTTACGTTATTTGAGTTAGTTATTGAGTTATTTAGTTAGCTTAAAGACTTTAACTGGTATAAAAATAAAGAATGAATCTTGATAAATCCATTCTCATTTCAAGATTTTTTATTAGTTTTTGTAAACTTTTTCGAAAAACTCAACGTCTATCAATCCCTTAAAGTAATTGATTACCCTAGAAACAGTACTTATCAATTTATCTTTGTTTTTACAAAAACTACAGCATATTGCGTGAAACATCATTTTAGGTTTGACGTGTAAGTAATCGTTTGGACGAGGGTTCAGACCTTTGTGCTCAATGATTTATTGCACAACTTTAAGACCCTTTCGGTTCCTACTGACAACTTATACGCGAAATACAGTAGCGCAATGACACTGACAAACTCAAAAGCAATATTGAAACAATATTATACTGACATTTCGGCATACAAAAAAAACAGTGTATTGTTTTTTCAATATTGCTATAAGAACTCGTGGTTACCTATAGTTTCGGTCCGAAGGGTATGGTTTCCGGTTTAATTACAGGCACATGAGACTTTCAATCAACGTCCCAGGGTGGCAACCCGTGAGTTATACCTCTGGTATTGCAAGCACCCATGGCTGCGGTAACCGCTTACCATCTTGTGGGCCGTACGCTTGGTTGCCACTTTTTTCTTCTTATATATAAAAAATCGCTGTGCGTTATCGCTAAAACTCGAGAACGGCTGGACCGATTTGGCTAATTTTGGGCTTGAAATGTTTGTCCAGGGAAGGTTTAAACGGTGAGAAATTATAAAAAAATTGCGAAAAAAATAATGCGAGTGAAACGCGCCGGGTCAACTAGTGTTCATATAATTATACAATACTGTACAAAGTTAATTAATCGAATTTTCAATTAGGAATGTAAAAAAAGTATTGCTTTCAGCAGAACTGTGCAATATGGCTCTAATACAGCTATTATGGCTTCCGTGCAATAGCAATACTGTTCCTTACACTGTACTATGCTTCTGTTATTAAAACATAACTTTGTTTAAGTACATAACATCCTTTGTCTTGTAAATTTCAGATTCAGTTTATTTGTTTCTCGTTAGGTACTGGTTTATTATACTAAAATATATTATTATTTACGGAATTATGTTAATACTGACACAAACACGGCCTTTTGCTCCAAAAACTGATGCAAAGTTTGCAAGTTTTATTAAGTCATAGCTATTACTAACCAGCATTGTACCAAGTTTTTTTTAATGAAATAAATTATCTATCTATAATTTAAAAACTGCCAAAACACACGTTTACGTGTACGCGTAGACGTGAAAGTAAACGTATAATTGCGTTCTAATGTATTATGAAACTGTATAAGATTTATTTAAAATTACAAGCCCAAATGGAATTAATAATGGAATTAATTAAATTTAGCTGGTACAATAAAATGTTTCTGACGTTTTGTTAATTAAACAATTAACAAAAATTTAAAATAATTGTATTTTTATTCGACCTGATACATTGGGTTAAACCTATAAAATTGTATTCCGTACGGACTTGTACTTTTGTAATAAATCTACAAATCTACGAATGTATGAAAAACCAATGACTGTTAATGATGTTTTTAAATAAACTGTGTTTTAAAAAACAAATAATATTGAGGAAATTAACTCCTTGTTTACTAGTCCTTAGGAAGTTGGCGGATAATGTATGCTCAGGATCGGTCGTCATGGTCTTTTCGGTAGAGGCCTTTATCTAGTGAACGTCTCCTAATTAAGAAGGTGTTGATGAATAAACGTCTATTAGAGAAGATGATGATGATTAAATGGCACCGTACATGACATGACATATCCTCGACTTTATTCAGAAATATTTAAATTGTGACAGCGAAAATATAAAATATAAAACAGATAAAAGGAACACGAATTACCTTTTTAAATATTTAAAACGTTAATTAGAAAGAACTTAACCGCACTTCGTAATTATTTCAGCTGTAAAAAAAAGCTGATAAATAATTAGCTTATTTAATAATGACACACTCTACATTTAGTTAGGATAAGGATACTCTGTGGTTAGGACCAATGTTAGTAGATAAAAAATTTAGTAAACACTTTACTTAGTATTTTTTTATTATATTTTATTAACTTTACCTACGATTAGGTAGCTGAACTACGTGTACTTACTTAACTACCTACTAGCGCGATTGCGCAGAACAGATATGACTAAATATTATAATTTATAAGATAGAAGATTCATTTCTGCATTGGCTATAAATTATAACTATTCTAGTTCCTTCTGGGAAAATTTTGAATTTAACTTTCTTGCATACAAAATTATCTCCTGAAAAACAAATGTAACCGTGTTTTTTCACTACGTAATGGTAAAACCCCACACTGGGATGTTTTGTGTCATAAGTATCAAAAACTACACACACTGAAAAAATATTTGCAGAACATGCAAACATTTGTCCCATTAAAAACAGTCAGCTAACAAGTTATTCAAAAACCAGTTCGTTCTGTAAAAGAAAGTATCTTACAAAAGTCCTTTTCATAAAAAATTACACCTTCTTTTCTACTAACAACAAAATGGCCGCCCTGAGTTATTAAATTACGCATTTCGTGGGTTCATCGAAGCTTTATGTAATCAATTTGGTAAAATTGATATCTATTTCGGTAATAAAATAGAAGCTCACGGAAAACAAAGGTAAATAAACTATGGCGACGTGCTTAGCAATAAGGTGGTAAGTGCGAATTTTGCGAAACTCAAAGCTAATATGGGTTTACATTAAATTTAATGTCACAATACTCTATAGAATGGATGGCCTATAGTAACTACTATAGGCCATCCAATCCATTCTATATTATTTCTATAGAGTAGGTAACTACCTACTCTATAGAAATAATAGAGACTGTATAGTTCTCACAACGGATCTCGGCCGTCGTGAAATTAGCCGTTTCGATGCGCAATGGAGCTTTTTCAAACTAAATTGTATTTGCGCATCACAAACGGCTAACTTCACGGAAGCCTAGATCTGCTGTGCGAACTATACCAATAGTCCATGCTAACATCAAAATGCGTAAGTTGCTCTGTCAGTTTGTTTTTCACGATTCGTTAAATCGTAAGCTATTGATGAAATTAAGCACGGAGATAGTTTAAAGTCTTGGGAAAGACATTGCTTACTTTTTATATACCTACATTACGCGAAGTTAGCTAATGTTTAGGTGAAAACTGTGTTTAGTTAATAAATTTATAACTAGGTGGCGCGACTAAATTGGTACCATTTCTAGATCGCGCTATCGTTGCGTTTTGTCTTTCGCCGTATGTAATTTGGAAAGAATTAATAAATTAGCTCACTTAGTTCAAGGAGTGGTTTGTTATAATGAACGCTCCCCCCTCTCCTCAGGACTACCTACCTATATAATAATACGATTATATACAGCTAGTATTTTTACCTTTATTGATCATTTCGCTTTTACACCCCTTGCGGCTAGACGGTCATATTTTGGTAAAATCGCTTGTTACCTGTATTATAGTGTTCCAATTTCATTAAAATATTGATATTGTTTTTTGGTGAGAATTAGGCTTAAGCACGAATATATTTATAATGGATATTGAATCAAATTATGAGATCATGGCAAGATTGGGTTTGAAAACGTTGGGTTTATAAGTGTTTCTGTTTAAGTATGATTTACATTGAGTCAGTAGCAAAGTCAGTGCTGACCCGCTACTGAACTAATGTAAACGCTGTCGGGGCTGTACTGACTTCAAATTCTCACGTACAGACCCTTTGTAAACAGAGAAGTCAGTTCTCAAAGTCAGCACTGCCTTAATTTGGAGTCAGTCACTGCATTGACTATTGTGTTATCATTGACTCTACTCTTATTGATTGAGTATTAGAGATTTTTCCTCTGTTTTTTATCTTGTCATGGATTTCCGCAAAGTAATGCCTGAATCTATCAATTATCATTTTATTTTTTTATACCACTAAAGTGGCAACAAAGCGTACGGCCCACTTGATGGTCAGCGGTTACCGCAGCCTATGTACGCAAGCAACATCATAATATCACTTGCGTGTTACCCTGAGACGTAAGATGGAAAGTCTCATGTGCCTGTAATTTCACCGGAAACCATACCCTTCGAACCGGAACACAGCAATGCGAGCATTACTGCTTAGCGGCAGAAATAGGTATGGTGGTAGTCCTTCCCCGGACGAGCTCTATCACAAAGAACTCTACTACTCTTGAAATTCATTCATTCATTGACTCTGTAAACCTCTGTGGCTTTTTAAGTGCAACTGTTACCTATAAAATAATAAATAAATAATAAATAAATAATGCTGGACAATCCACACAGCATCATCTAGCCCCAGGTAAGCTGCTGTTAAACAGAGCTGTGTTATGGGTAACTAGATGACTGATATATATTTAATACAATTACAATACATAGATAGATATTTTTTTTATTATATATAGAAATACCCAGAACACCCGGAACAAATATTTGTAGATCGTACAAACATTTGTCCCGAGGCGGGAATCGAACCCGCAACCTCTGCGTCGCAGGCGGACCTGCGCCCGCTGCGCCACAACGGTCGTCATAATGTAATGTCGCCTATATGTAATTACTAGCTCTTGCCCGCGACTACGTTTGCGTGGACATCGGGAACCGTATTTTTTCCGGAATAAAACATTCGATCATTCGTCGCGCGCGACAAACGATAATCGTAGAGAATATCGTAGTTCAACTTATGTCGGTGACAAGTAAGTTCAGAGCATTTATTGACATAAGCTGAACCACGAAATCTGTCATGTTAGACCGCTTTTGTCCTCAAAAGTAGGTAGACCTACTGACTTGAGGAATTAATAGAAAATCGTGTGTTTCTCACAAAAGCTTTATCCGTATACACCAAATTTACCGGATGATTAGCCCATCCAATAAAACCGGATAGACATAAAAATAATCCAATTGAACTCTTACAATAGAAGTCGACATGCGAAACGATTATTGTACAACGTAATGTAAACCCACCCTAATGTAAGGGCGCATTACATTTGATACGCACTACCAGTGGCCGAAACGATAGTACTTATCCGCAAATATTGGGTTAATTCGATAAATCGTGGTTAAGAAGACGTGACCAAAAGAAAATAAAATAAATAGAAAATATTTTATTTATATAGACATTTCATTTAATGGAGATTTAAATACGGGTAAGTGTCAAAATCCCAAAAATGGGAATTTTGGTGTCAAATCCCCCTTCAAGCTAAAGGGTCTTTTTTAAGCTAAATGCCAAATCCTCGCCAAATTATGGTTTGTTAGGAACAATTAGGGCACTGTACCAAGTAAAATTACTGAGCGAAAGAGACTTAAAAACTACATCTCGGGGTGACTGCACTAGGGTGAGCGCAGTGCAGTGCCACGCAGAGCTATAAAACTCAAATTTTTGGGTGACACGGCAGATGTTATGGTCAGGCGTGGCACTTAATATAGGCAAACGACGTCTCGTAATTTTTAAACAGACAACAAATACGGCCACTAAACTGGTCACCAATGGTACACACACTAAATGGTCACCAATTTACCATAGCCTATGCCTATTCAGGTAGCGCAAGGCGGCGACGTGGAAGACCCCGAATGAGATGGCGGGACGAACTCGACTCACATCCAAGCTCATGGCCTGTCACGGCGTTAGATCGCGAAGAGTGGAAGAAGGGAAGGGAGGCCTTTGCAGTTAATCAGTGCAGTTAATTACGGCTAAATAATAATAATAATATGCTTGCAATCAAAACTATGTGAAACTAACTGTGAGCACCGGTGGTCTAGTGGTAGTGACCCCGCCTTCCAATCCTAAGGTCGTGGGTTCAAACCCGGTCGTGCACCAATGGATTTTTCGGTTCGAAAAATGTATGTGCGCAATGCCAGTGCTCTCATACGGTGAAGGAAACATCGTGAGGAAACCGGCATGTCCAAGAACTAAAAATTCGAAAGACGTGCCATCCACCAATCCGGATTGGGTCCACGTGGTGGATTAAGACCCAACCACTCTCGCCTGAGAGTAGGCCAGTGTCCCAGCCGTGGGAACATTAGAAGGCTGTCATGATGAATCAATCTATAGATACCAAACCTTCCATCCAATAGTTTGTTGGATAATGAAAAACGCAAAAACACAATCAAAAACTCAATATCCTTTCCTCCAGTCGACGAAACCTTCAAACAAAGCCAAAACGACATGTTATAAGAAAAGAAAAAATCATCGACAAACTCAAAGTAATAACTGGTGTCGGAGCTACAAGCATTTTGTTGGGAGCGATGAAACTTTTGATGCGGCGTTTTTATATTTACTAATAATAAAAGGAGGAATAATTTGTATGTTCGTATATTTTTTTTTTTATACAACTGAAGTGGCAACCAAGCGTACGGCCCACAAGATGGTAAGCGGTTACCGCAGCCTATAGACACTTGCAATACCAGTGGTATCACTCGCGGGTTGCCACCTTGAGGCTAAGATCGAAAGCCTCATGTGCCAGTTATTTCACCGGAAACCATACCCTTCACACCGGAACACAACAATGCGAGCATTACTGTTTGGCGGCAGAAATAGGTATGGTGGTAGTCCTTCCCCGGACGAGCTCTATCACGAAGAACTCTACTACTCTTAAAACATTACGAATAACTCAAAAACTGTCCGATTTAAAAAAATATTTCACCATTAGATTGCTACATTATCCCTGGGTAACAAGCTATATTTATTACTAGCGACCCGCCCCGGCTTAGCACGGCGCGAAGCTGGGACGGACTGCTTGTATCTACGCCTACTACGGACTATTGTATTGTACGCTTAGCGCAACGTATTTTAATGCAGTGTTCATCAATTGATATAGTGATTATAGAAGAAGGTTTATACTATACTAATTGAACTTCCTGCGACTTTATTTGCGTTGAGTTTTTTGTACAAACTTCATTCAAAAAAGCAACTTTTGTTCTAAAATTCACCTTTTATTATCCTGCTGTGTCCTCTAGAAGTTGACTTATATTATTCTGGTTACGCGAACGAAGTCGCAGGCAGCAGCTAGTCTTTACATAGTATAAAACAAAGTCGCTCCGTCTGTCCTTTGTATGTATGTACGCTTAGATCTTTTAAACTACGCAACGGATTTTAATGCGGTTTTCATCAATCGAGTAATTCAAGAGGAAGGTATAGAGCACGTGCGAAGCCGGGGCGGGTCCTAGAGGCTAAACGCATTGTTTCTCACATCTGCGAGCGGATACCGTGAAGTTTATATAGCAGATGCTCTCAGCCAATATTTGAAGATGGCGGGTCCTAGTTTTATTTAGTTTTCATTTTCCACGCGAGGACACATGCCCAGACACATGCCTATACGAGTTATCTTTTATATTAGCTGGTGCCAGCGGCTCCGTTTGGTACATCTACTAATATTATACAGATGAAAGATTTGTATTTTTGTCTCAAAAACTACTAGATACAGATTTTAAAAAATTCTATCACCAATGGAATTATCTATAATTAACATAGGCTATATTTTATATCTATCCGTGTGAAGCCGGGAAGAACCGCTAGTATAAAATAATATCATATAATTAATTTATTTAAGGTCGTGGGTTCAAACCCGGTCGTGCACCAATGGATTTTTCTGTTCGAAAAATTTATGTGCGCAATGCCAGTGCTCTCATACGGTGAAGGAAAACATCGTAAGGAAACCGGCATGTCCAAGAACTAAAAACTCGAAAGACATGTGCCATCCGCCAATCCGCATTGGGTCCGCGTGGTGGATTAAGACCCAATCACTCTCGCCTGAGAGTAGGCCAGTGTCCCAGCAGTGGGAACATTAGAAGGCTGTCATGATAATTAATTTATTTAATCTGCTAATATTTATTTATTGATACATTATTGCAGCCTATGTCCTTCCAGACTATAAACAATACTATTAAATAAATAAATAATAATGCTGGACAATCCACACAGCATCATCTAGTCCCAAGGTAAGCTGCTGTTAAACAGAGCCGTATTTTGGGTACTAGATGACTGATTTATACTTAATACAATACAATACATAGATAGATATTTTTTTATATATAGAAAATACCCAGAACACCCGGAACAAATATTTGTAGATCGTACAAACATTTGACCTGAGGCGGGAATCGGACTCGCAACCTCCGCGTCGCAGGCGGAACTGCGCCCGCTGCGCCACATCGGTCGTCAAATTCTAACTAGATATCTAGGTCTATTCGAACTAGATAGTTCAACAGAATGATCAATTACACATTTTGAGCCTTTTTAGCATACAATATTATTTATCCTACTGCCACGCGAACAAAGCCGCGAGTCGCAGCCTAGTATTACAAATACGAAAGTTTATATTTTTTTATTTTATATTATGTTTTTTCCTCAATACCGCCGTAACCAATGAACAGATTGGGGTGAAATTTAGTGT
This sequence comes from Colostygia pectinataria, assembly GCA_951394395.1. Classification (NCBI taxonomy): domain Eukaryota; kingdom Metazoa; phylum Arthropoda; class Insecta; order Lepidoptera; family Geometridae; genus Colostygia; species Colostygia pectinataria. Next base: position 6,170,603 of record OX596372.1, on the reverse strand, counting down.
ATTAGTAGTAAATAGCCTGGAATAACCAATTCAGCTGTTTTTTATGTAGGGTGCATGTATAGGGGGTGTAAACGTTCCCAAAAAAACACCGTAGTGCCAGATATTCTGCCTCCAAGCAGCAGTGTGCAAGTTGAAGGCAAGTGTTACTGTAATGGCCCATTTACATGATAAATAAATAAATAAATAATGCTGGACAATCTATACAGCATCATCTAGCCCCAAGGTAAGCTGCTGTTAAACAGAGCTGTGTTATGGGTACTAGATGACTTATATATATTTAATACAATACAATACGTAGATAGATATTTTACATGTTTCATATGATACAAGTTTCTTTCTTGTAGCATACAATTTAATTGAAGCAATGCATGATAGGCTCATTTACGTGATGCCATTTTCTTGTTTATACCATGCAAGTTATTTATTACTTCAATATAATTGTATGCAACAGGCAAGAAACTTGTATCATGTAAATTGGCCTTTAGACTTACAAAAATAAATCAATAATCTATCAGTCTATCAGGAGACCTTTAAATGGCCTCATAATTAACTATATAAGAGCCTAAGTTTTCCTAAAATAATATATAAAAATATAATATACATAATAATTATGAAACAAAGTCGCTTCCGCTGTCTGTCCTATTTTATTTATTTATTTATTTTTATTTTCGTTTATTTGGGAAACAAACATTACTTAAAAACTAATAACTAAACTAAATTTAAAACTAGTGACCATTAACATGTTACCTATATATGCTTAGATCTTTAAAACTACACAACTTATTTTGATGCGGTTTTTTTAATAGATAGAGTTATTCAAATGGAATGTTTATATAGGAATGTTTATATGTAGCTTAAGCATAAGTGCGAAACCCGGGCGGGTCGCTAGTAATAAATAGATAAAGGGCATTTTTCCAAAGCCACCTAACGCCAAACTAAGCAAAGTTTGTACTATGGGAACCATATAACTGATAAATAATAAATAAAATTAATAATAAATAATGCTGGACAATCCACACACCATCATTTAGCCCCAAGGTAAGCTGCTGTTAAACAGAGCTGTATTATGGGTACTAGATGACTGATATATACCTAATACAATATCTACAATACATAGATAGATATGCTTTCTGATAGAATACACAAACTTTTATTTCATAGAAACACGGTAAAAATATTTGCAGACGATGCAAACGTTTGAGGCTCGAACCCGTGGAAAAATCCTTGGTCATAACTAAAGACGGGCAAACCCATCTGCAATAACTAGTTGTAGATAAACCGTTATTTTTATCGTTTGGGATAACGTTTATTGAATAGTGACTTAAGAACCCCCTACACCCTTACATAACGGTCCAACCCGACGCGACGGACGGCAATAAAGGCACAGAATATTAGTACTACGTACAGATTGGCTACTCCTTACCTCCCACCGGTTTTACTTACCCCACCTTGTCGCAAGTTTGCCGGCACCTCTCGCCGGCACTGCTATTATTTTTTTTATTTTTTTTTATTAAATTGGTGCGGCTAATATAACACTGCGGCCATGCAGGCCTATTGTGTTCGCCACTTATTTTGTCGCCCTAAGGGGGGCGTTTACAGTTCACCTCCAAGCCCTGCCGATACTAAGAACTGGAGGATTTGCTTGGGGGTGATGTCTCTTAGCCGGCACTGGTACTAAGGGCTTAAGGTACGCGTTTAGATTTTGTGTAGGTCTAAGAGCGCGATGCCAGCGCGAGTGAAAGTGTGCTATCTCGCTCTTGCTATGATTTGGTGGGGCCAACCATGACACTAACACATACAACACTGTTTACGCACACAAACCATGCATGTGGTGATTGCGACGCGTTTGCTTCATACATTTTATTGATAGTGTCCGGGGTAAACGTATAGCTAGCTAGTTCGTCTTTGGATTGCTATTTTTAGGGTTCCGGCTTTTTCAAAGTTGTAAGGCCATGATAGAGGCCTATAGGCGGCCTAAAAGCCCAGACAGAGTTGGCCACTGACTCATACGAACTTACTTTATTTGAACGAGCCGTTGTCGAGGTGATGTTGTCCCACAGATAGGCTCACTAAGGTCAGTAAATCTTTTAAAGGGGAATGTGTACGCTTCTTTAACAAAGTCCCAAGCGACATACAAAATTTATCAATTGGCAAATTTAAAAACTTAATTAAACAAAAACTGTCTCAAAAAGCTTACTTTAAAACAACCGATTACCTAGATGATAAAAAAGCTATGGGACGAATTTGCTCCAACTCTACTTGGAATCCATAACAATAGCAAGGGTCATGCCAAAAAAGCGCTAGGAACCCAGCCGGTGTTGTTGCCAGTTCTTTTACGGCATGGGCGCGTTGGAACTGGTGTAAATTTTCCTAGCTTGTAAGACGTTTCAAAGTGATCCTTGTGATTCTACTGAAATAAATAATTTTTGATTTGATTTGATTTGAGTTGATCCCATGCGTCGACTTGCAAATATTGGTGTAGTTACCATTGTAATCGTAGGATCTAACTATAAAGAGAATCTTAATGTGAAACTATGCTGTGTTGAATGTTTGTTTATATATTGCCTACCTCTGGAACGGATATACCGAGTTGACATGGTTACTCCATGGTGCATGTGACACGCGCTGACATGCGCAAGTTCTATGACCCCTATCTCGTTGTGATTACTCAATTATTATTAAAAACATAGCTGACCCGCGCGGTTTCGCTCTGATTATTTTTCACCTAGACCTTCAATGGGATTACACAATTAGTCATATTAGTCTAGCCGTTCTCGAGTTTTGGCGGGAATAACGAACCGCAATTCATTCTTAAAGATAAAGATATTATACATATCAAGAAAAGTTGTTTAAAAAAGAGAGTTGCTGTCGATTCGGACAAAATTTATTGATACATATCAAAAAAGTTATATAAAAAAGAGAGTTGCTGTCAATTCGGACAAAATTTATTGATACATATCAAAAAAGTTATGTAAAAAAGAGAGTTGCTGTCAATTCGGACAAAATTTATTGATACATATCAAAAAATTTATATAAAAAAGAGAGTTGCTGTCGATTCGGACAAAATTTATTGATACATATCAAAAAAGTTATGTAAAAAAATAGAGTTGCTGTCAATTCGGACAAAATTTATTGAGACACAGTGACAAGCGTGTTATGTCTATCACTCATTCGATTCTCTTTGTCATTTAGGCCTTCCACTGATCGGACATACGGACGGACATACTTCATTTAATTATCTATCAATTAGAAAAAGCTGCTACTTCACACATTAATATAATTAGTACCTAATACTTCCTACTTTCAAATTTAAAAATAGGTACTTTCTTAGAATTTCTTAGTATTCATTTTTAAATCAGAACGAAATAAGATGCATAAAAAAAGTCAAAATGTAAAATAGTAGAGTCGCAACCCACGCTTAAACACGCATGTGCGACGTGGTAATGCACAAGAAGTCACCACAAATTAACCTTTTTGTAATATAAGCAGTGTTAAAAATGGGTAAGTAAAGTGTTAGATTATAGTGTATGTTCCTGGTGTTCTGGGTATTTTCTATATATAATAAAAAATATCTATCTATGTATTATATTGTATTAAATATATATCAGTCATCTAGTACCCATAAACACAGCTCTGTTTAACAGCAGCTTACCTTGGGGCTAGATGATGCTGTGTGGATTGTACGGATTATAAAATTATTAATTTTTTTTTTTGTTGATTATAGTCAAGCGTTTGACCACCACCTCACCTGATGGTAAGTGATGGTGTAGTCGATGATGGAGCACGATTTACTGCAGTTTTCAATAAAATACAGAAAGTGTAAGGCCAATGAAAACAGGACGTGTGTTTTGTAGTAATTACAAAATGAACTGCAAATATTTGCGGTGCGTTGATCGATATCTTCTAAAATAGGTTAATGCGGTTGTCCAATGTTATACGTTAATAATCGTTGTAACCGTTATTACTGGTAATTATATCAGTATTATCAAAGTCAAAGCGAAAGTCAAAAGTGCTTTAAACATAATCACAATCACACTTTAAAACGTTTTACAAGCTAGGAAAATTTACAAAGTGAAAAGTTCTATAAATAGTTGAATCACAAGGATCACTTTAAAACGTTTTACAAGCTAGGAAAATTTACGCCAGTTCCAACGCGCCTATGCCGTAAAAGAACTGGCAACAACACTGACCGGGTTCCTATCGCTTTTGCATGAACCGTGCTATTTTTATGGATGTCGAGTAGAGTTGTACATCGGATATTCTTAAATAAAAAAAAAGGTGCCGGCAAACTCGCGACCGGGGTGGGGTAGTAAAACCGGTGGGAGGTAGGGAGTGGCCATTCTGTACGTAGTACTAATATCTGGTCTGTGCTTCTCTGAACGCCCGGTAAGCAGTCGGTTCCGACTTTTTTTTTAATAGTTGGCCATGACAGGGGCCTTCGGGTGGCCTATAAACACCAGAGTTGGCTACTGACTCGTATTAAACTTACCTAACTAGGTAACTAAATCATCCGTTATTTATAACTCCATAGAACAATGGAAAACAACTCGCGATAATTTCCACAGAATTACACAAATATAGAACGGCGACTCTTCAGCTGAATATGTTCGATTTCCCGTGTATTTAGCGACGCTGCGGCCCCGCTGCGGTCCCGCTGCGGTGACGGTGCGGTCCGCTTGCGGCGCCAATTTGGCTCTGATGCCAATGACTGGCCGTGATGACGCCCGATTGTCAATGCTGTGTTTACTTGTGGATAGTAACTGGCGTGCTACACATGCAACAATGAACTCGCGACTTTGCCCGCGCAAGCTTTATACAAACTACTTAATCCCACTTCGTTCTCTAGGAGTTTAATTTTGGGAATTCCTTTAATAGTGCATGCACATTTAACCTAATAAAAGGTGCATGCACCCCTACACATTTTATTATAAGGATGTGTGCCTGAAAATTTCAGGTTTCTAAGACTGAAGAATCCCTAAAAATCTTGTCGATATAGTCTTGAAGTCATTTTATTTTTCTTAAAATTAATTTATGCTAGTATATGACGGAGGAGCAAGTCCAGGATGCTTCGTAGATAGGGTGACGTCAGCCGAGCTGACGTCACTAGCCTATGTTCATGATGGATCACCCATCTTGTTGAAGAAAAGGCAGAAACTGTTCAAGTCTTCTTTATTTCAAGCTTCAGTTGGTGTTGATGGTCCGACGGCTCGAGTGCGAATGAAACGTACCCGGGTCGTCGGCCGTATTTATAGCAAAACGCAGGCATGCGTCCACAGTTGTTTACAACAAGATAAAATTACTTGTGAATGCCTGAGTCCTGCTTTTAACAATCAAATTAGTTAACTTATGGTCTGAATAGTTAAATTAACCACTAGATTACTAACTGATGGTTTGAATAGTTTAAATTAACTACTAGATTACTTAATCAGCTAATCAATTCATGATTTACAAGTTGTTTTAAGCCGGTTTTCTACAATGTGTTTTTAGATACAGCATGTGATGACGTCATTGCTCCGATATATATATTTATATTTTACAGTATTCATTCTGATTTTAATTATTTATTTCAAATTACGCTGATTTTTTAATTTTCTTGGCAACAAAAAACACAAGTTTAGTTTGGACTTATGAGCCTTTGTCGTCTCAGTAGTTCGGTGATTAAAATCCTCGGATTTAGCTACTAGCGCCAGTAGCTAGTAAGCACCCAACGGCCAGTGGATCTGGATTCCCGATTGCATCGCGACGTTGGATTGCGTATTGTTTACTTCATAATGAGATTTCGTGCTTTGTGTTTCGTTTTTGCAAGCTGTTTTGCAAACTATGTTAGCAGAATTTCCACGATTCTATGAAAGTTACCTGGTGGTAGGACTCAGCAAATATCCGTCTTGGTGGGTACCACCGCAGTGTCAGATATTCTACCTCCAAGCAGAAGTGTGCAAGCTGCACTGTGTTTAGGTTTGAAGGGCACTGTAGCAAGTGAAATTATTGGGCGAAAGAGAGAACAACAATGTCTCGGGGTGAGTGCAGTGCCACGCAAACACTTAAAAACTTTATGCTTTAGGTGGCACTGCATCTGTTATAGTCAGGCGTGGTGCTTAACTTCAGGTGGGTGCCTTGATTGTCTTGTCACTTGCTGACATATTTTTTTTTATCAGAAACAGAAAATAACCAGCTGTTCTAACCAAAGACCTCGCCCAGCACAAACTTCAAAGTGGGCAATTTAGTGCATAATAACTACATAAATCTAATCCTAGAGAAACCAGAAACAAAGGGTTCTGTATGTCTAAATCCGTTACGGAACACTAAAACTAGACAGACATTGAAATGGGTGGGCCTTTGATATAGAGAATTCTTTATTTTTCACTAAAATCGCTTTTCGCTTCTTTTATAAGGATAACCTTTGCGTATATTCTGACGTAGCTTGATAAAAAGGGTTGATTATTTACATAAAAGGATGATGGAAAACATTATATGATCCACAGTTCCACTGCCTAGTACTATTATCACTAAATACATAGGTATAGTTCGCACAGCGGATCTAGGCTTTCGTGAAGTTAGCTGTTTGTGATGCGCAAAGACAATTTAGTTTGAAAAAGCTCCATTGCGCATCGAAACGGCTAATTTCACGACGGCCGAAATCCGTTGTGAGAACTATATTAGTACTCTTTAGTAAGCAGCTTAGCGCTCAGCATAGTAGCCTACATAAAATTCGCAATGCTTGAAATGAAAATTGCAAATAAGTTATAAGTGCCATAAAAATAATTTTAAGACCTACTCTTTTAACACTTGTATTTATGACTTCATCAACTTTCCGGGATAAAAAATAGCCTATGTACTACTGTAATCTATGCCTGTGTTAAATTTCATACAGAACCGTTCAGCCGTTCTGGCGTGATATTCCCACAGACATACATCCAAACTTTTCATTTTAAAATATTAGTAAGATACCAGCTAAGGCTGGATTCGACTAAACTCGAATAGTCACTATTCGCAGAGTAAATCGTAGTTATTCGAGAGTGAACTGACTACTGACAGTTTACTTGTGTTAACATTTCTTATTCCATAAGTTTTTTTTTTAATACTACTAAAGTGGTAACCAAGCGTACGGCTCACTTGATGGTCAGCGATTACCGTAGCCTATGTACGCATGCGACATCATAGATATCACTTGCGTGTTACCACCACCCTGAGACGTTAGATGGTAAGTCTCATGTGCCTGTAATTTCACCGGAAACCATACCCTTCGAACCGGAACACAGCAATGCGAGCATTACTGCTTGGCGGCAGAAATAGGTATGGTGGTAGTCCTTCCCCGGACGAGCTCTATCACAAAGAACTCTACTACTCTTTAAAGTTGGTCGAATCCAGCTGTAACTGGTATCTTACTAATATCTATGCTAATATTTTATAGGGGAAAATTTGGATGTTTGTATGTTTGTGGGAATATCACGCCTTAGGCGAATAACACAGATTCTTATTGGTTAAATAACTTTAATGCTTATAATCAGAGCACAAGCAAGCAAAACCATAGCAGTACATAATCTCTACAATAATTACTAATCAATTATTCATAAAGACAGCTCCAATTAGAGAACTAATAGATTTTATCTACGCATGCTTAACAGATAGGTTTGTAGATAGTGTTACCGACATAGTAGTTTACTAAACAGTGATTTAACTTGAAGTTGCACGGTGGCTAAGTGTTCGGTTGAAGCAATAGGGTTCGATCCCTAACGCGGAACAAATGTTTTCATGATCTGCAAACATTTGTTTTGGTCTGAGTTTCTATGTATTGTAAGGAGTATAGTTCTCACAACGAATCTCGGCCGTCGTGAAATTAGCCGTTTCGATGCGCAAAGGAGCTTTTTCAAACTAAATTGTCTTTGCGCATCACAAACGGCTAACTTCACGGAAGCCTAGATCCGCTGTGAGAACTATACTTGTGTCGCTAGATGGCGGTGTGCTGTGGATACGGTGCGGCGCGCAATACGCATGCTCGGTCGTGTTACCTGGGCAACGGGAGAACGAAGATGTCAGGGAGTGTGATCGTTGACTCCGAATGTGTGGTGTGTCTTGGAAAATATATCTTGTAGAATATTAACCTGATAGTCTTTCTATAAAACCCCCTCTAATAGAATGTATTTACAAAAAAAATATTTATGTATTGTATCAAGTGCGATTTACATTGGGTCAGTGACTGACTCCAAATGAAGACGGCTGACTTTGAAATTGACTTTCTCTGTTTACAAAGGGTAAACGCGGGAATATTGAAGTCATTTTTTCTATTGGACTATATGCTGTTAGACCGTCTGACGGTCCGTGACAGCGTTACACGAACTTGCATTGAGTACTGACCCGACAACGTTTTACTGACTCCAAATCCATTTACATTAGGTCAGTAGCGGGTTAGCACTGAATTTGCTCGAGTATGGAATCACCACTGCCTTTTCTACTGACTTAATGTAAATCATACTTCAGTTGAGTAAGCCACTGCTGACTCATACAAACTTACTTACTTATTAAAAGCTCTGCTTAATTTGGGGCTAGATGGCGTTATATAAGAATGTCGACAATATTTACACTTTATATGAAAAATGAAATCAAAATTAGATGAAAAAGTATTTATACTGTACTTACATTTTCTAAGTACAATGTAGGTAACTTGGTAAAAGTTTTATAATATTTAAAAAAAATACACAACCGTATACCTCAACTGGTAGAGCATCGTATGTCTAGGTTGTGGGTTCAAGTCCCGTATAAGTAGATTTTTTAAGATTTATAAAACGTTACGATTGTTACGCTGTCACTTTTAATAATTTATCCTACTACTTATTCTGTACTATGTCTCGGTTCGGTTTGACGTAGTACGCAATTTTGGCTTAATTGGAACCAATGTTTACGTGATTTATCAGATCTGTAGACCTTTATTAGTTCTTCTACTTCCGGCATCAGACTAGACCTGTTCCAGTCCTCGTGTGAAAACTTGGGAGTTTTATAGATGATATAATATCCCAAAAATTCTTTCGCCTCAAGCGGGATAATCTCTTTTATTATTCTGTACCCACCATTTTAACCACCTCTCTCTAGCCTAAATGGTTTGCTGGAAGAAAACTTTTGATAGGATTAAGCTCGCCTTTGTCCATGAACTATCTTTTATATTAACTGTGTATATAACTTTATGTGTACAATAAAGAATAAAGAAATAACCAATTGGAGTTTTTACTTCATATCAGCGGTAGCACTGGTGGCTTAGTGGTGGTGACCCCGCCTTCCGATCCTAAGATCTTGTCTTCGAACCACAACTGATAGAATTAATAGGCCGCCCGAAGGCCTCTATAATGGCATAACAACTAAAGATATTGGCTAACCTGCATCCTTCTTATATTATACTCAACTAGCAACCCGCCCCGGCTTCGCACGGGTGCTTAAACTAATATAAACCTTCCTCTTGAATCTCTCTCAAAAAAATAACCGCATCAAAATCCGTTGCGTAGTTTTAAAGATACATAGGGACAGACAGCGGAAAGCGACTTTGTTTTATCAAAAAAAACAATAATTATAAGCCCTCTCAAAAACTCTGACTCAATCAACACCTTAAGAACCTTTTATGAAAGGAAAAATCAAAAACCATTCAATTACAATGAAGAAAGAATAATTCAATCAATACAGGCCAAGTACCTCAGAGGTATAACGAGCTAGCTACAGACTGATACGATTTATAAAAAATACAAGATACAAGTATGAACAAACACTAGAATGTAGAGTCAGTGGCCAACTGACAGTGTTTAGTGATAAACTGTGCCATGGACATTAGAAAATTCTGAATGGCAACTATTTTCGAAGACTTATAATCTACATGTACCTACTCGTATATGCTTAACTGCTTAGATACACTTTTAATATTATTACCACCTACTATGTATCAACTGTCTCGAAATAAACTTTTTTTACTTACTTATTTACTGTAAACTCCCTAAAAACGTCCGTCTTGGTGGGTAACTACCCAGCTAACCCACCACTGACTGTACCTACAGTCAGCAAAGAAAGTAGTCTATCACTTTTGACAAAAGTTTCTGTAAAATCTATGACTTTCAAATGAATCTCAACCTTAGGGTGGTAGGCCACATTTTTAGCTGACTGTACCACTGCAGTGCTAGATTTTATCTCCAAACAGTAGCGATATCTTAGAGAGAAAAGTGCAATGAAGCGCTGCGCAGACCTTTACACCCCTATCACACTGGCGATTTGAAAGCGAGTTCAAAGCGAGGCGAACGCGTAACGTTCGCTTTGAGCTCGTGTCGTCTTTGCAGCGCATTCGTTGCGGACTCGCTGCGAACTCGTTGCGCAATCGCCTCGCTTTGAACTCGCTCGCAAATCGCCAGTGTGATAACAGCCTTAAAAGTTAAAACCCTTATGAACTTAGCGTGATCAATCTTTAAGTTCATACCAGGAGAAAAATCGCATGAGTAAATAAAACCCAACGGATTAAAACTAGCAGGAGTAATACTAGCAGAAATAAAACTAGCAGGATTTAAACTCGTGGGATTTTAAAACTAGCTTGACTAAAACTAGCAGGAATAAAACTCGTGGGATTTTAAAACTAGCATGACTAAAACTAGCAGAAATAAAACTCGTGGGATTTTAAAACTAGCATGACTAAAACTAGCAGGATTAAAACTAGCAGGTTTACAACTAGCATGAATAAAACTAGCAGGAGTAAAACTAGCAGGAGTAAAACCATTCAAAAAAAAACAATAATTGTTTATTAGGAACTAAACGTGGTATAAACTGAGTGTGAACGTTGTCAACTACAAAAGTTAATAAAATTGAGTAGCAGTGACAGCGCCCTCATCCCTGAACACAAAAATAGCGTTCCTGTAAGGATTATCAGTAAAACTCGCAGGATTAAAACTCGCAGGAGTTTGACTAGAACATCTTCATTGGTTTACCTATACTTGCTACGTAGCTAAGTACTTTATTACCCCTTTCTTGAGTACCTGTACCTACTCAAATCTGCCGATACACGGAGACCTCAATTTGGGGATCGGTAACCAAGTTACTTAAGCCCAAAAGGCCCACTAAGAGCATTTAGACAAAAGAGCTTTCTGGGAAAGTGACCTTTGGTTTAAAGGACTTGATCTATCATAGCTCGAACAGTATGAGTCAGTGACCAACTCAATTCTCATGGCCTAACAAAAATTTATTATTTCCTATAACACTGTTGAATTAATGAATAAATGAATGAACGAGTACCTTAATTGCGTGAATAAAAGCAGGCAGTTCTACAATAGTTAATATTCAAGTTTCAATGTAGTATGACTATATTCCAACTCATCGTTCAAAGTGTTGTGTACAAGACCGATGGTGACGGTGGTGACTTTAGGAGATAGTTCCCTTTATAAATATACCAATTGAACACGCCCTTGGACTTCGAAAGTATTCCTTCCGTTTGGTTTATTTAATTTACGACTGCGAAAGTTAAGTTACTACGATAACCTTGCTACGAATGTTGAGTTTGACATTAATTTTTGATGTCATTTTTTATGGTTATTCTAATTTTTTTAAAGAAGTCATGGCCAAGTCTTGCCTTAGGGTCAGCGCAGTTAGAGGAGCGCAGCGGAGAGGATTTTATAAAGGCACTCGAATATCAACTAAGAAATTATTGAAATAATGTGTATATATTTATGCTTGGACCTGAGAGTAGTAGAGTTCTTTGATGAACACGTCCGGGGAAGACCACCACACCTATTTCTGTCGCAAAACCGTAATGCTCGCATTGCTGTGTTTAGTTGTGAAGGGTATGGTTACCGGTGAAATTACTGGCAAATGAGGCTTTCGATCTATACCTCAAGGTGGCAACCCGCGAGTGATACCTCTGGTATTGCAAGCGTCCATAGGCTGCGGAGACCGCTTACCATCTTGTGGGCCGTACGCTTGGTTGCCATTTCAGTTGTATAAAACCTGACAAAAAATGCTCGCGCGTCCTCGAAGAAACGCAGGAAGCCCCGCGCGTGCATACACATACATACAGACATACATACAAACAAACATACATACAAACAAACATACATACATACGCGATCCGTCAAAAAATGCCCGAGCCCGCGCGAGTATTTTTCCTCCCTGTCTGCGCTGACCCATAAGCATTACTGTGTTAAGGGCACCGTACCTAGATAAATTACTAAGCAAGTAAAGGCCATGACGGAGGATTCCGGTGATGGAAAACACCGGAATTGGCCACAGACTCATACGAACTCTTATTACGTCAGCGGGCGTCTCGGTGCGTCGGAACTGCGCAGGTCCATATCGATTACGTCATTGATCGCTTAAGCGAGGCGATGGCGAAGTGAAATAGATCCCGTTCGTCTGCGTCAACTTTCTACACGTGTTTTTCTTCGGCAAATGAACTAGTCAACTATGAACATGTCAAAATAAACATTATCGATTAAATAAACAAGTCATTTACATCCAAAAGTCTTGATTATCCTAATAATTTTATAAACTAGTTAGTTCTGCTTGCGGCTTCGCTCGCGTGAATTGTTTAGAATTTTTTACATCCTGTTCAGTAACAATTTTATAGGGTAAAAGTAGTGTATGTTCTTCTTTACACTTAAAATGATCTCCGTCCCAAATTTCATCAAAATCGGTTCAGCGGTTAAACCATAACAACCCAACAGACAGACAGAAATAAATACTTTTGCATTTATAATTTTCATATTATTGGTGGATTATGACATCTAAGACCCAATCACTCTCGCTCGAGAGTAGGCCAGTGTCCCAGCAGTGGGAACATTAGGAGGCTGTCATGATAATGATATAATTTATTATTGTAACATTTCATATTATTCATATTTATATCTATGTATTGTATTGTATTAAGTATATATCAGTCATCTAGTACCATAACACAGCTCTGTTTAAACAGTAGCTTATCTTGGGGCTAGATGATGCTGTGTGGATTGTCCAGCATTATTTATTTATTATTTATTTATTTAGTATGTACAGGGTGGTCAATTTTTTCTTTTTTTCGTTCTCACTAGTTCTATCTTGGTCACTAGACGGTCAGTGACCTCACAACCTACCTACGCCATTTCCCATAAGATTAATGAGAATACTATCTCTTGTAAGATTGTATAATGTATTCTAATTGTAATTTTAAACGCATTTGATTACCATAATCGGTAAACAGATATTAGTGAGCATACCGAAGTGCCAGATTTGGGACCACCAGCTTAGCAGGAAATGTTACTGTCAAAATGATATGTCATTTATTTAGTAGAATATCGTGGTAATGCTGCATGTTGGGAACGCTTCCGTCTGGTTGTGATTTAGATCAGTCGAGCTATCTATAGATCGTTTATGGTCATTAGATGGCTCAACTGATTCATCTGTATTTTGTTTAAAAACCTGTAATTGTTATGTAAGTAGTTTTATTTTTGTTCTGTAAATAAAGCTTTTAGTTAACTCATGCGAACACCATTTGTAAATACATCAATTGTCTCTAGCCTACCTGGTGTTAACAAATGTATGGTCAGGCGTGGCGCTTTACACCAGTCCAAAGACTTGACAGTCACATCATCTTACTGACAAAAAAATCAAAATAAAAAAACCCTAAAATAAATAAATAAATAACGTTGGACAATCCACAGCATCATCTAGCTCCAAGGTGAGCTGCTGTTAGACAGAGCTGTATTATGGGTACTAGATGACTGATATATATTTAATACAATACAATACATAGATAGATATTTTTTATTATATATAGAAAATACCCAGAACACCCGGAACAAATATTTGTAGATCGTACAAATATTTGACCCGAGACGGAGAATGAACGGAATCGAGCCCGCAACCTCCGCGACGCGGAAGTTGCGGGTTCGATTCCCGTTGCGGAGGTGGACCTTAAAATTATCATTATAATGCTTTTTATTTTATTTCAAACAGTTCGCTAGCGAGTTAAACTAAAACTTGTTCATGCTATTCTCACAAAATTTCGACAAAATATTAATACGAGTAGATATATAAACAACATTTTATATTAGCTGTATTTAACTGTACTAGGTAGGTAGGTAACTTTACAGGTTAGCTCTTCATTCCATTCACTCATTTGCAGATTAAAAGCGTGCATTCACACACCTTTTGCGCTAATTTCTGCACATCGTAACTTGACACTCGTAGAGTAAGAGCTTATAATGGCTTATTATTCGACCAACCGTGTTGAATTACAAAGCTTAATATTTTCGAAATTAACAATATAATTGGGTACTCAGTCGTTCACAATGGCTTTAGACATCTGGCGTTCGAAAAAGGGCGGATATTGCAAACACTGGATGAATACGAACGCATATCCCAAAGGCATATTCTCTTCTGAAATCTCATGCTCAAACACACGGTAAATCTCAAGCAAAACCCTACTATGCTAACCAAGATATAAAACCGACAATGACGTAGCAGAGGAAGAGCTGTACGCTTAGTTGGATCGGAGGAAGACCTGCATCTGAACATCCCTCAAAACACACTCGTCGTCTATAGAAATTAAATCGTGAATCGACAAACAGGCAAACAGTTTTGAATCTTTTGCTTTTAGGCTAAGGTTGTTTTTGAGTTGGTTGTTACCCTTTGTGATTGTGACGTGTACCGTATAATTAGCGATTTTAAAATTGTTAGGTAAATTATGATGTTGGACTTCAAAATAGGTGAAGTAACTTCATATTACGAAACACGCCTTTGCAATTTACTATTATTAAATTGTCATGAGTTCAGTTAGGTATGTATTTTCTTAAAAACTTAAGTGTAAGAGTAAGGAGCGCTCGTGACGTAGCTGGTTAAGGTACAGATTAACGAAGTTAAGCACTGTTCTGCGTAGTCATCATTTGGATGGGTGACCGCCAGTGGCTATTTCAACTGAGCGCTCCCGTGCTTCGGAGGGCACGTTAAGCAGTCGGTTCCGGCTTTTTCAAAGATGTTAGGCCATGACAGAGGCTTTCGGGCGGCCTAAAAACTCTGTCATCAGAGTTGGCCACTGACTCTTACTTACTTTATTAGAGCTGATACTTATTTCTGTTTGAAATATGGATTTTTTTAACTGTATGAGATGTATGAATAAGTTACATCATCTTTTAAAGATTAATCTAAATTGAATCATAAAACATACAATTCAAAGTATTGTCAAAGAAATTTATTGATGTACGAATATTATGCAAATATTTCAATCGTTTTTAAAACAATTTGTCGATTTAAATTCTTGATAGATGTTTATGCCGAAAACTACTCATAATTTATATATTTATGGATTTTGTGCTTTATAAAATGTAAATATATTCATTTTCAAAAAACGAACATGGTGATAGACACAAGAAATATCTAATCGAGAATAGCGATGAGATTAAATATGCATAAACAATAAAAATTTCGTGTTTTAAGAACGTTGACATTTTGTACGTGAAAACAAATTTATTACTAAGTGAAAGAATATTATGAATTATTTAACATAAGTATTTTAGATCAAAGGGTAGATTGATGTTAGTAATAGTATTTTTATCAATTTATTTTCTATTGAAATATAAACAAGTGCTTATTTTGACGACCGATGTAGCGCAGCGTGCGCAGGTTCGCCTGCGACGCGGAGGTTGCGGGTTCGATTCCCGCCCCGGGTCAAATGTTTGTACGATCTACAAATATTTGTTCCGGGTGTTCTGGGTATTTTCTATACTTATATAATAAAAAATATCTATCTATGTATTGTATTAAATATATATCGGTCATCTAGTACTCATAATACAGCTCTGTTTAACAGCAGCTTATCTTGGGGCTAGATGATGCTGTGTGGTTTGTCCAACATTATTTATTTATTTATTTATTTATTTTAATAACCTAAGATATTAAATAGAGAAAGAATTTTGAAAATAATAATTAGAGTAGTAGTTTTTTGGGATTAAGCTCGTCGTATCTCTGATGTCGCTAGCGTACATAGGCTAAGGTAACCGCTTACAAGTTGGCGCCTACCATCTATTCTTTGTGAGTCTTCCAGATAGATAGAGTTCTACAGCTGGGACTCTGGCCTACTCTCGAGCAAGTGGTTAGATCCGGACCCAATGCGGATTGGTGGCTAAAATACCAGTTCTTCCTACGCTCATAATCACCATAGTTCCATTTTTTCACAGCTACCATAATTTTATTAAAATATTAAAAGCAGAGACAAAATACCACGCTGAGATTTCAAAGAGCATAGTTCATACTGTTAACCCGTCCTGCGCCGCGGGGGGCTCAAACTGGCTCTCCTATTACCATTTCTTACCATTTTATTGCCATCTTTACCATAGATTAAAACTATAAAGCTGGTTCACTTCGCGCCCACGCAGTTTACTACTACCGTAATGTATTGTAAGTATTGT
The DNA here is from genome assembly GCA_951394395.1 of Colostygia pectinataria. Classification (NCBI taxonomy): domain Eukaryota; kingdom Metazoa; phylum Arthropoda; class Insecta; order Lepidoptera; family Geometridae; genus Colostygia; species Colostygia pectinataria. The sequence continues at coordinate 6,154,209 of OX596372.1, read as the reverse complement.
AAATTGTAAACTATTGAAAAGTCTGGGTGTTTGTTTTTTCCCACTGAACTCTTTAACGGTTGAACAGATTTGCTGAAGACATAGGACCTTATTTATTATCGTACTTTAAGCTTCTGTTAGCTAATGTGCTTTTCAAATCTATTATCGTCTTCATTGAAATAAGAATGACAAGGAAAAACAATACGAAGCTAGCCGCTACAATTACAGTTATTTATTAATAAAGGTAGAATGTGACGGTTTTAAATATAAAATGGTAAGAAATGGTAACAGGAGTACCTAATTAAATCACAAGGATCACCCAAATTCAATAAAACTTTAGTGGCTTTGACTTTGTAACAATAATATATGGCAAAATTGTGGCAAACTCAGCCGCAGACGCCCAAAATAAAAGAAAAAGAAGTAACAATTACTTTAAACCGACAATAGTTATTATCATTCCATTATAATTATATTTAGCTATTTATTATAGCTAGGTACCTTAAATTTACAATTAAATTAAACTTTTATTTTCATTTATCGGTAGATATTAGACTAGTAGTTAGACATTAAAATATATAAACGTCTAATCTTTTAAATTTATTTCATATAATGAGTTCACAGAATGTCACTCTACGTAATACATATTTGTGTGAAGTGTCTTAGCCGTTTTCCTATAAGCTAGGTTTGTTGTAAATTGACTGACGGTAACAAAAGTTTTTATAAACCGTTGAAGAAATTTACAAATTCGTTTGTTTGTTCTTTAGCAGTTTTTATAGACAATCTTCGACTGTATTATGTATTTTTTATAGATTGTGAGACAGTAAAAACTGTCTTTGTCTGCTTTTATGGATTTATTTTTATGGATTTCCAAATTTCAATATGTAATATAGCTTATCGGATCGTAAACAAATATTTGGTTGATTTAATGATCAGATATGTATGTACCTAATTTTTATTCGGTTTCGTTCATACTTAATTGGGTTTTTTATTATGTTTTTTATTATGTATTTAAGTGTTGGTATTCTGTTACTTATGGTGTGTTTTCACTGTTTTCAGGTAATTTTGATGGCGATTAGGTGACGTGACCTTTTAAGGGTTAAGAAAGAAAGTAGTAAGTAGTACAGTAAGTAAGTTCTTATGAGTCAGTGGCCAATTCCAGTGACAAAGGCCGCCCGAAAGCCTCTATCACGCATTGACAACTTGAACTAAGGCATACTGCCTAACGCTGATACTTATTCATATATTTTTTGTGACCTAAAGAACTAAGTCAAAGAGACAAATACAGTAACTTTGTAATGTGGTTCGACATTGCGTAAGCGCAACAACAATTTATCAACGTCGTATTCTGTACGCGCGGTCACCTCGCGTTAGACGTAATACATCGCGCCAGGTGATCGATCCTGGGACTAGGGATGCCACCTAAAGGATTTTATGAGAGATTAATTAAATCCACCAAACGTGTTATCAATTTAAAAATTACGTCTGTTTAGTTACAAATTAATTTTCTCTCGTAAATTTTTACTATGAAAAAGTCTGAGATCTTATTCAAGCTCTTCAAATAATTTTTTATTCTTATTTTAAATCTTTAGTTATCGTTATCACGCAGCATAGTATTATGGGCATTTTCACCGTAGATATAGTAATCTAAACTGAGCTGTAGGATAATCACGTAACTAATCGCATTAAACGTATTTCTCTCGGTCTTATTTTCTCATTAATACATACCTACTGAGTAAAAATATTATCGAAACAGTGTAATCGAACAATGTTGACAGCTAGCTCATAAGAGTATAAGACTTTCGATCAACACCTATGAATGCAGTGCCGTATGCTTGTTTGCCATCTAAGTGTTCCAAATTAAAGATATTTTATTAATTTTATTCTAACAGGTATAAAATGGGCGGTCTTAAGCTCTACCACACAACCTTCTTAAGTACACTGACATGTTTTCAAGTACGACAGGCGACTTTCCCGCCTAAACATAAAATCTTTCGTTCAATATTCATATTTTCCCAGTCCATTTCCATAATGGGCGAATCCCCGAAATACGGCGAAGGGCCACGTTCGACAAGTTGACAGCCCTGATCGTACTGACCTCCTGTTGTTGGGCCTGTCGACCGGTTTTTTGTGGGAATGTACGCACTTACAAGAATAATACACTTGGCTAGAGATAGACCAGCTGGTGAAAAGAATATAGTACACTGCAATGTGCTGTAAACAGCTGTGATTTTGGATCTGCGCCTGTCATTTTTTTTTATACCACTAAAGTGGCAACCAAGCGTACGGCCTACTTGATGGTCAGCGGTTACGGCAGCCTATGTACGCAAGCAACATCATAATATCACTTGCGTGTTACCACCCTGAGACGTTAGATGGAAAGTCTCATGTGCCTGTAATTTCACCGGAAACCATACCCTTCGAACCGGAATATACACCTACCTATCTACCACTTATCGCTACAATAGGCCAATAAAAAGGCTAGTATTCAATATACAACGATAATTAAAATTGTAATTATCAGTTTGGTAGGTAATAATTCTTAACTTAAGAACTAAATAATAGAATAGAATATAATATTTATTTGTATCAAACGTCTATTAACAATGTAGTACTTATGTATAAATTCAAGCAAATATAATACTCTTAGTAATTAATTTAGAGTAGCTAGGTGGTAAAGCAAGCCAAAGCAAATATCTACCTACATTTATGTCGAGCACAATATTCATATTTTACCTACACCTAATATTAGTATAACCTGTGTAATCCTATTTTGGAATTATTTTAAATATATTTTTTATAAAATAATGTTTGTAGTAATACGCTGTTGGATTACCTAAATAAATAAATAAAAAAAGGTCTTATAGAATTTGCTACGGGCCCTTGTCTGTAATAACTATGCTAGCTACGCAGTGGCTTGTACCTACGGTGTACAGACAGACATAACTCATTCCCGAACACGGTTATAACTGTTCGAGGTGATTCCAAGCACTTGGATAATTCCAGTCGGTTCAATAGTTCACGCCTGACTGCGCTCTCGCCGACCAAGAATGTGCTAGTGATGCGCTGTGTATCGATAATTTGCCATTTTATCGATAAGTCAAGAAATGTTGATAATTCGCAATTTTATCGTTATGTCAAGAAATGTCGATAATTCTCAACTTTATCGATAAGTCGTATAGAAATACAGATATTTTGATTTAGGGTTGCGTACTTGAACAGAAAAAACGGTATTCTTATACCACTTTGTTGTCCGTCTGTTTGTTTCCTTTTTAGGAGGGAACGACTTAAAAATTCAAAATGCAAAGGTATGTTAGCTTATAAATAGTACATAATTATATTAGAAATATACAAAACTATTGAGCCATCTAAAGACCGGTTCTTAAAATATACTTAGTGTTGACTAGGTATTTATTAACATGATGAATGATGAATTTCTAATTTTTAACATAAAATGGCAGTAAAAATCTCAAAAATTCTTCAAGTAACCTCACAATTCTCAAGTAATGCCTTTGTCCCACAAATGAAGGAAAAAGTTTTTTTACAACTTTAATGGTCAAAGTTTGTACGACAAAGTAGCTGAAACTCGAAAGGTAAAGATATCGAAATAATTAGTTAATTGCAGGCTTTTTCCACCATCTAGTATGACTTTTAAGTTAATTTTTTTAAGTAAATGTTTTAACATTTTATCGATACTCTATCGACGATATATTTTTTTTTTTTATACAACTGAAGTGGCAACCAAACGTACGGCCCACAAGATGGTAAGCGGTTACCGCAGCCTATGGACGCTTGCAATACCAGAAGTATCACTCGCGGGTTGCCACCTTGAGACTAAGATCGAAAGCCTCATGTGCCAGTAATTTCACCGGAAACCATACCCTTCACACCGGAACACAGCAATGCGAGCATTACTGCTTGGCGGCAGAAATAGGTATGGTGGTAGTCCTTCCCCGGACGAGCTCTATCACAGAGAACTCTACTACTCTTGTACTCTAATATTCATACCTAAAGCTAAATTTTCTAAAAGACGTTGACCGCTATACAATGACCACTAAGCACGGAATCTAAACAAAGTGTACTTCATTTACTAATTTACTTTCCAAGTAATTATTATTAAATTATCTTCTTTTTCTTTTATTAAGTCCTCCACTCGGTGGACCGATGATATGAAAGCAGCGGTTACAGGAAGTCAGTGGATGATCGAGGCTCAAGATCAGCGTTTGGGGGCGGTTAATTATGTTCAGCAGTGGACGTCTATTGGTTGATGATAAACTAATTATTCAAAATATCATTATTTGTGAAACTAGCACAAATTCCTTTTACAACACGTCACTTGATTCTGTCCACCATGTGTGGTTGTCTGGGAGAGGTCGCTTTTAGCGCTAAGGCCTCTCATTGTTTTTCCGCCATTTTTTGTTAAATCGATTAACTGTTGATCCAAAATATAATTAGGCCTAAACGGAGGCCTTTAGGCGGCCTAAAAACACCGTCATCTTTTGTTTACTGAATCATACTTTCTTTTTACCGCGGCGAGACTTTCGTATTACCACCATTGTTGAAACTTGGGCTTAAACGTGCCAGTATCGGCCGCAAGTCAGTACTGGCGTTAGTTACTGGACTCAATAAGCGATAGAGGTGGTGAGTGGCAAACTTTTGGAATACTTGCAAGCTTACAAACTATGTATAAGGTGTACTAGAATCAGTAACTGGAAGTAGGACACGGGAAAGAGAACGTCACTGTGTTGTTTGTTGTGTGGGTGATGTTGGATGGGTGACCGCTATGGCAATTTCAACTGAGGAAGGACGAAGACTACATTTTATTAACGGATTTTAAAAATAGGAGGAGGATATCAATTCGACTGTACTTATGTTTGTTATGTTTAAAGTGTAAATTAATTTAAATTATTTTTTTTACTATCTGACCCGACGCGGTTTCACTCGCGTTATTTTTTTTAGCAAATTCCAGCCGTTCTCGAGTTTTACCGAGACTAACGCACATCAATTCATTTTTATATAAGGTCATTCATTATCAAGCTGACAAACTTAAGGGGTAGGTTCCACACATAAAAAAAAATCCTTGTACTTTTTTTTTTTAACGTATTTTTTTTTATATTAAAAAAAAAATTACGTAATTCTGCTTAATAATTAGTTATCCTTGTATTTTTTTTTTATGTGCGGAACCTATCCCTTAAGTTTGTCAGGTTGATAATGAATGACCCTGTATATAAAAAGATTGCATTTTGATAGTGCTGTTATGATGATGATGATAATGATCGAAGGGTGTCGTTTTCAGGAAGTTCATTGGACGCTTGCTATTGGAGCGTCGATGACATATTATTTTTTTATGTATGCTAGTCTGTAAGATTAGTATAGGTTTTTGTATTAAAACATTAATTTAATTACCTGAAATAAAAGAATGATAGATAAATAGATAAATTAATAAATAAATAATAAATAATGCTGGACAATCCACACTGCATCATCTAGCCCCAAGGTAAGCTGCTGTTAAACAGAGCTGTACTAGGGGTACTAGATGACTGATATATACTTAATACAATACAATACATAAATAGATATTTTTTATTATTAAAGAAAATACCCAGAATATATCATCTACCCGGTACAAATATTTGTAGATCGTACAAACATTTGACCTGAGGCGGGAATCGAACCCGCAACCGCCGCGTCGCAGGCGGACCTGCGCCCGCTGCGCCACATCAGTCGGATAGATATAGCCTTTATTTCTGAATGAATGAATGAATGAATGAAAATGCTTTATTGTACACCTTAATAACTAAATTACACAATTTAGGAATAGTGATTTATCTAAATGCACAATGGGCGGTCTTATCGCTGAGGAAGCGATCTCTTCCAGACAACCTTGGTATGTTCTGAATTACATTTTTTAACTTAATAAAAGAATGTATTGTTATTATTGTTAATCATACGAAATCTTTGGTCTAGCTAGTGTGACAATGCAGTGTTGTTACACTAGAGCAGTTTTATCGGATGCTTGTCTGTCTATTTGTATGCAGATTGAGTCGGCTCCCGCGGGACCCTCACTGATCGTAGCGACAATGTTGATTTTTTGCAAAAAATCTTTGTTGTCCATATGGAAAGAAAGTTCTTTGTGATAGAGCTCGTCCGGGAAAGTACTACCAATTATTGCCGCCAAGTACTACTTCTTTTTTTTTTATGCCAGCAAGTGACAAGACGATCAAGTCGCCCGCCTGATGTTAAGCACCACGCCTGACTATAACAGATGCAGTGCCACCCAAAGCCTAAAATGTTTAAGTTCTGCGCGGCGCTCATCACCCCGAGACGTTTTTGTTAAGTCTCTTTCGCCCAGTTATTTCACTTGCTACTGCCCTTCAAACCTAAACACAGTGCAGCTTGCACACTACTGCTTGGAGGTAGAATATCTGCGGTGGTATCCACCAAGACGGACTGATGCTGAAGAGTCCTACCACCTGGTAAGGCTTCTAGCTTTTGCTCGCATTACTGTGTTCCCGTTCGAAGGTATGGTTTCCGATGAAATTTCAGGGACAAGAGACTTTGGATCTGCGAGTCAGGGTGGAAACTGGGTTTTTTATTTCCCATTTATTTCTGGGTAACTCCCATTAGTTTTATAGGACTGTGACATCATAGAACTGTTAAAACTTTTTTGTCCCAGTAATTCTATGGTAGAACAGGGGCCTTACTCTTGAACGCGATCGGTATTGGACAAGTATTGGAATATGACAGTTCGTACATTTGACAGCAAACTTAGCGCCAAATTCAACCTTGTTTTCAAAAGTACAGAATTTTGGCAGAAGTAAATAGAAATTGGGATTGGATCGGAATTGTCATTGGATTCAAGAGTAAGGCACCTGTTTGGCCATAAGTTTGAGTTTGCAAAAAAAAATGTGGGCAAATCTTATGCCACAAACTGTTTGCCATCCATGTCATAAATCTAATAATAGTGAAAATATTATTATCCATGCTCTAACACTATCATTATGTGTAACATACTGAGTGTAATATGTTTTGATGTACTCATTTGAGTATAAAATGAGGTTCTCGTTTCCTTATATATAACGGCTGCTATGTAGCGGTGGTTTTTATAATATACTAGCTTACCAGGCACGGTTTCACTCGCGTTATTTTTTTGGCTATTTTTCTGTAATATCTCACCGTTTAAACCTTCCCTGGACTCCTACGAATATTTCACGATCAAAATCAGTCAAATCAGTCCAGACGGTCTCGAGTTTTAGCGAGACTAACACACAGCAATTCATTTTTATATATAAGAAGAAGATAATTAAGTACTAGCTAAGCACCTGCCCCGGCTTCGCACTGTATCTTATGTACTGTAAACTATAACTTAAACTCAAGGACTGTGGAACATGTCTGCTTAAACTTTACATTGTACTTTTAGCCTGCAAAATAGTGCGTGGTACTTCCCACCAGAGCCACAAAGTTACAATACGATTATTATATCCTCAAATAGAAATACCAACGACGACCAATGTGGCGCGGTGGGCGAAGGTCCGCCTGCGACGCAGAGGTTACGGGTTCGATTCCCGCCTTGGGACAAATGTTTGTAGGATCTGCAAATATTTGTTCCGGGTGTTCTGGGTGTTTTCTATGTGTAATAAAAAATATCTATCTATGTATTGTATTGTATTTGACGGAGGAGCAGGTCCAGGATGCTTCGTAGATAGGGTGACGTCAGCCGAGCTGACGTCACTAGCCTATGTTCATGATGGATCACCCATCTTGTTGAAGAAAAGGCAGAAACTGTTCAAGTCTTCTTTATTTCAAGCTTCAGTAGGTGTTGACGGTCCGACGACTCGAGTGCGAATGAATTGTACCCGGGTCGTCGGCCGTATTTATAGCAAAGCGCAGGCATGCGTCTACAGTTGTTTACAACAAGATAAAATTACTTGTGAATGCCTGAGTCCTGCTTTTAACAATCAAATTAGTTAACTTATGGTCTGAATAGTTAAATTAACCACTAGATTACTAACTGATGGTTTCAATAGTTTAAATTAACTACTAGACTACTTAATCAGCTAATCAATTCATGATTTACAAGTTGTCTTAAGCCGGTTTTCTACAATGTGTTTTTAGATACAGCATGTGATGACGTCATTGCTCCGATACGGCCATTCTGAGAGGCGGTGCGCGCTCTGCACCAGCCTTAGTGTTTCTTTCATGATTCGATGCTCGTAGGAGATTTCTCGTAGGTGCTCGTGGAAGATGCATCGATTGCTGCGCCTTAAGCAGTCTAGAACAAAGTGGTTTATAAAGGTTAACTCGTGGAATGGTACTTGAGAATTCTCGTAAGTAGATGCTTGATAATACAAGGTAGATTGCTGTGCTCTGAGCAGTTCAGAACACAGGTGTTATAGAAAAGTTTACTCGTGGAATGGTTCTCGTAGATATTTGAAATCGTGGATTTTCGTAGTGACTCGCAGTCGTTTGCTGTACTCTTGGCAGCCTAGAACATAAAACGTTTTTTTTTTTTTAAAGGTTAACTCGTGGAATGGCACTCGTGAGTTTTCGTAAGGTACTCGCTGATACAAGGTAGATAACACAGGTGTTTTAGATAAGTTTTACTCGTAGACAATTGAACTCGTGGATTCTCGTAGTGACTCGCAGTCTTAAGTAGTCTAGAACAAAATAGGGTTTTAAAGGTTAACTCGTGGAGTAAAATGGTACTAATAGATAATTAAACTCGTGGATTCTCGTAGTGACTTGCAGTCATAAGGAATTTTGTTTGCTGTGCCGTTAGTAGCCTAGAACACAAGAGGGTTAAATGTTAACTCGTGGAATGGAATAGTACTCGTAGATAATTGAATTCGTGGATTCTCGTAGTGACTTTTAGTTTTAAGCAAATTGGTTTGCTGTGATCTTGGTAGCCTAGAACACAAAAAGGTTAAACGTTAGCTCGTGGAATGGAATAGTACTCGTAGATAATTGAACTCGTGGATTCTCATAGTGACTTTTAGTTTTAAGCAATTTTGTTTGCTGTGCCCTTGGTGGCCTAGAACACAAAAAGGTTAACTCGTGGAATGAAATGGTATTCGTAGATAATTGAACTCGTGGATTCTCGCTTTAGTTTTAAGCAATTTTGGTTGCTGTGCCCTTGGTAGTCTAGAACAAAAAAAGGTTAACTCGAATGGAATGGTACTCGTAGATAATTGAACTCGTGGATTCTCGTAGTGACTCGTAGTCTTAAGCAATTTTGGTTGCTGTGCCCTTGGTAGCCTAGAACACAAAAAGGTTAACTCGTGGAATGAAATAGTACTCGTAGATAATTGAACTCGTGGATTCTAGTAGTGACTCGTAGTCTTAAGCAAGTTTGGTTGCTGTGCCCTTGGTAGCCTAGAACACAAAAAGGTTAACTCGTGGAATGAAATAGTACTCGTAGATAATTGAACTCGTGGATTCTAGTAGTGACTCGTAGTCTTAAGCAAGTTTGGTTGCTGTGCCCTTGGTAGCCTAGAACACAAAAAGGTTAACTCGTGGAATGGAATGGTACTCGCAGATAATTGAACTCGTGGATTCTCGTAGTGACTCAGTCTTAAGCAATTTTGTTTGCTGTGTCCTTAGTAGCCTAGAACACAAAAAGGTTAACTCGTGGATTGTTACTCGTAGATAATTGAACTCGTGGATTCTCGTAGATATGGGAAGGAACGATGCTGTGCTCTGGGCGGTCCTGTGCGCCGTGGACACAGGGGATTTGGGAATTTAGACTAGGTTGATGCTGTGTTATACACAGAGGTTCTAAAATGGACAAGGATTAACTCGTAGAATATTTCTCGTAGATATTGGTACTCGTGGATTCTCGTCGATTCTCGTAGATATGGGAAGGAATGATGCTGTGCTCTGGGCGGTCCTGTGCGCCGTGGACACAGGGGATTTGGGAATTTAGACTAGGTTGATGCTGTGTTATACACAGAGGTTCTAAAATGGACAAGGATTAACTCGTAGATATTGGTACTCGTGGATTCTCGTAGATATGGGAAGGAATGATGCTGTGCTCTGGGCGGTCCTGTGCGCCGTGGACACAGGGGATTTGGGAATTTTAGACTAGGTTGATGCTGTGTTATACACAGAGGTTCTAAAATGGACAAGGATTAACTCGTAGAATATTTCTCGTAGATATTGGTACTCGTGGAACTTTTTAACCAATAGTTCAACTTTATAACCAATGGTTCAACTTTATAACCGATGGTTCAACTTTTTAACTGATGGTTCAACTTTTTAACTTATGGTTCCACTTTTTAACTGATGGTTCAACTTTTTAACGGATGGTTCAACTTTAACTGATGGTTCAACTTTAACTGATGGTTCAACCTTTTAACTAAAGGGTTCAACTATTGAATCAAAGGTTTATTTCATTAACCAAAGGTTCAACTATTTAACCAAAGGTGTTATTTTGTGGTTAAGCGATGTAATTTTTGTTGTGATGGCGATAAGCGAACTGATGAGGGCGAAGTTAGGTCCCATCCCACTTCTGATGACGGAGGAGCAGGTCCAGGATGCTTCGTAGATAGGGTGACGTCAGCCGAGCTGACGTCACTAGCCTATGTTCATGATGGATCACCCATCTTGTTGAAGAAAAGGCAGAAACTGTTCAAGTCTTCTTTATTTCAAGCTTCAGTAGGTGTTGACGGTCCGACGACTCGAGTGCGAATGAATTGTACCCGGGTCGTCGGCCGTATTTATAGCAAAGCGCAGGCATGCGTCTACAGTTGTTTACAACAAGATAAAATTACTTGTGAATGCCTGAGTCCTGCTTTTAACAATCAAATTAGTTAACTTATGGTCTGAATAGTTAAATTAACCACTAGATTACTAACTGATGGTTTCAATAGTTTAAATTAACTACTAGACTACTTAATCAGCTAATCAATTCATGATTTACAAGTTGTCTTAAGCCGGTTTTCTACAATGTGTTTTTAGATACAGCATGTGATGACGTCATTGCTCCGATATATTAAATAAATATCAGTCATCTAGTACCCATAATACAGCTCTGTTTAACAGCAGCTTACCTTGGGATTGATGCTGTGTGGATTGTCAAAAAAAAAAAAAATAGAATTAGATATAAAAAAACATTTATTCAACTTGTGTTGAATAAATGTTTTTTTATACAAGAAGATTAAAACAAATAAAACCAATAAAAAAAAACACCATATCTACTTATATAAGTACTATAATAAAACAAAAAAAACCTTTGCATTGATTAGCCCAAGCCATACAAGTAGGTACCAAGGTACATTTCTTTTTGCCTTGTGCCGATAAGGGGTTTGGCTCAGCATGTGCTGGGTCGGTTCCACCTAGCGCTGATTTTCAGCCAAAAATCCAAAGTCAAAGAATGTAATGTACAGTCAGCACAGAAAGTGGTCTTTTGACAAAAGTTTCTGTGAAATCCTATGACATTCAAATGAATCTCAACCTAACCTTACCACATTTTTTGCTGACTGAACGTTAAACGTACATAATGTACGTATGCCGTTTATTGCTGTACGTGCATTAGGTAATAGTAAAATAGACTTTGATTCTTTGCTGGGTAGCATACTTCCCTACTATGATTTCGTGAATAGTAGTCATAGTGTAATTTAGAAGCTTTTGGGCCCGCAAGAAAAGGACCGCGGGCCTAGTCGCCTGAGAGCTCTATCACTAAGTCTTTATTTTCTAAGCAATATCGTCTAATATCGTCTTATGCGTGTTATGACGGCCGTTATATAGCTGTTCTCGTTTATTAGGAACTGATGTGCACGCGTTATATCTAATTTGTTTAGAAGGCTGTACTAGAAATTTGAATTTTGATGTAACATGCTCCGTACAGATGTAAATAGAGGTAAGCAATCTATATGGACCGATGACCCCGGTGGCGCGGTGGGCAGTGCCCGTTTCAGAAGCGAGAGGCACCGGGTTCGATACCCGCCGGAACAAATGTTCTGCGAATATTTGTTCCGGTCTGCCAAAGTCAGCCAATAAACCATAATAAAAACAAGAATAAAGGAATGGAGAAAGCGGCACTTGCAGGGGCCTGAGGCTGCGTTTCCACCAGAGATGTGCGAGGACTAAAGCTGGTCCGAGCGAGGCTAGATAATGAAGTGATTCAAGTGGTGGAAACGCAGCCTTACTCTTGAACGCGATCGGTATTAGACAATATTGGAATAATGACATTTCGTATTTTTTAGTGCAAACCTAGCGCCAAATTCAATCTTGTTTAAAGTACAAAAAATTTACAGCAGTAAATTGAAATTGGATCGGAATTGTCATTGGATTCAAGGCTCCAGGTTACTGTACGCGTACAAACATCCAAACGTGTGAGTTTAAATGTTATATTGGAAACCTCTCACTCAATATTAGCAATAGGTTCGGCTTAGCCGCCATGTTGCGAATACTGCCAAGTGCGGGTAACCCGATAAGGAAGCCGGGACAGGTGCTCGCGTGTGCCTCATGCTTGAACAACGAACATTTGCATGGGAAATTATCGGCATTTTAAGGCCATCTATATTTAGTTCTTATATTGGTGTCGATTCTGTTGTAAAATTTTCTAAACTAAACTAACTAAAATTGTTGCCGTCCTTTTCTAATGAATTAAAATACAAAGGACCGCGATACATTTAGTTAGCGTTTAGAAAATGCTGCAATAGAATCGACACATTCGCTTATTTATTAAAAAAGAAGTTTAGTTAGACCATACAACGAAATGAGATTAATTTAAATGGAACTCGGAAACCGTGCTTGTTTCTTAGATTAGAAAAGTAGCGTATTTTCTATTCCCGTTCGTTATTAATTATTTATGTTTTAAATTTCATTCAAATCGGTCAGTGGTTGTTTTTTTTTTTTATACTACTAAAGTGGTAACCAAGCGTACGGCCCACTTGATGGTCAGCGGTTACCGTAGCCTATGTACGCATGCAACATCATAGATATCACTTGCGTGTTACCACCCTGAGACGTTAGATGGTAAGTCTCATGTGTCTGTAATTTCACCGGAAACCATACCCTTCGAACCGGAACACAGCAATGCGAGCATTACTGCTTGGCGGCAGAAATAGGTATGGTGGTAGTCCTTCCCCGGACGAGCTCTATCACAAAGAACTCTACTACTCTTAAGTCGAGCTAAAGAGGAACAAAATAAATATCCAAACATTCAAACTTTTGCAATTAAAATAGAAGTGTGATTAAAAAAAGGGGACAAACCTTAACAAACTATCTCTACAGTCCTTAAATTTTATCCTGCTCAAAAATGGCCCTATAGGCTGTAGATTATGACCTTACTTCTATTATAACTTAGGAGAGTGTAGAGAACCTTACTCGATGGACCGATGACATTAAAGCGGTTTCACAAGGTCTATTGATGGTAAGTAAGTCTGTAGATGGTGAAAACTCAAGATCGGTCGTCATGTCACTCGTGGAGGGAGGCGTGTTTAGTGGTCGTCTGACTAACTAATATAATGATGAAGAATAATTTCAGAACAACATAAATTCAGCCAGGTTATCGACTTAATAACAAATAAAAGACCAGTCGCGAAAGGCAACCTAAATGAAGTACACAAGCACTAACAAGCAACAACCCAACTAACGAAATAATAACTGAGGTGTCGAGTTAGATGGCTGTAGTTTAAATTAATTAAACGAAGGCTTTGGCGCTAATAACGCAATCCTGGACGGCTCTAGCCGTCTCTGGGGCGGAAACAACCCCCGGTTAGGATTTAGAGGGTTGTTGTAGAATTTGACTTGAGTTTGACAAACTTACAAATGAGGCAGGCAGTCAGTTTACTGGTGCAATCATGCATACCACCATCCATTATATTAAACTAGTTAGTCTTGTGATTTACATAAGTAAATCTCATTTGAAAGGTTGGTTTGTAATTTAGTCGAATCGAATACTCTCCTAGAAAATTTTTGAAGGAAACGCCGCCATTTCATTCCCATTTTTGTTTGTCCACGGTAACAATTACTTGACACGGGTAAAATTGTTTAAAATTGACAGATGCCAACAAGAAAGAAGAAATCAAATGAGATTGAGAATGAGGAAATAAGAATTTTATCATTTCATCAATATTTTACCATTATGTAAATATCATAAAACACGTTTAATGCTGATTTTTGAATCCTGGTAATACACAAAATCATACCCTGATCTTAAACCTAACGTAAGGTGATAAAAAAATAACCAGTGATACACACAAACTGGAAATAGGAGCATGCAAGGAAACTTACTATGTGATTGCGGCCACCGCGAGCTTGTATTAGATCTAATATTTGATACCAGTATGTTGAATTCTAATTTGCTTTTGATAGAGTTGATTTAGTATTTAGCGAAGTCTTAAACTATAGTTTGTGGTACTATATAACTTAGCTTACCTAAATATAAAGATAGAACACAAGATCTGTTCAAGCCAAGAATAAAACTAAAGTGGGTATTGTTTTTTAGTAACAAAAAAGTTCTCCGCAAGGAATCATTCTTCGCTTTGTTTTATTCATTGTGTAGATAGAGTACGTCGTTACCAATAATAATAGAATTGGCAGAATGGTTTGTCAGATCATACAACTAACAAGGCAACCCTAAAAGTTTAAATATTTATACAAGTGTGTGAACTGGTTTCGAAAGCTGCTTTGAATAACTATTTGGCCCAACTATTCTCACCCGAGCTCCCGACCTGTTTATATCCAAAACCAGAGCTATTGTCATAACAGCTTTTTTCAAAAAGCCGAAGCGTTAAAAGCAAGTAAACAGTCGCAGTCATCATGTTTGTTTCTCGGATTCCCCTCCTAAATAAACAAATTAATGGGATCAACACTGTCTCAAGTTACAGGATCCTTTACATCCTTTGCTACTTTAACTCTTAAAACGATACGTATAAAGTTCTAGTTCTTACCAAGTACCGTCTTAATCTTTAAAGTTGTAGCTCTTAATGGTAGACCACTAAGGTTCACTTTAAAGCATATGCGTTATTAGGATATGTCATATTGTAAAAAAATACGGAAATCCAGTTACGCACCCTTAAGATTTGACAGCAAAAAGTCTTTCGTCCCCGCCATAAATCGTGTTCCGAATTTAAAATTTAAATCGTGAATGACATGCAAGTTCATTACGTTGTCAAACTTGGGTAAAGCTATTTTTATTTTGATCGTATAATAACAGAAAAACTCAATTATCTCCCAAATTAGAAATAAGTGAGAGAATACTCAGAGCAAAATCCAATTTCCTCAAAATTACAAAATTAAAACTAGATGAAAAAACAGTAAAGAATTCTCCATTGCTTCTGGAAACCAATATTTTCATAAAAGATACAGTGTGTCTCATATCTCTGGCGGAATATAAAGCTGCCTAGAAACTTGGTGGCATGTGTTCTAGCGAACGTAGTGTTGCGAGCCTTGCGTATATTCATTTCCCTTTGTGTTCAAACTTCCTAGAGCTTAATAAAAGTGTTCGTTGTAAATAGTACAGTCGGGGACAACGGTGTTAGAGTTATTGCGGCTACGATGAATTAGAGCGTTCGGGGGAAAAAGAAACAAGACAGTCCAACAATTTGTATTATTTGCTAAATAACTAGAAACATCAGCTTCTCGCGATTAAACTATGCGTATAAACCTTCGTCTTGAATCACTTTATCTATTAATGAAACCACAATAAAGTCTGTGTTTAAAACATCTACTTTCTTTTTACTATGTATCTCTACAATGCAATTAGAAGAGGAGTCTCAGGGCTGTCGAGCGCAGTGCAGTTCCACGCAGAACTTTAAAACTTAAAGCTTTCCAACACCGTACAATAACTATTATCATTGACCACCTACTGTAAACAGATAACAACTGTAACAGTAATAAGAGACTGTTGTACCAAATTACTTTATGAACTAAATAAAAAATAAATAAATGAAAGAAATAAATGGTGACCCTGCAATTTCCTAAAATTCTGAAAGACATGACACTTACCAATCTGCTTTGGGCTCGGTGGATTAAGACTCCATCACTCTCGTTCGAGACTAGCCCAGTGTTCTAGCATTGGAAACACTAAAAGGCTGGTAAAGACACCACCAAAACAAATCGAATCGCGTTTGAGCATCCTCTTAATCAAGTTATGTTCATGCAAATATGATATTTCCCTGGAAAATCATTGACAAGAGAATAATAAAATATTCATTATTATTCATAACATGCTCTGTACGAGATGATATGTTGTCTGAACTCGAGGAACTTGCGAATGTCAAAGAACTGTCACAAAGGTAAAAAGCTCTAGTATCATCAAAGCTTTTTCTCTGTGCTTCGACTACATAAAAACCATTTGAGTTATATTACTACTGACATAAGAAAAAGCAAACATCAGCAGTTTTCTATCTGCGTAGATATCTCTACATCATATTTCATTCATTCTATTTTTACTAGGTACTTTTAAATGCTATAAGCTTGTTGAATCTCGCCTGGTCATCACGGTCAGCCTTTTAAAATTTCCACTGTTGGGACACTGGACTACTCTTGAGTGATCTCGGCGCAATGCAAGTCTTTCGATTTTTTAATTTTTGAACATGCTGGTTTCCTCTCGATTTTTTCTAAGGTTTTTGAGAATAGCTTTGCGCACATAATTTTTTGAGTGGAAAAAACCGTTGCACGCCCGGTGTCGAAGTTGCAACATTAAGGTCCTAAGATCGGAAGGCGGCACACCACCACCAGTGCTCTCGCCTCATCATTCTTAATTGATTGTATAAGTTTAGTAACAATATCGACGACGGACTGCAGACAGTCAAGAACAGCTGCCAACTGCCTCTAAACGACTGATACGTCGTTTGCTCCAACTACCTAGAATAGAACTCAAAACCATCGTGGAAACCTTGACAGGTCACTGTCCCCTGAATAAACTCCTCTTTAACATAGGTGCCACAGACAGCAGAGGCTGTCTAGCCGAAAAAGAATCAGCTGCCCACGTAGTCCTGGAATGCGTTGGAGTAACCACTCAACGCACACAAATCCTTGGAACACCAAGGTCACTCCTCGAAGCCTGCAAAGACCCCAAGAAACTTCTGTGCTTCTGGGAGGAGTTAGGCTGGCTTCATGCATAGCCCCCCACGCATGGACCAAATGGCGTCCTAATGCGGAAAAGGGGGTCCATGTAAATAAATAAATAAATAAATCGGTAACAATATCTAGTTAGTTGTGTGATTTGGCATTTATTGAGAGTATCTGTATATTCACGTAACGCTATCATTCCTAGCTTTAATATTTGAAGGCTTCGACGTGCTTTCATATCATCATGGCATATTTCATATGCCACAAATACAACTCACTAGGTATGTCACATGTCTCAAAACTTTAAGAATTCTTTCCTCGCTTTGATATATATGATGTATAATAAAGTTTTTGAACGGTTTATTGCGTATTCTATAATAATATTATAAAGAGGAAAGATTTGTATTTTAGTTTGTTACAAATAAACTCAAAAACTACTGTTCCGATTTCAAAAATTCTTTCACCATTAGAATGATACATTATCCCGGAGTAACATAGGCTATATTTGTTACTAGCAACTCGCCCCGGCTTTGCACAGGTGCGGTTTCATTGCACACACGCGAGGCTGGGACGACTTCTAGTTATCAACTGGATACTATTTATATTGATACCATACAAACATTTTTTTTTTTATATATAACTGAAGTGGCAACCAAGCGTAAGCGTAAGCGTGGCCCACAAGATGGTAAGCGGTTACCGCAGCCTAAGGACGCTTGCAATACCAGAGGTATCACTCGCGGGTTGCCACCTTGAGGCTAAGATCGAAACCCTCATGTGCCAGTA